>CM057339.1:398926991-399539537 GCA_030015575.1 Agapanthus africanus
AGTTCGCCGATGGAGAGCCTCATGCTCAGGTCCCACTCCCGGCAGCAAGGCCTTCGGCAGACAACGATGAGGGAAGCAAGGCGCACCCCTGGTGGCAAAACCTCCGGTGGTGAAGCCTCCGGCAGGCCGCGATGAGCGAGGCGCAAGGGGGGTTTGCGACTTAGGCCCTTTTTTGTAAGCCTCCGGGCAGCTTGTAAGGCTGGGGAGCCTAAAGTACCCTTTGTAAAGGCTTTGCCTTTGGTAATAATTTTTTCTTTCTTTCTTTGGTTTGCACTTTATCTTCTGTTCGTGAAAAATGCTCATAAAATTTCTCTTCTTGCACCGTTGGACTTCCATGTTAGGTCGGCTATTTGTCTAGCGATCGTTCATCGAGTTTATTTCTATTACTTGCCAAGCGTGCTAAGCGCTGCTGAGAAGGAAGTGTCTCTATGGCCCCTGAAGTCGAGGGGGGATCGCTCGAGACTTGGATAGACCTGATGCCCCTTGTTGGTGGCTCGGATCCTCTGCATGTGATGGGCAGAGGGCTGTCCGCCGTATTTGTACCGAGGATGGATAGGAAACTGCTCGGTTGCCCCTTGGCGAGGGCTTCTGATTTCTGGCGCTGCGAGCGACGACCACCAGCTGGGGATGGTCGAGCGAGGGTCGGGCTCGACTGCCTCTGGGAGGACTTTGGGTCCTTAGCGTTGGAGGGGCTGTAAGAAGCCCACTGAGGATGTCCGGGCAGAGAAGCTGCGCGGTTGCCTCTTGGCGAGGCCTTTGATTTCTGTAGTCGTGGGTAGGCAACTACCAGCCTGGGACGACGGAGCGGGGTAGCCGCTCGGATGCCTCTTTCGAGGGCTTCGGTCGCTGGCGTCATGGGTAGGGAGCTACCAGCCGGAGTTGACCGAGCAGGGCAGCCGCTCGGTTGCCTTTTGCGAGGGCTTTGATCCTTAGCGTTGGAGGGGTCGTAAGAAGCCCACTAAGGATGACCGAGCAGTGAAGCTGCGCAGTTGCCTCTTAGCGAGGGTTTTGATCTCTGGCGTCGTGGGTAGGCAACTACCAGCCTGGGATGACCGAGCGGGGTAGCCGCTCGGATGCCTCTTGCAAGGGCTTCGGTCCCTGGCGTCATGGGTAGGGAGCTACCGGCCGGAGTTGACCAAGCACGGCAGCCGCTCGGTTGCCTCTTGCGAGGGCTTCGATCCTTCAGGATGGGAACCGAGCAGGGTTACTGCCCAGTGCCTCTTGGCGAGGACTTTCATCCCTGTCGGTTGTGGTAGGAAGCTACCAGCCGGGGATAGCTTAGCAAGGACTCGACTGCCTCTGGGAGGACTTTGGTCCTTAACGCGGGAGGGGCTGTAAGAAGCCTACCAAGGACTCTTGGCCGGGCGGGGTTACCGCCCAGTGCCTCTTGGCGAAGGCTTTTGTCCTGAAGGATAGCCGAGCGAGGGACCCTCGGGCTCGACTGCCTCTGGGAGGGCTTTTGATCCCTGTCGGTCGTGGTAGGAAGCTACCGGCCGGGGATAGCCGAGCAGGGTGGCTGCTGAGCTGCCTCTAAGGAGGACATTGATCCTTAGCGTTGGAGGGGCTGTAGGAAGCCCTCTAAGGATGACCGGGCAGTGAAGCTGCGCGGTTGCCTCTTGGCGAGGGCTTTGATCTCTGGCGTCGTGGGTAGGCAACTACCAGCCTGGGATGAATGAGCGGGGTAGCCGCTCGGGTGCCCCTTGTGAGGGCTTCGATCCCTGGCGTAGGTAGGGATCTACCAGCCGGAGATGACCGAGCAGGGTAGCTACTCGGTTGCCTCTTGCGAAGGCTTTGATCCTTAGCGTTGGAGGGGCTGTAAGAAGCCCAGTAAGGATGACCGGGCAGTGAAGCTGCGCGGTTGTCTCTTGGCGAGGGCTTTGATCTCTGGCGTCGTGGGTAGGCAACTACCAGCCTGGGATGAATGAGCGGGGTAGCCGTTTGGGTGCCCCTTGCGAGGGCTTCGATCCCTGGCGTCGTGGATAGGGAGCTACCAGCCGGAGTTGACCGAGCAGGGCAGCCGCTCGGTTGCCTCTTGCCAGGGCTTTGATCCTTCAGGACGGGGACCGAGCAGGGTTACTGCCCAGTGCCTCTTGGCGAGGACTTTGATCCCTGTCGGTCGTGGTAGGAAGCTACCAGCTGGGGATAGCCGAGCAGGGTAGCTGCTGAGCTGCCTCTAAGGAGGACTTTGATTCTTAGCGTTGGAGGGGCTGTAGGAAGCCTACTAAGGATAACCGGGCAGTGAAGCTGCGCGGTAGCCTCTTGGTGAGGGCTTTGGCTCGCAAAGACAGAACACTATTCGAGGTGTTCCTACGTTTCTTTATTCGAATGGACAGGATTTTTAGAAAACATTTACATCATCTTTGCGAAAGGAGGGGTACACACTTGTTGGCCTTTGCCTCATTGGTATAGCTTGAGCTTCTCGGCATTGTAAGGCCGCGGGAGCTTGCGTCCGTCCGCGTCTTGTAGGCGGGAGGCTCCGCCGGAGAGCGCCTCAGAGACGAGGAAGGGACCATCCCACTTCGGGGAGAATTTGTGAAGCCTGCCTTGATCAACGAACTCTTTTCGCCGTAGGACCAGATCCCCGGTCTGGAAGGAGCGGTGCTTGACCCGAGCGTTGTAGTATCGGGCCGTTTGTTGTTGGTAAGCGGCAGCCCTGATCTGAGCCCGGTCTCTCTTCTCCAACAAGATGTCCAGGTTGGTCCGTAGCGCCGAGGTGTTCGCATCATCAACGAAGTGCTCGACCCGATGACTGGGTAGCCCGATCTCCGCTGGGACCATTGCCTCGGTCCCGTAGCAGAGGCTGAAGGGGGTTTCCCCGGTGGGGGTCTTCTTTGACGTGTGCAGGGCCTATAGGACCCGGGGCAGTTCTTCGACCCGACTGCCTTGTCGCCCTTCTAGGTGGGTCCGAAGACCTCGGAGGACGTCTCGGTTAGCGACTTCGGCCTGCCCGTTGTATTGGGTGCGCGCGACCGCGGCGAACTTCATAAGGATATGGTATTCTTTGCAGAAGTCCTTCACTTTCTCGTTCTCGAAGTTCGTCCCGTGGTCGGTGATGATACATCTCGGGATGCCGAACCGAGTATCAGATTGTTTTGCAGGAACTTGATGGTCGTAGCGGTGTCCGGTTTCCTGATGGGGACGGCCTCGATCCACTTGGTGAAATAGTCTACTGCGACGAGGACGTATTTGTGCCTGCCTGTACCGGTAGAGAACTGGCCGATCATGTCCAATCCCCACTGGACGAACGGCCAAGGGGATGTTAGGGCGGTCAGCTCGGTAGCGGGGAGGCGAGGGATGCTGCCGTGAAGATGGCAACTCTTGCATCTCCTGATTAGCTTCTGGGCGTCCTCATGAATAGTGGGCCAATAGTACCCCTGGAGCAACGCCTTTTGGATCAAGGTTCGGGCCCCTTGGTGCGCACCGCCAACCCCCTCATGGATTTCCCGAAGGACGTAGTCGGCTTCGTGGGGGTCAATGCACCGGAGCAGGGGCTGAGTGAAGGACTTCTTGTAGAGGTTCCCATTGCTCCAGATGAAGTGGCGGGCTTTGGCTCGGAGACGGCGGGCGGCTCCTAGATCTCCTGGGAGCGTACCGTCCTTCAGGAATTCTACGAGGGGCTTCCTCCAGTCTTGGTCGCCTTCCTGCGCCGCATATACGTGGAGTGTTGTCGCTCCGTCTTCCACGCTGGGCTGAGGCAAGGTTTCGAAGAGGATAGACCGCTTATTGTTGGCCAAGTATGAAGAAGCCAGCTTGCTCAGGGCGTCGTCTTGAGCATTCAGCTGCCTGGGTATTTGTTCTACTTGGACTTCGTTAAAGTTCCTTCGGAGTCTCCTCACCTCGTCCAGGTATCTCATCATCAGAGGATCCCGAGCTTCAAAGCGGCCGGTCACTTGACCGACGACAAGGACCGAGTCGCTGCGGATTCGAATTATCTTCAGTCCCAGCCCAGAGGCTATGCGCAGTCCGGCCAGGAGGGCCTCGTACTCTGCCGCGTTGTTCGAGGCTTTGAAACTGAGCTTCAGAGAGTACTCCATTTCCGCTTCGTTCGGGCCCCGGATAATGAGCCCGGTACCACAGCCTTCCTCGGTTGAAGACCCGTCCACGTAGATGACCCACTCAGGAACCGAGCTAGGTCTCTCCGCGATGTGATACTGAGTTGCGAGGGGCGGCCTGGACTCCGGTTTCTTGCTAGGGGTGGTGCATTCGACGATGAAATCGGCCAGGGCCTGCGCTTTGATGGCCTGCCTCGGGCGATATTTTATGTCAAACTGAGATAGTTCCCACCTCCACTTTTCTAAGCGGCCCGAGGACTATGGTGATGCAAGGATAGCCCCCAACGGGCGCTCGGTGAGGACAATGATGGTGTGTGCTTGGAAGTAGTGCCGCAGCTTCCTTGAGGCCACCACGAGGGCCAAGAAAATCTTCTCTATGGCTGGATATCTTATTTCTGTGTCCTTAAATACGTGGCTCACATAGTACACCGGCTTCTCCGCTCCACTGACCTCTCGGACGAGCACCGAGCCTGCTGCTTGGTCGGATACTGCCAGATACAGCGACATCTCGTCTCCTTCAACTGGTCGGGTGAGCAGCGGTGGCGTTGCGAGGCGCTTCTTCAATTGGTCGAAGGCGGCTTGGCACTCCTCCGACCACTCGAACCTCGGGATCTTCCTCAGAGCCTTAAAGAACGGGAGGCATTTCTCCCCTGACCTGGACATGAAACGGCTCAGAGCAGCGACTCGTCCCGTGAGCCGCATAATCTCGACGTTGGTCTTGGGCACGACCATGTTGAGGATAGCGTCGATTTTATCTGGGTTAGCTTCGATTCCACGGTGAGTGACCATGAAACCGAGGAACTTTCCCCCGGTGACTCTGAATGCGCATTTGGCGGGGTTTAGCTTCATCTTGAACTTGCGGAGCACTTCGAAGGCCTCGCCCAGATCCCTGGCATGGTCGACCGATGAGACGGATTTGACTAGCATGTCGTCAACGTAGACCTCCATATTCCTGTCGATCTGTGGCTTGAACATGCGATTGACCAACCGTTGGTACGTGGCCCCAGCGTTCTTGAGGCCGAAGGGCATCACCTTGTAGAAATATACCCTCCGGTCCGTTGTGAACGCGGTGAGATCTTCATCTTCCGGATTCATACGGATCTGGTTGTAGCCGGAGAAAGCATCCATGAAGCTCAACAGCTCGTGGCCGGCCGAGCTGTCGACGAGCTGATCTATCCGAGGGAGTGGATAGTTGTCCTTGGGGCAGGGCTTATTGAGGTCGGTGAAGTCAACGCAATACACCACTTCCCACTTGACTTCTTGACCAGAACTATGTTCGCCAGCCACTCCGAGCAGGGTACATTCCTGATGAAGTTGGCGGCGAGAAGTTGATCAACCTCCTCTTCGATAGCCTTCTGTTTGATCGGGGCGAAGCTTCGCTTCTTCTTTCTGACGGGCCGGGCCGCAGGATCAACCCCGAGCTTATGGGGGATGATTTTGGGGTCAATCCCAGGCATGTCAGCAGGCGCCCAGGCGAAGACGTTGGAGTTATTTTTGAGGAATCTGACCAGGTCATCTCGCTGAGTTTCTGTCAGGAGTGATCCGACCTGGACAGTTTTTTCCTCATCCCCTTCTGTCAGGGGCACCTCGGTCAGTGGTTCGACCGGTGTCCCCCGGACTTCTTTCCGCTCGTCTCGGGTGTCCAGAGAACCCTCGATGTCGTTATTTACCTCAGCGTTGTCGGCCGGCTGCTCAGACGAAGATGTTTCGGTAAGGCATACCTTCGCGGCCTGCTGGTTCCCATAAACCCGACCTATCCCGCCCTGATCGAGAGGGAACTTCATCGCCAGATGATATGTCGATATCTGGGCCTGGAGGGAGTTCAGCGTCGGGCGACTGAGGAGGACGTTGTAGGCCGATGGGACCTTTGCTACGATGAAGTCCACAGGCAACGTACGTGTGCGGTCGGGCTCCCCGACGTTGAACTGCAGGGTGACCACCCCTTGCGCCGGGATGGAGTGGTTGGTGAACCATGAAAGGACGTGGGAGGTCGGTTTCAAGTCAGCTGGGGTGAGCCCCATGCGCAGAAAGCAGTCGTGGAAGAGGATGTCTGCCGAGCTGCCCGAATCGACAAGTATCCGGTGGACCTCGTACCGGTGGATTCGGGCCGTGATCACTAGAGGGTCGTTGTGGGGGCATGGATATGCCGTGGAGGTCTCCGTCACCAAAGGTGATAGGCTCGTGGCCCGTGGCCTTTTTGTTCGGACGGCTGTTGGCGTTTGTTACCGGCGTGGGGCGCCGAGACTCGCAGGAGCTCGACTGGCCCCCTATCGTCATGACCATAGTTCTTGATGGGCCTCGGTTCCTTCCGGCGAGGTCCCCTGGGCCCGGGGTAGGGTGGTCCCCGAGCTGCCTTGGCGGGCTTCGTTGGCGCGACCCCGTCGAGGGAGGGGATGTCGGTCGTGCCTGGAAGCAGGCGAGCTGACCGCCACCGCCTCGGTAGGGACAGGGGGCGACAAGGCCTGAAGCGAGGCTTTCCGACGTGGGACTTCGAGTTTGAATGGGAAGGATCGAGGGGCTTGCGACCGCCGGAGTCCGCGAGGCGGTGGCCGGCGGAGGAGTCGATGACATTCGGTTGAGGTTCACCCGCGCCTCCGTTGAGGGGGAGGTGGCGGCTGGTACTTGGATCTTCAGGGTGTTTGCTTGCCATGTGGATGGAGATCGGAAGGCCAACTTTGTTTTTGTAGGGTTTGCGTTTCCCACAGACGGCGCCAACTGATGGAGGTCCTTTTCGGGTCTCCCTCAGATGTTGTCTTCCGTCGATCTCCCGGTGGATTTAGAAGGTGATCTCCTGTTGTGTGCGGATCTCAATGGGTTTTGAGGAGATTGGTGATTTGAGGAGTTTAACGCCGAGTACCTGCAAAGAAGTCCTGGCGTGGTTTAGTACCACCGAGGACCCTCTGACGATCGCATTAGTACGAGATCCGAGCAGAGTAACGGCTAAGTGGAATTCAAAATGGCTTACTTGACCCCTCTGTGATGGGGGTTTATATAGTGGCGGCAGCACGCAGCAGCAGGCGCGAGAATCTCGTCAGCAGTTACGCTCCCGACGTTACGCCCGCGTAAAGAGCGGATCGCCCATTAATGGGGATCGTGGTGGCGTGGAACGTGGGATGTTGCTGGTGTAGAATCTGCGCATGGAGAGATCTGCGAAGCGGAGGTTACTGTAAGTCCACGTTGCCACCCCCGGTTCTTACGGGGAGGCGGAAACGGTATAAAAAACAAATTTTAGTGCGAGAGGCAACATGGACAAAGCTAGGTCGGGATCGTTACCTAAACTAAAACTAGCAACCTAGCTAAAGAAGTTTAGCTACTCGGATGAAGATGGTTATACCTAGACTTGAACTCCTTCGTCTTCAAACTTTGTAGAGGTTGATGGTTCTCCTTTGTCGCCTTCTCCCGTCGAAGATGGATCCACCTCGAAGGCTCGACCTTAGGGCTCTTTCTCGTACTTGGAGTGAACTAGAATCGCCGGCTTGCTAGACCCTTGATCCTAGAGTGAGTAGAGAGTGTTTAGGGTTTGCTTTTCTTTTTCAAGAGAAGGATTCTCAACTCATGAGAAGGTTTCTCTTGACTAGAGGAAGAAGAAGATGAAGTGAAGAGAGAGAGTGAGAATGATAGAATGAGCTCTCTTTTCCTTTTGCAACCATAACAAAAGAAAAAGAATAATCAAATAATAATAATAATCAAAATGAAAAAGGTTTGATGGATAGTTTAGAATGACTAATATCATTACAAGCATTAAATGAATAAAGCAAGAATGAAAAGGCATCTTGCATTTGTAATGATGGTAGTCAAATGTTCAACCATGGTCAACAAGTCAACCATGGTCAACAAGTCAACAAAAACTAACCATGACACAATTTCATTTTATTATATATTATTAAATGATATAATACAAATCCATTAGGGTTTGGAAAAAGACGACTGTCAACTGTGCATACGCACCCGTTCCGAAACCCTAATGGAAATCATCTTCCTCCTCCTCAAATAACTGTGCATACACACCTGCATTCTTGTTCCGAGGAACATGAATACTGAGAGATAAAAGCAACCCCAAATACTATACCAGTATCCGGCTCAAACCAGAGCCCGCTGGTAATATCTGTCCGGACTCCAAACGTGCACAAGTGCGCGGATGAGAACGAACCCTGTCGCAAAACCATGCGACCTCTACTCTGTTTTGCCCATAGGCGAATACCCTCTGTGTGGGACTCTAAAGACTCGACACTACGCTGGCAGTGGGTTTAACCACAGACCGCAAGCGGCACTAGCTGTGCGTAACGGTCCCCAGGTAGATGTCGACAAGAAGGCTGACGAGGTGAAACCCCATCGGTACTCCTACTGAGTCTGAATGTGACAGTCTCCGTACAGTCCGGTCTGTTCGTCTGATACATCGCATGGCGGGCCTAGGGGGCGGTAAACGTCAGTCCCCCAATAGCGGTACAAGTCGTGCCGGAGCGAAGCCCAAAACACCCTGAGATAACACTGGAAACCTACCAGTATATCTCGTTTGCCCTGGCCAGGGACTACTCGTGTAATGGCTCTCCTAGACACAGTGCGATGTCAACCCCCAATACCGGGAGAGACGAATCCTGTCTAACCGTCACTGCCTCCAAGTGCTTCGGGACTGCACCCAACCACCACCTGTTTGCACGACTCCTTTGAGCCGTGGTAGGGTAGTGATCAAAGTGCAGTGGGAACACACTCGAGGCGAAGTGCCAGTGTCAAGTCAGCGGACTAAGCTGTACTCATGTCACCTGGGAACTGATGACTGACGATAGGTATAATACCAACCTGTCAGTTCCCGACGAGTCCTGTCCAGTGTACTCATAACCCAACGAGCACCCGTATACTATCTCCAGTACGACGTACTGATGGCTGTGGGACAGACCATCTCCCACACTGGGATGAGAAGCGCATACGCTAGTCTACTCCGGAGTATCGATGCCCTGTCTCGATAGTCCTGCGACTAGGGACCTGTATAAGGATGTGCTTATAGATTACCCAGCCCCCACTAGTGTGACTGCCATCACAACGCTGGTAATCAAGCAAAGATCCTAAGGGCTCCACTAATGCGTATAAGTGATATAGTAAAATAAACACAAGTACACATTGAAGTAGAGACAAACCAAGTAGCATACTACTATTTTGAGCAAGATTGTATATACAAGGTGAATATCCCAAGCATCCATTAAGTAATATACAAACTAGTATGATACAGTAATGGCCTCTAGGGCATATACACTAACAGTTACGCCTGTGAATGGTGGAGTTGGTCGGTCGGAGGACCGAGGAAGATGGCCTCGGCTGGGGGGCTCGGGAACGAACGAGAGGGCCGAGGAGTCTTGGTCCTGGGGCAGCTCGGGGTGAGCTGAGAGGCCGAGGAGGCCAAATTTCAGGGGGCTCTGAGGTGAGCCGGCTTGTGCTTGCAGGTCGGGTACAGGGGTGGCCTGGTCGGCCCCTGTGTCCCCTTCTTCTGAGTTCTGGGACACGTCATCTGCCATGTGTCCTGATCTTAGAGACCGCCAATATTGAGCATCATCATATGGAGTTCATATGCTTGTTCTCTAATGAAAAAAAATATAGACATTGCCTTCCCAGCAAAGAAACAAAAGAAGATATTTCTTAAAAATCTCTTATTATCTTTGAGCAATTGTACAAATGGACTTGGAAGCCCGTTGATTGTTGTAAGCCTCCATCAGCCCAAAGAGCTTCAGTAATAATGGCCTCCGTGCCTCTCTGGCTCACAATTGTAAATGTAGCTATGGCCTGTTTGGATAGGCAATTGGGTCACATGGGCCAGTCCATTAGCCCATCCACTTCAGCGCACCCCATAGTCATTTGTATTGTTTAGATTACTACAATTCTTTAACAACTAAAGCTAAGCACAATAGCTATGAGATTACATAACCAATGCAAGGTCACATTGTGTCGAATACGGTTAAAGACCTCGACGATAACTCGATCTCCTTTTCTGACTACGATTTTAGGCCCTTGAGACTGCCCGTTGACGAACACAATGCTTATTGTATGACACAATCTTGTCACATTGGCCATCTTTATCTGAAAATTTCAAGCAACATAATGTTGCAAAGTTAATTTTGATAAAATAATGTCACACACACGCACACTACTAATATTGCGAAATTAGTAACATACATGGAACTCGTAATGTGTGGTTGTGCTCACATCTTGGCCACTAATAAGACCCACAACGAGAAGCAACATGAAAAATGTGGGAAGAGTTATCGGAAGAGGGAGAAGCCCATTGCAAAATGTATTTTTATACAAGAGAAAAACACTAGAAGGATGAAAAGAATGTTAGGGTACCATGGGAGGTTGAAGTGCATAGTACTTCTAGTTTATACATGTTTGGTGAACCTAGGGGCCAAGAAGCTTGGCCAGCTTAGCTAGCTTTGGAGTGGAGACCAAGTGAAGGTTTCTATATTGTTCTAACTCTACCCTCTTAGAGTAATTCTATAATGCTGCCCATCATCTGCTATGAAATTGACTTGTATTCAACAGAGTTGTGCGTCAGATGTCTGAGCCATAATGCTTCAGACGTCTGAAGAAGAAGTTTTCAGAAATCCAGAGCATGGTCACACGTCTGAGCACTTATGTTTCAGACGTTTGTTGACGAGTTCTGGTGTAATTTGGAAAGTTTG
Organism: Agapanthus africanus; assembly: GCA_030015575.1. Taxonomy (NCBI): domain Eukaryota; kingdom Viridiplantae; phylum Streptophyta; class Magnoliopsida; order Asparagales; family Amaryllidaceae; genus Agapanthus; species Agapanthus africanus. The sequence goes on from CM057339.1 coordinate 398,937,712, forward strand.
TGAAGTTTGGTAAATTGAAGATTAATTCGGAGAATCTATTGGAGATTTATTTGAAGATTTGATGAGATTCTAATTGGAGCAGGATTTTTATTATTTTGTGTTATAAATAGAGAAGGGTCTTATCAGATAAAAATGGCCAAATATAAAGAAGAAGAAGAAGAAGAAGAAGAAGAAGAAGAGAAGAAGAAGAAGAAGAAGAAGAAGGCCAAGCGTAGTCATCCACATGTGAAAGTGGAGTATCAGAAGAGTAGTCTTTGTGTTAGTATGAAGAGACGAAGGCAGAGACGAGGGTAGTCATCCACATGTGGAGATGGAGAAATTTACCAAGAGTGATCTTTGTGTTTGTATAAGCGTTGAGATGTGAAGAGAGATAAGAAAGACTATAAAATGTACCGGTATTCTTGGTCATTAACGAAGAGATTCTCATGTTTCCCGTGGATGTAGGCCGTTGGTCGAACCATATTAAATATTGATGTTGCGTGTTCTTATTCTTGCTCGTCTTGCTTGCATGCCTAGCGGAAAAACCCCAACATCATCCATATAGTATTGTGCCCTATCTCAGACTTCTCCTCACTCGAATTCACTTGTTCAAGAAATACTTAATTTGTTTCCCTCCCTGACAAATATGTGTGTGTGGTAGTTCTTTGTTGAACTCCCTTGTTGTTTGTACAACCATTCATTCAATGAATTCAATAAAATGTCATAGGCTTACCATGGCTGCACCGCCAAGAGCGGAGTTGCGAAGAGAAAACATTGATGCATACTAATGATCTGTAAATTAAGATCATCTACGGTAGCTTAATTTGTCAAATTAAGCATCAAGTAAAATTGAGAACGAATTAAAAAACATAACACTGTCCTTGATATAAACAATAATCGGATTGGTTTTTGGTTCCAAAGTGAATAAATTGATCAATAAATTCTATAAATATATATAAAATAAAAGGTTAAAAATTTGCAAATTATATGAAAGGTCATCATGCTAGTTAGCTGATAAATTACAATATTTACTTAAGAATACAATCCGATACAAGTCCACATAAATGGTTATTCTCCATCAAACACAACAAAAAAAAACCCACTTCAACATATCAAATTTTATAGGGTAAATTATCAAAAATCCCAATCAATTTTTTCCACATCAAAAACCACTAGCCTCCGAAAGGTAGTTAACTACTAGATATTACAGGTAAGGGGTTTTTAACACCTAAAAACCTTTTTAAAGTAGGTTTTGACTACAGTTTCGAGGCCAGGGGTTTTGACAACGGAAAAACGTGCTTGGATTTTTCCCCGACAATTTACCCAATTTACCCAATTTTATATCATGCTAGAATGCCATTTGCCCACCTGCGAACTCAGTCAGTTCACTACACCTAGTAAAATGATACATCAAACTCTTTAATCCAAAAAATGGCATACAATTTATATTTTATAGATACACAAGACTGAAATTACATTGATTGTAGCGTTCTAGCAATACACAGCCAGCTTCCGAAAGGCGTTCCTGCGGTGGGCGATCAATCGGCTCGGTTCCGAAAGCATTCTAGTGGCGAGAGCTAGGAGAGGGAGAGTGGTAAGCGAAGACCAGGATAAGTTTGTAAAGAAGAAAAATATTGCATTTGTTTTCGTAGATACGAAAGAGGAACGAGTTGGATGGCCATTTATATTAGGTTGAGGTGGAAGTATTTTTACCATGAATGCATTTGTAACCCTCAAAATAGAATGTCAAAAGGTCTATCTGTGGATGGTTAATTAGATACTAGTTAAATGAGGTACATCAAAGGTTTTTGTCATTAGTAACAGTAACAGTGAAGATACTATAGAATCTTAACACACTGGTACGAAGATGGGTTGCAATTTTAGTTTGCCCCTACAGTTTCAACTGTAAGGACAACAAATGTCCCTACGGATACCACAGTAGGAACAATTTTATATAAAAATTTAATAAAAAATAATCTTTGTAAATGCCCGTACGGTGCTGCAAAAGAAACTCCTGCGGTTTGCACTGTAGGGACAAAATTGATGTATAAGAAAAAATAAAACAATTTACTAGATAATCTTTTCCATGTCCAAATCATTTCCCCTCCAAAAAATTCCCCCTCTGCGCTTCTCCCGTCGTCTTTGATCGCCGCAGCCACTCTCCTCGTCACCCTCCCCATCGTCGATCCCTTCCATCATCAACGTCTCCTCCGATGCTCCGATCATCAACGCCTCCTCCGGCCTTCCGATTGCCACCTCCATCGCCTCCAGCGACCTCCCCCTTTTCATTCGATCCTCCAGTGGCCGATTCCTCCTCTGATCCTCCGGCGACCTTCTCCGGTCGATCCTCCTATCCTCCAGTGGCCGAGTTGCCGACTCCATCCCCGTCCGCTAGCTTCCATCGCTGGTGAGCTCCAACTCCCCCTTCCATCTCCTCGAGCTCCATCACCCGTTCCATCCCCTCGAGTTCCATCGCCGAGTCTTTGTCGTCGGCAAGCAGTCATCGTCGCCGTCGCCGTCCAGTGGCATAATTCTTTTCCAAGTACGTAAAACTTTTTTATTCCATTTTTAAAAATCAATTTTTAAAATTGGCAGAATTCGTAGATGATGCCGATGATGATGATTGTTGGTGGGGTTGTTATTTGGTGATGTTGATGATGATGGAGTTCATGGTTGATATTTGGGTTAGGGTGATGACTAGGATAAGCTTGGGTTAATTAGGGTAATTTGTATTAATTAGGGTTAGTGTTTGGGTGATGATTATGGTTAGGGTTAGAGGTATTTTGGGCTAATTAAATTAAATATGTTTAATTTGGGTTAGGGTGATGATTATGGTTAATTAGGTTAATTAAGATTAGGGATTGAATGCATGATAATAAAATCCGTAGGGGCGGTGGTCGGTGGTGGTGGCTGTGATGGTGGGTGGTGGTGGCTGTAGTGATCGGTGGTGGTGGCTGATGGTGGCTGTGGTGGTCGGTGGGTGCATGGTGGTTGTGGCGGCGGCTGTAGTTTGGGGATGTGGGTGGCAGCAGTGGTGGTGGCGGCGGCTATGGGTGATGGTGGCTGCACTGTAATTAGGTCTAGGGTTAGGGTTAATTGAGTCTAGGGCTATGGTTAAGATAGTTAGGGTTAATTAGGTATAGGGTTAAGCTAATTAGGGTTAGAGTTAAGAGTGAGGGTTATGATTAGGATATTTTAGTATTAGTGTAAGTGTGTGTGTATGTGTGAGAGAGATAATGTTGATGATGATATGCGTGTGTTTGTGTTTGTGATAATGATGATGTTGATATCTCATATTAAATAAGACCAAACCATAATTTTAAACTTAACACCATAACTAAATCCAAAATCTTAAACTTCACACCATAACCGAATCTAAAATCTTAAATTTGATTAAAAAAAGCCCTTAACTTTAAAAAACTTTACCTAAACTAAAAACTTAAAACCCTTAAAATTGAAACGTAAACGTAAAACCAATTCAAATTAAATCTTATAATAAGTGTATATATGATAATTGATGATAATATGAAATTTTCATATGCTCATCGATCGTCATATGTGAAAATCAAAGTGCGACTTAGTCCCGGTTAACATACGTTCGATATTCGTCGTGACATAGAACTATACGAAGGTTATTAAATATCGGACGGTATCGTTTGGTGCTAACAACCGTCGTGTAGTCTAAATGACAAGAAAATTCAATCGTATGATAACCGATAGATTTGTCCAGTTTGGAAAAGTTAGGAAAGTATAAAGCAAACACCTGCATTCACTTGTGTTTTTATTCGTTTCGAGTTATTTAGTCAGTACATTTCCGTTGGTTCTTCGTGTACAAAGATAGATTAGATATTCATTTTAACGTTGTTTCACAGCATTGAAATGATTATCTATTCTATTAGAGTGTACTCGGAGAACAGCAGGGAGGTGCTGCCGAAATTTACTCGAAACAGATGAAAGCACAAGCGAATGGGTGTCTTCTCTATACATTCTTAATGGGATAGAAGTCTTACCCCCGACAGCCGAAACGCACACATACAACACGAGTACACAACAAACGCGCACACAAAGAACATACACACTAACAATCCTACATCTAAGTGAAATCATAAATTGAAACACACATACACAGAATACAACTCATATTTGGGTATTTTCAAATCTAACTTTATTAATCAATAATTTATTCTTTTCAATGACAAACTTGCCTCTACGGATTTTCTTCTTTGTCAATAACCATCTCGTTCTTAGATTTCTCAATATAGTCACCATAACTTACAATTTATATGTTATACAGTCTAACATGGTCCATGAGTATATCGGAGTTAAGGACTGGATGTATGTGGATTGGCAACAACGCATGCAATCTAAATTTGTCGTAGAAGTTGCTGCTTTCATTGAATTTACACGCGCACATAATAAGATCGTGTTAGAGAAAATTCTCTGTCCGTGCGATAGATATGGGAATAAGTTCTAGCAGAAAGTAGAAATCGTAAAACTTCACATCGTTAAATATGGTTTTACTAGACTTTATACAACTTGGCTATATCACGGGGAAGGACAAGAAGAAGACGGTAATGCGGCAGAAGAAGAAGGAGAAGACGATAATGCGGCGGAAGAAGAAGACGATAACTTCTTTTAAGGAGAAGAAATGGAGGATATGGTAGAGGCTGCCCTCGGTGATAGTATTCGTACCGAAGATGTCATTCTTTCCGATCAAGGACCACGTGCGGATAAGTATGAAAAGTTCATGATTGATGCTAGAAGATCAATTTATGAGAATGCAAAGTATTCCACCCTATCATGGTTTTTCCAATTTTTCCAGATTAAGTGCCTAAATGGATGGAGCAACAAGTTATTCATGATACTTCTGAAGTTTCTGAAAGATTCTATACCCCCGGGAAATAACGTGCCCGACAGCTGGTACGAAACCCAGAAGATGATGTCTGATTTGGCTCTGAACTATGAGAAGATTCATGCATGTCCTAAAAATTGTGTGTTGTATCATAAAGAGAATTCAGATTTGAAAGAGTGTCCAACATGCGGAGAGGCCAGGTATAACCCGAAAAATCAGATAAGAAGCCCGATATACCTGTCAAGATACCATGATACTTTCCCATAACACAGAGGCTGCAGAGGCTATTCAGGTGCAAGAAAACAGCCAAGGCAATGATTTGGCATCACCGTGCTGATCCAAGCGAAGATGGAAAAATGAGTCATCCAAGAGATTCACCGGCATGAAAAAATTGCAGGGTTGCCTATCACGGCAGCAAGTTTTCGGGATGCATCGTTCATGCCAATTTTAAAAATTTGTCGTTCTAGTAAACCCTAACCCTAGAATCGCTACTAGAAAATCCGACGAAACAAATGCAAACAACTTTGCAAATTAAGTGATCAAGGAATACAACCTTTGTAGACCGGTCCTTCACTTCAATAGCTCCGTGTAGTAGTCCTTTCGCTGCGATCACGAACTCCCGGACTCTAGAAAGGCTCCCATGAAGATATGAACAAGCTTGCATCGAAGTCTTCAAGGCCGAAGATGATCTACGTCGAGGAGACACTAGCTCATGCTATCTCTTCACTAATGGTGAGATTAGTGAAGCAAACACCCTAAACTAAATGGCTAATAGTAGAGGATGATGAAGTAGGAAGTGGACTCACTTTAGTTTTATTATTCTCATAAGATTTCATCACTTAGAAAAAACTAGCAAGCTTTTTATCTTGAAGAAGAAGAAGAAGTGATGAAGAAAATGAATGAGAGAGTGAGGTTAGAATTGCAACTATGGGTGAGTTAGTGTCATGCCTAACTCATGTAGAGAATAAACCATAGCTATGAGTTAAGGGTTGGGTTAAGAAATATCTTAAGCTAGACAAACAAGTGGACTAAGTCAATGTTAACTACAAGCTTCTACAAGCTTTGCCATGAATCATTATCCAAGTTGTTTGAATTACTTAAAATAAATAAAACCCTAACTTAACTCTCGCATGGTGTGAGTCTCATACATACATGTTGCAAGTGTAACCTAGCATGACACAACAATATATATCACATATATATTTTGTGTACAAAAAGAAAATTTAACATTTATCACATATATATCAATGTATCATAAGTGAGAAAAATTAATACTTAAGTGAGCTAATATTAGTTAATGTAATGTAATATATCAAATATATAATCATACATTAAATTATTAAATCAACACTTGATTTAATAATCCGGCTATATTACATATAACCGACTAATATCAAATGTAACAATTTATCGAATCAACACTTGATCCGATAACTTGGCTATATCACATATACCGATGAATGTCACATATCAGAATGCAGTATCACATACCCGCATTAATCTCGGTCCCGCACATATCACATATGTGCTCCTACTCCGTTTCACATGAACCAGGAAACCTCTGTGTATGACTCTAAAGACTCGTCAATACGCCGGCAGTAGGTGATGATCATATCAAACACCCACAAGCTGTAAGTGGTCTGCTAAACGTAATGCCTACCTGAGTATTGAGCGATCAGAAGATCAACAAGCAAGCCTGCTCGTACTCCTGCGAATCCAATCAGTAATACTACCGTACAGTCCGGTCTCTTCATCTGATATATCGCATATCACAGCCTGGGGGTGGTATAACGTCAGACCCCAATAGCCTGATTAGTCATGCCGATACAAAGTCCATAACGGTTCGAGAAACTACTGATAACACTTACCAGTAGATCTCAGCAACCCTGGCCAGGGATTTCCTGTTATGGCCAATCGAGCATAGCGCAACATCAACTCCCAATACCGGGAGAGACGAAACTCCTCCTATCGCTCATTGCCTCCATGTGACTCTAGATTGTACCCAAAAACCACCTTTTTGCACGATCTCTTGACCGTGGTATGGTGGAAATCAAAGCATAGTGGGAATCACACAAAACTCTATGACGATCTCGGGTCTACAGACTAACCTGTACCAGTGTCACTAGAGAACTGCTATCCGACAATAGGTATAATACCATCTAGGAGTTCTCGGCGAGTCCGTCCAGTGTACCTAGTCTCCACTGAGCACCCGTATACCTTCTCTGATGTCAAACACCAATGGATGTGGGATCATCCATCGCCCATCATATGGGTCAAGAAGCGCATACGCTAGTCTACTCTGGAGTATCGATGCCCTGTCTCGATACTCCCACGACTAGGAACATTTGAAGGATGTACTTACCGACTACCCTGTCCCCACTAGTATGATCTGCATCATAGTCCTGGTAGTCAAGTACTGATCCTAAGGGCTTTATCAACATGTAATAGAGAGACAATAAGTGTACATATTAAGATAAAGTGCAACCAGATAGTATACTATCATGTCGAGCAAGAAAGTCCTCCCTATATATGTTCAAGCATCCACCACAATATACATCACATGTACAGTAATGGCCTCTAGGGCATACATATAACCAACAAAGATTTCGATAGGAGGCACCAAATATTCAGTAATGATTCTCGCAATGTCAGGTTCAGACTAGTGATAGCTTCTGCCCATTCAACTATATGGATGGAGGCCACATCACATGGCCCGTTGTAATGATGGTTTACAATCTGTCGCCTTGGTTAGCTATGGATTAATTCTACTTTATGATACCTCTTCTTATTGACGGACTAAACTCACTGGGAAACAATATCGACGTCTATCTCTGATCTCTGATTGATGAGTTAAAAGCTTTGTTCATTGATGGTGTAGAGGCTTACAATGCTAACACAGATACAACCTTCACAATGCGTGCGGCTTTAATGTGGACAATTAATGACTTTCCTGCATATGGAATGCTATCAGGTTGGTCCGTACATGGTCACAAAGTATGCTCTTATTGCCATCAAGATACAATATTGAAATGGTTGAATTTTAGCAGGATGGTTTGTTATTGTTGTCATCGGCGTTTCCTACCACTAGACCATCTCTACAAGTTAGACGTTGCTCACATTAATGGTCATAAGGAGCTTCTTGGGCCTCCAGCCTCATTGTCCAGAGAGGACGTGATTGCTCAGTGGGATGGTTACAATAATATGACCTTCGGGATAGATTCGGCAAAACAGATCAAACCACCACACTGGAGCAAGCTAAGCATTTTCTACGAGCTTCCGTACCGGTCAACAAATTTAGTGTGTCATTGTCTGGACGTCATGCACATAGAGGAGGGAGTATCTGAGCATGTATTTAACTTGTTTATTTGTAAAGACGGAAAATCGAAAGACAACCTCCGTGCTCGGATGGATCTTCAGGACTGGGAAATTAGAAGTGAATTGCATCCTAAACCGATAGCGGGTAAACCAGGCAAGTTTGTACTTCCAATGCCGTGTATCATATGTCAAGACCATAGAAGAAAAGGTTCCTGCAGGTGTTGCATGATTTGAAAGTTCCTACAGGTTTTTCAGGATCATTTAGCAAGAAGATAAAATTTGTGAAAGGCAAAATCGATGGGCTGAAAAGTCATGATTACCATGTTATTATGGAGCACCTTCTCCCATTAGCCCTCAGGACTTTACTTGACGAATCGGTTGGTCTAGTAATTAATGACCTTTATTGCTTTTTAGAGAATTGTGCGCTAAAACCTTGGATGTTGTGACGCTGGAGAATCTAGAAAATTCTATTTCATTGATACTTTTCATGCTTGAGCGTATTTTTCCGTCGTCGTTCTTCGATATCATAATACACCTGAAGGTTCTTTTTTCAACCGAGGCTAAGTTTGCCGGACCGGTACAATATCGATGGATGTATCTCGTTGAAAGGTATGTTTAATTTTTCGTTTCACGCATTTTGTAAAATTATTGTTGTCCTATATATCCGTATTTATTTATTTAACATATTTTTGTTTAGGTACCTTTACACTCTAAAAAAGTATATACGCAATAAAATTCGACCAGAGGGTTATATCATGTAAGGTTATCTTCTAGATGAAATAACCATATTTTGTTCCCGCTATCTGGATGAGAACATTGAGACGAAGCTTTAACTGGCCTCGGAGAATTCAGGACAGGCCATATGGTAAAGCTGATTATAAGAAAGTGGACACTATATTTATCAATAAGATATATCGGTTTATCCTCCTCAATGGCGTATGTCTTGAAGAAATTAGAGAGTAAGTTTTTTTTGGATTAATTGTTATATTTGTATTTGTGTGTATGAAATGATATAAGATTAATATCATAATTTATTGTTGAGAACAGAATTCATATTGACGAGGTACGTGAGGGGCATCCTGATTGGAATGATGAATGGTTGAAAAAATATTATCAGGATAATTTTTGCGATTGGATTGCAGATCATGTAAGTTGTTCGAATAACATGTTATTGCTACCGGTCTTAATCTAAACTTATATCGTTATGTATTTGCCGTAAAATTTATTTTGTCAGATCCACGATCCAAACTTGTTTGCATCATTAGAGAGAGATTCAAGATATTTAGCTCAGTTTCCTAGCATGGAGGTTGCATATTATAAAAGATTCGGTGTCCTGGGATACAAATTTGAAGTTAAGGACATAGAAACAGCTCGAACCACTCAGAATAGTGGGATTGCGACCGTAGGATCAGATGGTGTGATTTATTATGGATACTTAAATTGCATACTTGGCATCGATTATCCCGGACGATCAGAACCGTTTTATATATTTCAGTGTATTTGGTACGATACACGAACCGATACAGATAAGTGGAGAAATAATCTCGGGACTTAGAAAGATGAATATGGATTGACTAGTGTGAATACACTTCGATTTTACGGTCAGGACGATCCATTTATTTTTCCGCAACAAGCGTTTCAAGTATACTACTCACAGTGCTTGAAGCATTCGGGATGGAGTGTCGCATGCCGTTGGAAACACAGGGATGTTTATGATGTCCCAGAATTCAGGGATCGTATGGAGAACAGCGATGGGGATGAAGAAGAGAGAAGACTTAGAGTGCTCCAACCGTCTGTTTCCAAAGACGGGTTGTCTTCAGCTGATCGTGAAGTTACACGAGTTAGAAATGATATCGATGATGAAATCCAAGTAGATATGTCTAATGTGTCTACGCAACGAAAAGATTATCAGAAATGTTATATTATTACTTCACATTTCTACAATCTATACATATATTGCATGCATATGTAATGATTGTACTCTTATGTAGGTCTGATCACGACGCCCGGAGCAGTGAGGGGCGGCATGAGCACTAGCCACGGCAGAGACAGAGCGGTTCTGTTGTCCGGGGAACTGCGTAAGGAGCTCCAGAGGGCTGGTCTTGCACCCTGATCCGTATCCCCTTCGGATGACTTCTTCCGTGTGGACTTTGCTACACCTCCAAGTATATTGCACACATATTCATTTTGAATATAATATTATAGATATACACGCATATTTATTTTAAAATTACTTATATAGTCAATATTTAATTGTCTAGCTGTAGGTGGTGTGTCCACATCTGAGGCAGAGGCCACTATCGCACCTGTAAGTATGTTTATGTTAGTGTTATATGCCCTAGATGCCATTATTGTATAGTACTAGTTTGTATATTACATTTTGGAAGCTTGGGATATAAACACAGATTTATAACAGTCTTGCTCAATATAGTAGTATGCTACTTGGTTTGTATCTATCTTAATATGTGTATATGTTTCTTTTAACGTATCGTTAATACATATTGATAGAGCCCTTAGGATTTTTGCTTGACTACCAGCGTTGTGATAGCAGTCATACTAGTGGGGGCTGGGTAGTCTATAAGCACATCCTTATACAGGTCCCTAGTCGTAGGATTATCGAGACAGGGCATCGATACTCCAGAGTAGACTAGTGTATACGCTTCTCATCCCAGCAGGGGAGATGGTCTGTCCCACAGCCATCAGTACGTCGTACTGGAGATAGTATGCGGGTGCTCATTGGGTTATGAGTTACACTGGACGGACTCATGGGGTACTGCTGGTTGGTACTATACCTATCGTAGGTAGCAGTTCCCAGGTGACATGAGCACAGTTTAGTCTGTTGACTTGACACAGCTACTTCGCCTCAAGTGTGTTCCCACTGTTCTTAGATTGCTACCCTACCACGGCTCTATTGAGTCGTACAAACAGGTAGTAGTTAGGTGCAATCCCAAAGCACTTGGAGGCAGTGGCGGTTAGATAGGATTTGTCTCTCCCGGTATTGGGGGTTGATGTCGCGCCGTGTTCGGAAAGCCATTACACAAAGTCCCTGGCCAGGGCAAGCGAGATTTACTGGTAGGTACTCCAGTAGTTTCTCAGGGTGTTTTGGGCTGTACTCCGACACGACTTATTGCTCTATTAGGGGTCTGACGTTTACCGCCCCTAGGTTCGATATGCGATAATCTTAGACGAACAGACCAGACTGTACGGAGATTGCCACAGACAGGCTCAGTAGGAGTTTGCATGAGTTTGCTCGTCGGCCTTCTTATCGACAGATACATGGGTAGCCGTTACGTGCAGCTAGTACCGCTGACGTGCTTGTGGTTAAACCCACTGCCAGCGTACTGTCGAGTCTTTAGAGTCCCACACAGAGGGTTTCCCTGCTTCGGGCAAAACGATGTAGAGGTCGTATGGTTTTACGACAGGGTTCGTTCACATACGTGTACTTGTGCGCGTGTGATGTTCGAGCGGACAATACTAGTGGGCTTTGGTTTAATCCGGATCCTAGTATTTGATTGTTGGATTAGTTTCGTCTCATTATATTCGTGTTTCTCGGAACACAGATGCGGGTATGTATATACGGATGGGAGGGGTATAGAAGGAGACACCTCATTAGGGTTTTGACCATTGACTTGATTAAAACAATTATGAGGTGGAGAAAAGTATTTGTTATTTTTGCAAAATATAATTGTGGCATGGCTACTTGTTTTTGACTACTTGACTTGGTTTGACTACTTGACTTGGGTTGACCACTTGACTTGGTTTAACTTTAGATATTTTTGTGAGATATTTTATGACCTAGATATTTTGATGAGATATTTTTCATGCCATGCTTGTGGTTATGTCAAGTTAGCCATCTCATTTTCAATTATCATTATCAAAAATCATTTCTCTTTCCTCAAGTTCACTCTCTCATTTTTCCTCTCAAAAAACCCTAGTGTCTCATGTGTTGAGAATCAAGGGTTAGTGAGACTTAGCTGCCTAAAATCACACTCTACTCATTCTAGGCTACTTAGTTTAGCACACCAAGTAACCTAGTTGCCTCAACTTGGAGGTTCAGCTCAAGGTTGGAACTCTCGGGTGGATCTTCTTCGACTTCGAGAAGCCGACGAGGAGGTGCTATCCATTTCCACTCCAAGGAGCTCGCGAGGTGAAGGAGGACAGCAAGAAGACAAGAAGGACACGATACTATGAGGTATAACATTCATCCGAGTAGTTAAAGCTCATAGTTTTCTAGCTAGGGTTTTATGTTCGATCCTTTCTTAAAGTCGGTGTTGCGAAGCCCGTAAAAATCATATTTTGCTAATTCTTCCTCCCCGCGAACACGTGGGGTGAGTAACATCGACTAACAGTGGTATCAGAGCCTCTCATAAACCCTAGATAGCTTGTAACGATGTTAGAATTCCGCCGTTTTGTCACGGAAAAACTGTCGACAAAAACAGTTTTCAAAAGTGATATTTTGAGTTGTTTGCGCACCCCGCGGACTCACGGTTTGAACCGAGAATCCGCGGGGTGAAGCGTGCTCACCCTGGGGACACCTCGAGGGTGGGGGGACCAATGGCCGGGACCACCCCCAAAGACCACCACTTGGTGGCCTTGGGGGCTGGTGACCCGAGAGCACCACAGTTTGGTGCTCTCGGGTCTGCCTTCCCTTTGGGGCCACCTCGTGGTGGCCTCCAGGGGTGGGTACCCCCCCGAGGCCCCTTATTCGACAGTAATACTTGTGTCTTCACCTCCACGAAGATTCGGGCGGGTTTCGAGTTTGTTTCGACTCTCGGATTGGCTCAAAACTATCGGTTTTGGAACTTTAACTCACTGGATTTTCAAGTCTTGGAAAATTTTTAAGTTTGCTAATTGCGTGCGGAATTCTATTGTCATAGTTAATTTACAAGCTTTATGTTGTATATATGTGTTTGGAAACGTCGACTAATTGCTATACGTCGATTAGTCGGGGTTGCACATATCTGTAATGATGTTATGTTGGTTTGTGTATATGAAGTTGTTGGATCATCGTGGATGAATAGCCGGGGATGTGAGATGAGGGTTTTCATTCTTTCATTAGATATATTGTAAAGTGATGTAATATTATTTTTGCGGGGCACATCCGGGTTGAGGTTGTATCCACCGTTGTATTATTTCTTTTACTGTTTTTTCTCTTAGGATAGACCCAAGGTGGGGTGCACAAACTACCGGGTACTTTGAAGTGCCGAGTGGCTTACTCACTTTGTTGAGGGAGATTGCTTCACTTCGGGTATTTGGCGGGTAGTTTGCCGCACCCGTAGGGGTCTAGGGTGGGGTTTGTCTATTCATTACGATCGTGGAATTTGTCTTTCGTTACAGGCTCAAACGAAACGCGGAATTCCTAGTATATCCAATATGTTCATCTGTGATCTGGAAAGCCTATTATTGCGTGAGACGAATGTATATATCTATATATGATATCTAGTAGACGTTGCTTATTTTTTGCATCCACGCTAGTCCAGCCCCCGCTCTGTCGTTAGTTAAGTAACCTAACGGGTGATGACGGGGCCCGTGACGAATGCGGATGGCATAAGCGTACGTTGTATTTTCGTTCTTTTTCTGCAATGGTAGGTTAATTGATTGGACTGCATTACATTAATGCAAAGAAAACAAACCAAAGTTGAATCGTTGGAACAATTTTAAAACCACTCGGTTTTTTCAAAACAACACAACTTTTAAAATGCGGAGCCTAAACCACTCCTTTTAAAAGCTATCAGGTTCCTTCGATTATATCAAGTTCACTACGTCCACGGTTTTGCCAAAAACCATTCGTAGCCCTCCGTCATTTCAGTTGGATATTCAGTAGTATTCAAGCTATGCATTTTGACCTTCGCCAAGGCATAGTGATTGGTAGTTGCTGAATATTCATCTGTAGCATAAATAAATGCGTTGGTTTGGGACAGTCGTACTGCTATTTTAGCCTTCGTCAAGGGTATGTACGGGTGGGTTCAAATTAACCTGGACAATGATGGGTAGAACTTGATATATGACTTATAATATGTTGGCCTTCGTCAAGGTCATAAGAGCATGGGGCAAAAATCCACATCGGGAGTTTCTAAAGAAACTAAAACTTGCTAGTGTTGCATACCATTTGGAGTGTGATAATTTTGGCAGGATTCCTTCGACTTTATCACACGATGATATTTGGATCCCGATCCTACTGTGATTATATGCTACTCCTCGGGAGATTTTTTCAGTTAACGATCAATGCTATAAACCAAGTAGGTGTCTAGAAAGGTGTTAGCGGGGCTACGCCCTCAGAGAAAAGAGGTTATTTAATTAAGGAACTTCGCGAAAGCATCGTAAAACCTCTATCGAAGTACCGACATTGGCCTGGCTGAACGGTTAAGCAAGTATTGTACGGTGAGATTAATCCTGACTAATTCTTCTTTTATGGTTTGAGGAAGGATTCGAGAAATAGTGGGAGCCATCCTGTTTAGATAAACTAAAAACCAATCTAAATTTGCATGAGTATCATGCTAAAGTGTTTCTTCTCTCTCTCCTAATTGCAGCGACCAAACATGACGGGCCTTAAGTTACTATTAGATAAAAATATACTAACATGGACAAACTATAAAGATTGGTTCAGGAATGTCAAGATGGCAATCACTTATGACAAATTGGACTATGTTCTTACTACTAAAGCCCCCGCTGTCCCAGGTCCAGATTCCAGCGTCGCGGATAGGGAAATCCGTAAGACATGGGAAATTGATTGCGCGAAAGCCAAGTGCCTCGTGCTGGCCTCCATGGACAATGAACACCAGAGGCGGCACGAGAATATGGATCTTGAATCCATATTCCTCCGTACCAAGGAATTATATGGAGAGCAATCTCGTATCGCAAGATACGAGACCTCGAAGAATCTATTTCAGGCAAGGTTGGCTATCCGGTCATCTGTAGGGGAACACGTCCTTAAGATGATCGGCTACATTGAGGAGCTCGTGGACCTTAGGACCACGTTAGAGAACGAGCGGTATACAGACTTGATTCTCCAGTCCCTTCTTTCCACCTACGCCCAGTTTATCTTGAATTTTAATATTCAAGGTAAAGAAGTTGAACTACCGGCACTCCTCAACATGTCGAGGAGTGCTGAGGGCACCCTGAAGAAATCCAGGAAAAAAACCCGCTCTGCTTGTTGGTGGAGCTTCCTCTTCTAGATCCAAGGCGAAAGCCAAAGGAAAGAAGAAGAAGGCCCCCACCAAGCCGAGAGGCGGTGTTAGTAAGGTGGAAGTAAAGGGCAAGGCAAAAGTGGCGGGGCCGACAGCAAGGAAGGAAGAATTCTTTTACTGTCATAAAAAGGGCCATTGGAAGAAAGATTGCAGGGCTTGGAAGGCCAAGAACCAGGACCCGAAACAAGTTGTGGCTTCGGCTTTAGGTGTGTATGTAATTGAAAACTGTCTGTCAATCAACTCTACTTCCTGGGTATTGGATACCGGATCAGGATCTCATATCTGTAATTCTTTGCAGGCACTGAGAAGCCGTAGAGTTTTGAAGAACGATGATATGACCCTCAGGGTTGCTAACGGAGCGAGCGTGGATACTGTGTCCATAGGGGAATATCACTTAGGATTGACGAGTGGACATATTTTGGTTTTGCGCAACTGTTTTTATGTACCTAATTTGACTTGTAATATCATTTTTGTATCTTTGTTATCAAAAGAAGGTTATGATCTTACATTTGTAAGCGATGTTGTAAACATCCACCTTAATCATGGTCTGATTGGGTCGGGTACACTAAACAACGGTATATACATATTAAACCAACTACAAGTTTTCAATGTCCAGAACACACATAAAAGAAAGACTGTAGAATTAAATCAAGCTTTCTTATGGTATTGTAGACTGGGTCACATCAACGAGACAAGGTTAACCAAGTTACATAAAGAAGGTTATTTGGATCCATTCGAATATCAATCTTATGCAACTTGTCAATCATGTCTCAAAGGAAAGATGACAAAGACTCCGTTCACTGGATATGGAGTAAGAGCGAGCGAGCTCTTGGGACTCATACACAGCGACGTGTGTGGTCCAATTTCTACACATGCAAGAAGTGGTTGTTCCTATTTCATTACTTTTATGGATGATTTCTCTAGGTATGGACATGTCTTCTTGATGAAACATAAATCCGAGGCTTTTGAGAAATTCCGAGAATATAAGAATGAAGTGGAAAAACAAACCGGCAAAAGTATCAAGACACTGAGATCTGATCGAGGTGGTGAATACTTGAGTGCCGAGTTCCTGGATTACCTAAAAGAGAATGGAATTCTCTCTCAGCTTACTCCTCCATACACACCACACCACAACGGTGTATCGGAGAGACGGAACCGAACCTTATTGGATATGGTACGTTCCATGATAAGTAACGCTGAGTTACCGTGATCATTTTGGGGTTATGCACTAGAATCAGCTGCATATCTTTTGAACAAGGTTCCCACCAAGACTGTGCCTACCACACCATATCAGATGTGGAGTGGGAAGAAACCCTATGTTCAGTATCTGAAGATATGGGGATGTCCAACTTTTGTAAAAAGCAGCATGCGGATAAACTCGAGGCAAGCTCAGTACTGTGTAAGTTTGTGGGATACCCAAAGAACTCCAGGGGGTATCTTTTCTATTATGCAGAGGAACAAAAGGTTTTTGTTTCTCGTCATGCCCACTTTTTGGAACATTAATTTTTAGAAAAAGAAACTAGTGGGAGCGCAATAGAACTGTAAGAAATTCCAGAACCACAAACTATTACTGAGAGCTTGGTGGAACCAGAAGTTTCAAAAGAACAGGGCATTCCCGTGCCACTCCGCAGGAGTAGCAGGCCGTCTCATCCGCCCGAGAGATACTACAGTTTTCTCGTAGATGGAGATAGAGAGGATTGCATCATTGATAATGATGAGCCAACTAACTTCCAGCAAGCCATTCAGAGCACAGACTCGGTAAAATTGCTGGATGCAATGTGGACCGAGATGGAGTCCATGTACACCAATAAAGTATGGACTTTGTACATTACTCCAGAAGGGGTAAAACCCGTAGGTTGCAAATGGATCTTCAGAAAGAAGATTGGTGTAGATGGACAAGTTGAAACCTATAAGGCTAGACTTGTTGCAAAATGATTTCGTCAAAGACCTGGTTTGGAATATGATGAAACATTTTCTCCAGTGGCTATGCTCAAATCCATTTGGATCCTTCTTACCATTGCCGCCTTCCACGATTATGAGATTTGGAAGATGGACGTAAAGACCGCTTTTCTAAATGGACATTTGGAAGAGTGCGTCTATATGGACCAGCCAGAGGGTTTCATTCAGAGTGCGAGCAGCGAGAAAGTGTGCAAGTTGCTTATGTCCATTTATGGACTAAAGCAGGCATCGCGGAGTTGGAACATCTGTTTTAATGGGACGGTTAAAGAATTTGACTTTATCAAAAACTCCAGATGAGCTGTGCATTATAATAAAATTGTAGCAAGAACTGTAGTATTCCTCGTTTTGTACGTGGATGACATTCTCTTGATAGGAAATGACATTCCTATGCTACAATCTGTCAAAGGATTCTTATCACACAGGTTCTCTATGAAAGACATGGGTGATGCCTCTTACATTCTGGGGATCCAGATCTATCGTGATAAATCTAAGAGGATGTTGGGATTTTCACAGTCCAGGTACATCGACACCATACTAAAGAGATTCAGTATGGAAGATTCAAAGCGCGGTAATTTACCGGCTTGTCACGGAATCACCCTTTCTAAAGAGATGTCTCCCAAGACTGATTTGGAAAGGGACCGCATGTCTATTATACCCTATTCTTCTGCGGTAGGCTCTATAATGTATGCGATGTTTTGTACCAGACCAGATGTTGCTTACGCACAGAGCGTGGTAAGCCGGTATCAGTCAAACCCTAGGAAGAAGCACTGGATAGCAGTAAAGAACATTCTCAAATACTTGAGAAGGACTAAGGAGATGTTCTTGGTGTACGGCGGAAAAGAACTCCAGATCGAACCATTTGCTGACTCCAGCTTCCAGAGTGACAAGGATGACTCAAAGTCCATGTCGGGTTATGTCTTTACCCTCAATGGAGGGGCGGTCTGTTGGAAGAGTTCCAAGGAGGACACCGTTGCTGACTCAACGATGGAAGCGGAGTATATCGTAGCTTCTGATACCGCAAAAGAAGCAGTCTGGATGAGGAAGTTCTTAACAGAACTTCAAGTGGTTCCGTCCATTATTGATCCAATACCTCTGTATCATGACAACAACGGGGCTATAGCTTTAGCAAAGGAACCCAGGTCCCATTAGAAGTACAGACACATCTTAAGGCGGTATCACCTGATCAGGGAAATCGTGGATCGCCGGGAGATCGAGGTGAGGAGAGTTGCTACGGAGGACAACACTGCAGATCCAACACTGCAGATCCATTCACAAATGCCATCTCTCAGACGCAGTTCGAGAGGCTATTCGAGATGATATGTCTGCGATATGCCAGCACATGGCCTTAGTGAAAGTGGGAGATTGTTCGTGTTATATGCCGTAGAGGCCTGTCATGACCCGAAATGGCACGTGACTGGAACTTGAATCATATGAAGTCTATAGGACCCCATTTAATTCAAGTAAGTCAAAATCCCAGAAATCTAAACTATTTGAAAAGAGAGAGAAGGAAAAGTTTAGTTTTAAAGCAAGTGGTTTAACAAAGTAAGCCGTAGTATGCATTTTTAAAACATCAAGTCTTTTCCAAAAATTTCGGCAGAGTTTCCTTTGTAAATACTGGCCCCAAACGGGTACAAACATGCATAATATAAAGGCATCCCCAAGCGGGAGCTAGCTCTTCGCCAATTGGCGGATACAACCACGCAATGCAATATATTATACAATGCCGAAGGACGAGGATCAAAACTCATCAAGAAAAGCAATATCCTCAAGAAAACCAGAGAAAAACCATAATAATACAGGTGCGTGACTCTAAGGTCGAAAGAATATACACTGGACTACTAAGTCTAACAAATATACAAGTCTGGTTGATGGAGTTTTCTAGATACAACAGAATAAATAAAAGTACTGCGGGGGTCACGATGAAAGTGAACCCACCTACCAAAACAATCACCCGGAAAGAAGCAGTGTGCCAGCAAAGCCGCCAAGGAAACCTGTACGGCAAAACCTGCAAGAACTGTGGCACAACGGGGGTGAGTTGCCAACTCGTGAGTATAAAATATCACAGAGCAGAAATCGTATGTATGACTCTATCCTAGGTCATACAATAATAATATCCTCAATATATAACCTGAAACATCTAATAACGGCAAGGGTAAACATCTATACATAAGTGTAATACCAAGTGCTTGTGTCAGTGTCTCAGGTAATAACATGCCACCTATATGATGTACAAATGTATTGAGAATGATAGTAAAATACATCTTGTACGAGAAACCGTTTCCTTATCTCAATGAGATTTTTGTATAAAACCGAAGTATCATTAATGAAATCAACGGAGAAACCCGTGTCAAGCATCGAAACAAAATATATATATATCTCAATATCTCAATATCTCGGGCTCCGGCAATCCGGACTAGCCCATATCAGCAAATCTCAAAATCTCGGGCTCCGCATGATCAGGATCGGCCCATATCCATCTCTCTCATAACTCCGAACGGTATCCTTCGGATATCTGTCGAGTTTCCATACAATCACCGGTCGGTAGTGTTCCCCTGCCGGGCTCAAACGCCTTTCTATACGATCTTCTTGCCCTGGGGTACCGCACCGGGTCCATCATGCACCCGCAGAGGATCCCTCCCCTACCTCGAATCGGGTGTATGATACCACTCGAGAACCGAGAAAACTCATGGTGGACATCACAATATCATATCACGAGAAAACCATAAATTTCTATCTTTTGAAATGAAAATGAGTGTATAAATCCTTGCGGTTTCTCCAAATCCAGAAATCTCATGGAAAATTCGAATCCCATAATCAAAGTCAATAAACAGTGAATACAGTCAATAAGCCCCATAATATTGCATGACAAATGAATATACACATGCATGAAATATCACCGTACATAAATGCAATGTCTAAACTAGCATATGAAAGCAAGCACACAAGTACTATATCGAAACTATCGGCTAGCAATTTATACCAATGAAGTAGTGTTTTCTAATGTGTACGTGACATGAAAATTACCGATGATGATGTGTGTGAACCGGCGAGCAGGTGTACGTGGAGCAAACGCATCATCGGTAACGGTGCTGGTGTCCTGACAGCATGGGTTCATAGTAACTAAAGAAAACACATTTACAAGCATTCGATGCGATGAGAACATGAATATAATGGAAAAAGAATAGTAAACGCAATATTGGAGAATATACATTTCTAAGTACGAGTCATACAATTTTGGCATTTGAAATAGCACGAATCGTGGTTTTTAGAAAATAGGGCGTGTCTTTAAAATACCCACAATTCGTCAGTTTTGAAAATAAGTATGACTCGAGCCCAGTCTAACATCTACCTGATAAACTACAGGACTAAACTAAAAGACTAGTCGAAAAGGTAAGAAAATCCACCTAAGTCTGAGTCGATATATATATCTAGTAGTCGGTGATCCCGCCTCAATAACGTCACGTACGATACAAAATATAATACGACATCCTCAAATCATGAGTGCGGATCTATCATAAATTATATATATCGTACGGTAAATCACTCGTACAGCATCCCAAAATCGGGTTATAGGTCGAATATCACATAAACACATTATTCATATGGTATAATCATCATAATATCATGAACTAGGGTACTGATCTAAGTCTAGTACATCCCGATACCATTAACATATATCCGCGTGTGTATGAAAACACATCGCCCATCAATCCGCTAATATAATATGTCGTATCTCATAACATGACCCAAATCACATCACCGATCTCACGGCATCATCCAATTACATTGACTCATCTCCAAGTATCATATACTATCCTCATCATCCGTGTATACATATATGTATATATATATATATATATGTGTGTGTGTGTGTGTGTGTGTGTGTGTGTGTGTGTGTGTGTGGATTGCGTTGGTGTGTACACACACACACACACACACATACATACATACATACATACATACATATAAACATATACACCCAAACATAACCCGTGTGTGCATGTGTGTTTGTGTACACCTATACTCTAGAGTTCACGACTAAGAAATGTAGGGTTGCTAGGCACGCGCACAAGGGTCTACGAGGCATCAACCATGCCCGAATAAAAAATTTAGCCGTGCCGAACAACCCGAATACGGAACTTTAAACTAGAGATTAGGCGAAAAACTACATGCTAAACAATTTAACACTAAGTGAGACGGATTACAACCTTTGTAGATCCGGTCCTTCACTTCATATGCTCCGTGTTGTGGTCCCTTCGCTGCGATCATCGGGATCTGGACTCTCGAGAGGTTCCACGAAGAGAAAGACGCAACCTTTGCTTCCGATCTTCGATACTAAGATGATCTACCTCGAAGTTTCTTTAACACAAGCTAACACTCATGAAATGATGTGAACGCCCTCATCTAAATGGCAAGTGAAGATGAGGATGATGAAGTAGGAATTTTGCTCTATTTATTTATATTTTTCTCACATATATCCATCACAAAATCAAAGCTAGAAACCATTTCAAGCTTGGAAGAAGAAGGAAGAAGATGATGAATAATGTAATTATCCTTTTGTGATGAATAGGAAAATAATCATATGATAGAATATGCAACCATGGTTCACTTAACCAATGTAGAGAATTGACTAGGGTTAGGGTTTTGGGTAAAGTTAAAGCATGAGTCATGAACAAATATCTTTCACAAAACAAAACAAATCCTTCTAGAAACTTCTAGAAAGATTAACCCTAATCCGAACCCTAATCAAGTTTAAACTCCACTAAACGAGTTGCATTAGTTATCATATCATGTTACAATATTATATATCACATATATAATATTTACCGTAACAAAATAAAATAATACAATTAACATATATCGCATATATATCAATGTATTACCCGAGTGAGAAAAAGAATCTTTTAGTGAGCAAATATTAGTTAATGCAATTTAATATATCACATATATTATTATACATTAAATTATCGAATCAACACTTGATCCGACAATCCGGCTATATCGCATATAACCGGCTAATATTTATCCGTACCGATTCATCGAATCAACACTTGATCCGATGACCCGGCTGATATCAAATATCGCGAGAATATAATACGGTATCACATATCGCATTATCCTCGGTCCCGCACATATCACATATGTGCTCCTACTCCGTTTTGCCTGAGTCAAGAAACCTCTGTGTAGGACTCTAAAGAATCGTCAATACGCCGGCAGTAGGTGATGATCATATCAAACACCCACAAGCTGCAAGCGGTCAGCTAAACGTAACAGCTACCCAGGTATTGAGCGCTCAGAAGATCAACAAGCAAGCCTGTAACTTCTCCTGTGAATCCAAACAGTAACACTCCCGTACAGTCCGGTCTCGTCGTCTGATATGTTGCATATCTCGCCTAGGGGTGGTAAACGTCAGACCCCAGTAGCTCAATAAGTCGTGTCGATATGAGGTCTATAACAGTTCGAGAAACTACTGATAATACTTACCAGTAAATCTCAGCAACCCTGGCCAGGGATTTCCGGTTATAGCCAATCGAACACAGCACAACATCAACTCCCTATACCGGGAGAGACGAATCCCCTCCTATCGCTCATTGCCTCCATATGATTCGGGACTGTACCCAAAAGCCACCTTTTTGCACGCCCTCTTGGACGTGGTATGATGGAAATCAAAGCACAGTGGGAACTACACAAGACACTATGACGATCTCGGGTCAACAGACTACTCTGTACCAGTGTCACCGGAGAACTGCCATCTGACGTATGGTATAATACCATCTGGGAGTTCTCGGCGAGTCCGTCCAGTGTACCCAGTCTCCACTGAGCACCCGTACACCATCCTTGATGTCAAACACCGATGGATATGGGATCATCCATCGCCCATCATATGGGTTAAGATGCGTATACGCTAGTCTACTCTGGTGCATCGATGCCCTGTCTCGATACACCCTCGACTAGGAACAGTTATAGGATGTACTCGTCGACTACCGTGGCCCCACTAGTATGATCTCATCATAGTCCCAGTAGTCGAGTACATATCCTAAGGGCTTTATCAACATGTAACATAGAGACAATCAGAGTACAAGTTAAGATAAAGTACAACCAGATAGCATACTATCATGTCGAGCAAGAAAGTCCTCCCTATATATGTCCTAGCATCCACTACAATATACATCGCATGTACAGTAATGGCCTCTAGGGCATACATATAACTAACAATCTCCCACTTGCAATAGGGCCATCTGTTATGGTATCGCATACCCAACAATTAGCTGCGGTTGAAGTATCTCATACTCAACGATCCCATAACTCTACTGGGAAAAAGGCCTTCGTGAGTGGATCCGCGCTGTTGTCCTCTGTGTCTACTCTCCTAACCTCGATCTCCCTGGAGATCAACCATCTCCATGATCAGGTGATACTGCCTAAGAATTATTTCTGGATTTCTGATGGGACGGTAGTTCCTTGGCTGAAAGCCACAACTCCATTGTCACACAATGGTAGGAACGAAGTTCATCTTATGAACTTATAAATATCCAGACTGCCTCTTTGGTAGTATCCTTGGTAACGATGTATCTTGCCTTTAATCGTCTAGTATGTCACGGTATCTAGCTTGGAACTCTTCCAACATACCGTCCCTCCACTGAGGGTAAAGACAATGCCTGCGACTGACATTCAGTCGTCCTTATCACTCTGGAACCTTTCCAGTGATTCTCCCCAGGATCGATTGATACCATCTCACTACAACTAGTGAGTATCCTAACATCCAATTAGATCTATCTCATAGATCAAAACTCAGGATTTAGGAGGTATCACCTTGATCCTATATGGAGAATCCTTGTGATAAGCGGAGATTGACCGAGCGTAGCATAGGAAACTCCTTCCCTATCAAGAGTATGTCATCCACGTACTCTACGAGGATCACCACCATACTCTCTACTACCTTTTCGTATATACAAGGTTCATCTACCATTTTGATGAAGTCAAACTCTTTGACTACCATATCAAAACAGATGTTCCAACTCCGCGATGCCTGTTTTATCATATAAAACATCTTGCACACGTTTCCGCTGCTCCCAATGTCTACGAAGCCCTCTGGCTGTGTACTTATAGACGCTCTTTTCTAAAACATCATTTAGAATAGCAGTCATGACACCCAACCACCAGATATCGTAGTCATGGTATGTAGCCATGTCAAGTAGGATCTGGATGGACTTAAGCATAGCTTTGAAAGTCTCAACTTTTCCATGCACACCAAGTAATCTTCTCAAGATATACTCGCTCCTGATGGGGATTTAACCCTTCAGATAAAGCAACCAAAGTCCATACTTTGTTGGTGTATAAGGATTCCATCTCAGAACGATAAGCATCCAGCCATTCTTACAGAGTCCCACTCCTGATGGCCAGCTCGAAACTAGTTGGGTCATCATCTCATGATGAAATCCCCGCTCCCACTGTCATAGAGATACTAAAGTATCTCTCAGGTGGGTGAGGAACCCTGCTAGATCGGCGGAGAGGCTGAGGTTCGTTGGTATCTACTGAATCCTTTGGTTGTACCAAATCATCTGCTGCATTTTGTATAGCTGGAACATTTCCAGTTCTACATAATAGACCCTGCCTCGAGCTTGTCCGGATTTTGCTTTTAGACATAGGCCGGACAACCCCAAATCTTAACCAACTTAAGATATGGGCTCTTCCCTATCCATATCACATATGAAGTGGTAGGCAACTGATTTGATTTGAACCCTATTCAATAGGTATGCAGCTTCACAAGTGCATAACTCCCTAAAGGAAATAGGAAACTCAGTAGTACTCATCATAGAGCACACCATATCACATAGGGTGCTATTGCTCCGCCCCGATACACCGACGTGCCGTGGTGTATACGGAGGAGTAATGCTGAGAGAGAATCTCATTCTCCTTTAGAATAGTCCAGGAATTCCGTGCTCAAGTATTCTCCTCCTTGATCTCATCAAAGGACATAATACTTATACCCGTATTTAGGTTCTCTACTTCTAATTTATATTCTGTGAATATCTCAAAAGCTTCGGACTTGTGTTTCAGCAGGAACATATGTCTGAATCTTGAGAGATTATCAGAGAATCTAATGAAGTACAAAGAACCGATCTTGGCATATGTAGACAGGGGACTTTCATACATCAGCATGTATCAATTCCAAAAGTTCACTAACTCTTTCTCTGTTTCCAATAAACAGAGCTGTGGTCATCTTATCTTTGTGACATGATTGGCAAGTTTCACAAGATGTAAATTCAAACAGATTTAAATATGCATCTAAATGTAACTTCAGCCAGTCGGGTCGCATTGATATGACCTAGTCTATAATGCCTCAAGAAGGATTCGTTCATTTCTGAACTTTTCTTCTTGTGTGTGTTCTGTATACTAAGAACTATAATTTGATTTAGAACGTCAATGCTTTTAGATAACGTGCCTGAACCGATCAACTCTTGATATAGGAAATGTTCAAAACATTATCCAACAATACAAAATTATATCCTTTCTTTACTAATAAAGAGACTGATATGATTTTGTATACCAGGTTCGGTATCTAATAACATTTGTTCAGAATCATTGTATTCTTGTAATACAGGGTGACAGTGACCAACAGACTTGGCTGCAACACTTGCACCGTTTTCTGCCTCATGAAACTTATCACCCGTTCTCAGTTCTTTACCTATCTATAGCCCATGTAACAGATTACATATGCGGGATCCTGATCCGGTATCACATACCCAGGACGTAAAGGATACTGAGAAACAGATCTGTGTAATGAACACACCCGAAGATGATGCATCAACATGCACTTTCTTCGTTTGGGCGGCACGGGAAATCTGGTATTCCCTAATTTCCTGCTCTGTCTTATAACAATTATAAGTTGGAGCGGGACCAACGTTCCCCAGCTCAGTATAACAAGCGGGTTCGGTCAATATATCCGTTTTATTATCTTGATTAAGGCGTGATATGGTCGCTATCTGGAGAGAGAGAGAAGAAAACACTCAGCGTATGCTCTTGCAAGATTAGATTGGTTATCTAATATATCTAATCAGGATGTCTCCCACTGTTTTAGTCAAATCTTCCTTCAAACCCTAAAAGGAAAGACTAGCCGGGATTAATTACACGCTACAAGTTCGCCAATCTTTCAGCCAGGCCAGTGTCGGTACTTTGAGGGAGGTCCCCCGTGCTTTCGCACGAACCTAATTACAGTAAACCTCGTTTTCCCAGAGGCGTAACCCCGTTAACACCTTTCTAGACACCTACTTGATCGGCTAATTGTAATGTGTAAAACTCTCCCAGGAGTAACTCTTACTCGCAGCGGGTATCGGGATCCAACTATCTTATAGAAGGTATGCAATCTCATTGCAAATTTCAACACTTGAAATTCCCAATAATCTTTTGCCCCAAGCGATCTATGACCTTAACTAAGTCAACAAACCATAAATCGCAAGTCAAGTTCAACCCGTACATTTCCCGATTGAATTAAACCCACCCGTACGACCCTTAACCGAGTCAACAAAGCCGTACGAATACCCTAATCCAATCACATCTCATGTTTTAACAGATAAACATTACTTAGCTACCGTACACTATGCCTTAACTAAGTCAACAAACATAGCACGAATACTAAATAATATCTATCTGAAATGACGGAGGGCTACGACGGGTTTTTCAGAAAACCCTTTGCGTAATGAACTTGATATCGTTGTAGAATCGAGTGTTTTTGAATGGAGTGTTTTTGAGGCTTTTCTAGTTTTGCTAAAGGAGTCACTCCCGGTGAAGGGATCGTCGGTCCTTTCCTCGTCGAATGAGGTACGGGATATATCATATATATCACTGTGCAAAGCAAGAACTATAGAAGCAATCAAAAGACAAAC
This sequence comes from Agapanthus africanus, assembly GCA_030015575.1. Taxonomy (NCBI): domain Eukaryota; kingdom Viridiplantae; phylum Streptophyta; class Magnoliopsida; order Asparagales; family Amaryllidaceae; genus Agapanthus; species Agapanthus africanus. The sequence goes on from CM057339.1 coordinate 398,964,888, forward strand.
CAAGTTAGTAGCATCTGCCAGTTATTGCTAAAGGAGTCACTCCCGGTGAAGGGATCTCGGTCCTTTCCTTATCGAATAAGGTGCTGGATGTTCTACAAGGAACACCGCTATGCAAAGCAAGAACTGTAGCTACCAGATTTTATAAACAAGTTTCTACAACATCTTAGGTTTCTTTTATTTCATTAATCTCATTAATGAAGTCCCATTTTAATTATGCTTCGTAAGCATCTCTTTTGAAACGAAATCTTCAATATAACACATATCTCATATATATAATATATAAACATTCGTCTCAGGTAGTAATATGATCTCATCACAGAACATTGCAGCAGAAGAACATATATGAAATATTGGATATACTAGGACGTCCGTGTTTTCAATACGAGCCTGTATAAAACACGGATTCCACGGTCGCGATGAATAGCCAAACCCACATCCCTAGACCCCTACGAGAGCGGCAAGTAACACTGCCAATTCTAGGGTTAGGAGACCCGGTCTCGACTCCTCGAGATGGTCTCCCACTGGACCCTAGAACCCGGTTACTTGTGCTCCCCGCCTTGGGTCTACCTAATGCGGAAAAGTAAATAATATACAACGGTGACATCTTCCGCTACCTGGAAGTGCCACAATAAAAGAATATTACATACAAGTGAATTTTACATGAATGAAAAAGAAAAACTCTCATCTCACATAAAACCCCCGGCTATTCAAACGCGACGATCCAATACAACATATCACAGCAACACATAATATCTCATATCATCAACGTAAGCAAGTATGCGTATCCCGATTGTCGTTGATGTATAGCAACGAAGCCGGCGATACACCACATACTACCCTTACGGTCACTGAAAAGAAAGTGTAAAACTACAACAGTTGGAATCCGCAACCTCTTTAGACATCGCATGCCTAACCAAATGAATTCCTTAGACATCGCATGCCTAACAATTATAAACCCCGCATTTTAGTCTCATTATCGAAAACTCTTTTCAATATCAAGTCGGGCAATTCAACAAGATTCCCGACGCCCTGATCGAATGCTCGTCGCAAACTTTAGTAGACGGCCGCACCCCCGATACCGTCGACGAAGTGCACCAAGGCGGAACACCGCTACCGGGAGCACCTGAACGGATGCTTTCGGCGACGGGGTTCTCCTACAGTCACTTGGTCGGGGCTACGGAGTGAGGCTGTCTATTAAGTTTACCCGGCGAGTATCCGCGTACACTACGTGATTGCGACGAACTTTTGATCGCATCAAAATTTCGTGGCAACCGATCATCTGAGACTAAACTGCTATGTTTATAATATTCAAATTAGTTATCTCATAACTACCTGTGGATTCCAATTATTGTATCACATTCCAGATAAACAGAAAAAGTTAAACTTTCCGATCGAATCATCAAGCACCCAAGATTTCCCCAATATATCTCAACACTTGAAAACAGTTTAAAAATGTCCATCACATGCCACAGTACCAATGATCCAGCCGTAGAAGGGTCAAGCCAACGCCTCACATGTGGCACGCCGTACTGCCCCAAACCCTAAGGTTCAAAGGGCAGTTCAAGACGGTCACATAATCGAGTTAAGGTTTGTTGTCTTCTAGAGGGTCTATCGAGTTACTTGCACGACTTAGAACATTCTTAAAAACGAGGAAAAATCCAACTTTTGAAAAAATTTTCCGACAGGGGAAAAAGTGAGTTATTGATATCCCTTCGAACTTTTTAACAGTTTCTAAAAGTTATCCGGAAAAATCACATAGACAAAATCTAATACTCCGATCGAAACATCGAATCCCCAAAATAACCCCAGAAAACTCAACTGTAGAAAAAACATTAAAATTATCCAGAAAACTCAGCACTGAATAAAAGAAATTACTGTGTAAAAAGAAGTCAACAAGTCAACATTCTCGCCGCGGAAGCGCCGCGCCACGTGGGCATAGGCCGCGGTTCCGCGCCGTAATGACGGCGTTAGAGCTCCGTTTTTCACAGTTTTTCTTAAAAAACCCTGCTTGATTTTCTGAGCACTTTTAATTAGGAAAAATCCCAGTTTTGAAAAAATTTCCAGAAAGTGGGTTCGATCGGGTTTTCCGGGTTCGATCGGACTTTAAACTTCGTCTAGACTTCGCCTAGAGCTCTAGCTTGACTCTGATACCACTGTAGGGTTGCTAGGCACGCGCACAAGGGTCTACGAGGCATCAACCATGCCCGAATAAAAAATTTAGCCGTGCCGAACAACCCGAATACGGAACTTTAAACTAGAGATTAGGCGAAAAACTACATGCTAAACAATTTAACACTAAGTGAGACGGATTACAACCTTTGTAGATCCGGTCCTTCACTTCATATGCTCCGTGTTGTGGTCCCTTCGCTGCGATCATCGGGATCTGGACTTTCGAGAGGTTCCACGAAGAGAAAGACGCAACCTTTGCTTCCGATCTTCGATACTAAGATGATCTACCTCGAAGTTTCTTTAACACAAGCTAACACTCATGAAATGATGTGAACACCCTCATCTAAATGGCAAGTGAAGATGAGGATGATGAAGTAGGAATTTTGCTCTATTTATTTATATTTTTCTCACATATATCCATCACAAAATCAAAGCTAGAAACCATTTCAAGCTTGGAAGAAGAAGGAAGAAGATGATGAATAATGTAATTATCCTTTTGTGATGAATAGGAAAATAATCATATGATAGAATATGCAACCATGGTTCACTTAACCAATGTAGAGAATTGACTAGGGTTAGGGTTTTGGGTAAAGTTAAAGCATGAGTCATGAACAAATATCTTTCACAAAACAAAACAAATCCTTCTAGAAACTTCTAGAAAGATTAACCCTAATCCGAACCCTAATCAAGTTTAAACTCCACTAAACGAGTTGCATTAGTTATCATATCATGTTACAATATTATATATCACATATATAATATTTACCGTAACAAAATAAAATAATACAATTAACATATATCGCATATATATCAATGTATTACCCGAGTGAGAAAAAGAATCTTTTAGTGAGCAAATATTAGTTAATGCAATTTAATATATCACAAATATTATTATACATTAAATTATCGAATCAACACTTGATCCGACAATCCGGCTATATCGCATATAACCGGCTAATATTTATCCGTACCGACTCATCGAATCAACACTTGATCCGATGACCCGGCTGATATCAAATATCGCGAGAATATAATACGGTATCACATATCGCATTATCCTCGGTCCCGCACATATCACATATGTGCTCCTACTCCGTTTTGCCTGAGTCAAGAAACCTCTGTGTAGGACTCTAAAGAATCGTCAATACGCCGGCAGTAGGTGATGATCATATCAAACACCCACAAGCTGCAAGCGGTCAGCTAAACGTAACAGCTACCCAGGTATTGAGCGCTCAGAAGATCAACAAGCAAGCCTGTAACTTCTCCTGTGAATCCAAACAGTAACACTCCCGTACAGTCCGGTCTCGTCGTCTGATATGTTGCATATCTCGCCTAGGGGTGGTAAACGTCAGACCCCAGTAGCTCGATAAGTCGTGTCGATATGAGGTCTATAACAGTTCGAGAAACTACTGATAACACTTACCAGTAAATCTCAGCAACCCTGGCCAGGGATTTCCGGTTATAGCCAATCGAACACAGCACAACATCAACTCCCTATACCGGGAGAGACGAATCCCCTCCTATCGCTCATTGCCTCCATATGATTCGGGACTGTACCCAAAAGCCACCTTTTTGCACGCCCTCTTGGACGTGGTATGATGGAAATCAAAGCACAGTGGGAACCACACAAGACTCTATGACGATCTCGGGTCAACAGACTACTCTGTACCAGTGTCACCGGAGAACTGCCATCTGACGTATGGTATAATACCATCTGGGAGTTCTCGGCGAGTCCGTCCAGTGTACCCAGTCTCCACTGAGCACCCGTACACCATCCTTGATGTCAAACACCGATGGATATGGGATCATCCATCGCCCATCATATGGGTCAAGATGCGTATACGCTAGTCTACTCTGGTGCATCGATGCCCTGTCTCGATACACCCTTGACTAGGAACAGTTATAGGATGTACTCGTCGACTACCGTGGCCCCACTAGTATGATCTCATCATAGTCCCAGTAGTCGAGTACATATCCTAAGGGCTTTATCAACATGTAACATAGAGACAATCAGAGTACAAGTTAAGATAAAGTACAACCAGATAGCATACTATCATGTCGAGCAAGAAAGTCCTCCCTATATATGTCCTAGCATCCACTACAATATACATCGCATGTACAGTAATGGCCTTTAGGGCATACATATAACTAACAAGAAACTATACAATAAGCGCTACTTTCAAATTACACTAAAACTAACCCGTGAACACCTAAAGCCTATCTCGATAATCATCCTCGTTTTACAAAAACACATATAAATATATAACATATAATGTGCTACACTACGAACTGCGGGGGTGCTATACTCCATCCACCCGACTTCCCCCGTAGATATATATCTACTCACTTTGATCCTTACTTGCCGAAGTTGATGACGCCACGCTTATCCTTGTTGTTTCAAAGTCCACTTGAGGGTACCTACATATATACACACATAGCATCGTAAACAGAAATCACGCACGAAAACCAAAACGTCACACGAATCGCACATAGGTAAACCTATGGTCTACTCATGCAAATCAACCAAACTACACCCGATATCGACGTACAAACGTCAAGTGACCGATACAAAACATAATTACCAAAATTTCAAGGAATGTAAAGTTATAAAACAATACAGCAACTCATGAAAACTTGCTCCAGATTTTAGTTCAGGTGAAATAGGGATAAACAAATAGTACTGGGGTGTTGTATAGAGGGTATATGAGCTACAGAATAAATCTTAGCACCAACACCTACAATTTGGCCAGCCACATTGCCCCAAATTCCGGCCTGCTCGGCCAAGTATGCATGGATTGGGTTCGTATTGGCAGGGTGGCCTCCTAGTGTCCAATCTAGGTCAATGGTGTTGTTTGTTTTTCTTCTAAAAGTCTCGGGTCATTCCAGATTCCCTGTAGGCACTAAATTAACACAAAACCGACACGGAAGTTTCTAAATCCAGGTTTTTGGTTTTTTTCTGTTTTGGTCTAAAATATTATCACTAAAGGTTTTTGTAGTCACCAAATACTCTCAATTGCACCCTCACAACTCAAGAAAAACCCTAACCCTCATATTGGAATTTTCCAAGTTCACTAAACCTCACTAAATGGATTCTAAACTAGTATGGATGGTAAAGTTAATCAAATACTATACTAATGGTGAAAGAATTGCCTCATTTGGCAACTCAAGAATTTTCTTGAGTTGCCCCAAGTGCTCAAAATCGAATTTTTCTTGATCTCCCATGCTTGTAGTGAGCTTGTGTATATTTTTTGTGAAGGGAATGAATGGTTTTGATGTGGGATTGAGGTTGTGGCGAGGAGGCAGACGAGGGGGAGTGAGAGGGTGGCCATGGATATGAGGAGAAGGAAAAATGATGAAGAGAAATGAAGTGGGGGAAAATGCCATGGTCAACACAAGACCCCTCACCCTCTCTTCTCTCTCTTCCCCATACCTCATTGTTTATCCTTTTCTTTTTCTTTTCCTTAAAACAAAATTCAAACCCCATTTCTTTGCAAATGAAACCATGGTCACATAAAAAAAATGTAATAAGGTTTGTAACATGCAATTGTGCATGTCATAATGCTTAACCAAGCTTAAATGCAAGATTAGTGAAATTTAATCGAGTTTAGCATTAATATAGAATATAATTAATTATAAGAAATCTATGAATGCTTCATTCTTATAATCTCTTTCAAAATCAATAATTAATATAATTTTCCAAATATTTCACAATTTATCGGTATATAATTATACCATATCATTAAAATTAATTTCCACACATTAAAATATTCATAATATTTATTATTTTAATTATTTAACTTCTCAAAAATAATATCTTATTTTTCTGAAATATCACAGTCTTCCCCTCTTAAATAAATTCGGTCCCCGAATTTAAATTTAAACCCCTCAAATACTAAAACATATCTGTAGAATGTGTTGGAGATAGTGCCCTCAGAGTCAATTATTGGATCACAGGCGCGTGATTGCAATGATTGAGGGAGGACCTATCCCGGTAGGACAGTCTTACTCGAGATGATAGTATGCTATCTGGTTTACCTTTATCATCGTGTACTGCTTTAGATGACCTAACATGTCACTATTGCACGTTGATAGAGCCCCTAGGATTCTTGCTTGACTGCCAGCAATATGAGGGCGATCATATACGTGGGAGCTGGTAGTCTATAAGCACATCCTTAAAAGGTCCCTAGTCGTAGGAGTTTCGAGACAGGGCATCGATTCTCCAGAGTAGACTAGTGTATACAGTCGAGACCCCGACGAGGGGCGGTGGCCGGTCTCACAAGCCACTGGTGTCAGTTGGTTCACCTAAGATGTATACAGGTGCTCATTGGGTTATGAGTACACCGGACAGGACTCGCCGGGAACATGCTAGTTGGTCTTATACCTGACGTCAGATAGCAGTTCCCTGGTGACATGTGTACAGGTTAGTTCATCGACCTGGGGATCGTCATTTGTCTCGTGTGAGTTCCCACTGTACTTTGATTACTACCCTACCACGGCTCAAAGGAGTCGTGCAAACAGGTTTTAGTTGGGTACAGTCCCGAGCCACATGGAGGCAGTGAGCGGATCTTCAGGGGTTCGTCTCTCCCGGTATTGGGGGTGAGGTCGCGCTGTGTCTAGGAGAGCCAGAACATGAAAAGTCCTTGGCCAAGGCAGGAGCTTTACTGGTAGGTATTCTAGTAGTATGTCAGGGTGTTCTGGGCTACACTCCGACACGACTTGTACCGCTTTTGGGGGTCTGACTTTTACCAACCCACTAGGCCCGCCATGCGATGCTCATAGACGAACGGACCGGACTGTACGGATATTGTCACTGACAGGCTCAGTAGGGTGTCAGGATGAGTTCACTCATCGACGTCCCTTTTGGTCAATAGCTGGTGGCCCGTCACGTATTGGCTTATACCTCTGACGTGCTAGTGGTTAAATCCACAGCCATAGTATTGACGAGTCTTTAGAGTCCACCACACTTACAGTTACTCAAGCTTTCGGGCGAAACGCTGTAGAGGCCGTATGGAGATATGTCAGGGTTCGATCAGATACGTGCGGTATTGCACGGATCGTGATCGGACGGATTTTACTAGCCGGCTTTGGCTTAAGCCGGATTCTAGTATTTGATAGTGTAGTTTTGTCTCTTTGCATTTGTGTTCAGTGGGAATACAGATGCGGGTGTGTATGCACAGTATCGGGGTTTTCCTGTAATTTATTACGGGACCAATTTTCTGGAGTTGCCAGTTTGCTTTCTTTTCCGGCCGGTTTTCCTTTGTTCTTTCCCGGCCGGACTTTTCCGATGGAGGGACTAATTTGCAATTGTGCAAATTGGTATTTGAGGAGGGGTTTTATGCATTTGTGTCATTATGAAAGATTAAGCATCTTTGCTTTTCATGATGGCTTGCTTTTTGTGATAAGAAATGAAATGAGGGTTGATTTGATTTAGTTATCATTTCTTTTTGGATGTGGTCACCTCTTGCTTTCTCCTACCATCACCTCCCTTCATGATTTGTATTTTTCCCTCCACCATTCTCACAATGATATAGGCCGGCCACTTCTTTGGGAGGAAAGTAGAGAGTTCCATTTTGCATGCGGCATTTTTCTTCATCTCAATTTCCTTGCATGAAAAATGAAAGCACCATTTTTCTTAACCTCATTCCTCCATCATCTTCAAAGGAAACAAACCCCAAATGAGACATAGCCTCTACACTACACATTCTACAGCAAATCTCGGACGCGTCGGCCAGCCAACTTCGCGCCCGAGTTGCCTCGGTATTGAGGTGGGAGCCCGTAAAAGATGCAGGCGATGTGGTGCCCTTCCGCCGAGGAGGCGACGACCGGAGTATCCGCAGGAGATCGGGACGATGACGTGAAGACCGGAGGACTCGGATCAGTCGGTATATCTCTATTCCCTATCTTGTAGTTAGCTAGGACTAGTTAATGGTTCGATCCGGGTGTTTAGTGCGCGGTGGTGCCGGTTTGCTAAGTTCGCAAAATTAAAGTTTATCACCGCTTCCGCATTCCGGCGTCGGATTGACGGCCGGGGCACCGCCGTGCACTTATAGTGGTATCAGAGACTCGCCATTAACTTAGTCTAGCTTTGTTTGATGTGTTTGCATTTCCGATCGACCAAAATTCCAAAAAAAAACCACATTTTCCTCACATCAGTTTTCTGTTGAATTTTTTCTTGCTCGAAAATTTTTTCAGGTTGTAGAAAACTGATGTACTAGAAGTTCTAAGAGTTCTGGGAAAATTCGAGACATTGATCTCTCAGGTAGAGCGCGGAACCGCGGCAAAACCCCCCTTGTTGCCGCGGTTCCGCCGCAGGTTAGAGGGATCAATGCGTCGAACTTCTCCAGTAGGCTTCTGGGGTGATTTTAGGGGTTTTGGAATAATAACATTGGGCCCAGAATTTCTTGATCTGCTACAGTATTGCTTGGGGGCCCACTTGTTAATTTTTAATCGATCGGATATTTTAAACACATTATTTCACAGTATTTACATTATATCTGCGACCGTGAATGTCACTCGATCGGTAAATCCTGTCTAACTGCTATAGCCCGGTTAGACGGATTTGCGAACGTGACTTTCACGTTGATGTTCTATGTATTGCTGTGATGTTGCGGATTGGTCGTAGGGGATAACCTGGATGCAATGCTAGTACAGTTCTGTTGTATTATGTACATTTGATATTGCGGGGTGAGCGTCCGACATGTGGACTGCCGTCACTGCCAGTTTGTATTATTTTTTTGGGGCACGACCTGGTTGCGGTCGATGTACCCGTTGTATGTATATTTTACTTTCTGTACTAGGATTACCCCGCGGTGGGGTGCACGGATAGCCGGGTTCTAGAGGGCAACATGCCCGCATCTCATGGCATTGAGACGGAGGGGGCTTCACTCTAGGATTGGCGGGCTATTCGCCACACTCGTAGGGGTACAGGTTGACCCAAGAGGGGTGCCCAAGTTACCGGATTCCGTGAAGTGCTGGGTGGTCCATTCACGGTGCTAAAGGGGGCTGCCTCGCTTCAGGTTTTGGCGGGTAACTTGCCGCGCCCGTAGGGGTCTAGGTTTTCATTGCACAGGCTATCCGCACGACCAGGGGAACGTCGGGTTTCAGTTGTGGCTCTGTGAAACCCGGGGATCCCAGATATCTGTATTGTTCTGTGATGCTGTACATTTCTGTGATGTTGCCTTTTTATCACGCCTTGAGCAAAATATAATATATTGGTATATATATTAGTAGATGTTGTATATGTTTTACATCCGCGCTAGTCCAGTCCCCGCTCTGTCGTTAGTTAGCTAACCTAACGGGTGATGACGGGACCCAGTGGCGAATGCGGATGGCATATACGTACGTCAGTATATTTTCGTTCTTTGTGGTGTGATCAATTGATGGGACTGCGTTGATTCGGATCAATGCAAGATAAACAAACCTATTCTGATGTTGTTGGAACACTTTTTCAAAAAGCTGTTATTGCAAGGGCGTTCTCTTTTGTTTTGCATCGTGGTATTCAGTTGGAATATCCTGCTCCTCAGTCGACGAGGCAAGGGCCGAGATCCCTTCACCGGGAGTGACCCCTTGGACAGAAGTTTGCGTCAGGGCAATAACTTCACTATAGCCGATTACTTTTGCTTTGCATCGTGGTATTCAGTTGGAATATCCTGCACCTCATTCTACGGGGAAAGAGCCGAGATCCCTTCATCGGGAGTGACCTCTTTAGCAATGGTTTTCGTCACTATATTTTCAAAAAGCTATCAGTTCCTTCAACGATATCAAGTTCGTTACGTTAAAGGTTTTCGCCAGAAACCATTCGTAGCCCTCCGTCGTTTCAGACGGGTAGCACGTAGTATTCATGCTATGTTTGTTGGCCTTCGTCAAGGCATAGTGTATGGTAGCTGCTTGTTGCCTTTCTGCTGCATAGATAGATGCGTTGGTTTGGGACAGTCGTATAGCCTTGTTGGCCTTCGTCAAGGGCTTGTACGGGTGGGTTCAAATTAACCTGGATAATGACGGGTAGAACTTGACATGTGACTTATGATTTGTTGGCCTTCGTCAAGGTCATAAGAGCATGGGGTAAAAATCACATCGGGAGTTTCAAAAGAACTGAAACTTGCCAGATATGCGCATACCTTCTGGAGTGTGATGACGTGAGCGGATTCCGTCACGTTATCATGCAATGATAGTTGGATCCCGATTCCCACTGATGAGTTGGTTTACTCCTCGGGTGACCCCGACTAATTCTTCTTTCAGGTTTGGAGGAGAATTTGAGGTACAGTGGGAGGTTTCCTGATTAGATAAATTGGTAACCATTCTGATCTAGGTTAGAGTGCACGCTGAGTATTTCTTTTCTCTCTCTCTCTGGCAGCGACCATTGACCCGACCCTAGACTATGACTCGGTGACCAAGTTGACCGAACCTTCTTAACACTGGCTTTTGGATTGTCAGAGTTGCAAACCTCATTGCCACTCCTACTTTTACCCTTTTCTCCGGGACACCCCGTATTACTACGAACGTCCACTTCCATTGGACAAAACCATCGTATGGTTATATACGAACTCGAAGGACTTCGAGGATGGTTTTTGGTTCTGGAGTAAACGGATAGGATTATTCAGTTGTCTTTTCTTTTCACCTTCTCTCAGGTTGCGAGTACTCCTTGGTTTAGGAGTAGTACACCTATTACGCAAATTGGATAGTCTTCTTCCAAACTATAGGCTGGTGCCGATCGGTAGGGAATGAAGAAAACCAGTTAGCCTAAACGGTGTACAGAAGGTATTAAGTTAAGACAAAGCAAGGGATTAGTAAGAGGGCAAAGTAAAGTGCGACTGCTATTCACGACCAAACCAAGTATTTCTTCGCCAATCCAATATCACCTTTGTATTTCTCCAGGACACTCCGTATCACTACGAAGATCCCAGTTTATTGGATAATCCATCGTATGGTTATTTACGAACTCGAAAGGAACTTATTCCAGTTCGGGGATGGATCCTGGTTCAGGAGAAATAGGAATAAAGTACATTCAGGTGTCTTTTATCTTCACCTTCTCTCGCGATGCGAGTGCTCCTAGGATTAGGACAGTACACCCTTTATGCTTATTGGATAGTCTTCTTCCAAACCATAGGCTGGTGCCGAACGGTAGGGAAGGAAGAAAACCATTTGGCTTAAAGGGGTGTACAGAAGGTAATGACTAAAGACATAAAGGGATTTGGAGAGGTGGCAAAGAATTATACGGTTATAGTTGTGAATCTGGATAATGGAAGAGGCATTACTAGGAATACCAGGATACCCCATCGAAACATTTCAATGTTTCAGTTTCACTGTGTACTGTTAAAAGAAAACTGATTTCCCAATTAGACACTTGCTCCAGGGTATGTATTTACCAGGTTTGATTCTCACATCTGTATGGTTTTACAGATGATGAGTGGGAGTAAGTTATTGGGAATTGGGTGACCATCCTCATTATATCGGGATTCGTTGCAATTGGTGATATTTGAGAAAGCCACCTGGGTTGTTTGCCAGATGGCAAATATTTGGTTTTGAATATCCGCTGTTGTGCACCAATTTCAAATTGATATATCTGTACGTCTATTTTCATAAAGTGAGATATACCTTTTGATATTATGTCGATGACATTTACCTATATCAGTGGATGGTTAGGTAAGGAGCATTAAACAGCGGTGTAATTCTTCTTAACCATAAGTACAGTTTTTATCCTACGACACACAGTGAAAGAGTTATTAGACTCAGCGGACTTATACAGAGTATTGTATGTTGTCCAGTGTCCATTAGGACAGAGGGGTTGGTCCTCACACTATATTCTGTTTACTTTTAACTTCTCTAGTTCTTAGACATGTGTTTCGTAGAAACACAAGGTCTAAGTTTTGAGGAGTTATAGGTATTTGAATAGAGTAGAGAACCAGGTGTAACAAGTATCGGGATTCTTCAAAGTGATCGAAGATGTAGATACTTGTGTATGGTATTCAGTTGATAGTAATGATAAAGAGAAATTGCTTCTCTTTCAGGTTACTCATAATTGGAAGCATTCCTAAGTTGAGTAACGCTGATCGGCCTCCTTCCATTTAGTTGACATGCACTGGAGATAGCTGCATGATTTGAATCTGGTTCAATTAAATCAGTGCCTCTGGTTCTATATTGGATATAGAACAGTTCATATCTTAACGTTGTTAAGGTACGGGGAGTTGTCCGGCTTATGATTAAAACCAGACACTGGACAGCTCAAGGCACGTTTCTGTAATGGCTGTTTGTGGGTTGACCCAGGCTATGACGAGGGTTGATTTTCTACCATCTGGCAGATCAATAGAAATATTGTTCTAGACTCGCCACAGTTTTATTAAAAATGGATTTTTTTTTCAAAAACAGTAGTGGGAGTATAGTAGAACTGGAAGTGATTCCAGAACCGCAAACGATTACTGAAGATTTGATAAGGAACCTAAAGATTCAATCTGGTTTGACATTCCATTGGCCACTCTGCAGATTAGGTGGGTAACTTCAGGCACCTGAGAGGTACTCCGGTAGCCTCAAGGACGGTGACAGGGAAGTTCTTGTTTACCCACACTTGCCATTGTTGTTGTTCCAGGCTGCGAGACCCAGCAGGAGGATGAGTATAGCGTCGTTCTAAACTAGCTTTAGAAGTGCACGTCTATATGACTCTGCCAGAGGGTTGTCGTAGTCAGTGGGAGCAGCGGAAGCATTGGTGGACATCAGGCTTATGTCTATTTATAGACTAAAGCAAATATAGCGGAGATAGATCATCTATTTCTGATGTGACAGTCATAGGTTTGACGTCATCAGAATATGGGATGGATCTGTTGAGAAGGTAGTAGGGTGTAATATCCTGGTATTTCGATGACATACACAGAGTAGGAAAAAAAACTCCTATACTACGATCGGTTATACTTTGGTCGTCACAAAGTGTTTTCTCCACAAAGGACTTGGACATTATATCAGACATACTGGTTACTAGATCTATGGTTTTAGATCTAGATTTGGGTGGTTTCCCAATCAGGGTACTTTGACAGCATTCTAAGAGTATTTAGAATGGACGACTCCTGGCACGGTAGTGTACCTGCAGGTGATGGAGTCACCCTCTCTAAAGGTGTCTTATAGACTAAAGTAGAGAGGGATGTGCATGATTGGCAGATCACTTGCTTAGGAAATTGAGTCAATCATGAGATGTCAAGTACCACACCAGATGTTGTTCTTGCACTAGATGCAATAAGTTGATATTGATCCAATCCTGGAGGAACAGTCGGAAGCAGTTTTAGAACATAAGTGGATGTTCTAAGGATATGATAACGACAGCCTCATTCGGGAGGCAGTTATCATTCCAGGCTTCCAAGGTGACCTGGACGACAGGGAGGTTGTCAGAGTTATAGTTTTCCTTCTGACGAGGGGCAGTATTTTGGACAGGTGGTCTAAGGCAATACTGAGGGTGGCATGGCGCAGGATACTGATTAAGTTCAGTTGACGATACAGTCTAAGAAGTTTGGATTTGGAGTTCATTTATGAGCTAGGTCCCATCAGACATCCAGACATTCTAAGACAGGTATTGCTCATTTCGGGAGATGGCTTTCTCCGCGAACTTGAGATAGAGAGAGACAAAGAAAGAAACATCAAGGCAGATCCACTCACTGAGGCTATTCCTCGAACGCAATAGTTTCACAAACGGATTTTGTGAGACTGACTAGTAGAGGAGTTGGGTGCTCGGTATCACACGGGCTGTGAGTATGCGACATCGCGATAATTAGCCTTGAGTGCAAGTGGGAGATTGTTGGAGATAGTGCCCTCAGAGTCAATTATTGGATCACAGGCGCGTGATTGCAATGATTGAGGGAGGACCTATCCCGGTAGGACAGTCTTACTCGAGATGATAGTATGCTATCTGGTTTACCTTTATCATCGTGTACTGCTTTAGGTGACCTGACATGTCACTATTGCACGTTGATAGAGCCCCTAGGATTCTTGCTTGACTGCCAGCAGTATGAGGGCGATCATATACGTGGGAGCTGGTAGTCTATAAGCACATCCTTAAAAGGTCCCTAGTCGTAGGAGTTTCGAGACAGGGCATCGATTCTCCAGAGTAGACTAGTGTATACAGTCGAGACCCCGACGAGGGGCGGTGGCCGGTCTCATAAGCCACTGGTGTCAATTGGTTCACCTAAGATGTATACAGGTGCTCATTGGGTTATGAGTACACCGGACAGGACTCGCCGGGAACATGCTAGTTGGTCTTATACCTGACGTCAGATAGCAGTTCCCTGGTGACATGTGTACAGGTTAGTTCATCGACCTGGGGATCGTCATTTGTCTCGTGTGAGTTCCCACTGTACTTTGATTACTACCCTACCACGGCTCAAAGGAGTCGTGCAAACATGTTTTAGTTGGGTACAGTCCCGAGCCACATGGAGGCAGTGAGCGGATCTTCAGGGGTTCGTCTCTCCCGGTATTGGGGGTGAGGTCACGCTGTGTCTAGGAGAGCCATTACACGAAGTCCTTGGCCAAGGCAAGAGATTTACTAGTAGGTATTCCAGTAGTATCTCAGGGTGTTCTGGGCTACACTCCGACACGACTTGTACCGCTTTTGGGGGTCTGACTTTTACCAACCCCCTAGGCTCGCCATGCGATGCTCATAGACGAACGGACCGGACTGTATAGATATTGTCACTGACAGGCTCAGTAGGGTGTCAGGATGAGTTCACTCATCGACGTCCCTTTTGGTCAATAGCTGGTGGCCCGTCACGTATTGGCTTATACCTCTGACGTGCTAGTGGTTAAATCCACAGCCATAGTATTGACGAGTCTTTAGAGTCCACCACACTTACAGTTACTCAAGCTTTCGGGCGAAACGCTGTAGAGGCCGTATGGAGATATGGCAGGGTTCGATCAGATACGTGCGGTATTGCACGGATCGTGATCGGACGGATTTTACTAGCCGGCTTTGGCTTAAGCCGGATTCTAGTATTTGATAGTGTAGTTTTGTCTCTTTGCATTTGTGTTCAGTGGGAATACAGATGCGGGTGTGTATGCACAGTATCGGGGTTTTCCTGTAATTTATTACGGGACCAATTTTCTGGAGTTGCCAGTTTGCTTTCTGTTCCGGCCGGTTTTCCTTTGTTCTTTCCCGGCCGGACTTTTCCGATGGAGGGACTAATTTGCAATTGTGCAAATTGGTATTTGAGGAGGGGTTTTATGCATTTGTGTCATTATGAAAGATTAAGCATCTTTGCTTTTCATGATGGCTTGCTTTTTGTGATAAGAAATGAAATGAGGGTTGATTTGATTTAGTTATCATTTCTTTTTGGATGTGGTCACCTCTTGCTTTCTCCTACCATCACCTCCCTTCATGATTTGTATTTTTCCCTCCACCATTCTCACAATGATATAGTCCGGCCACTTCTTTGGGAGGAAAGTAGAGAGTTCCATTTTGCATGTGGCATTTTTCTTCATCTCAATTTCCTTGCATGAAAAATGACAGCACCATTTTTCTTAACCTCATTCCTCCATCATCTTCAAAGGCAACAAACCCCAAATGAGACATAGCCTCTACACTACACATTCTACAGCAAATCTCGGACGCGTCGGCCAGCCAACTTCGCGCCCGAGTTGCCTCGGTATTGAGGTGGGAGCCCGTAAAAGATGCAGGCGATGTGGTGCCCTTCCGGCGAGGAGGCGATGACCGGAGTATCCGCAGGAGATCGGGACGATGACGAGAAGACCGGAGGACTCGGATCAGTCAGTATATCTCTATTACCTATCTTGTAGTTAGCTAGGACTAGTTAATGATTTGATCCGGGTGTTTAGTGAAAGGTTTGTTTAGCACCCTATGAAGAGTTTTGAAGTATCACATGACCCAAAGTTTTAATTTTTATGGTGCTAAACTAACATGCAAAGAGATCGATCCTAGAAAATTAGGGTTACGAAATAAAAAGCGAACTAATCTAGGGTTTCGAGACTACAACCTTTGTAGCTCCCTTTCGCTGGACTCTTTGGTCTCTAGGGTGTTGAACGAAGGTCCTCTTGAAGTCCCCTTGTGTCCACGACGATCCACCACGGAGATCTCCGTCCAAGCTCGCAACTTCGTCAAACCGAAGAGAACACTCTAAACAAAACGGCTAAGCTTGTGTAGAATGATGTTGTGGTTAGGTTTCTCACTTCAAAAACCTATCTTTAAGTGGTATTTGCTCACTAGAAAAAACTAGAGAGCAAAAGAGCAAGAGGAAGAAGATGGTGGCAATTTTTTGACAAGAGGTAAAAAGATAACTCTAGTGAAGAAAAAGAAATATATCAATATATATTTTATTCCTTCATGCTTTGAACCATGGTTAAAGTGATGGAGACATTATTTAACTTTAGTTTGGAATGATAAAGAGAAGGATAACCTTAGGTTAGTGGTAGTTGAGCATGGTTAGGTCAAAGGAAGAATGTAGAAGCAAGAATGATTATCCATCCCTTTTTCATTTTCTTTTAAATCCAAAATTAAATAATAATCCATTATATAATCCATGGTGTGAGTCTTATATTACCACCATTTCCATATGCTAACAACCATGATGGATGAGTGTATGTATGTGTGCATGTATGCACATCCACATGTGCATGAAACTAGCATGAAAGAAAGAAAGAAAAGCACACATGCATGCACACATCTATCATCTAAGAAAAGGTTTTAAGTGAGAAAACTAATGGTTAAATGATAAATCAACACTTGATTTATCAATCCGGTCATATCTCATATGACCCCACCAAAAGCAGTTCACCCGATCAATGTTCGGTATCATATACGCACATTTCAATCGGGTGCATGCGCATATCGCATATGCGCACCACAACGTTTCGCCTGGACTGGGTAACTCCTTTGTGGGACTCTAAGACTCGTCAATACGCCGGCAGAGGGTAATGATCATATCAAGTACCCTCAAGCCGCAAGCGGTCAGCTAAACGTAACGGCCACCCGGGTATTGAGCGATCAGAAGACAACAAGCGAACCTGCTACAACTCCCGTCGAGCCATCCCGCAACACTACCGTACAGTCCGGTCTCTTCGTCAGATATGCTGCATATCGAGCCTAGGGATGGTCACGTCGACCCCAATAACTCAATAAGTCGTGTCGGTGAATGGTCTATAACAGATCGAGAAACTACTGATAACACTTATCAGCAAATCTCAGCAGCCCTGGCCAGGGACTTGCTGTTATAACTAGTCGGGCACAGCACAGCATCAACTCCCAATACCGGGAGAGACGAAACCGCTCCTATTGCTCATCGTCTTCGTGTGTCTCGGGACTGTACCCAACGGCCACCTGTTTGCACGACTCAGTAGAGCCGTGGTAGGGTGGCAATCAAAGTACAGTGGGAGAACACACAAGACTCCATGACGATCTCGGGTCTACAGACTAACCTGTACCAGTGTCACCTGAGATCTGCTATCCGACGATAGATATAATTCCATATAGGAGTTCTCGGTGAGTCCGTCCAGTGTACCCAGTCACCACTGAGCACCCGTATATGATCTTGATGTCAAACATCGATGAATGTGGGAACATCCATCGCCCATCGTATGGGTCTAGTATCATATACGCTAGTCTACTCTGGTATATCAATGCCCCGTCTCGATATACCTACGACTAGGGACGTTCCAGGATATGCTTATAGACTACAGATGTCCCACTAGTATGATCTCCATCATAATCAGAGTAGTCAAGCCGATATCCTCAGGGCTTTATCAGCATGTATGAATGAATAAAAGCATGATCAAATCAACATGTCAGATAAAGAAGAACCAGATAGCATACTATCATGTCGAGCAAGAATGCAAACTGAATATATATACATGTATAGATACATCCACTATCACATAATGGCCTCTAGGGCATACATATATCCAACATTTAGTGCGCGGTGGTGCCGGTTTGCTAAGTTTGCAAAATTAAAGTTTATCACCGCTTCCGCATTCCGGCGTCGGATTGACGGCCGGGGCGCCGCCGTGCACTTAAAGAATGATCGAGTCGTCGGGGCTCCGAAATCATAAATACATAAAACATATCGTAGCGCAACGTATGCGCATGAAAACCAGTATATAACTCAAAATCAAAACTCCGTCAAGGATCACGCAATCATCGGAATTATGGGGAAGATACCAATGCCAAAGTCCTATACGAAAACCAACATGATATACATCAAAACTATAACATGTACATAGTACGTATCTTTGTAACTCGTCAAAACATCTGAAAGAAATGCATGCCAAACTCTTTTTCAAATCGCTGTGCGATACGCGTATTACAGCACAAGTAGTGGACGTTTATTGTAAGAAAATAACTATATATATATATATCCATTGTTTAACATACGTCCCGCCGTTTTTTGAAAATAATTTAGAAGGGTTTCCTTTGTAAAATGTTTCGTGTCATCTCGGACACGTCGGTAAATACTGAGACTATAGCTCCCTTTTGGAAATCCCTTCGATAACTATCGATGCATGCAAAAACATAACAGGTACTGTCCTCGGACTAGTCCTGCTCAGCCACTATACCAAATAGTAATTATCATAAAACATACTGCTCCAAAAGAAATCAATCCCAAAATGTTTATAAGAATGCCACGTGCGTCTGGTGCGCACAGAAACCGAAATCAATGAATGTGCCATACATGTGCACAGAAACAAAATCTAAGTGCAACGGGCGTGCACAAAAACACCTGTCAAGGGCAACGGTGTGCCTGACAGCAATATCAGATGCATCTGATATGCACGAAGAATTCCGATTTAGTGCATCTGGTGTGCACCGAAATCGCATCAAGCGCGTCAAGTATGCGCAAGAATCCAAATCAAGTGCACAAGGTGCACGAAAACAATATCGAGTATCACAATCGAAATCGACGGTATACAACATACCTCAATCCAAATCAGGTATACCGTGATATAAAATCTCACATCCACGTGCATTAGTGTGCACAAAAATCGAATCAATGTACTAAAGGTGCATGAAAACTACACCGAAAGCACAAGTCAAATCACATACATGCCATAGGCATGCATCAAAATCAACCATCTCGAATGACATCAAATCGAAATCGAGTGCAACTGTGGTGCACGAAAACTCAATCATGCAAATAAATTGACCAAAAACACCGGAATCCAAAATAACGGACACGTGATATTTGAATCACCAAATCGCAAATCGTAAACACTGTCGTCGATATGTCCTTCTTTCAAAGTCGAGAAGGTGTCGGTGCATCCAAAGCAAGCAGAGCAAGATATCTACTTGCCTCCTGTTCATGGTCCGGCGCCTTGTGCCCTTAGGCTCTCGTCTCTCATTATGAATTGCTAGTTACATAGCTTCTCGGCTCAACGGCTCAATATAGAAATGATGACGGAAATAGTTCCGCTCTGGCACATCCTCTAAAGATCTCTGGCCAACTATCATGATCACTCATAACATATCTCGTTGACGATGCCGAACTCTGGCCTACTGGGTGTGCGTAATATGACCGATCCTGGGTCCATGTCTTCTGGTTTAGTATTTCTAAAAATATCTTTTCGGGGTCTCACCCAAATCTCGTTCCTGCTGAACTGCCAGGAAGTTATCACCCTTTACTAAATCTATTTCTTGTTCCGGAACGGCTGCATACTCATCACGACTCCTTCTGAAAGATATATCCATATTCAACGCCTCTGCATGCGTATCACATCTATGATGTCAACGGAGTGGAATGCCATCCCGTCAAAATCTCGTACGAACCTTTTACTCCACTTTTCTCTAATGTCGGCTGATTCAGACTCGTCTCTTCGTAGCTGTATGGACTGCGCTACAATGGCTATACTCATATCTAGAGTCTCTCAAGTAATGTATCCCATCACATGATGTCCGGACGACGTCGAACTTTTCGATCGATTCATCAAAGTCCCATAATTTCCCGAGATTTCAACACTCGTGCACAGTTTAATAATATCCAGTACATGCCACAGTACCTATGGACCAGCCGTAGAAGGGCAAACCCAAGCCTCATTAATGGCACCGCGGAACTGCCGCAAACCCTAAGGTTCAAAATCGTTTCCATGGTCATTATGTCGAGTTAGGGTTTCATTCTTCTAGAGGGTCCACAGAATTACTTGCATGTTTTTCCGAATACCTTAAACTTGGAAAAATGGGTTTCTGACATTCGATCGTTTTCTATCGACTCTCAACGTACCTGCGTGAAGTCTTTTCAAGCTGGAATCAATCAATCTGATGATCTTGATCAGGGTATTCAACGAACTACATGTCCCAGTCATTCATCCTTAGGTGACTAGCGATCTTCTATCATATCTCTAAGTATAAACCCGTGCTGCAATAGCTTCAAACATCTGGGGCGGTATCTTGTCAGTCGCAGCAACATTTGGCTCATTCATCCGCACGCTAAACAGTGCCTCAATCATCAAGAATAACGGTGCATTGACGGTCATCACATTCTAGCCGGCCTTTATTAGTGGCCCAATCCTCTGGTGCTGATCTGCACGTTCGAGAAATTTTTGTAAAAGCAATCCATCAAACGCTCATGGTGCGAAAACACAATAAAACGACACATCTATACAATCGTGTGTCACCGGAATTACGCCCTGGTCAGTCCTCGTCCAAGACGAGCTCATGCTGATCGCAACTCTAGCCGCAGCTCTCTCTGCCCATGCAACCGTGGTAACAAAACCATAAACCGATATCGATGAGGATAAATCATAGGAAAGAATATAATACTGTGCAAAGAAATGTACATCCTAAGGCTTCTTAAGCGGAGTAGCGTATCGTAAGTATGCCGCAGAACATACACACAGTACGCCACTCTACTTAAGTCACCTACTCCATAAACCAAGGTCAACCTATGCGACGAAAGTTCGGGTCTAATACCCTCTCGACCAAGTCCAAATTCCGTAAGGTCAAGCCTAGGTTCCGAATATAAATATACGCCCTAGACTCCGCATAGTCAAACATAGACTCGAACTAAGGTTAAACATAGCGCTCTGATACCAACTTTGTCACGACCCGAAATGGCATGTGACTGGCACTTGAATCATATGAAGTCTATAGGACCCCATCTAATTCAAGTAAGCCAAAATCCCAGAAATCTAAACCATTTGAAAAGAGAGAGAAGGAAAAGTTTAGTTTTAAAGCAAGTGGTTTAACAAAATAAGCCGTAGTATGCATTTTTAAAACATCAAGTCTTTTCCAAAAATTTCGGCAGAGTTTCCTTTGTAAATACTGGCCCCAAACGGGTACAAACATGCATAATGTAAAGGCATCCCCATGCGGGAGCTAGCTCTTCGCTAATTAGCGGACATAACCACGCAATGCAATATAATATACAACGCCGAAGGGCGAGGATCAAAACTCATCAAGAAAAGCAATATCCTCAAGAAAACCAGAGAAAAACCATAATAATACAGGCGCGCGACTCTAAGATTGAAAGAATATACACTGGTCTTCTAAGTCTAACAAATATACAATTCTGGTTGATGGAGTTTTCTAGATACAACAGAATAAATAAAATTACAGCGGTGGTCACGATGCAAGTGAACCCACCTACCAAAGCAATCACCCGGAAAGAAGCAGTGTGCCAGCAAAACCGCCAAGGAAACCTGTATGGCAAAACCTGCAAGAACTGTGGCACAACGGGGGTGAGTTGCCAACTCGTGCGTATAAAATATCACAGAGCAGAAATCGCATGTATGACTCTATCCAAGGTCATACAATAATAATATTCTCAATATATAACCTGAAGCATCTAATAATGGCAAGGGTAAATATCTATACATAAGTGTAATACCAAGTGCTCGTGTCAGTGCCTCGAGTAATAACATGCCACCTATATGATGTACAAATGTATTGAGAATGAAACTAAAATACATCTTGTACGAGAAACTGTTTCCTCATCTCAATGAGATTTTTGTATAAAACCGAAGTATCATTAATGAAATCAACAGAGAAACCCGTGTCAAGCATCGAAACAAAATATATATATCTCAATATCTCAATATCTCGGGCTCCGGCAATCCGGACTGGCCCATATCATCAAATCTAAAAATCTCGGGCTCCGCATGATCAGGATCGGCCCATATCCATCTTTCTCATAACTCCGAACGGTATCCTCCGGATATCCGTCGAGTTTCCATACAATCACCGGTCGGTAGTGTTCCCCTGCCGGGCTCAAACGCCTTTCTATACGATCTTCTTGCCCCGGGGTACCGCACCGGGTCCACCATGCACCTGCAGACGGTCCCTCCCCTTACCTCGAATCGGGTGTATGATACCACTCAAGAACCGAGAAAACTCATGGTGGACATCACAATATCATATCACGAGAAAACCGCAAATTTCTATCTTTTGAAATGAAAATGAGTATATAAATCCTTGCGTTTTCTCCAAATCCAGAAATATCATGGAAAATCCGAACCCCATAATCAAAGTCAATAAACAGTGAATATCGGCAATAAGCCCCATAATATTGCATGCCAAATGAATATACACATGCATGAAATATCACCGTAAATAAATGCAATGTCTAAACTAACATATGAAAGCAAGCGCACTAGTACTATGTCGAAACTATCAGCTAACAATTTATACCAATGAATGAGTGTTTTCTAATGTGTACGTGATATAAAAATTACCGATGATGATGTGTGTGAGCCGGCGAGCAGGTGTACGTGGAGCATACACATCATCGGTAATGGTGCTGGTGTCCTGACAGCATGGGTTCATAGTAACTAAAGAAAACACATTTACAAGCATGCGATGCGATGAGAACATGAATATAACGGAAAAAGAATAGTAAACGCAATATTGGAGAATATACATTTCTAAGTACGAGTCATACAATTTTGGCATTTGAAATAGCACGAATCATGGTTTTTAGAAAATAGGGTCTGTCTTTAAAATACCCACGATTCGTCAGTTTTGAAAATAAGTATGACTCGAGCTCAGTCTAACATCTACCTGATAAACTACAGGACTAAACTAAGAGACTAGTCGAAAGGGTAAGGAAATCCACCTAAGTCTGAGTCGTTATATATATCTACTAGTCGGTGATCCCGTCTCAATAGCGTCATGTACGATACAAAATATAATACGACATCCTCGAATCATGAGTGAGGATCTATCATAAATTATATATCTCGTACGGTAATCCCTCGTACAGCATCCCAAAATCGGGGTACGGGTCGAATATCACATATAACACATTATTCATATGGTATCATCATCATAATATCATGAATTAGGGTACTGATCTAAGTCTAGTACATCCCGATACCATCAACATATATCCACGTGTGTATGAAAACATATCGCCCATCAAACCGCTAATATAATATGTCTTATCTCATAACATGATCCAAATCACATCACCGATCTCACGGCATCATGCCAATCACATCGACTGATCTCCAAGTATCATATACTATCCTCATCATCCGTGTATACATATATGTATATATATATGTATATATATATGTGTACACACACACACACACACACACACACACACACACACACACGTACCAACGCAATCCACACACACACACACACGCATATATATATACACAAATAAACATATACACCCAAACATAACCCATGTGTACATGTGTGTGTACACCTATACTCTAGGGTTCGCGACTAAGAAACTATACAATAAGCGCTATTTTCAAATTACACTAAAATTAACCCATGAACACCTAAATCCTATCTTGATAATCATACACGTTTTACAAAAACACATATAAATATATAACATATCATGTGCTACACTACGAACTGCGGGGGTGCTATACGCCATCAACACGACTTCCCCATAGATATATATCTACTCACTTTGATCCTTGCCTGCCGAAGTCGATGATGCCACGCTCATCCTTGTTGTTTCAAAGTCCACTTGAGGGTACTAACATATACACACACATAGCATCATAAACAGAAATCACGCACGAAAACCAAAACGTCACACGAATCGCACATAGGTAAAAACCTATGGTCTACTCATGCAAATCAACCAAACCACACCCGATATCGACGTACAAACATCAAGTGAACGATACAAAACATAATTACCAAAATTTCAAGTCATGGAAAGATATAAAAAAATACAACAACTCATGAAAACTTTCTCCAGATTTTAGTTCAGGTGAAATAGGGATAAACAAACAGTACTGGGGTGTTGTATAGGGGGTATATGAGCTACAGAACAAATCCTAGCACCAACACCTACAATTTGGCCAGCCACATTGCCCCAAATTCCGGCTTTCTCGGCCAAGTATGCATGGATTGGGTTCGTATTGGCAGGGTGGCCTCCTAGTGTCCAATCTAGGTCAATGGTGTTGTTTGTTTTTCTTCTAAAAGTCTCAGGTCATTCCAGATTCCCTGTAGGCACTAAATTAACACAAAACCGACACGGAAGTTTCTAAATCCAGGTTTTTGGTTTTGTTTCTGTTTTGGTCTAAAAGATTATCACTAAAGGGGTTTGTAGTCACCAAATACTCTCAATTGCACCCTCACAACTCAAGAAAAACCCTAACCCTCATATTGGAATTTTCCAAGTTCACTAAACCTCACTAAATGGATTCTAAACTAGTATCGATGCTAAAGTGAATCAAATACTATACTAATGGTGAAAGAATTACCTCATTTGGCAACTCAAGAATTTTCTTGAGTTGCCCCAAGTGCTCAAAATCGAATTTTTCTTGATCTCCCATGCTTGTAGTGAGCTTATGCATGTTTTTTGTGAAGGGGATGAATGGTTTTGATGTGGGATTGAGATTGTGGTAAGGAGGTAGAGGAGGGGGAGTGAGAGGGCAGCCATGGAGATGAGGAGAAAGTAAAATGATGAAGAGAAATGAAGTGGGGGAAAATGCCATGGTCAACACAAGACCTCTCACCCTCTCTTCTCTCTCTTGCCCATACCTCATTGTTTATCCTTTTCTTTTTCTTTTCCTTAAAACAAAATTCAAACCCCATTTCTTTGCAAACGAAACCATGGTCACATAAAAAAAATGTAATAAGGTTTGTAACATGCAATGGTGCATGTCATAATGCATAACCAAGCTTAAATGCAAGATTAGTGAAATTTAATCGAGTTTTGCATTAATATAGAATATAATTAATTATAAGAAATCTATGAATGCTCCATTCTTATAATCTTTTTCAAAATCAATAATTAATATAATTTTCCAAATATTTCCCAATTTATCGGTATATAATTATACCATATCATTAAAATTAATTTCCACACATTAAAATATTCAAAATATTTATTATTTTAATTATTTAACTTCTCAAAAATAATATCTTATTTTTTCTGAAATGTTACAAGGCCATTGTTGTATTGTACTGGTTTGTATATTACATTTTGGAAGCTTGGGATACATACACGGATTTATAACAGTCTTGCTCAATATAGTATTATGCTACTTGGTTTGTATCTATCTTAATATGTGTATATATTTCTTTTAACGTATCGCTAATACATATTGATAGAGCCCTTAGGATTTTTACTTGACTACCAACGTTGTGATGTCAGTCACACTAGTAGGGGCTGGATAGTCTATAAGCACATCCTTATACAGGTCCCTAGTTGTAGGATTATCGAGACAGGGTATCGATACTCCAGAGTAGACTAGTGTATACGCTTCTCATCCCAGCAGGGGAGATGGTCTGTCCCACAGCCATCAGTACGTCGTACCGGAGATAGTATGCAGGTGCTCGTTGGGTTATGAGTTTCACTGGACGGACTCGTGAGTACTACTGGTTGGTACTATACCTATCGTTAGGTAGCAGTTCTTGGGTGACATGAGTACAGCTCAGTCCGTTGACTTGACACTGCTACTTCGCCTCAAGTGTGTTCCTACTGTTCTTATATTGCTTCCCTACCATGGCTCTATTGAGTCGTGCAAACAGGTGGTAGTTGGGTGCAGTCCCGAAGCACTTGGAGGCAGTGGCGGTTAGATATGATTCGTCTCTCCCGGTATTGGGGATTGATGTCGCGTTGTGTACAGAAAGCCATTACACAAAGTCTCTGGCTAGGGCAAGCGAGATTTACTGGTAGGTACTCTACTAGTTTCTCAGAGTGTTTTGGGCTGTACTCCGACACGACTTATTGCTCTATTAGGGGTCTAACGTTTATCGCCCCTAGGCCTGATATGTGATAATCTTAGACGAACAGACCGGACTGTATGGAGATTGCCACAGACAGGCTCAGTAGGAGTTTGCATGAGTTTTCTCATCGGCCTTCTTATCGACAGATACCTGGGCAGCCGTTACGTGCAGCTAGTATCGCCGACGTGCTTGTGGTTAAACTCACTACCAGCGTACTATCGAGTCTTTAGAGTCCCACACAGAGGGTTTCCCTGCTTCGGGCGAAGCGATGTTGAGGTCGTATGGTTTTACGACAGGGTTCGTTCACATACGTGTACTTGTGCGCGTGTGATATTCGAGCGGACAATACTAGTGGGCTTTGGTTTAATCCGGATCCTAGTATTTGATTGTTGGATTAGTTTCGTCTCATTGTATTCGTGTTTCTCGGAACACAGATGCGGGTATGTATATACGGATGAGAGGGGTATAGAAGGAGACACCTCATTAGGGTTTTGACCATTGACTTGATTAAAACAATTATGAGGTGGAGAAAAGTATTTGTTATTTTTAAAAAATATAATTGTGGTATGGCTACTTGTTTTTGACTACTTGACTTGGTTTGAATTTAGATATTTTTATGAGATATTTTGTGACATAGATATTTTGATGAGATATTTTTCATGCCATGCTTGTGGTCATGTCAAGTTAGCCATCTCATTTTCAATTATCATTATCAAAAATCATTTCTCTTTCCTTAAGTTCACTCTTTCCTTCTTCCTCTAAAAAAACCCTAGTGTCTCATGTGTTGAGAATCAAGGGTTAGTGAGACTTAGCTACCCAAAATCACACTCTACTCATTCTAGGCTATTTAGTTTAGCACACTAAGTGACCTAGTTGCCTCAACTTGGAGGTTAAGCTCAATGTTGGAACTCTCGGGAGGATCTTCCTCGACTTCGAGAAGCTGACGAGGAGGTGCTTTCCATTTCCACTTCAAGGAGCTCGCGAGGTGAAGGAGGACAGCGAGAAGACAAGAATGACACGATACTAAGAGGTATAACATTCATCCGAGTAGTTAAAGCTCATAGTTTGCTAGCTAGGGTTTTATGTTCGATCCTTGCTTAAAGTCGGTGTTGCGAAGCCCGTAAAAATCATTTTTTGCTAATTCCGCCTCCCCGCGAACACGTGGGGTGTGCAACATCGACTAACAGTTTATATATCTCATAGTGTATGCATATTGATTTAGAATGTTATATCATAAATATACACATATTTTTTTTGCTCTTACTTAGATAATCAATTTTTAATTGTCTAGCTGTAGGTGGTGTCTCCACATCCCGGGCAGAGGCCACTACCGCACCTGCGGGTATATTTATATATCCTATATTGCATGCATATTGATTTAGAATGTTATATTATTGATATACACATTCTTTTGGAAATTACTTATATAATTTATTTTTAATTGTCTAATTGTAGGTGGTGCATCCACATCTGGCGCAAAGGCCACCCCCGCCTCTTCTGTACCCTCCGCTCAGTCTACAGGTTAGTATTCTTAAATATAAAATATTTATTCATTTTACATATTCTCTAAGAATATCCATGAATTTCTTGTAATTTTATCTTCAATATTAATTTTCTAGTTGGGGAGGATGCGTCCACGTCCGGATATCGCCAATGTAATTTTATCGTCCTGCTCGTGTTGCTGTCCGAGCCCAGGCTCGTGCTGCTGTCGCTAAAGGTATATATCGCACTTCAATTTTCGTTAATTCTTGATTTCTAAATACCGTTTTGTCTTGATATTGCCTGTCTTGATATTTCTTGTAAATGCACGGCAGCCCTATCCCCCATCCCGAGAGAGGGACTCAAGGGCCGAATCAGTCCCACAGGCTAAGTCCCGATAGAGCTAGGGGGGAGACACCATTCTCTCTCTCTTTTTTACCCCCGATTATCGCTATACTGACGATTATGCCGAGAGGTTCGGCCGATATATAGGAAATGAGAGCCGCATCCAAAAGAAGTATTTCAAGGGAGTAGGCAATTGTTTAGCAGAGGACGAGGTAATGGGAGGGAAAATGAAAACATAAATATTTCAATTTCACTAAGGCACCACCCATTCATCTTTTAATAATTGTACCCCATGATAGATTAATTATAAAATTAAATGAGAATAGGTATTATATTTGCACACCTAGCTTTACCGGAATATTTGTACTCCATTTTAAATTGAATTCATTTTAGTTGCTTAAGCCGCTCTACATCAATGACAGAGTGAAATTAAAATAAAAAAAGCTCAAAACTTATAAAAGAGAACTATCAAAGCGTATCTCTCTTTTAAATTAGTAGACAAATATATATATATATATATATATATATATATATATATATATATATATATATATATATCACTATTTTGCGCAATATAGCGTAACTTAGTTTATCCGCTACACAGTTTTGGAAAAAAGCTCAAATACAAAGTAGCTTACGTTTTTCTTCAAATAGTTTGCGTTTTTTTAACAAATAGTATACGCTTCGCTATACGTATGCTATTTTCATATAAGATTTTCTATTGAAGTTCTTAAAATTTCAGTATCTAATCCTAAACTATATGAAGACGGTTTCATTAAAGTTCTAATCTCTCAATTTGAAATCATATTTAGTAGACACGTTTTTCAAACAGAAATTATTTAATTGATTTTCGATGGGTTTAATACTAGTATGAATCATATATATGAACTCAAGGATTGAAAATTTTGAAAATATTGTTTTTTTGGAAATTTTGGGAAGCAGAGAAACTGCAACCGTAAAAAATATTGTTACATTACTTATTGTTCTATGATCTCAAGCTAATTTTATATCTTTATAATAATATAATTTATTGTAAATGAGATGATCATAGTAATAATTAATAATTCATGTAGTTTACGTTATGTGCAACGCCTTTTGCGCTTTTCATTATTTAGTAGTGGAACACTATGCAACACGCTATCACTATTTTGAACATTGATATATATTGTTGGCTATAGTGCCCTCAAGTCAATTATTGAATCGCATGTACGCAATTGTGATGATTGAGGGAGAACCTATACCGGTAAAACAGTCTTACTCGAGATGATAGTATGCTATCTGGTTTGTCTTTATCATCTGTACAGTATTAGGTGGCATTACAGATCACTATTACATGTTGATAGAGCCCATAAGATTCTTGCTTGACTACCAGCATTATGATGGCGATCATATACGTGGAAGCTGGGTGGTCTATAAGCACATCCTTAAATGTCCTTAGTCGTGGGAGTATCGAGATTGGGCATCGATACTCCGGAGTAGACTAGTGTATACTTTCGAGACCCCGACGAGGGGCGGTGGCCGGTCTCATAAGCCATTGGTGTCAGTTTATCACCTAAGATAGTATACATGTGCTCATTAGGTTATGAGTACACTGGACGGACTCGCCGGGAACATGCTAGTTGGTATTATACCTATTGTCAGATAGCAGTTCCCAGATGACATTAGTACAGGTTAGTCTGTCGATCTGAGATCGTCATTTGTCTCGTGTGAGTTCCCACTGTGCTTTAATTACTACCCTACCATGGATCAAAAGAGTCGTGCAAACAGGTTTTAGTTGGGTACAGTCCCGAGCCATATGGAGGCAGTGAGCGGATTGTCGGGGATTCGTCTCTCCCAGTATTGGGGGTTGATGTCGCGTTGTGCACGGGTGGCCATCATCAGAAATCCTCGGCCGAGGTGGACGAGAATTACTGATTTGGATCAGTAGATTCTCAGTGGGCGTTGGGCTTCATACCGACATGAAATGTCGCATTATTAGGGGTCTGAATTTATCCACCCCCCTAAACTCGATATGCGATACTCTTAGACGAACAGACCGGATTGTATGGAGATTGTCACGGACAGGCTCAGTAAGGATTTGGATGAGCTTGCTCGTCGGCCTTCCTTTCGCTCAATACCTGGGTAGCCATTACGTACATCTAGTGCCACTGACGTGCTTGTGGTTAACCCCACTGCCAGCGTATTAACGAGTCTTTAGAGTCCCACACAGAGGGTTTCCCTGGTTCTGGCGAAATGATGTAGTAGCATTATTGGATACGTGCAGAGTTCCGATCGATTGATTGTACTATGTACCCGTATTTTCGATCGGACAGTTGATAATACTAGTCGGCTCGGGTTTGAGCCGGATTATTAAATCAGGTATTGATTTAATAATTTGCGTATATGTATTTCGATATGTATATTCTAGTATTATGATCTTTGTGTTATTCTATCTTTTTAGGTATTCGTATTTCGGTATGAATACAGGTATGTATATACAGTAGAATGTAATCCGTATTTTTTACAGATAATATTCTAGAAGGTGGACACCTCATTTTAGGGTTTGACCATTTATTACAAATGGATAAATGAGGTGGAAATGATTTGATGGGAGTATGGTGAGGACAATGCTTGCATAATGTGCACAAGTGAATTTTTAATTCATTTGTGCATACTATTCAAGTATGGGCACATTTTAAAAATATGAGAAATTGTTTTACAAAACCAAGCATTATGATTTTCTCTCTCCATGGAGACTTCATTATTTTTGAGATGGTTCATTCTCGATCTCTTATATCTCCTCACCATTAGTGCTTCACTCCTATTTTGAGTTTCATGGTTTCCTCCACTTTCTTCCTCCACCTCCTCTCAATCTTCTCATGTGTTGAGAATCATGAGAGGAGGTGAGATGAGATAGCTAAACATTTAGTTCACTCACTACATCCTAGGCTTTCTAGAGTAGCAACCTAGAAACCTTAGTTGCTTCACTTGCATCCTTTGATGTGGAGCTAGAGCCATGACTACATCCCTCGGGTGGATCATCTTCGACGGAGGAAGACCGGCGGTCAAGTTTGTTCGAGCACGCCTCAAGGAGCTAAGGAGGATGACGGAATACCGAAGGACTTGGTTCTTTTGGTATAATCGTTCTAACCCTTTAGTTTAGCTTCTTTAGTTTGTTAGTATAGGTTTATGGTATAGATCTTGGGCGGGTTTTGTTTGCGCCAAAATTTTTAAACGCCAGTTTTTGTTCCGCATCGGCCATGGAAGATGGCTAGGGCACCGGCGAAACCCAGCAATGGTATCAGAGCCACCCATAAACCAATACTAGCGAGTTTGTACGAAGTTAGAATACCGATTGACTAAACTTTCCGAATCATTTTTCCATTTTTACATGCTTGCTGTCGATTTTGAAAAATCTTCAAGAAATCTTTCTGTGTATCTAAAAAATCCGTGCAGGCATAATTAGGGCACCACAAGAAATTTGGGGACAAGACCCCACCAAATGGCCGCGGTTCCGCGGCAATACATCCACATTGGCCGCTGAAGCGCGGCGGATTTGTGGGCATTTTGCTCCAAATTTCTTCTGGAACCCTCTGACATGGAAATTTGATTTTTGGTATATTTAGTTTTAGCCCAGATTTGTTTAATGTGTTGTTTTGCATTTGGGGCCTCTATGGGAAAAGTTTAGTCGATCGAAATTTTAACTATGTGATTATCAGTACATTTGATGATATCTGCGACTGTGAATATTATTGAGCGGTACAACCCGACTGGTTTCCATATGTTCAACTAGACGGGTTTGCGAACATAATATTCATGTTGATGTTCTGTGTTGTGCTGATATTGTGGTTGAATTGTCGTGGTGGATAGCCTGAAGTGTAATGCTAGTAGTACAGTTCAGATTCATTTGTATATTCAGTATTGCGGGGCGAGCGTCCGACATGTGGACTGCCATCTCTACCAGATTGTATATTCTTTTATTGGGGCACGACCGGGTTGAGGTCGATATCACCGTTGTATATATCTTTTCTTTTCTATACTAGGATTACCCCACGGCGGAGTGCACGAATAGCCGGGTTCTAGAGGGTAACAAACCCGCATCTCATGGCGTTGAGACGGAGGGGGCTTCACTCTAGAATTGGTGGCTATTCGCCGCACTCGTAGGGGGTATAGTTTGACCCACGGATGGGTGCTCAAGTTACCGGATCCTGTGAAGTACTTGGTGGCCCATTCACTTTGTTGATTGGGGTTGCCTCACTTCTGGGATTGGCGAGTAACTTGCCGCGCTCGTAGGGGTCTAGGTTTTCATTGCACGGGCTATCCACATGACCGGGAACGTCGGGTCTCATTTGCGGCTCAAATAAAACCTGAGGCTCCAAGATTATCCACCATTCTGTGTTGCTGGCTGAGATTCTGTGATGTTGCTTATATCATGCCTGGGACGAATGTTATATATATTTATATATATACTAGTAGATGTTGTATATGTTTTGCACCCGCGCTAGTCCAACTCCCGTTCTGTCGTTAGTTAAGTAACCCAACGGGTGATGACGGGGCCTCGTGGCGAATGCGGATGACATATACATACATTTGGTTTTCGTTCCTTTTCTGTGGTGTGATATGGATTAATTGATGGGACTGCATTAATTATGATTAAAGCAAGGAAAAATAAACCTATTTGATATTGTTGGAACCAATTTTGAAAAACTGTCGTTGCAAGACGTTTCCTTTTGCTTTGCACAATGGTATTTGGTTCAGAATATCCAGCACCTCATTCGACGAGGCAAGAGCCGAGATCCCTTTATCGGGAGTGACCTCTTGGGCAAAATTTTTCGTATTTGTGATAACTTCTCTATAGTCGATTCTTTTTCTTTGCATCGTGGTATTCAGTTTGGAATATCCTGCACCTCATTCGATGAGGAAAGGGCCAAGATCCCTTCACCGGGAGTGACCTCTTTAGCAAAAGTTTGCGCCACTATATATTTGTAAAACCACTCGGTTCCTTCAACGAGATCAAGTTCATTACATTAAAGGTTTTTCGCCAAAAACCAGCCGTAGCCCTCTATCATTTCAGATTAGTATTGCTTAGTATTCATGCTACGTATGTCGTGTATTGTCGAGGCGTAGTGTTAGGTAGCTCTGTAATTCTTTTCTGTTGCATATATGTGGATTGGTTAGGACAGTCGTACAGTCATGTTGGCATTGTCAAGGGCTCGTACGGGTGGGTTTAACACAATCAAGATAATGACGGGTTGAACTTGACTAGGACTCTTTGATATGTTAGTATTGTCAAGGTCACCTGGATTCTAGGGGTAAAAACCACATCGGGAGTTTCAAATATACAGGAAACTTGCTAGGCATGCGCATATCTTCTGGAGTATGGTGACTTGAGTGGATTCTATCAAGTTATCATGCGATGATAGTTGGATCCCAATTCCCACTGATGAGTAGGTTTTACTCTTCGGGTGATTTTAGATGATCCCGACTAATTCTCCTTTTAGGATTTGAAGGAGAATTCGAGGAAACAGTGGGAGACATCCTGATTAGATACAGTGATTAACCAATCTGATCTAGGTTAGAGTGCACGCTGAGTGTTTCTTTTCTCTCTCTCTTTGGCAGCGACCATGGCCTGAACCTAGACTAAATCTCATGAACCAAGCTAACCGAACCTTTCTTAAAACACTTTGGCTTTTGGATTGTCATAATCGCATATATTATTGCCACTCCTACATCCCCTTTGCATTTATCCGGAATATTCCGTATCACTACGAAGATCCACATTTTTTGGATATTCCATCGTATAGTTACATACGAACTCAAAGGATCTCATTCCAGTTCGAGGATGGATTCTGGTTCTAGAGAAATTGAATAAGATTATTCAGTTGTTTTTTCTCTTTACTTTCTCTTAGGCTGCGAGAGCTCCTTGTATTAGGAGAGTACACCTATGGTGCTTATTGGATAGTCTTCTTCCAAACCTTAGGCTGGTGCTGAAGGGTAGGGAAGGAAGAAAACCAATTAGCCTGAGTGCGGTGTACATAAGGTAATAAGTAAAGACATATAAAGGGATTGGAGTGTGGGCAAGGAAATATACGGTTATTGTCATGAATCTGGATAGTGAAAGAAGCATTACCAGGAATACCCGGCTACCCCTTCAAAACATTTTCATGTTTCAGTTTGACTGTGCAATGTTAATTGAAAACTGTTTTCCCAATTAGGTTTTGACTCCAGAGTATGTATTTACCAGATTTGATTATCACATCTGTATGGAATTACAGATGCTGAATGGGAGTAAAATATTGGAAATTGGGTGATTAGATCCTCTATATATCAGAATTCTTTGTAATTGATGATATTTGAGGAAATCACCTAGGTTTTGTCTGACGGCAAAATTTTTGGTTTTGAATATCCGTTGTTATGCACCAATTTCAAACTAATATATCTGTACGTTTATTTTATAAAGTGAGATATAACTTTTTGAAATTATGTCTATGACATTTACCTATATCAGTTGATAGTTAGGTAAGGAGCATTCGACAGCGGTGCAATTCTTCTTAACCATAGTACAGTTTTCAACCTACAAGGCACAGGGTTTGAGTTATTAAACTCAGAGGACTTATAAAAAGTATTGTATGGTGTCCGGTGTCCGTTAGGACAAAGTGGTTGGTACTCGTACTATATTCTATTTACTTTTGACTTATCTAGTTTTAGACAAGTATTTCGTTGAAATACAAGGTCCAAATTTTGAGAAGTTATAGGTATAAGAATAAAATAGAGAACCATATGTTGCAACTATCAGGATTCTTCAAGGTGATCGAAGATGTATATACTTATGCTAGGTATTCCGTCGTAAGTAATATTTTTGAGAAATTGATTCTCTCTCAGCTTACTCATATGTGGATGCATTCCTAGATGAGTAATGTTGATTGGCCTCCTTCCATTTAGTTGATATGCACTGGAGAAAGCTGCATATATATTGAATCTGGTTCCAACTAAATTAGTGCCTTTGTTTCTATATGGATATAGAATGGATTCATATCTTAACGATGTTAAAGTATATGGAGTAGTCCGGCTGATACTTAAAACTAGAATCTGGACAAACTCTAGGCACGTTTCAGTAAGGGCAGTTTGTGGGTTATCTCGGGCTTTGACGAGGGTCAATATTCTACCATTTGGAAGATCAATAGTTATATTGTTCTTGACTTGCCACAGTTTTAGCAAAATGGATTCTTTTTAGAAAACATTAGCGGGAGTATGGTAGAACTAGAAGATATTCCAGAACCACAAATGATTACTGAAAATTTAGTAGAACCTAAAGATTCAATTGTCCCTTTATTTGTCTTTACAAATTACCTTCTGTACACCATCGTTAGGCTAAATGGTTTTCTTCCTTCCTTACCGTTCGGCACCAGACTATGGTTTGGAAGAAGACTATCCAATAAGCGTAATAGGTGTACTGTCCTAATCCTAGGAGCACTCGCAACCCGAGAGAAGGTAAAGATAAAAGACAACCGAATAAACCTTATTCCTATTTCTCCTGAACCAGAATCCATCCTCGAACTGGAACAAGTTCCTTCGAGTTCGTATATAACCATACGATGGATTTATCTAATATAAGTGGATGTTCGTAGTGATACGGGGTGTTCTGGAGAAATACAAAAGTGAATTAGGAGTGGTGATGAAATATGTGGTTTGGTCGTGAATGATAGCAGTCGCAATTTACTTTGCCCTCTTTCTAATCCCTTTATTTGTCTTTACAAATTGCCTTCTGTACACCACACTTAGGCTAATTGGTTTTCTTCATTCCCTACCTTTCGACACCTGCCTATGGTTTGGAAGAAGACTATCTAATAAGCGTAATAGGTGTACTGTCTCCTAATCCTAGGAGCCCTCACAACCTGAGAGAAGGTAAAAGGAAAAGACAACCGAATAGTCTTATTCAATTTCTCCAGAACCAGAATCTATCCTCGAATCTGGAACAAGTTCCTTCGAGTTCGTATATAACCATACGATGGATTTATCCAATGGATGTGGATGTTTGTAGTGATACGGGGTGTTTTGGAGAAAAGCAAAGGGTAAAAGAAGGAGTGGCAATGATGTATGCAACTCAGACAATCCAAAATCCAATGTTTTAAGAAAGTTCGGTTAACTTGGTCACTGAGTTATAGTCCAGGGTCGGGTCATGGTCGCTGTCAAGAGAGAGAGAAAGAAACACTCTGCGTGCACTCTAACCTAGATCAGAATGGTTAATCATTTTATCTAATCAGGATGTCTCCCACTGTATCCTCAAATTCTCCTCCAAACCTGAAAGAAGAATTAGTCGGGATCACCCGAGGAGTAAACCAACTCATTAGTGGGAATCGGGATCCAACTATCATCGCATGATAACTTGATGGAATCCACTCAAGTCACCACACTCCAGATGGTATGCGCATGCCTGGCAAGTTTTAGTTTCTTTAGAAACTCCCGATGTGATTTTTACCCCAAGTGGCTTATGACCTTGACTAGGTCAACAAACCATAAACCGCTAATCAAGTTCAACCCGTCATTATTCTGGATTGCATTAAACCCACCTGTACGTGCCCTTGACTAGGTCAACAAGGCCGCACGACTGTCCTAACCAATCCCATTTATGCAACAAACAAGCACCACTTAGCTACCGAACACTACGTCTTGACTAGGTCAACAAACGCAGCACAAATACTAAATAATATCTGTAAGAAATGACGGAGGGCTACGGCTGGTTTTTGGCGAAAAACCTTTAACGTAATGAACTTGATATCGTTGAAGGAACTGCATAGCTTTTTATAAATGTATAGTAGCAAAAACCTTTGCTAAAGAGGTCACTCCCGGTGAAGGGATCTCGGCTCTTTCCCCGTGGAATGAGGTGCAGCATATTCCAACT
Organism: Agapanthus africanus; assembly: GCA_030015575.1. NCBI lineage: Eukaryota > Viridiplantae > Streptophyta > Magnoliopsida > Asparagales > Amaryllidaceae > Agapanthus > Agapanthus africanus. Next base: position 399,001,880 of record CM057339.1, read on the forward strand.
GAATACCGCGATGCAAAGCAAAAAGTATTCAACTATAGTGAAGTTATTATCCTGACGCAAACCTTTGTCCAAGGGGTCACTCCCGATGAAGGGATCTCGGCCCTTGCCTCATCGAATGAGCTGCTGGATATTCATAACCGAATACCACTATGCAAAACAAAAAAGAACGTCCTTGCAATAACAACTTTTTGAAAATTGTTCCAACAATATCAAATAAGTTTGTTTTCCTTACATTGATCAGAATCAACGTAGTCCCATCAATTAATCACACCACAAAAGAACAAAAATATAATGTACGTATATGCCATCCGCATTCGCCACTGGGTCCCGTAATCACCCGTTAGGTTACTTAACTAACGACAGAGCGGGGACTGGACTAGTGCGGGTGTAAAACATATACAATACCTACTAGTATATATATAACAATATACAATAATTGCTCCAGGCGTGATAAATGCAACATCACAGAAAAGTAATAAGTATCACAGAACAATACAGATAATCTGGGAGCCCTGGGTTTCCTTTGGCCCGCAAGTGAAACCCGGCGTTCCCCTGGTCGTATGGATAGCCTGTGCAATGAAAATCTAGACCCCTACGAGCGCGGCAAGTTACCCTCCAAAACCAGAAGCGAGGCAGCCCCCTTCAGTAAAGTGAATGGACCACCCAGCACTTCACGGAATCCGGTAACTTGAGCACCACTCCTTTGGTCAACCTGTACCCCCTACGAGTGCGGCGAATAGCCCTTCAATTCTAGAGTGAAGCCCCCTCCGTCTCAAATCCATGAGATGCGAGCCCGTTGCCCTCTATAACCCAGCTATCCGTGCACTCCACCGCAGGGTAATCCTAGTACAGAAAAGAAAATATGTACAACGGTGACATCGACCTCAACCCGGTCGTGCCCCAAAAGAATAATATACAAACAGGCAGTGACGGCAGTCCACATGTCGGACGCTCGCCCCGCGATATCAAATGTACAAATAAATCCAAACTCAACTAATATTGCACCCAAGCTATCCACCATGACAAATCCGCAACATCACAGCACAACACAGAACATCAACGTGAATGTCACGTTCGCAAACCCGTCTAAAAGGACTATAGCAATGAGACAAGATTTACCGCTTGAATGACATTCATGGTCGCAGATAGTAATGTAATGCACTGCAAAACTTTAAATGATGTTAGAAATATCGACTTCGAAATAACCCCCGAATAGCCCCAAACAACCTGATAAAACCATATCCAAACTGGGCTAAACAAACAATATCACTGAACCAACTTTCCAGAGACCATACTGCACCTCAAAAACCAAACCCAGAAGCCTCAAATAGGCCGACCTCCTCGAAATTTTTGGGCTTGTGCTCGGCCAAAATCCGAGGGGTTGGGGTCGTGTTTGGGGTGTAGCCTAGTGGTCATATTTGTAGTCTTCTGCACTTGTTTAAATAATTTTTGAAGACCAAATGAAAATCAACAGAAACTGGAATGCTAAGTGCAGTGTATCGGGTTTGTTTCAATTTCAATAGTTTAACATTGTCTAAACAAGCTAACAAAGGGTTAATGGGTGGTTCTGATACCATGTTGGGTTACGACAGCTCTTCGGCCGTCAATCTGAGGCCAAATGCGGAACAAAAGCTTTCAAAACTTGGCGCTACCATAACCTTTACCCGGATCGTACCATTAACACTAAACTAGCTAACTAAAAGAAGTTAGAATGGCTATACCGATCGATCCGTGTCCTTCGGTCTTTAGCCACCATCTCTAGCTCCTCGCGGCATCTCCGATCTCGCTCGATCTCCGGTCTCCTCATCGAAAAGGGCACCACATCAAGAAGTCTTTTTACGGGCTCCCGCTTCATACCGAAGCAACTCGGACATGAAGTTTGCTAGCCGACATGTCCAAGGTGAAATAGAGAATGTGTGTGATAACTTTGTCTCTATACACTTAATGAATCTCAACACATGAGATGGGATGAGTGGAGGTTGAAGAAGAAGCCATTGATGGAGGAAGTTGTGAGCTAGAGAAGAAGATGAAGAAAATGCTTATTGTTATTGTGTGAGATGATAATGTGAGAGTGCTTGAATTCACAAGAGCTAACCCCACAATATGTGGCTGCCCTCTCTCTCCTCCCATCATAATCTCACCCAATAATCAATCAATTAAAATGACATAGCACCAAAAACAAGACCATGTCACCAAATTGCACATGCCACATTAATTGCTCTTCATGATGACTTAAGCTCACAATTTCCACCTAATTAAACATTTAAACAAAAATGTTTAATCCAACAAAAAGATATGGTATCAACTAAAGTAAACTCGTGACGGATCACAAGAATACCCCTCATCTGTATATACATACCTGCATCTGCATTCCGACTGAATGCGAATGCAATGAGACGAAAGTAATACAACAAATCTAATACTAGGATCCGGCTTAAACCAAAGCCCACTAGTATGATCCGTCCAATCATGATCCGTGCACAAGTGCACGTATATGATCGAACCCTGCCATAATACCATACGACCTCTACAACGTTTTGCCCGAACTTGGGAAACTTTCTGTGGGGGACTCTAAAGACTCGTCAATACGCTGGCAGTGAGTTTAACCACAAGCACGTCAGTGGTACTAGCTGTACGTAACGGCTACCCATGTATTGAACAAAAGGGAGGCTGATGAGCGAACTCATCCTGAAACCCTACTGAGCCTATCTGTGACAATCTCCATACAGTCCGGTCTATTCGTCTATGAGTATCGCATATCGGGCCTAGGGGATGGTAAACGTCAGACCCCTAATAGCGGTATAAGTCGTGTCGGAGTGTATCCTAGAACACCTTGAGAAACCACTGGAATACCTACCAGTAAATCTCACTTGCCTTGGCCAAGGACTTTGTGTAATGGCTCTCCAGACACAGCGCGATATCAATCCCCAATACCGGGAGAGATTAATCCTATCTAACCGCCACTGCCTCCAAGTGCTTTGGGATTGCACCCAACTACTACCTGTTTGCACGACTCCTTTGAACCGTGGTAGGGTAGTAATCAAAGAACACTGGGAACACACTTGAGGCAATGTAGCAGTGTCAAGTCAACGGACTAAGCTGTACTTATGTCACCTGGGAACTTCTCCTGATGATAGGTATAGTACAAATCAGCAGTGCCCCTGTGAGTCCGTCCGGTGTACTCATAACCCAATGAGCACCTGTATACATCTTAGGTGAACCAACTAACACCAATGGCTTGTGAGACCGGCCACCGCCCCTCATCGGGGTATCGATCTGTATACACTAGTCTACTCTGGAGTATCGATGCCCTGTCTTGAAACACCATTGACTAGGGACCATTTAAGGATTGGCTTATAGACTACCCAACTCTTACGTATATGATCGCCATCATACTGCTGGTAGTCAAGCAAGAATCCTATGGGCTCTATCAATATGTAATAGTGATCTGTAATGTCACCTGAAGCATGTACACGATTATAAAGACAAACAAGATAGCATACTATCATCTCGAGTAAGATTGTCTTACTGGTATAGGTCCTCCCTCAATCATTGCAATAACGTGCCTGCGATCCAATAATTAACTTTAAGGGCACTATAGCCAACAGTTTTTGGGTACAGTCCCGAGTCACATGGAGGCAGTGAGCGATAGGAAGGATTTTGTCTCTCCCGGTATTGGGAGTTGATGTTGTGCTATGATCGATTGGCTATAACAGCAAGTCCCTGGCCAGAGCTGATGAGATTTACCGATAAGTGTTATCAGTAGTTTCTCAATTTGTTATATGCCACACATCGGCATGACTTATCAAGTTATTAGGGTCTGACGATTCCACCTCCCAGACTCGATATGCAATATATCAGACGAAGAGACCGGACTGTATGGTAAGTGTTGCCTATAGGCTCTACGGGAGTTTGGACAAGTTTACTTGTTGATCTTCTATTCGTTCAAAACCTGGGTAGCCGTTACATCCAGCTAGTACCGCAAACGGTTTATAGGTCTTTGATGTGATCATTACCTACTGCTAGCATATTGGCGAGTCTTTAGAGTCTCACATAGAGGTTTTCTATCTCAAGCGAAACGAAGTAGAGCATGTATGGAGATATGTGCGAGAGCTTGATTAAATACGAGTATATGATACCGTATTATAATATAGCATTAATTGATATTAGCCGGGTTATATGTGATATAACCGAATTATTGAATATGTTGATTTAATAGTTTGATATATATTTAATAACTAATATTAAGCCCACTTAAGATTTTCTTCTCTTTATACATATTTATATATCTGATATAAATATGTTTATTATTGTATCATGGTTGTTGATACATAGAACATAGATGTCTAAGAATTACATAGGAGACATGATAAGAAGATAATGATTTCCTTATTTGAATTTGATTAAAGAAACAATGAGTCATTATTTTTGGAAGCTCTTAGTTTCGATGACTCATTTTTATCTTTATCTAAATCATATAAATTTATCATTTTCATTCTTATCTCAAGACACTTGCTCATTCTCATTCTCATCCTCATCTTCTTCACTTCTTCTCTTGTGTTACTATTCACTCAAGAGAAAAATAAAAAGAAAAGATTTTTAGTGAGCAGAAACTCTACTTTATCAACCTAAATTATTCTAGCATACTAGTTTAGATTGTTCTCTTCATTAATATTTTGATTAGTGAAGTGTGAGCTTGAGTGTGAGTTGCCCCAAGGTGGATAATTTTCGGCAAAAAGGATTTCGAGAAAGCTCGTTCTTTTCTTCAAGTGGAGCACTAGAAGGAGTTCAAGGGACTACTACAAGGAGCTATTGAAATGAAGGACTTGGCTACAAAGATTGTAGCTTCTTTTCACTTAGATTAGAATTTTAGTTTGCTAACTTTCTAACCCTAATCTTTTAGTGTGATCTTGTAAGTAGACTTAGCCCTCTAGAAATTTTTAAATTGCATACTTGATGTTCTTAAAACCCTAGTAGAGGTGCTAGCATATCCTTTTATGGTATTAGAGCCAAACTAAAGTATTAGAGTTGTTATTGTAATTTTTAGAATCAAGTTAATCCAATTTTTGAAAAACTAGTTTTTGAAATCGCTTAAAAATAAACTTTTCGCTTGCGCCGGAGCCACCGGATTTTTGGTTCGGACCAAGAGTTTTATATACTATCTTGACTACCCAATACCCATACAATTTGTGCTCGGTTCGGCCCCGAAACAGGGCCGAACCGAGGCCGAATCAGCCCCGGATGGAGGCTGGACAGCCACTGGATCAGCCCCGTTTCGGGGCTGTTCTAGTGCAGTTTCAGCCCCTATCCGGAGCTGTTTCCACCCTAGATTCGGCCCCGCTCCGGGTTCGAATCAAGGCTCAAAAGGTGTGGGCAATTTAGGGGTTAACAGGTTCTGATTCAGATTTTTTCCGAACTCGTTTCGAGGCTAAAAGTGTGAATTTTTAGGCTATGACATGTTGTCATGATATTATGCGATAATATGAACTTGATGCCTAATGGGTTAAGGATTCTAAATATTATGATTCTTGTGTTTCTTTTCTCCGACCGTAAGTGTAATATGTGGTATTCCAAATCTCGTTGCTATACGTCAACGAGATTAAGGGTACACATATTTACTTACGATGATGATCGTTGATGGCTACTTGTTGGTATGAAATATTGTGATCGTCATGATTGAATAGCCGGGGGTTATGTGAGATGAGTGTTTTTAGTATTCATTCATGTAATTTAATTTGTATGTAATATTCTTTTTATTAGGATACTTCCGGGTTTTGGTTGATGTCTCCATTCGATATATATTATTTACTTTTCCTCATTAGGATAGACCCAAGGCGGAGGGCACAAGTAACAGGGTTCTAGAGTTCAGTGGGTGGCCATCTCGAGAAATCGAGACCGGTTGCCTAACTCTAGAATTGATAGGGTTGCTCGCCGCTCTTGTAGAGGCCTTGGGGTGTGGGCTTGGCTATTCATCATGACCGTTGAATCCGTGTTTTTCGTTAATGGCTAAATCTAAAACACGGAACTCTAGTATATCCTGTATTTCATATATCTGCTTCTGATGTGCTATGATATGATGTGATCATATATATGCATAATACGAATGCTATATATATATATATTAGTAGACACTATATATGTTTTGCATCCGCGCTAGTCCTGACCCGCCTTGCCGTAAGTTAAGTAACCTTACAGTGAAGACCCGGGTCCCTATGGCGATGCGGATGGCATATATCTGTGTTTTATTTTCGTTTCTTCTGTGATATTTAGGAAACTTAAATGATGGGATTTCTTTAATAAGATTAATGAAAAGAAAAGAAACCTAAAAGATGTTGTAGAATCACAATTTTTCGAAAAGGTAGCTCTAGTTTTTGTTTTGCATAATGGTAATCCATTATGAATATCCAGCACCTCATTTGATGAGGAAAGAGCCTAAATCTCTTCACCAGGAATGATCTCTTTAGCGAAAACTAGCATATTCTACATCCCACTAGGTTTGTTTTGAAAACTACTCGATTTTTAAAGCGGATCTTAAACCACTTCTTTTCAAATAACTTGATTCTACAATGATATCAAGTTCATTACGTTAAACGTTTTCATCAAAACCAGCCGTAGCCCTCCGTCATTTCAGATAAGTATTGTTTAGTATTCGTGCCGCGTTTGTTGACTTTGTTAAGGCGTAGTGCTCGGTAGCTAATAGATACTTATCCGCAGCATGTGATGCGATTAGTTAGGGCAGTCGCATAGCTTTGTTGACTTTGTTAAGGGCTTATGCGGGTGGGTCTAACTTAATCAAGAAATGATGGGTTGAACTTGACTAGCAACTTATGATTTGTTGACTTCGTTAAGGTCATAAGCTGTTAGGGGTAAAAACCATTATCGGGAATTTCAAGTGTTGAAATTTGCAATGAGATTGCATACCTTCTATGCGATAGTTGGATCCCGATACCCACTGTGAGGAAGCGTTACTCCCGGGAGAGTTTTCCACTTTACAATTAGCTAATCTAGTAGGTGACTAGAAAGGTGTTAACGAAGTTATGCCTCTGTGGAAACGAGCTTATTTAATTAGTTCTGTGCAAAACCACGGGGAGACTCCCTCGGAGTACCACCATCAGCCTGGCTGACCGATTAGCGAACTTGTAGAGTATAATTAATCTCGGCTAATATTACCTTTTAGGGTTTGAAAGAAGATTTGATAAAAACGGTTGGAGCCATCCTGATTAGATAAGATAATAGCCATTCTAATTTTGCAAGAGCGCACGCTAAAGTGCTTTTCTTCTCTCTCTCTAGGTAGAAACCATGTCACGCCTTAATCAAGATAATAATATGTATGTATTGACCGAACCCGCTTATTATATTGGGCTGGGGAACATTGGTTCCGCTCTATCTTATGAAAACTATCATAAGTATGGGCAAGGGATAGGGGAATGCAAGGATTTCCATGCAACCCTAATGAAGAAGGAGCATTCTGATGCATCTTCTTCGGGTGTATTGGTTATTGAGAACTGTTTCTCAGGCTACTCTACGTCTTGGGTATTGGATACTAGATTAGGATCCCATATTTTTAATACGTTACAAGGGTTAAAAAGAAGTAGAGAACTGGGAAAATGTGATATGTCTCTCAGAGTAGGGAACGGAGCAATTGTTGCTGCAGAAGCTGTCGGCGAATATCACCTAATATTGCCCACTGGTAATACATTGATTTTGAACGACTGTTATTTCATACCATCGATGATGTGTAATATAATATCCATTTCTTTATTAGATAAAGAAGGATATAATTTTGCATTAAAGAAAAATGTTATGAACATTTTCCTACATCAAGTGTTGATTGGGTTTGGTACGTTGTGTAATGGTTTATACGTTCTAAATCAACATACAGTTCTTAACATCCAGAACATACGCAAGAGGAAAAGTTCAGAAATGAATGAAGCCTTCTTGTGGCGTTATAAACTTGGTCATATCAATGCGACCAGACTAGCTAAGTTGCATAAGGATAGATATTTAAATCCATTTGAATTTACATCTTATGAAACTTTCCAGTCTTGTCTCAAAGGATCCATTTACGGGATACGGAGCAAGAGTTACTGAACTCTAAGGATCGATACATAGTGATGTATGCGGTCCTATGTTTACACATGCTAGGAATGGTTCCTCGTACTTCATTACATTCATAGACGATCTCTCAATATTCGGATATGTATTCCTGATGAAACACAAATATGAAGATTTTGAGAAATTCAAGGAATATAAGAAAGAAGTAGAGAACCAAATAGGTAAAAGTTGTTGGATATATGTATGCCCTAGAGGCCATTATATGTATAGTGGATGCTTGGACATGTGTGTGTGTGTGTATATATATATATATGATTTTCTTGCTCGACATGATAGTATGCTATCTAGTTTTACTTTATCTGACATGTTTACTTGATACTGTTCATTTGATATATGTTGATAAAGCCCTGAGGATATTTGCTTAACTTCCATGGCTATGATGGAGATCATACTAGTGGGGCATATGCGGTCTATAAGCATATCCTTAAATGTTCCTAGTCGTAGGTATATCGAGACAGGGCATCGATATTCCAGAGTAGACTAGCGTATACGTTTCTTGACCCATATGATAGGCGATGGATGATCCCATATCCATTGGAGTTGTGACATCGAAGATTGTGTACGGGTGCTCAGTGGAGACTGGGTACACTGAACGGACTCACCGAGAATTCTTATATGGTATTATATCTATCGTCGGATAGTAGTTCTCTGGTGACACTGGTACAGGTTAGTCTGCAGACTCGAGATCGTCATAGAGTCTTGTGTGTTCTCCCACTGTACTTTGATTTCCATCCTACCACGGCTCTACTGACTCGTGCAAACATGTGGCTTTTGGGTATAGTCCCGAGACACATGGAGACAGTGAGCGATAGGAGGGGTTTTGTCTGTCCCGGTATTGGGAGTTGATGTTGTGCAGTGTGCGATTGGCTCTGACTTGAAGTCTCTGGCCAGGGCTGATAAGATTTACTGATAAGTGTTATCAGTAGTTTCTCGACCGGTCATAGTCCATATCGACATGACTTATTGAGTTATTAGGGCTCGACGATTCCATCCCTAGACTTGATATGCATCATATCAGACGAAGAGACCGGACTGTACGGTAAGTGTTGCCAATGGCTCGACGGGAGTTTTGACGGGTTCGCTTGTTTTTCTTCTGATCGCTCAATACCCGGGTGGCCGTTACGTTTAGCTGACCGCTTGCGGCTTGTAGGTGTTTTGATATGATCATCGCCTACTGCCGGCGTATTGACGAGTCTTAGAGTCCCACACAGGATTATTCTGGCTCAGGCGAAACAATGTGGTGTGCATTTGAGATATGTGCGGGAGCTCGATTAAATGCGAGTATGTGATACCGTATTTTAATCGGGCGTTTACTATTGGTCGGGTCGTATTTGATGTGACCGATTTATTAAATCAAGTGTTGATTTAATATTTACTTTTATCTCACTTTTAATTAAACCTTTTCTTTTGATTATATGGATGCATGTATGCATATATGTTTATACATGCACATGATGATGTGAATGCACACATACATACATACACATGTATCATTGTTGTTGATACATAGGAGATTACAATATAAGACTCACATGGTTGACAAATATCTACATATTTGTAATGAATTAAACAAAAAGGAAATTAGCTAAATGATTCATTTCTTCCACACACTTCTTGTTGACTCTTTGACTTTAACCCTAGTTATATTTCCTTTTGTTCTTTGACCCATCCACAAAATATCTAGATATTATGTTAACCATGGTTATATCTGAGAGTGTCTCATATATATTCTTTTCTTTTTCATTTTGGATTAAGTTTTTCACAATATTGACAAAAGCTTTTGCCATCTTCATCTTCCTTCTTCTTCAAGCACTCTTGAGTTTTAAAAAGAGTGAGGAAATTAAAAAGAAAGGGTTTGTAAGAGAGTATACAAACCACATAACCATTCTACACTACCCTAGCCCTTTAGTGTAGAGTGTTTGCTCTACTTCATCTTGTTTTGTGAAGCAAAGAGCTTGACCTAGAAATCTCCGGGTGGATCATTGTAGACGACGAAGGACCTCAAGCGGAGTTGATCGAAGCTTTGAGCAAAGACATAAGAGTCCAAAAGAGTGAAGGAGTTGGCTACAAAGGTTGTATTCCCTTTTCCTTTAGTTTAGACTTCCTATATTTTTGTTGTTACCCTAAACTCTAGTTACGATTCGTAGTTCGTTTGTAATAGCCCTCTAAAATTTAAAAGTTCACTACCTTATGATGTTGTAACCTAACCTGAGGTGCTACTACAAACCAACAAAAGTATCAAAATCCTTTGATCAGATCGAGGAGGAGAATACTTAAACACGGAATTCCGAGATTATCTAAAAGAGAATTGGATTTTCTCTCAGCTTACTCCTTTGCATGCACCACAGCACAATGGTGTATCGAAGCGAAGGAATCGCACCCTATTAGATATGGTGAGCTCTATGATGAGTATTGCTGAGTTACCTCTATCATTCTATGGTTATGCACTTGAGACAGCTGCGTACCTATTGAATTATGCTCCATCAAAATCTGTGTCTAAAACCCTATATGAGATATGGAGTAGAAATGGACCATAGCTTAAACGAGTTAAGATATGGGGTTGTCCGGCTTATGTCAAAAGGTAAAATCCGGACAAACTCAAAGAACGATCAGTTCTTTGCAAGTTTGTGGGATATCCTAAGAATTCTCTAGGGTATCTATTCTACCACACAGAGGAGCAAAAAGTGTTTGTTTCTCAATATGCCACCTTTTTGGAAAAGGAATTTCTTGTTAAAGAAATTAGGGGTAGTGCAGTAGAACTGGATGAAATTCCAGAAACACAAACTCTAACTGAGGATTTGATAGAACCGGAAAATTAAATAGTCCCCGATAAACCTCAGCCACTTCGCAGATCTAGTAGGGTTTCTCACCCACCCGAGATATACTACGGTTTTCTTATAGACGGTGGGAGAGAGGATTGCATCATAGAAGATGATGAACCGACTAGTTTCAAGCAGGCCATTACAAGTGGGGACTCTGTGAAATGGCTGGATACTATGCGATTTGAGATGGAATCCATGTATACCAACAAAGTATGGACTTTGGAGGTTACTCCTGAAGAGGTAAAACTGTTAGTTGTATGTATGCCCTAGAGGCCAGTATTGTACAGATGATGTATATTATATTGGATGCTTGGACATATATAGAGATGACTTTCTTGCTCGATATGATAGTATGCTATCTGGTTGCTCTTTATCTTAACATGTATACTAGTCTCTTTATACTGTTTTATAGTTACATGTTGGTAAAGCCCTTAGGATGTGTACTTGACTACCTGGACTATGATGCAGATCATACTAGTGGGGACATGGTAGTCTATAAGTACATCCTTCAAGGTCCCTAGCCGTGGGTGTATCGAGACGGGGCATCGATATACCAGTGTAGACTAGCGTATACGCTTCTCGACCCATGAGATGGGCGATGGATGATCCCATATCCATTGGTGTTTGACATCAGAGATGGTATACGGGTGCTCAGTGGAGACTGGGTACACTGGACGGACTCGCCGAGAACTCCCAGATGGTATTATACCTCACGTCAGATGGCAGTTCTCATGTGACACTTGTGCAGGTTAGTCTGTAGACCCGAGATCGTCATAGAGTCTTGTGTGATTCCCACTGTGCTTTGATTTCCACCTTACCACGTCCATGAGGGCGTGCAAAACGGTGGTTTTTGGGTACAGTCCCGAGTCACATAGAGGCAATGAGCGATAGGAGGGGTTTTGTCTCTCTCGGTATTGGGGGTTGATGTTGCGCTGTGCTCGATTGGCCGTAACAGGGAAGTCCCTGGCCAGGGCTGATTAGAGATTTACTGGTAAGTGTTACCAGTAGTTTTTCGACCCGTTATGAGCCTCACATCGGCATGACTTATCGGTTATTGGGGTCTGACGTTTACCACCCCTAGACTTGATATGCGACATATCAGACGAGGAGACCGGACTGCGCGGGTAGTGTTGCCGGTTGGCTCGACGGGAGTTGTAGCAGGTTCGCTTGTTTTCTTCTGATCGCTCAATACCCGGGTGGCCGTTACGTTTAGCTGACCGCTTGCGGCTTGGGGGTGCTTGATATGATCATCACCCACTGCCGGCGTATTGACGAGTCTTAGAGTCCCACAAAGGAGTTACCTAGTCCAGGCGAAACGTTGTGGTGCGCGTATGCGATATGCACATGGACCCGGTTAAAATGCGCGTATGAGATACCGTATATTAATTGGGCGGCTTGCTTTTGGTCGGGTCGTATGTGATATGACCGGATTGATAAATCAAGTGTTGATTTATCATTTAACCATTAGCTTTTCATTAAGAATCCTATCTTATTTCTTTTGGATGTATGCATGCATGTATGCATTCATTCTTGTTCATGCACATATGGATGTGCATGCACACATGCATACATACATCATTCTATCATGGTTGCTTATACATGGAAAATGATGGCAATATAAGACTCACACCATGATTTTATTTATATGTGTTATTATTTCATTTGTTTTAAAACAAAGGAAAAAGAAAAGGATAATTCATGGATGAGTTCTACACTCTTCTTGACCTAACCATGCTCACCTACCTTCTAACCATGAGTTAATCTTTTCTTTTATGTTTTAACTCAAGTGAAATAATATCCATATGTTTTAACCATGGTTTGAGATGAGAAGTGATAAATATATATACATATATTTTTATTTTCTTTTTATGAGTTATCTTCTCTTCTTCTTAAAAAAAGCCATCATCTTCTTCAACCTTGATCTCTTGCTCTCTAGACTTTTCAAGTGAGAAAAATACTCAACAAGATAGGATTTTGAAATGAGAAAAAGAACCACAACACCATTCTACAGAAGTCTTGCCCACTTGTTTAGAGTGTTAGCTTCATTTCATACTCTTGATAAAGTGAAGTTGCAAGTTTGGACAAAGCGGACTCCGGGTGGATCATCGTGGACCTAGAGGAGATCAAGCGGACTTTTTCCAAACCCCAAGTGGCCGAGGAGTCTAGCGTAGGGAGCTACAAAGGTTGTACTCTCAAAACCGTAGCTTTTCTTACTTGTGATGAAGTTTAGTTTATGAAACCCTAATTTTTCTAGGAATGATTCTTTGTATGCTTACTTAGCACCCTAAAATTTTAATCTTTGGTACATGTGATGCTTCCAAACCCTTCATGTGGTGCTAGGTAAACCCTTCATTGGTATCAGAGCTACTAGGCATTGGATGTCGACCTATGGGGGGTTCTCACTGTGTGACAGTGTGGCGAAGCATAGGCTCTTACCCCCAGGGTGTCTCGAGACAGGAATGTGTTCCGGCGGGTTGTAGTCCTCGTGAGGGGGCATGCGTAAAAAGTAGCGGCTGAGGGACCCGTTGGTGCCACGGCGACCCCATTAGATGGGGTGGCTGCCTGACCTTCATTGGTATCAGAGCCGACCTAGAACATTAGGCGACACTTTAGCGAAGTCAAAACCCCGATCGAAACAAAATACGGCTTTTTGGGACACTCTCTGGACATTTTTTCAAAACTGTTGTTTTTCATAATTAAAAATACTTAAAAATTACAGCAGGCAAATATAAGCAATACTGTGAAAAACGAACCCATGAACAGTACTTTCCACGGCGGAACCGCGGCAATAGCTTGCTTGGGCCGCGGTTCCACGGCCGTACTGATGAGTCTCTGCGTCGTTTTTGTACAGTAATTAGTTTGTCTTCTTGTATAATTTTTTGGGTATTTTTAATATGAATTTAGTGCTGTATGTTCTGGAGATTGTTTTGGAGTCGGTGATTCGATCGGAATTTTGATTTCGTGTTTCTTTCCAGGTAATTTAGAAAGTGTTGAATTGTTCGAACGAGTATCATTTACTCACTCTTTCATGGGGTTTAAATCTTTCGGAAATACGTGCAAGTTTGTTTGTGGTGGACCCTCTAGAAGACAACAAACCTTAACTCGATTATGTGACTGTCTTGAACTACCTTTTAAACCTTAGGGTTTGGGGCAGTACGGCATGCCACATGTGAGGCGTTGGCTTGATCCTTCTACGGCTGGACCGCTACTACTGTGTCACACTCCGGGTTTTTGAACTCCGCTCAAGTGTTGAGCTTTAGGGAATTTTGAGTATTTGATCATTCGTTCGAAAACTTTAATACCGTCTATTTATCTGGAATGTGATGCAATGTGTGGAATTCATATAGCTAGATATGAAATACGAAATATGTGATATTTCGCATTTACGATGTCTAAAGAGAATGTGGATTCCAGATATTGCAGTTTTACACTTTCTTTTCTGTGACCGTAAGTGTAGTATGTCGATATCGCCGGTTTCGTTGCTATACATCAACGACAATTGGGGTACGCATACTTACTTACGTCGATGATATATGATATTATGTGTTACTGAGATATGATGTGCAGGATTGTCGCAATTGAATAGCCGGGTTTTTTTTTATGTGAGATGAGAGTTTTATATTTTCATTCATGTAAATTTAAATGTAATGTAATATTCTTTTATTTGGGGCACTTCCGGGTTGAGGTCGATGCCACCAGTGTTGTATATTATTTACTTTTCTGCATTAGGATGGACCCAAGGAGGGGAGCACAGGTGACCGGGTTTTGGGGTTCAGTGGGAGGCCATCTCGAGGAGTCGAGACCGGGTCTCCTAAACTCCAGAATTGGTTGGGTCGCTTGCCGCTCTCGTAGGGGTCCAGGGTGTGGGCTTGGCTATTCATCATGACTGTGGAATCCGTATTTTCTATTGTTGGCTAAATACTAAATACGGACGTTCTAGAATATCCCACATTATATCTATGTTTCTGCTGCGATATCTGTGATGTGATCATTAGATATGTTCTGTGATGGATACAGTATATAGTATATATGATATATTATATAAGCGTTACTTATGTTTTACACCCGCGCTAGCCCTACCCTGCTCTGCTGTTAGTTACCTAACCTAACGGTGCACGAGGGGACATCGAGGCGAATGCGGATGGCATAAGTGTACGTCGTATTTATCTGTGATGTTTAGGTGAGTTAATTGATGGGACTTCATTAATGTGATTAATGAAAGAAAAGGAACCTAAAAGATGTTGTAGAATCAAATTTTAATAAAAAGGGTAGCTACAGTTTTGCTTTGCATAGCGGTATATATGATATACCTTGCACCTTATTCGATGAGGAAAGAGCCGAGATCCCTTCACCGGGAGTGACCTCTTTAGCAAAACTGGCAGATGCTACAAAACTCGGTTTGGTTTTTGATTGCTTTTGGAGTTTTGCTTTGCACAGTGATGTATATGATATATCCTGCACCTTATTCCATAAGGAAAGAGCCGAGATCCCTTCACCGGGAGTGACCTCTTTAGCAAAACTAATAAAAGCCTCAAAATCACTCCATTTCAAAATTCACATGATTCTACGATGATATCAAGTTCATTACGCAATAAGTTTTCAGAAAAACCTGTCGTAGCCCTCCGTCATTTCAGATAAGAACTGTTTAGTATTCGTGCTGCGTTTGTTGGCCTTTGTCAAGGCGTAGTGTACGGTAGCTAAATGGTGCTTATCTGCTTATGCATATGATGCAGATTGTTTTGGGGTAGTCGTACGACCTTGTTGGCCTTTGTCAAGGGTCGTGCGGGTGGGTTTGATTCAATCAAAAAATAACGGGTTGAACTTGACTAACATCCTATGATTTGTTGGCCTTTGTCAAGGTCATAGGGGTCAGGGGCAAAATATTATCGGGAATTTCAAGTGTTGAAATTTGCAATGAGATTGCATACCTTCTATGAGATAGTTGGATCCTGATACCCACTGCGAGTAATTGTTACTCCCGGGAGAGTTTTACACAGGACAATTAGCCGATCAAGTAGGTGTCAAGAAAGGTGTCAACGGGGTTACGCCTCTGGGAAAACGAGGTTTACTTTAATTAGGTCCGTGCGAAAGCACGGGGAACCTCCTTCAATGTACCGACACTGGCCTGGCTGAAAGATCGGCGAAGTTGTAGGGTGTAATTAATCCCGGCTAGTCTTTCCTTTTAAGGTTTGAAGGAAGATTTGATAAAAACAGTGGAAGCCATCCTGATTAGATAAGATAATAACCAATCTGATCTTGCAAGAGCATACGCTAAAGTGTTTTCTTCTCTCTCTCTCCAGGTAGCGACCATGTCATGCCTTAATCAAGATAATAATATGGATGTATTGACTGAACCCGCATGTTATACCGTGCTGGGGAACATTGGTTCCGTTCTATCTTATAAGAGTTATAGGACTGAACAGGACATAGGGGAATACCAGGATTCCCATGCCACCCGAATGAAGAAAGTACATGATGATGCATTTTCTTCGGGTGTGTTCGTTACAGAGAACTGTTTCTCCATTTGCCCTACATCCTGGGTATTAGATACCGGGTCAGGATCCCATATATGTAATCAGTTACATGGGCTTAAGAAAGGTAGAGAACTTGGAGAAGGTGATAAAGACATAAGGGTTGGAAATGGTGCAATTGTTGCAGCTAAGACCGTCGGGGAGTATCACCTTGTATTACCAACTGGTAATACATTGATTCTGAACGAATGCTATTACATGCCGAACCTGATATGCAACATTATATCAGTTTCTTTGTTGAGTAAAGAAGGATATAATTTTGTATTACAGGATAATGTTATGACCATTTTCCTTAACCAAAAGTTGGTTGGATCAGGCACGTTGTGCAATGGCATTTATGTTCTAAATCAATCAACAGTTCTGAGTATAACAAACACACACAAGAGGAACAGTTCAGAACTGAACGAATCCTTCTTGTGGCATTGTAGACTGGGTCACATCAATGCGACACGACTAGCTAAGTTGCATAAGGATGGATATTTGAATCCGTTTGAATTTTCATCTTATGACACTTGCCAGTCATGTCTCAAAGGCAAGATGACCAAAACTCCGTTTACGGGACACGGAGAAAGAGTTACGGAACTCTTGGGACTGGTGCATAGTGATGTATGGGGTCCAATGTCTACACATGCCAGGAATGGTTCTGCGTACTTCATTACATTCACTGACGATCTCTCTAGATTCGGATATGTGTTCCTGATGAGACACAAGTCTGAAACTTTTGAGAAATTTAGAGAATATAAACAAGAAGTCGAGAACCAAACCGGAAAAAGTATTAAAATCCTACGATCTGATCGAGGAGGTGAATACTTGAGCAATGAATTCCTGGACTTCCTAAAAGAGAATGGGATTCTCTCTCAGCTGACTCCTCCATATACACCACAGCACAACGGTGTATCTGAACGGAGGAACCGCACCCTATTAGATATGGTGCGCTCTATGATGAGCACAGCTGAGTTACCTATTTCCTTCTGGGGGTATGCACTGGAAACTGCGGCATACCTATTGAATCAAGTTCCATCTAAATCTGTACCTACCACACCATATGAGATATGGAGTGGGAAGAGACCACGTCTTAAACGTGTTAAGATATGGGGTTGTCCGGCCTATGTTAAAACGCAAAATCCGGCAAACTCGAGGCACGGTCAGTTCTATGCAAGTTTGTGGGATATCCCAAACATTCACATGGATATCTTTTCTACCATACTGAGGAACAAAAAGTGTTTGTTTCTCGACATGCCACCTTTTTAGAAAAGGAATTTCTTACAAAAGAAATTAGTGGCGACCAGGTAGAACTGGAAGAAATTCCGGCTACACAAACTCAAACTGAAGATTTAGTGGAACCAAAGGATTCAGTAGCTCCCAACGAACCTCAGCCTCTCCGCCGATCTAGTAGGGTTCCTCGCCAACCTGAGAGATACTACGGTTTTCTCATGGACGGTGGGAGCGAGGATTGCATCATGGAGGATGATGACCCAACTAGCTTCGAGCAGGCCATCACGAGTGGGGACTCAGTGAGATGGCTGGATGCAATGCGGTCCGAGATGGAATCCATGTACACCAACAAAGTATGGACTTTGGAAAATGCTCCTGAAGGGGTAAAACCCATTGGGAGCAAGTGGATCTTCAAGAAAAAACTTGGTGTAGATGGGAAAGTGGAGACTTTCAAAGCTAGACTTGTAGCAAAGGGTTTTCGTTAAAGACCAGGTGTGGACTATGACGAGACCTTTTCTCCAATGGCTATGCTTAAATCCATCCGGATCATGCTTGCCATCGCTGCATATCATGATTACGAAATCTGGCAAATGGATGGTAAGACCGCCTTTCTAAACGGTGATTTAGAAGAGTGCGTGTACATGACTCAGCCAGAGGGCTTCGTAGATAGTGGGAGCAGCGGGAAGGTGTGCAAGCTGCTTAAATCCATTTATGGATTAAAGCAAGCATCGCGGAGCTGGAACATCTGCTTTGACGTCGTTATCAAAGAGTTTGATTTCGTCAAAAACGTAGATGAACCTTGTATCTACAAGAAGGTGGCAGAGAGTAAGGTTGTCTTCCTCGTATTGTACGTAGACGACATACTCTTGATAGGAAATGACATTCCTATGCTGCAATCGGTCAAGCTCTTCTTATCACAAATATTCTCAATGAAAGATCTCGGTGATGCCTCCTGCATATTGGGAATAAGGATCTATAGAGATAGATCCAAACGGATATTGGGATTGTTCCAATCCAGGTACATTGACACCATACTAAAGAGGTTTAGTATGGATGAATCCAAGCGTGGGAACTTACCCACGATCTCTGGAGTCACTCTCTCCAAAGAGATGTCTCTCAAGACTGATTTAGAGAGAGCTCGCATGCAAGGGATACCATATGCTTTGGCTGTAGGCTCTATCATGTACGCGATGCTATGTACCAGATCCGATGTAGCATACTCACTAAGTGTAGTGAGCAGGTATCAAGCTGATCCTGGAGAGAGTCACTGGACAGCTGTGAAGAGCATTCTCAAGTACTTGCGAAGGACTAAAGAGATGCTCTTGGTGTATGGTAACGGAGAACTCCAAGTGGAGTCCTTTACCGATTCGAGCTTCTAGAGTGATAAGGATGACTCTAAGTCGCAGTCGGGATTTATCTTTATCCTTTACGGAGGGGCGATTAGCTGGAAGAGTTCCAAGCAGGAAACCGTGGCAGACTCGACGATGGAAGCTGAATACATCGCTGCCAACGATGCTGCCAAAGAGGCTGTCTGGATCAAGAAGTTCATTACTGAACTTGGAGTGGTTCCATCCATTGAGCATCCAATACCATTGTATTGTGATAACAATGGAGCGGTGGCTTTGGCCAAGGAACCCAGGTCCCATCAGCGATCCAGGCATATTCTGAGGCGGTATCACCTGATCCGGGAGATAGTTGATCGCCGGGAGATCGAGGTCAGAAGAGTTGACACGAAGAATAACACAGCGGATCCACTCACGAAGGCCATTCCCCAGACACAGTTTGCGAGACTCTTTGGGATGCTCGGTATGCGATACTACAGCAGCTGGCCCTAGTGCAAGTGGGAGATTGTTAGTTGTATGTATGCCCTAGAGGCCAGTATTGTATAGATGATGTATATTATATTGGATGCTTGGACATATATAGAGATGACTTTCTTGCTCGATATGATAGTATGCTATCTGGTTGCTCTTTATCTTAACATGTATACTAGTCTCTTTATACTGTTTTATAGTTACATGTTGGTAAAGCCCTTAGGATGTGTACTTGTCTACCTGGACTATGATGCGGATTATACTAGTGGGGACATGGTAGTCCATAAGTACATCCTTCAAGGTCCCTAGTCGTGGGTGTATCGAGACGGGGCATCGATATACCAGCGTAGACTAGCGTATACGCTTCTCGACCCATGAGATGGGCGATGGATGATCCCATATCCATTGGTGTTTGACATCAGAGATGGTATACGGGTGCTCAGTGGAGACTGGGTACACTGGACGGACTCGCCGAGAACTCCCAGATGGTATTATACCTCACGTCAGATGGCAGTTCTCATGTGACACTTGAGCAAGTTAGTCTGTAGACCCGAGATCGTCATAGAGTCTTGTGTGATTCCCACTGTGCTTTGATTTCTACCTTACCACGTCCATGGGGGCATGCAAAACGGTGGTTTTTGGGTACAGTCCCGAGTCACATGGAGGCAATGAGCGATAAGAGGGGTTTCGTCTCTCCCGGTATTGGGGGTTGATGTTGCGCTGTGATCGATTGGCCGTAACAGGGAAGTCCCTGGCCAGGGCTGATTAGAGATTTACTTGTAAGTGTTACCAGTAGTTTCTCGACCCGTTATGAGCCTCACATCGGCATGACTTATCGATTATTGGGGTCTGACGTTTACCATCCCTAGACTTGATATGCGACATATCAGACGAGGAGACCGGACTGCGCGGGTAGTGTTGCCGGTTGGCTCGACGGGAGTTGTAGCAGGTTCGCTTGTTTTCTTCTAATCGCTCAATACCCGGGTGGCCGTTACGTTTAGCTGACCGCTTGCGGCTTGGGGGTGCTTGATATGATCATCACCCGCTGCCGGCGTATTGACGAGTCTTAGAGTCCCACAAAGGAGTTACCCAGTCCAGGCGAAACGTTGTGGTGCGCGTATGCGATATGCATATGGACTCGGTTAAAATGCGTGTATGAGATACCGTATATTAATTGGGTGGCTTGCTTTTGGTCGGGTCGTATGTGATATGACCGGATTGATAAATCAAGTGTTGATTTATCATTTAACCATTAGCTTCTCACTAAGAATCCTATCTTGTTTCTTTTGGATGTATGCATGCATGTATACATTCATTCTTGTTCATGCACATATGGATGTGCATGCACACATGCATACATACATCATTCTATCATGGTTGCTTATACATGGAAAATGATGGCAATATAAGACTCACACCATGATTTTATTTATATGTGTTATTATTTCATTTGTTTTAAAACAAAGGAAAAAGAAAAGGATAATTCATGGATGAGTTCTACACTCTTCTTGACCTAACCATGCTCACCTATCTTCTAACCATGAGTTAATCTTTTCTTTTATGTTTTAACTCAAGTGAAATAATATCCATATGTTTTAACGATGGTTTGAGATGAGAAGTGATAAATATATATACATATATTTTCATTTTCTTTTTATGAGTTATCTTCTCTTCTTCTTAAAAAAAGCCACCATCTTCTTCAACCTTGATCTCTTGCTCTCTAGACTTTTCAAGTGAGAAAAATACTCAACAAGATAGGATTTTGAAGTGAGAAAAAGAACCACAACACCATTCTACACAAGTCTTCCCCACTTGTTTAGAGTGTTAGCTTCATTTCATACTCTTGATAAAGTGAAGTTGCAAGCTTGGACAAAGCGGACTCCGGGTGGATCATCGTGGACCTAGAGGAGATCAAGTGGACTTTTTCCAAACCCCAAGTGGCCGAGGAGTCTAGCGTAGGGAGCTACAAAGGTTGTACTCTCAAAACCCTAGCTTTTCTTACTTGTGATGAAGTGTAGTTTATGAAACCCTAATTTTTCTAGGAATGATTCTTTGTATGCTTACTGTTCAGACCATAATATTGCATTTTCCATTCCCCTATTCTTATCCTTTTTATAAATAAACAGGTACTCTTGACGCACGTTTGTTGCATATTACAGGATACAGGTTTCTGGAGCAAATACAGTGAAAAAGACACAAAACAACAGAAAAAGAGACTTTTGACCAACAATTAGACGGATCCTAGTCAAGCCCAGTTCACATAGGTGCAAGGCAACGCATGTCAAGGTGAAACAGTTAAAAGACCAATACAAGTCTTCACTGAAGATCTGGAGAAGAGTAAGAAGCCAACAGAGAAAAACAAGTATAAAAGTGAGAAGCCCAAGAAATGATGAACCAAGACCAGAAATTTGGTGAGCCAAGCCCACCAAAGGGCCGCGGAACCGCGGCCCAAGCACCCAATTGCCGCGGTTCCGCGTCCGTATAATGCCCGTGTCGGTGGATTTTTGGCGTGTTGGCGCGTCGGTGCGGGTGTTGGGATTTTCAGTGGACAAATCTGTAATTGCACATATGCGAAAGCCTGTAACCCTAGTTTCCTTGTTTGCTTATAAATTGTAATCAAAAATTGTAAAACCCTATGCCTCTTTTCAATCAATAAAATTCAGACTTTCTGGGAGTTTATTCAGATCTGTTCTTCTTGTTTGGAGGGAGCCATCGAAATAGTAAGTAATTTTATTTCTGTTCTTTTAATTAAAATGTTTTCTCATCCCCTAATGAGCGAGTAATCTCCTCGCTTGTTAGGGTTAGCCTTAGGGAAAGGGTTGAGAGATGAGATCTCTCACCCCTTTCAATGCCACCTTCACCTAATGAATTAGAACTCCATGCATACGCGCACAACCGCTCCCTGCGGCATCCTACCCCTCGAGGTAACGATGAACCGTAGTATAAAGGGCCGGTTGCGTGCGTTTTCCATGGGGGTTAGGGTAATTATCAATAAAGGAAGGATACGACTCTAGAGGAAGAACATCTTCCCAAAAGATTCGGATCCACTTTATTGATAACTACCGTAACATCTAATAGATCTAAAAAAAGAAGGCATTGAAAGCGGTGAGGAAAGCGTTAATCTCCAAAGCTTCCCCTAAGCCTAACCCTAGGAAGACTCTTAATTAGATTAATTAGATCCAGTGTTTATAGATTTTTATAAACCAATCAAAACGACATTTTGAATCAACTCGTTAAAACACATGAAAGAAATTTACCCGTCTCTGTGGATCGACCCGTACTCACCGGCTAGCTGCGAAGCGACGCCGTTTCTGATTGCGGTAAACTTATTTTTTTGGACTAATCAAATGGCGCCGTTGCCGGGGATGGCGTAATTTTCTTTTTGTGAATTTTCGGGTTGATATAAAAATTTAAAAAAAAATAAAATTATAAAAATCTGAAAATATAAAAAATACAAAAATTATCAATTTTGATCTGTTTGAAGGGTTTCTCGTTTGAATCTTGCAGGAACAGCAAAGCATCGCGGATCTGGAGTTTCACAGAAGGTCAAAACAGAAAAAGGAGCATAAGAACAAAGAGGAATTGTAAGTACAGAACAGTACAAAAATTTCCAGAGGCTAATCCCACTTCCCCGCCGCGCTTCCGCCGCAAAAGAGGCCTCCCGCCGCGAATCCGCGCTCTGCCTGCCACGTCAGCGCATCATTTTTGCACGGTTTTCTCTCTTTTCTTCCCCTCTGCAACCTCCATATCTCCACTGTAAAAATTTTCTGCAGGTTTCTTTGCGCTAAAAAAATCTTCTACCCCCTTCTAAATAACAGATTTGCTGCAGGTTTCTTTGCGCCGCGCTAAAATTGAATGGAAGTGAATTTTTGTTTTGCATAATTTAATTGGACTTAAGGGGCTAATTGACCAATCTCAGATTGGGTAGGGATTTCATCACCCTTCCCAGGACCCCAGAAAACACCTAAAGCATTTTGCATCGACCGCAATTAATTAAAAAAAGATTAGACTCAGACCTAAGGACATCGAGCTCAATAGGAAAAGGACTAGTATAGGCATCGGCCGTTTATCCTAACCGACTTTGCGGTGTCTAGGCTAGTGGTTATTAATTAGGCCCACTGTAGTGGTGGTTCCTTCCCACTTACCTGGCCGTATTTGTCCGTGAAGAGGCGGTTTGAGGTCCTATTTCTAGCCCTAGTTAGGAGCTGTCTAGTAGACCTAGGCGACCCTAGATCTAGGCCTGATTGTGCATGTGTGGTTGATTTGTGTCACGAGTCTTTTTTTTTGAAAAACCTTTTTGCAAAACTGTCACATAAAAAAAAAGAGAAAAATCTTTTCAAAAACTTGCAACTTGTCGCTAAAGGAACTTGCACCTCACTTCCACCATTTCTCCTTCATTGACGTTATCTTACCCCCACATTCTGTTTTTTCTTTTTTTTTTCTGACTACACTACTCCTTTAATGTATGTCACTTTGGACTAGGGATACTAACGTCCGATTAGTCCGTGTTTCGTTGGTACCGACCAACGAACCCTTCGACACCGAAGTCGAAATTCCCTCCATTTCCTTACTTCCATCTTCAAATTCTTCTTTCGAAGGTATGTCGGGATTCAACCCCAACGATACCTTACCGACGGGAATGATTCCACCTCCGCCAGGTGCGAATAACCCGAATCTTCCGCCTGTTGTAGCGCCCGCACGAGTTGCGCTCCAGGATCTCTTCTACCCCGTCCGCACTTCTTTACCTACATGTCTTTCACCCCCACCGGCAAATGGGGACAATTTTGAAATAAAACCACACTTCATCAATATGCCGCCAAAATTTCATGGTTTGGAATCCGAAGATGCATATATCTTTATCAATAAATTCCAAAATGTGTGCGCTATGATGAAAACGACCCAATTAAATGATGACGCAATAAGGCTAAGGGTCATTCCTTTTACCTTATGTGACCTTGCCGAGAAGTGGTTATACAGCACCGCATCACATTCCATTAGAAATTAGGACGAGTTTGTGAGAGCTTTTCTGAAAAAGTTCTATCCTCATCACAAAACTGCTAGAATCCGAAACAAGATTATACAATTTTCACAGCTTCCTTCCGAACCATTTTGGAAGTGCTTCGAGAGATTTAAAGACCTACTTGTTCAATGCCCTCATCATGGGATCGAAAGTTGGCAACTTTGCCAAACATTATACGAGGGATTGAACTCGGCAACGAAGCAGTTGCTAGAAACCATATCTCAAGGTCATTTTCTCTCCAAGTCTAGCGACGAAGCGTGGCAGTTTCTTAATGATCTTATTCTGTTGACGCTGGAGGTGGGACCTGGGACGGGGGGAGCTTTGGTGGTAAGAAGATACCCCAGCTTGTCGTAAGTGATTGCCAACTTGACATTCCTGAGCCAATCTTTGTAGTTTGGCCCTGTCAATATGTTTTTATCTAGAATCAACTTAAGTCCAGTCATTTCGATTTGGTCGCTGCAGGGGGGAGAGAAGGAACACTTTAGCACGATGCTCTTGCAAGTTTAGAATGGTTTTTAATTTGTCTAAACAGGATGGCTCCCACTGTCTCTCGAATCCCTCCTCAAACCACAAAGGAAGAATTAGCCGGGATCAATCCCACCATGCAATACTTGCTTAACCGTTCAGCCAGGCCAGTGTCGGTACTTCGAGGGAGGTTTTCCAACGCTTTCGCGAAGTTCCTTAATTAAATAACCTCTTTTCTCTGGGGGCGTAGCCCCGCTGACACCTTTCTAGGCACCTACTAGGTTTATAGCATTGATCGTCTAGTGAGAAATTTCCCGAGGAGTAGCATATACTCACAGTAGGATCGGGATCCAAATATCATCGCGTGACGAAACTGAAGGAATCCTACCAGAATCACCACACTCCAAATGGTATGCAAATCTAGCAAGTTTCAGTGCTTATGAAACTCCCGATGTGGATTTTTGCCCCATGCTCTTATGACCTTGGCGTGAGGTCAAAATGTCATAAGTCACATGTCAAGTTCTTCCCATCATTATCCTGGTTAATTTGAACCCACCCGTACCTACCCTTGACGTAGGCCAAAATGGCAGTATGACTGTCTCAAACCAACGCATTCTATCTATGCAACAGATAAATATCCGACAGCTACCAATCACTATGCCTTGGCGTGAGGTCAAAATACATAGCTTGAATACTACCGTATATTTAACTGAAATGATGGAGGGCTACGAATGGTTTTGGCGAAACCGTGAACGTAGTGAACTTGATATAATCGATGGAACGAGATAGCTTTTAGAAGGAGTGGCTCAAGCTCCGCATTTAAAAGTTAGTTTTGAAAAGAACCGAGTGGTTTTTCGAAAGTGTTCCAACGATTTTAACTTGGTTTATTATCTTGCATTAGTTCTTTTAATGCGTGATATTCTTGCATTAGTACTTTTAATGCGTCCCATCATTTAAATCCTACCATTGCAGAAAACAACCAAAATATGACGTACGCTTATGCCATTCGCATTCGCCACGGGGTCCCGTCATCACTCGTTAGGTTACTTAACTAACGACAGAGCGGGGGCTGGGCTAGCGCGGCTGTAAAACATAAGCAACGCCTAAATAGAAAGCAATGATAGACATTACAGATCACAGATGAATACATTGGATATACTAGCAATCCGCAATCCTTTCGAGCCTGAAACGAAAAGCGGATAACACGGTCGCGGTGAATAGCCAATACCCCACCCAAGACCCCTACGGGTGCGGCAAACTACCCGCCAAGTACCCGGCAGTTTGTGCACCCCTTCCATGGGTCTATCCTAGGAGCAAAAACAGTAAAAAGAATTATACAATGACGGATACAACCCCGACCCGGTTGTGCGGCCAAACAAATAATAATTATTACATCAATTTACATTTACAATGAATGAAAGAAAAACAAAAGCTCATCTCACATCCACCCCGGCTATTCACCCGCGACAGTCCAACACATTCATATACACATTCCAATATCAAACACAGATCATGTATAACCCCGACTAATCGTCTTATAGCGATTAGCCGACGTTCAATACATGCAAGCATCACAGATAAAACCATTATAGTCAAAGTGCAGTGAAGTTCGGAAAAATACGGAATTATAGGACCCCAAAAGCAAATTTCTGTTCTGGAAAATCTGGGCACATATAATATATTTTAAAAATCCCAAAACCAACACACAAACACACTGCACGAAAAACGATGCACAGAAGACGACAAAGCGCGGCGCTTCCGCGGCACATGCCTACCTCGTGCGGCGGAAGCGCGGCGGTTTGGATGAATTATGGTATCGTTTTTCTTGGGTGTTCACACAAAACCCTGAGCCGAATTTACAAGTATAAAGTTTTTCATTTAGAGCAGAAAAAATTTTAACAGAAACTTAGGGTTTTGTTTTTCCGGTTTTGTGACTTTTTCGGTTCCGAACTTCGTTACACTTTACTACCAAGCTAGTTTAAGTTTAGTTAGGCTCTGATACCACTGTAAGTCCATATTGCGACCCCCGGTTCTTACGGGGAGGCGGAAACGGTATAAAAAACAAATTTTTATCGCAAGAGGCAACATGGACTAAACAAGGTCGGGATCGTGTCTAAACTAAACTAGCATACAAGCTAAAGAGTCTAAGCTACTCGGATGAAGGTTATACCTAAACTTGAACTCCTTCTTCTTCAAACCTTGTAGAGGTTGATGGTTCTTGCCTTGTAGCCTTCTTCCGTCGAAGATGGATCCACCTTGAAGGTTCAACCTTTGGGCTCTTCCTCGATCTTTGAGTGAACTAGGGTTTCCGGCTTGCTAAACCTTGATCCTAGAATGAGTAGAGAGTAACTAGGGGTTGTTTTTCTTTTCAAGGTGATGGATTCTCAACACATGAGAAGGGGTCACCTTGAGCTTGAGGAAGAAGAAGATCAAGTGAGGAGAGAGAAGCTCAATGAGATAATAAGCTATATTTTCCTTTCTTGCAACCATATTGCCAAAAGAAAAGAATTATCTAAATAATAATAATTCAAATAAGAATAGTTGATGGTAATTTGGAATGACCACTATCATGCTTCTTTAAATGAAATGTAAGCATGAATCAAGGAGGATCTTTACAAAGTATGATGGTGGTCAACATTCAACCATGGTCAACAAGTCAACCATGGTCAACAAGTCAACAAAATCAACCATAACAAAATTCTCATTTAATTACTATTATTAATAGATAATCCATAAATCCATTAGGGTTTGGAAAATGATAACTGTCAATTATGCATACGCACCCGTTCCGAAACCCTAATGAAAATCATCTTCCTCCTCCTCAAAATAACTGTGCATACACACCTGCATTCTTGTTCCGAGGAACATGAATACTGAGAGATAAAAGCAACCCCAAAACATATACCAGTATCTGGCTCAAAACCAGAGCCCGCTGGCAATATCCGTCCGGACTCCAAACGTGCACAAGTGCGCGGATGAGAACGAACCCTGTCGCAAAACCATGCGACCTCTACTCTGTTTTGCCCAGAGGCGAATACCCTCTGTGTGGGACTCTAAAGACTCGACACTACGCTGGCAGTGGGTTTAACCACAGACCGCAAGCGGCACTAGCTGTGCGTAACGGTCCCCAGGTAGATGTCGACAAGAAGGCTGACGAGGTGAAACCCCATCTGTACTCCTACTGAGTCTGAATGTGACAGTCTCCGTACAGTCCGGTCTGTTCGTCTGATACATCGCATGTCGGGCCTAGGGGGCGGTAAAACGTCAGTCCTCCAATAGCGGTACAAGTCGTGTCGGAGTGAAGCCCAAAACACCCTGAGATAACACTGGAACCTACCAGTATATCTCGCTTGCCCTGGCCAGGGACTACTCGTGTAATGGCTCTCCTAGACACAGCGCGATGTCAACCCCCAATACCGGGAGAGACGAATCCTGTCTAACCGGCACTTCCTCCAAGTGCTTCGGGACTGCACCCAACCACCACCTGTTTGCACGACTCCTTTGAGCCGTGGTAGGGTAGTGATCAAAGTGCAGTGGGAACACACTCGAGGCGAAGTGCTAGTGTCAAGTCAGCGGACTAAGCTGTACTCATGTCACCTGGGAACTGATGACTGACGATAGGTATAATACCAACCTGTCAGTTCCCGACGAGTCCTGTCCAGTGTACTCGTAACCTAACGAGCACCCGTATACTATCTCTAGTATGACGTACTGATGGCTGTGGGACAGACCATCTCCCACACTGGGATGAGAAGCGCATACGCTAGTCTACTCCGGAGTATCGATGCCCTGTCTCGATAGTCCTGCGACTAGGGACCTGTATAAGGATGTGCTTATAGATTACCCAGCCCCCACTAGTGTGACTGCCATCACAACGCTGGTAATCAAGCAAAGATCCTAAGGGCTCCACTAATGCGTATAAGTGATATAGTAAAATAAACACAAGTACACATTGAAGTAGAAACAAACCAAGTAGCATACTACTATATTGAGCAAGATTGTTTATACAAGGTGAATATCCCAAGCTTCCATTAAGTAATATACAAACTAGTATGATACAGTAATGGCCTCTAGGGCATATACACTAACATCCATCACATCTAACCGAAGAGTGTCCTTATAATGCACCTATTCAAGGACAGGATCAAGTCAATGCTGCATTCCAGCAACGACAAAGAAATGATCCATACTCTTCGACATACAATCAGGGGTGGAGGAGTCACCCAAATTTCGCTTGGAACCAAAATCAACAAGTCCAAGGAAATAATAATCAAAGACCTCCTCCTCCACAACAACAACAAGCACCTTCACAAACTCAAAACCAGCAACCTTTCCAACAACAACCTTATACAAATCAAACGAACAATTTGGTTCAACCAAATGATGATAAGGTTATCTCGCTCGAAAAAAGTTTAGATGCATTTCTCAAGCAATCTACAGAATCCGCATCAAGATTTGAAAATTATGTTCAATCTTTGATGACTAACAATGCTTCACACGATCAAAGTATCAAATCTATTGAGGCACAAATTGCACAATTAACTGCTGCGTTGAGTGAGAGAGAAAAGGGAAAGCTTCCATCTCAACCATTGCCCAATCCCGGTCACACGCAAAACGCATATCCCAATCACAATGTAAATGCGGTGACCACGTTGAGATCCGGAAGAGAGTTGCAAAATAATGTGGGAACTAATGATGACATCCCTGCCGGTGGTTCTTCTTCTTCTTTTTCTCCATCGTCATCTTCCCCTTCTTCATTTTCTTCACTTCCTTCTTCACCTTTTTCTTTAGAGCCTATTCTCTACCCTTCACATGGCTCTGCTTCTTCTAGCTCGAACGGACCCATTTCTCACAACATGAACACATCTACACCGGGATCCGTTCCTACTCCACATCCTACTCCACTGACATTTGACTCAACGAATTTTCAGAATGCTCCATTCCCAAACAGGTTGAGTCCTAATAAACCAAATGCACAAGTGGAGAAGATTGTGGAGATATTTAAGCAGGTTAGCATAAATATACCTCTCTTGGATGCTATCCAACAAGTCCCTTCATACGCGAAACTCTTAAAGGGATTATGCACCTCGAAGAGAAAGGCATCTCAAGTACCCAAGAAAGTGCTAATGGCTAGTGCAGTGAGCAATGCTATTAACCACCATCAAACCTTACCCCAAAAACGAAAGGACCCCGGCTGTCCTACTATTTCAATCACAATTGGGGATAAGAAAATTAATCGAGCACTTTTAGATCTTGGGTCTAGTGTTAACCTGATTCCCTACTCCGTGTATGAACAATTAGGGGTTGGAGAGTTGAAACCCACTCGTTGTACTCTCCAAATGGCTGATCGATCAATCACCCATCCAAGGGGTCAACTAGAGGATGTGTTGATCAAAGTCGGGGAGTTCATATTCCCCATTGATTTTATCGTTATGGATACACAACCTGTTGCTAACCCAAGAAACCAAATTCCGGTGATTCTTGGTCGACCATTTTTGGCCACTTCCAATGCCGTAATAAATTGTCGCAATGGCTCCATGACTCTATCCTTTGGGAAGATGTCTAGTGAGTTCAATATTTATAAGATGGGAAGTCTGCCCCCCGTGCCTAAAACTAGTACACGAGAAGTTTGCTCTATTCACGAAATCACGCAGGAGGACTGCGAGCTTGAAAGATTTCTATTTGATGAAAACAGTTTTGACGCCACTAGTGTGTCCCTCCTTGAGCCTACCACCGTTGACACAACCGAAATTGATTATGAAAGTTTCACTTTTTCGGATGACGACGACTCACAGCCCGAATTTGAGTCCTTTACATTTTCGGATGAGTTAGTCGAACCATCCAAATCGGTTGTTTGCAGTGATTTCGAACCTGTGTTGGAGTCCTTTGAGTTCGAGGTAGATTCCGCAATGATTCTTTCGCCTCAGAAATTCGAACTCATGTCCTTGCCACCTCACCTTAAATATGCGTACATAGGTGAGAATGAGACTTTTCCCATTATAATATCAGCCTCTCTAGCCTTCGAACAAGAGAACGCTATTTTAAAAGTCTTACAAGATAGGCGGCAAGTTTTCGGTTGGACTATGACGGACATCGAGGAGATCGGTTCCCTCATAATTGAATATCATACACAATTGATGGATGATGCCAGGTCACTAGAGGACCCACAGGAACATCTTGGGGGTATTATGGTGAGTCAACCTCATCCTTTAGAAGTTGAAATACCCCCATTTCTTTTAATAAGCTACGAGAATGCCAACACTCCACTGATTGCTGATCATTTACATTCTCGTTTCGATGCATCACCATCACCTGTATATTTACCTCCACACCTCCCATACCACTACTTCTATCCTACCCAATTCTTTGCGGACCACCACAACTTATTCTTCCACCAACCAATATTCTTTATTGATAAATTTTTCAACTGGTTGGTGTTGACTTTTGGCCGATGCAAAGTTTGGCAGTAATGTCTAACATAGTTTAAATGAAGTTTGGGGGAGGGCCTTTTTGTATATATTTTTGTTTTTCTTAACAATAATAAAAAAAACTATAAATAAATAAACAGGGGAGTGCCGGTATTTTGACCCTCTTGGTTTAGCATGACAGTGAGGACACTGTCAAGTTCAAGTTTGGGGGTATGCTCGGTACGTTTTCTTCCTTCGCATTCATTTGTACATATTTTTGCATTTGCATACTTATTTGAAAACCTATAAAAATTGAAAAATTTCAAATTATAAAAATTAATGTATTCAATTTTGGCTAATTGACTTGAGTTTGACAAATAGGTTAACTGGCTAGGAACAACTAGATCTTAGACTTAGTGAATTAAAAACCCTAAAGATAACCTTCCTTAAAGTTTAACGGTAGAAAGTATATGCCTTGTAGTTTATTTAGAAATAGGCAAATTTTGGGTTCACTTCTTAGGCTAAGTCGAAACAAGGGAAGAGTATTGATGTTCTTATTAAAGTATAAGTTTGAAAAATAGTTCCCAGCTTAAGTCTAGATTCTGAAAACGTATACCCTACAAATTGCACAATCACGCACCTTGAAACTTGGAATAGTAGAGGAGACCTTGAATTGCTCTTGTCTAAAGTCCTTAGTACAATGAAAATAAAAAAAATGTGTGAATGAAGAATAAAAAAAATGAACACTGGTTTTTGTGATTACTTAAGGCTGCAAAAATAGAAAAATATTTAGCGAGGGTGCTTCATCACCTAGTGCCTTAGACCAACTGGTTTGGGAATCACTGCTAAAGCCTTGAGTGTTGCAAAGACTAGGAAGTACGCTTTAAAGTGCAAACGCATTTTGTAATCGGTCGTTGGTACCTCAAGAAGTATTAACGGTCGCATGAAGGATGTGTAAGCAAATTTCATTCACCAACTAATTAGTACTTTGGACAATGGACGAGAGTACGATTGCTTGATTTGAATTTCCAAGTATAGGGGTGACTTATACACACACGTAGGGGTATGTGATTGGAGTTTAAATGAGAAAAAGGAATGAAGAATAAAACTTGTATCTTTAATAGAGTTGATAGAAATTCCTGAGTAGAGATGTAACCCTAGAAGGAAAACTTAGGAGATGCCGAAAGCTAAGTAGGTCTACATAACATATATAATCTTAAGTTAAATAATGAGGAAGTGTGAAGAATGTGGGTGGATAATTTGCGAGTCAAAAGATAATAGAATTCCTTGTTAGAAAACATAATTGGAGAACAAAAGTCAATGGGCCAAGTTGATAGGATTTTGTGGGTAGTATCCGCTGAAAACCCTCAGGAGACAACACTCCTCCTATTAGGGACACCTAGAGGTTTAACGGCTTGTTGCATGTGCTCAGTGCAATCGCGTTTCCCTGCGAAAGTGTGGTTAGGATTTTAGTGAATAAATAATAAGTTTGCTCGGGGACGAGCAAAAGATAAGTTTGGGGGTATTTGTTCAGACCATAATATTGCATTTTCCATTCCCCTATTCTTATCCTTTTTATAAATAAACAGGTACTCTTGACGCACGTTTGTTGCATATTACAGGATACAGGTTTCTGGAGCAAATATAGTGAAAAAGACACAAAACAACAGAAAAAGAGACTTTTGACCAACAATTAGACGGATCCTAGTCAAGCCCAGTTCACATAGGTGCAAGGCAACGCATGTCAAGGTGAAACGGTTAAAAGACCAATACAAGTCTTCACTGAAGATCTGGAGAAGAGTAAGAAGCCAACAGAGAAAAACAAGTATAAAAGTGAGAAGCCCAAGAAATGATGAACCAAGACCAGAAATTTGGTGAGCCAAGCCCACCAAAGGGCCGCGGAACCGCGGCCCAAGCGCCCAATTGCCGCGGTTCCGCGGCCGTATAATGCCCGTGTCGGTGGATTTTTGGCGTGTTGGCGCGTCGGTGCGGGTGTTGGGATTTTCAGTGGACAAATCTGTAATTGCACATATGCGAAAGCCTGTAACCCTAGTTTCCTTGTTTGCTTATAAATTGTAATCAAAAATTGTAAAACCCTATGCCTCTTTTCAATCAATAAAATTCAGACTTTCTGGGAGTTTATTCAGATCTGTTCTTCTTGTTTGGAGGGAGCCATCGAATTAGTAAGTAATTTTATTTCTGTTCTTTTAATTAAAATGTTTTCTCATCCCCTAATGAGCGAGTAATCTCCTCGCTTGTTAGGGTTAGCCTTAGGGAAAGGGTTGAGAGATGAGATCTATCACCCCTTTCAATGCCACCTTCACCTAATAAATTAGAACTCCATGCATACGCGCACAACCGCTCCCTGCGGCATCCTACCCCTCGAGGTAACGATGAACCGTAGTATAAAGGGCCGGTTGCGTGCGTTTTCCATGGGGGTTAGGGTAATTATCAACAAAGGAAGGATACGACTCTAGAAGAAGAACATCTTCCCAAAAGATTCGGATCCACTTTATTGATAACTACCGTAACATCTAATAGATCTAAAAAAGAAGGCATTGAAAGCGGTGAGGAAAGCGTTAATCTCCAAAACTTCCCCTAAGCCTAACCCTAGCAAGACTCTTAATTAGATTAATTAGATCCAGTTTTTATAGATTTTTATAAACCAACCAAAACGACATTTTGAATCAACTCGTTAAAACACATAAAAGAAATTTACCTGTCTCTGTGGATCGACCCGTACTCACCGGCTAGCTGCGAAGCGACGCCGTTTCTGATTGCGGTAAACTTATTTTTTTGGACTAATCACTTACTTAGCACCCTAAAATTTTAATCTTTGGTACATGTGATGCTTCCAAACCCTTCATGTGGTGCTAAGTAAACCCTTCAAAAACCCATTGGGAGAAAATGGATCTTTAAGAAGAAGATCGTTGTAGATGGAAAGGTTGAGAATTTCAAAGCTAGACTTGTAGCAAAAGGTTTTCATCAACGACCAGGTATCGACTATGACGAGACCTTTTATCCAGTGGCTATGCTTAAGTCCATCAGGATCCTACTTACCATTGTTGCATACCATGACTATGAAATCTAGCAGATGGACATCAAGAACACTTTTCTAAATGGTGATTTAGAAGAGAGCATGTATATGACATAGCCAGAGGGTTTCGTAGACAGTGGGAGCAGCCGAAAGGTACGCAAGCTGCTTAAATCAATGTACGGATTAAAGCAGGCGTCGCAAAGCTGGAACATCTGTTTTGATGTAGCAGTCAAAGAGTTTGACTTCATCAAAAATATAGATAAACCCTGTATATATAAAAAGGTAGTAGTGAGTAAGGTTTTCTTCCTCGTATTGTACGTAGATGACATACTCTTGATAGGAAATGATGTTCCTATGTTGCACTCGGTCAAACTTTTCTTATCACAAAAGTTTTCCATGAAAGATCTGGGTGATGCCTCCTACATCCTAGGGATAAAGATCTATAGGGATAAATCTAAAAAGATATTGGGATTGTCCCTATCCATGTACATAGACACCATACTAAAGAGGTTTAGTATGGAAGATTCCAAGCGTGGAAACTTACCAGCTTGCTCAGGAATCACTCTCTCCAAAGAGATGTCTCCTAAGATTGATTTGGAAAGGGCCCGCATGAACGTGATACCTTATACTTCTGCAGTTGGGTCTATCATGTACGCAATGTTATGCATCAGAACGGATGTAGATTACGTACTTAGTGTGGTAAGTAGGTATCAATCAGACCCAGGAGAGAAGTACTGGATAGCTGTGAAATACATTCTTAAGTACTTGCGAAGGACTAAAGATATATTCTTGGTGTATGGTAACGGAGAACTCCAAGTGGAGTCCTTTACCGATTTGAGCTTTCAGAGTGATAAGGATGACAACAAGTCTATCTCGGGTTTCGTATTCACCCTCAACAGAGGGACGGTATGTTGAAAGAGTTCCAAGCAAGATATCGTTGCATACTCGACGATGGAGGTTGAATATATCGCTGCTAACGATGCTGCCAAAGAGGCTGTCTGAATGAAGAAGTTCATCACTGAACTTGGTGTGGTTCTATCCATTGTTGATCCAATACCTTTGTATTGTGATAACAATAGAGCTGTGGCTTTGGCCAAGAAACCCCGGTCCCATCAGCGATCCAGACATATTCTGAGACGGTATCACTTGATCTGGGAGATAGTTGATCGCCGTGAGATTGAGGTCAGGAGAGTTGACACGAAGGAAAACACGATAGATACACTCACGAAGGCCTTTCTCCAGACGCAGTTCGAGAGACTTTTTAGGATATTGGGTACGAGATACTACAACAACTGCCCTTAGTGCAAGTGGGAGATTGTTAGGAATATGTATGCCCTAGAGGCCATTATTGTATATTATAGTGGATGCTTGGACATATATATATAGGACTTTCTTGCTTAACATGATAATATGCTATCTGGTTACTCTTTATCTTAACATGTACATTTTCTCTAGTTTACTATTTCACTGATATATGTTGATAAAGCCCTTAAGATGTTTTTCTTGACTATCAAGACTATGATGGAGATCATACTAGTGGGTCTTGTGTAGTCCACAAGCACATCCTTGAAGTGTTCCTAGTCGAGAGAGTATCGAGACAGGGCATCGATATTCCAGAGTAGACTAGTGTGTAGTCCACAAGCACATCCTTGAAGTGTTCCTAGTCGAGAGAGTATCGAGACAGGGCATCGATATTCCAGAGTAGACTAGTGTGTACGTTTCTTGACTCTTTATGGGGCGATGGTTGATCCCACAACCATTGGTGTTTGACATCAAAGATTGTACACATGTGCTCATTGAAGAATGAGTACACCGAACGGACTCGCTGAGAACTCGTAGATGGTACCATACCTATCGTCAGATAGCAGTTATCTGATGACACCTATACAGGTTAGTCTGTAGATCCGAGATCGTTATAGTGCCTTGTGTGGTTCCCACTGTACTTTGATTTCCTCCCTACCACGGCTCTAATGAGCCGTGCAAACATGTGGTTTTTGGGTACAGTTCTGAGTCACATGGAGGCTGTGAGCGATAAGAGGGGTTTCGTCTCTCCCGGTATTTGGAGTTGATGTTGTGCTATACTCGATTGGTTATAACGGCAAGTACTTGGACAGGGATGATGAAATTTACTGATAAGTGTTATCAATAGTTTCTCGATTTGTTATAGGCCGCACATTGGCATGACTAATCAAGTTATTGGGGTCTGGCGATTCCACCTTCCAGACTCGATTTGGAACATATCAGAAAAAAAAGACCGGACTGTATGGTAAGTGTTGCTTATAGACTCGACGGGAGTTTGGACAAATTTACTTATTGATCTTCTATTCGTTCAATACCTTGATGCCGTTACGTCCAGCTAGTACCGCTGACGGCTTGTAGGTCTTTGATGTGATTATTACCTATTGCTAGCGTATTGGTGAGTCTTTAGAGCCTCACATAAAGTTTTTCTATCTCAAGCGAAACGAAGTAAGGGATGTATGGAGATATGTGCAGGAGATTGATTAAATACGAGTATATAATATCGTATTATAATCTAGAATTAATTGATATTAGCTGGCTTATATGTGATATAACCGGATTATTGAATCATGTGTTGATTTAATAATTTGATATATATTTATATATATGATATATGTGTGTATATATATGTGTGTGTGCGTGTATGTGTGTGTGTGTGTGTGTGTGTGTGTGTGTGTGTATTAACTAATATTAAACCCACTTAAGGTTTTCTTCTCTTTATATATATTTATATATATGATATAAATATGTATATTATTGTATCATGGTTGTTGATACATAGAAGGTGGATGTATGAGAATTACATAGGAGACATGATAAAAAGATAATGATTTCCTTATTTGAATTTGATTAAAGAAACAACGAGTCATTATTTTTGGAACCTCCGAATTTAGATGACTCATTTTTATCTTTATCTAACTCATATAAGTTTATCATTTTCATTCTTATCTCAAGACACTTGCTCATTCTCATCCCCATCTTCATCTTCTTCACTTCTTCTCTTGTGTTACTATTCACTCAAGAGAAAAATAAAAAGAAAAGATTTTTAGTGAGAAAAAACCCTATTTTATCAATCTAAATTATTCTAGCATACTAGTTTAGGTTGTTCTCTTCAATAATATTTTGATTAGTGAAGTGTGAGTTGGCTCAAGGTGGATAATCTTCGGCAAAGAGGGTTTCGAGAAAGCTCGTTCTTTTCTTCAAGTGGAGCTCTAGAAAGAGTACAAGGGACTACTACAAAGAGCTATTGAAGTGAAGGACTTAGCTACAAAGGTTGCAATTTCTTTTCACTTAAATTAGAATTTTAGTTTGCTAACTTTCTAACTCTAATCTTTTAGTGTAATCTTGTAAGTATACTTAGCCCTCTAGAAATTTTAAAATTGCACACTTGATGTTCTTAAAACCCTAATAGAGGTGCTAGCAACTACTTTCATAAACTCAGCCCATAAAACCTCTCTACGCAACACATTGCATGCTAATTTGCAAGAAAAACTATCAATAATATCTTGAATCCGCCTAACCCCAAAACCTCCCACCACTAGTAGAAAAAACTGCAATAGCGAGGGAAAACATTTACGAAGGACAAATTTTTCTCAGCAATGTGTACATTACCAAGCGAATTTTACCTCTTGCTAATATTCTTTCGGAAATGATATATTTCTAAGGGAGAAAGAATAAATTGCCGAGGGAAAGTGTAAAAAGCGTAAATTTAATTGGGCCGAAACATAGCGAGGGAAATATTTCTGAGAGATATATCCTTTGACAATAGTCGCATTAGTAGGTAAACAAATGCCAAGGGAACATTAAAGATAATATATCGCTCGGCAATGTTCGCTTGGCATTTCTTTAGTTTCTAATGTGACTATTGCCAAGGGATATATCCCTCACCAATATTTTCCTCGTTATGTTTTGGCTCAATTAAATTTATGCTTTTTATAATTTCCATCGGTAATATATTCTTTTCCCTCGGTAATATATTCTTTCCCCTTTAGAAACAGATCATGGTCGAGAGAATATTAGCAAGAGAGAAAATTCACTTGGTAGCGTACACATTGCTAAGGGAAATTTGTCTCTCGTAAATGTTTCCCTCGTTATTGTAGTTTTTTCTATGAGTGCTCCTTACAAGGCTTACATACGTTACAATCCTTTCCAGTGAAACCTTTGTTCCCATTCGGTCTTTCCCCATAAAAAGTCAGCGAGCATCATCTCAATTTTATGGATAATGAATAACTGGTTTTTACATTCAATTACTATATTCCACTCATTTGTACTAATTAAATTGAGTATAGTTATGATTTTGATTTGTTAAAAATAGAATGATAATAGCTGAAATAATTATAAGGGATGGTTATAAAAAATGGATAGAATATGAAGAGATTAAATTTAACATGATGTAAGTTGTTTATCATTATTTATTATCAATTATCTCGATTATTTATAATTTATTAACTATATTAATTATGGTTGTAATGGTGAGATTAGTTTTTAAAAAATGGTAGTGAAAGTAATAATGATTGATAAGCAGATGATAGAAAACATATATATGTATATATATACTGGGTTTCGCCAGCGCCCAGGCTATCTACCGTGGCCGATGCGGAACAAAAACTGGCGTTTAAAAATTTTGGCGCAAACAAAACCCGCCCAAAATCTAAACCATAAACCTATACTAGACTAAAGAAGCTAAACTAAAGGGTTAGAATGATTATACCAAAAGAACCAAGTCCTTCGGTCTTCCGTCATCCTCCTTAGCTCCTTGAGGCGTGCTCGAACGAACTTGGCCGCCATCCTCCGTCGAAGATGATCCACCCGGGGGATTGTCACGACCCGAATGTGGCACACGATCGGCACTTAAATCACGTGACATCTAAAGACGTCAACGCGGTTCAAGTAAACCGAAACCCAGAATCTAAACCCTTTTTGAAAACATTGGAGGTGAAGTTTGAAATAGTCATCAGATGAGATCAGTTTAAAATAAACATTTAAGTCTAGCTAAGTATGTTTAAAAGCATCTATGACGTTTTAAAATACAAAAGCACCTCCTTTGTAAATTTTGCATAAAACCCAATACAACATAACAATAAAAATAGCATTCCAACGGGAGCTAACTTCCACGCCCAAACGGCGGAGCAACCAAGAAAACACTATACGACGCACAATGGCGAAGAAAAGAAAAGCGAAACAAAATCAACAATATAAAAAGGTCGACTCCAATGAGTATGACGCCCACAACACACAATTCTAAATCTCGCTTCTATGTCCACAATACACCAGTACTAAATCAATGGAGTTTTACTAGATATAAGAAGATGTGAATATACAAGTGTGAGTACGGTATAACAGTAACCCACCTGCCAAAGCAATCACCGAAAGGAATGTGTGCCCCAAGCCGCTGATAATCCAAGCGGTAAAACCTGCAAGAAACTGTGGAACAACGGGGGAGAGTTGCCAATTCAGTGAATAAAAATACATCACAAGGTAGAAATCGAAATGCACAACGATACCTAAGTTATAAGTATAATATTATCATATCCTTTACTGATATAATATATGATATGCATATATATCACAATGCAACTCTATCTATCACATGAACTCAAAATGGAATATATCATATGCAATTGACCTGAAGCTAGGTATGAACCCATAAGTAGCCGAAAATATATATGTCAAACCTCTTCTTTAAAATAGCCGCAGGATACGTATGCCATAACATAAAACCAGACATGATAGTATGAAATATAATAGGTATCTTATTTAAGATATACGTCATGTTATTTTAGTGAAGAGTGTTAAGAGGTTTACAATTTAAAAGATCCCAGTGTCTTATCAGACATGTCAAAATAATGAGGCTATAGCTCGATTTTGAAATCCTTTTTAAATGCAATGACCCATAAGAAGATGTGCAGGTACTGTCTCCCGGATCAGTCTTAGTCGGCTACAAAAACTCATAACATAACTGTATACCTCATATGATAGCAACATATCAACATCTGGATGTCCAGCATCGACACCTGAAATCAAAAATCCCTTATGTCCATCACCGACACGCAAATCCTAAAATCTCCCGTGTCCATCACTAAAACGCAAATGCAGATATCGTCGACACCATCTAAACAGATGATCGCCACCTGACATCCCTGGCCCCGGTCAGTATCCCTGTTAGTTATATGTATGCCCTGGAGGCCATTACTGTACATGCGATGTATATTGTAGTGGATGCTTGGACATATACAGGGAGGACTTTCTTGCTCGATATGATAGTATGCTATCTGGTTGCACTTTATCTTAACATGTACACTTATTGTCTCTCTATTACATATTGATAGAGACCTTAGGATGAGTACTTAACTACCAGGATTATGATGAACATCATACTACCGGGGACTAGGGTAGTCGGAAAGTACATCCTTCAATTGTTCCTAGTCGTGAGAGTATTGAGACAGGGCATCGATATTCCAGAGTAGACTAGCGTATACGCTTCTTGACCTATATGATGGGCGATGGATGATCCCACATCCATTGGTGTTTGACATCAGAGAAGGTATACGGGTGCTCAATGGAGACTGGGTATACTGGACGGACTCGCCGAGAACTCCTAGATGGTATTATACCATTCGTCAGATAGCAGTTCTCTGGTGACACTGGTACAAGTTAGTCTGTCGACCCGAGATCGTCATAGAGTCTTGTGAGATTCCTACTGTGCTTTAATTTCCACCTTACCACGTTCAAGAGATCGTGCAAAACGGTGGTTTTTTGGGTACAGTCCCGAGTCACATGGAGGCAATGAGCGATAGGAGGGGATTTTGTCTCTCCCGGTATTGGTGGTTGATGTTGCACTATACTCGATTGGCCATAAAAGGAAATCCCTGGCCAGGGTTGCTGAGATTTACTGGTAAGTGCTATCAGTAGTTTCTCGAACCGTTATGGACCTTGCATCGGCATGTCTTATCAGGCTATTAGGGTCTGACGTTATACCACCCCGAGACTGTGATATGCGACATATATGATGAAGAGACCGGACTGTACGGTAGTGTTACTTATTGGGTTCGCAGGAGTATGAGTAGGCTTACTTGTTGATCTTCTGATCGCTCAATACCCGGATGGCCGTTACGTTTAGAATACCGCTTGCGGCTTGTGGGTGACTGATATGATCACCACCTACTGCCGGCGTATTGACGAGTCTTTAGAGTCCTACACAAAGGTTTCCTGGCTCAAGCGAAACGAAGTAGGAGCGCATATGTGATATGTGCGGGACCGAGATTAATACTACTATGTGATACCGTATTCTATTCTCGCGATATGTAATATCGGTCGGTTATATGTGATATAATCGGGCTATCGAATCAAGTGTTGATTCGATAAGATCATACATTTGATATTAGTCGGTTGTATGTGATATAGCCGGATTATTAAATCAAGTGTTGATTTAATAATTTAATGTATAATTATATATTTGATATATTATCTTACATTAACTAATATTAGCTCACTTAATTTTTCTTTTTCTCACTAGTGTACACTTGGTATATATATGATATATATTAATGTACATCTTTTGTGTCATACTAGATGCCACATGTGATATGGGTGTATG
Source organism: Agapanthus africanus (assembly GCA_030015575.1). Taxonomy (NCBI): domain Eukaryota; kingdom Viridiplantae; phylum Streptophyta; class Magnoliopsida; order Asparagales; family Amaryllidaceae; genus Agapanthus; species Agapanthus africanus. The sequence goes on from CM057339.1 coordinate 399,043,921, forward strand.
TGACTCACACCATGCTTATAATAATGTGAGGGTTTTATTTACTTAAAGTAAATCAAATTAGTTGGAAATTGTCACATGGTTGAAGCTTGTAGAAGGTGGAACCATTGACCAAGTCCACTAATTTTGTTTTACTTAAAGATATTTATTAACCCAACCATTATTGTTTACCCATGGTTTATTCTCTACATGAGTTAGTGTATGACACTAACTAACCCATGGTTTCTATTCTCACTCATTATTCCATTCACACTTCATATTTTTCCTCATCTCCAAAATTCTTTCTAGCTTCATAAGAGGTGAAGAAACACAGTGAGAAAATTATTACTAAAGTGAGCAAAATTCCTACTTCATCAACCGCTTCTCTACTAGCCATTTAGATTGGGTTGTTTCTTCACCAAGTTCATCACTTAGTGAAGAGCTAGCTTGAGTTAGTATCTCTTCAACGTAGATCATCTTCGGCCTCGAAGACTTCAAGCAGGCTTGTTCATTTCGCACTGTGGAGCCTCACTAGAGTCCGGAAGATCACTACTTGGAGCGAAGGGACTACTACACAGAGCTATTGAAGTGAAGGATCGGTCTACAAAGGTTGTATTCCTTATTCACTTAGATGTAAAGATGTTTACATGCTTGTTCGTCTAATTCTCTAGTTTAGATTCTAGCGTTAGGATTCTTTAGCGCGCCATTTTTTTTGAAAACGGCATGGTCGATACCTCCCGAAACCCAGCGGCCGCATAGGGAACCTGTTAGTTATATGTATGCCCTAGAGGCCATTACTGTACATACGATGTATATTGTAGTGGATGCTTGGACATATATAGGGAGGACTTTCTTGCTCGACATGATAGTATGCTATCTGGTTGTACTTTATCTTAACATGTACTCTGATTGTCTCTATATTACATGTTGATAAAGCCCTTAGGATATGTACTCGACTACTGGGACTATGATGAGATCATACTAGTGGGGCCACGGTAGTCGACGAGTACATCCTATAACTGTTCCTAGTCGAGGGTGTATCGAGACAGGGCATCGATACACCAGAGTAGACTAGCGTATACGCATCTTGACCCATATGATGGGCGATGGATGATCCCATATCCATCGGTGTTTGACATCAAGGATGGTGTACGGGTGCTCAGTAGAGACTGGGTACACTGGACGGACTCGCCGAGAACTGCCAGATGGTATTATACCTCACGTCAGATGGCAGTTCTCTGGTGACACTGGTACAGAGTAGTCTGTTGACCCGAGATCGTCATAGAGTCTTGTGTGATTCCCACTATGCTTTGATTTCCATCATACCACGTCCAAGAGGGCATGCAAAAAGGTGGCTTTTGGGTACAGTCCCGAATCACATGGAGGCAATGAGCGATAGGAGGGGATTCATCTCTCCCGGTATAGGGAGTTGATGTTGTGCTGTGTTCGATTGGCTATAACCGGAAATCCCTGGCCAGGGTTGCTGAGATTTACTGGTAAGTGTTATCAGTAGTTTCTCGAACTGTTATAGACCTTATATCGACACGACTTATCGAGCTACTGGGGTCTGGCGTTTACCACCCCTAGGCGAGATATGCAACATATCAGACGACGAGACCGGACTGTACGGGAGTGTTTCTGTTTGGATTCACAGGAGAATGTACAGGCTTGCTTGTTGATCTTCTGAGCGCTCAATACCTGGGTAGCTGTTACGTTTAGCTGACCGCTTGCAGCTTGTGGGTGTTTAATATGATCATCACCTACTGCCGGCGTATTGACGATTCTTTAGAGTCCTACACAGAGGTTTCTTGGCTCAGGCAAAACGGAGTAGGAGCACATATGTGATATGTGCGGGACCGAGGATAATGCGATATGTGATACCGTATTCTATTCTCGTGATATTTGATATCAGCCGGGTCATCGGATCAAGTGTTGATTCGATGAATCGGTACGGATAAATATTAGTCGGTTATATGCGATATAGCCGGATTGTCGGATCAAGTGTTGATTCGATAATTTTATGTATAATAATATATATGATATATTAAATTACATTAACTAATATTAGCTCACTAAAAGATTCTTTTTCTCACTCGGGTAATACATTGATATATATGCGATATATGTTAATTGTATTATTTTATTTGGTTACAATAAATATTATATATATGTGATATATAATATTGTAACATGATATGATAACTAATGCAACATGTTTTGTGGAGTTTAAACATGATTAGGGTTTGGATTAGGGTTAAGTCTTCTAGTTGATTCTAGAAGCTTTTCATTTTGTCATGATAAAGATATTTGTGTGCGACTCATCTTTAACCTAACCCAAACCCTAACCCTTGTTAATTCTCTACATGAGTTTGCGTGACCATGGTTGCATTATTCATCATATTAATTCTTTTTCTATTCATCACAAAAGGATTCTATGATATTGTTCATCTTCTTTCTTCTTCTTCTTTGCTTGAAAAGCTTTCTTGCTTTGATATTTGTGATGAATAAATATGAGAAAAAGATAAATAAAGAGAGCAAAAATCCTACTTCATCATCCTCATCTTCCCTTGCCATTTAGATGAGGGTGTTCACATCATTTCATGAGTGTTAGCTTGTGTTAACGAAACTTCAAGGTAGATCATCTTTGTATCGAAGATCGGAAGCAAAGGTTGCATCTTTCTCTTCGTGGAACCTCTCGAGAGTCCGGAACCCGATGATCGCAGCGAAGGGACCACAACACGGAGCATATGAAGTGAAGGACCGGATCTACAAAGGTTGTAATCCCTCTCACTTAGTGTTAAAGTTGTTAACATGTTAGTTTTCGCCTAATCTCTAGTTTAAAGATCCGTATTCGGGTTGTTCGGCACGGCTAATTTTTTAATCGGGCATGGTTGATGCCTCGTAGACCCTTGTGCGCGTGCCTAGCAACCCTACAGTGGTATCAAAGCCAGGTTAGAGCTTTAGGCGATGTCTAGACGAAGTTTAAAGTCCGATCGAACCCGAAACCCCAACTCCAAAATGCTCTGTGGAAATTTTCTGAAAAATTGGATTTTTGTCAATTAAAAATATGCAGAAAATAAAGCACGGTCTTATATGAATTACTGTAAAATACGGGGGCCTAATTCAATTAAACCACCGCGGAACCGCGGCACAAGCCTGGCATGTGCGGCGGTTCCGCGGTCGTACGGTCTCCTATTGCATTGAGTTTTGCGCAGTAATTCATATTTTCTGGTGCTGAGTTTTCTGGGAATTTTTAATATGAACTCAAGAGTTGAGTTTTCTGGGTTGTATTGGGAGTTCGTAGATTCGATCGGATTATCAGACTTTGTCTATGGGTCTTTCCGGGTAATTTTAGAAACTGTTAAAAAGTTCGAACGGATATCAATAACTCACTTTTTCCCCTGTCGGAAATTTTTTCAAAAGTTGGATTTTTCCTCGTGTTTAAGAACGTTCTAAGTCGTGCAAGTAACGCGGTGGACCCTCTAGAAGACAACAAACCTTAACTCGATTCTACAACGATATCAAGTTCATTACGCAAAAGGTTTTCTTAAAAACCTGTCGTAGCCCTCCGTCATTTCAGATAAGTACTGGTTAGTATTCGTGCTGCGTTTGTTGACCTCTGTCAAGACGTAGTGTGCGGTAGCTGATTAGTGCTTATCTGTATAAGCATATGATGTGATTGATTTAGGGTAGTCGTGCGACCTTGTTGACCTCTGTCAAGGGCCGTGCTGGTGGGTTTACTTCAATCAGGAAATGACGGGTTGAACTTGACTAGCAGTCTATGGTTTGTTGACCTCTGTCAAGGTCATAGGATGCTTGGGGCAAAATATTATTGGGAATTTCAAGTGTTGAAATTTGCAATGAGATTGCATACCTTCTATGAGATAGTCGGATCCCGATACCCGCTGCGAGTAAGAGTTACTCCTGGGAGAGTTTTATACATTACAATTAGTCGATCAAGTAGGTGTCTAGAAAGGTGTCAACGGGGTTACGCCTCTGGGAAAACGAGGTTTACTTTAATTAGGTTCGTGCGAAACCACGGGGGACCTCCCTCAAAGTACCGACACTGGCCTGGCTGAAAGATTGGCGAACTTGTAGCGTGTAATTAATCCCGGCTAGTCTTTCCTTTTAGGGTTTGAAGGAAAATTTGATTAAAACAGTGGGAGACATTCTGATTAGATATATTAGATAACCAATCTAATCTTGCAAGAGCATACGCTGAGTGTTTTCTTCTCTCTCTCTCCAGGTAGCGACCATATCACGCCTTAATCAAGATAATAAAATGGATATATTGACCGAACCCGCTTGTTATACTGAGCTGGGGAACGTTGGTCCCGCTCCAACTTATAATTGTTATAAGACAGAGCAGGAAATTGGGGAATACCAGATTTCCCGTGCCGTCCAAACGAAGAAAGTGCATATTGATGCATCATCTTCGGGTGTGTTCATTACAGAGAACTGTTTCTCAGTATCCTTTACGTCCTGGGTATTTGATACCGGATCAGGATCCCGCATATGTAATCTGTTACATGGGCTACAGATAGGTAGAGAACTGAGAACGGGTGATAAGTTTCATGAGACAGAAAACGATGCAAGTGTTGCAGCCAAGTCTGTTGGTCACTATCACCCTGTATTACTTGAATACATTGATTCTGAACGAATGTTATTAGATACCGAACCTGATATACAACATCATATCAGTTTCTTTATTAGTAAAGAAGTGATATAATTTTGTATTGTTGGATAATGTTTTGAACATTTCCTATATCAAAAGTTGATCGGTTCAGGCACGTTATCTAAAAGCATTGATGTTCTAAATCAAACTACAGTTCTTAGTATACAGAACACACACAAGAGGAAGAGTTCAGAAATGAACGAATCCTTCTTGAGGTATTGTAGACTAGGTCATATCAATGCGACCCGACTAGCTAAGTTACATATAGATGCATATTTAAATTTGTTTGAATTTACATCTTGTGAAAGTTGCCAGTCATGTCACAAAGATAAGATGACCATAGCTCTGTTTATTGGAAACAGAGAAAGAGTTAGTGAGCTCTTGGGATTGATACATGCTGATGTATGAAGGTCCCCTGTCTACACATGCCAAGACCGGTTCTTTGTACTTCATTACATTCTCTGATAATCTCTCAAGATTCAGACATATGTTCCTGTTGAAACACAAGTTCGAAGCTTTTGAGATATTCACAGAATATAAGTTAGAAGTATAGAACCAAATACGGGTATAAGTATTATGTCCTTTGATGAGATCAAGGAGGAGAATACTTGAGCACGGAATTCCTAGACTATTCTAAAGGAGAATGATATTCTCTCTCAGCATTACTCCTCCGTATACACCATAGCACGATGGTATATCGGGGTGGAGCAAAAGCACCCTATTTGATATGGTGTGCTCTATGATGAGTACTACCGAGTTTCCTATTTCCTTTAGGGAGTTATGCACTTGTGAAGTTGCATACCTATTGAATAGGGTTCAAATCAAATCAGTTGCCTACCACTTCATATATGATATGGAAAGGGAAGAGCCCATATCTTAAGTTTGTTAAGATTTGGGGTTGTCCGGCCTATGTCTAAAAGCAAAATCCGGGCAAGCTCGAGGCAAGGTCTGTTATGTAGAACTGGAAATGTTCCAGCTATACAAACTGCAGCTGATGAGTTGGTAGAACCAAAGGATTCAATAGTTTCCAACGAACCTCAGCCTCTCCGCCGATCTAGTAGGGTTCCTCACCCACCTGAGAGATACTTTGGTTTCTCTATGACAGTGGGAGCGAGGATTGCATCATGAGATGATGACCCAACTAGTTTCGAGCAGGCCATCAGGAGTAGGACTCTATAAGAATGGCTGGATGCTTAGCGATCTGAGATGGAATCCTTATACACCGACAAAGTATGGACTTTGGTTACTTTATCTGAAGGGTTAAATCCTCATCAGGAGCAAGTATATCTTGAGAAGATTACTTGGTGTACATGGAAAAGTTGAGACTTTCAAAACTAGACTTGTTAAAGGTTTGCATCATTGACCAGGTATGGATTATGATGAAACCTTTTCTAAGGAGCTATGCTTAAGTCCATCCAGATCCTACTTGCCACGGCTACATACCATGACTACGATATCTGGTGGTTGGGTGTCATGACTACTTTTCTAAATGATGTTTTAGAAAAGAGCGTCTATAAGTACACAGCCAGAGGGCTTCGTAGACAGTGGGAGCAGCGGAAACGTGTGCAAGATGTTTTATATGATAAAACAGGCATCGCGGAGTTGGAACATCTGTTTTAATGTGGTAGTCAAAGAGTTTGACTTCATCAAAATGGTAGATGAACCTTGTATATACATAAAGGTAGTAGGGAGTATGGTGGTGATCCTCGTAGAGTACGTGGATGACATACTCTTGATAGGGACGGAGTTTCCTATGCTACGCTCGGTTAATCTCCGCTTATCACAAGGATTCTCCATATAGGATCAAAGTGATACCTCCTATATCCTGGGTTCTTGGATCTATGAGATAGATCTAATTGGATGTTAGGATACTCACTATTTGTAGTGAGATGGTATCAATCGATCCTGGGGAGAATCACTGGAAAGGTTCTAGGGTGATAAGAACGACTGAATGTCAGTCGCAGGCATTGTCTTTACCCTCAGTGGAGGGACGGTATGTTGGAAGAGTTCCAAGCTAGATACCGTGACATACTAGACGATTAAAGGCAAGATACATCGTTACCAAGGATGCTACCAAAGAGGCAGTCTGGATATATAAGTTCATGAGATGAACTTCGTTCCTACCATTGTGTGACAATGGAGTTGTGGCTTTAGCCAAGGAACTACCGTCCCATCAGAAATCCAGATATAATTCTTAGGCAGTATCACCTGATCATGGAGATGGTTGATCTCCAGGAAGATCGAGGTTAGGAGAGTAGACACAGAGGACGACAGCACGGATCCACTCACAACGGCCTTTTTCCCAGTAGAGACTTTTATGGGATGGTTGAGTATGAGATATTTCAACCGCAGCTAATTGTTGGGTATGCGATACCACAACAGATGGCCCTAGTGCAAGTGGGAGATTGTTAGTTATATGTATGCCGTAGAGGCCATTACTGTACATACGATGTATATTGTAGTGGATGCTTGGACATATATAGGGAGGACTTTCTTGCTCGACATGATAGTATGATATCTGGTTGTACTTTATCTTAACATGTACTCTAATTGTCTCTATATTACATGTTGATAAAGCCCTTAGGATATGTACTCGACTACTGGGACTATGATGAGATCATACTAGTGGGGCCACGGTAGTCGACGAGTACATCCTATAACTGTTCCTAGTCGAGGGTGTATCGAGACAGGGCATCGATACACCAGAGTAGACTAGCGTATACGCATCTTGACTCATATGATGGGCGATGGATGATCCCATATCCATCGGTGTTTGACATCAAGGATGGTGTACAGGTGCTCAGTAGAGACTGGGTACACTGGACGGACTCGCCGAGAACTCCCAGATGGTATTATACCTCACGTCAGATGGCAGTTCTCCGGTGACACTGGTACAGAGTAGTCTGTTGACCCGAGATCGTCATAGAGACTTGTGTGATTCCCACTATGCTTTGATTTCCATCATACCACGTCCAAGAGGGCGTGCAAAAAGGTGGCTTTTGGGTACAGTCCCGAATCACATGGAGGCAATGAGCGATAGGAGGGGATTCGTCTCTCCCGGTATAGGGAGTTGATGTTGTGCTGTGTTCGATTGGCTATAACCGGAAATCCCTGGCCAGGGTTGCTAAGATTTACTGGTAAGTGTTATCAGTAGTTTCTCGAACTGTTATAGACCTCATATCGACATGACTTATCAAGCCACTGGGGTCTGGCGTTTACCACCCCTAGGCGAGATATGCAACATATCAGACGACGAGACCGGACTGTACGGGAGTGTTACTGTTTGGATTCACAGGAGAATGTACAGGCTTGCTTGTTGATCTTCTGAGCGCTCAATACCTGGGTAGCTGTTACGTTTAGCTGACCGCTTGCAGCTTGTGGGTGTTTAATATGATCATCACCTTCTGCCGGCGTATTGACGATTCTTTAGAGTCCTACACAGAGGTTTCTTGGCTCAGGCAAAACGGAGTAGGAGCACATATGTGATATGTGCGGGACCGAGGATAATGCGATATGTGATACCGTATTCTATTCTCGTGATATTTGATATCAGCCGGGTCATCGGATCAAGTGTTGATTCGATGAATCGGTACGGATAAATATTAGTCGGTTATATGCGATATAGCCGGATTGTCGGATTAAGTGTTGATTCGATAATTTAATGAATAATAATATATATGATATATTAAATTACATTAACTAATATTAGCTCACTAAAAGATTCTTTTTCTCACTCGGGTAATACATTGATATATATGCGATATATGTTAATTGTAGCTCACTAAAAGATTCTTTTTCTCACTCGGGTAATACATTGATATATATGCGATATATGTTAATTGTATTATTTTATTTGGTTACAATAAATATTATATATATGTGATATATAATATTGTAACATGATATGATAACTAATGCAACATGTTTTGTGGAGTTTAAACATGATTAGGGTTTGGATTAGGGTTAAGTCTTCTAGTTGATTCTAGAAGCTTTTCATTTTGTCATGATAAAGATATTTGTGTGCGACTCATCTTTAACCTAACCCAAACCCTAACCCTTGTTAATTCTCTACATGAGTTTGTTTGACCATGGCTGCATTATTCATCATATTAATTCTTTTTCTATTCATCACAAAAGGATTCTATGATATTGTTCATCTTCTTTCTTCTTCTTCTTTGCTTGAAAAGCTTTCTTGCTTTGATATTTGTGATGAATAAATATGAGAAAAAGATAAATAAAGAGAGCAAAAATCCTACTTCATCATCCTCATCTTCCCTTACCATTTAGATGAGGGTGTTCACATCATTTCATGAGTGTTAGCTTGTGTTAACGAAACTTCAAGGTAGATCATCTTTGTATCGAAGATCGGAAGCAAAGGTTGCATCTTTCTCTTCGTGGAACCTCTCGAGAGTCCAGAACCCGATGATCGCAGCGAAGGGACCACAACACGGAGCATATGAAGTGAAGGACCGGATCTACAAAGGTTGTAATCCCTCTCACTTAGTGTTAAAGTTGTTAACATGTTAGTTTTCGCCTAATCTCTAGTTTAAAGATCCGTATTCGGGTTGTTCGGCATGACTAATTTTTTAATCGGGCATGGTTGATGCCTCGTAGACCCTTGTGCGCGTGCCTAGCAACCCTACATTGGTATCAAAGCCAGGTTAGAGCTTTAGGCGATGTCTAGACGAAGTTTAAAGTCCGATCGAACCCGAAACCCCAACTCCAAAATGCTCTGTGGAAATTTTCTGAAAAATTGGATTTTTGTCAATTAAAAATATGCAGAAAATTAAGCAGGGTCTTATATGAATTACTGTAAAATACGGGGGCCTAATTCAATTAAACTACCGCGGAACCGCGGCACTCTTATCAAGTGTTGAGCTCTTTGGGAAATTTTGGGTGTTTGTTTATTCGATCGAAAAGTTTAACATCGTCTAGCTATCTGTGATTGTGAACAATATTTGGAATCCACATAATTAGTTATGAGATAACTAGTTTGAATTTTATAAATCTAGCAGTTTAGTCTAATTTGATCGGTTTCCACGGAATTTTGATATGGATCAAAAGTCCGTCGCAATTACGTAGCGTACGCGGAGACTCGTCGGGTAACCTTACTAGATAGCCACGCCCCATAGCCCCGACTAAGTGACTGTAGGAGAACCCCGTTGCCAAAAGCATCCGTTTGGGTGCTCGCGGCCATGGTGTTCCGCCTAAGTGCAGTTCATCAACGGCATCGGGGGGTGCGGCCGTCTACTAAAGTTTCCGACGAGCATTCGATCAGGTTATAGGGAATCTTATTGAATTACCCGACTGTTTATTGGAAAGTGTTTTCAATATCGAGACTAAAATGCGGGGTTTATAATTGTTAGGCATGCGATGTCTAAAGAATTCATTTGGTTAGATATGAAATCCAAAGTATGTGATACATTGGGTTTATGATGTCTAAGGTGGTTGCGGATTCCAATTGTTGTAGTTTTTCACTTTCTTTTTTGTGACCGTAAGTGTAATATGTGGTGTATCGCCGGTTTCATTGCTATATGTCAATGAAAACGGGGATACGAATATTTACTTACGTTGATGACATGTGATGTCATGTGTTGCTGTGATATGTTATATTGGATCGTCGTGTTTTGAATAGATGGTTTTTTTTATATGAGATGATAGTTTTTCATTTTTATTCATGTAAAAGCTTGTATGTAATATTCTTTTATTGGGAAACTTCCAGGTTGAGAATGATGTCACCATTGATGTATATTATTTACTTTTCCGCGTTAGGATAGACCCAAGGAGGGGAGCACAAGTAACCGGGTTCTAGGGTCCGGTGGGAGACTATCTCGAGGAGTCGAGACCGGGTATCCTAACTCCAAAATTGGTAGGGTTGCTTGCCGCTCTCGTAGAGGTCTAGGGATGTGGGTTTGGCTATTCATCGCGACCGTGGAATCCATGTTTTTTACTGCTTAATTTAAAACACGAAATTCCTAATATATCCAATATTTCATATGTGTATCTTCTGCTGTTGATATTATGTGATGTGATCACTTGATATTCTGAGATGAATGCTTATATTATATATATGATATATAATAAATATTGCTGCTTTCGTTTCTTCTGTGATGCTTAGGAAGCATAATTGATGGGACTTCATTAATGAGATTAATGAAATAAAAGAAACCTAAAGATGTTGTAGAAACTTGTTTTAAAAACTGGCAGCTCTAGTTTTTGCTTTGCATAGCGGTATTCCTTGTAGAATATCTAGCACCTTATTCGATGAGAAAAGAGCCGAGATCCCTTCACCGTGAGTGACCTCTTTAGCAAAATTGGCAGATGCTACAACCCACTCGGTTTTGTCTTTTGATTGCTTTTTTAGTTCATGCTTTACATAGAGGTATTTGTGAAATATCCAGCACCTCATTCGATGAGGAAAGAGCCGATATCCCTTTACCGGGAGTGACCTCTTTAGCAAAACTAATAAAAGTCTAAAAAACACTCCTTTTTTTCAAAATCACTCGATTCTACAACGATATCAAGTTCATTACGCAAAAGGTTTTCTTAAAAACCTAACGCAGCCTTCCGTCATTTCAGATAAGTACTATTTAGTATTCGTGCTACGTTTGTTGACCTTATCCAAGGCGTAGTGTGCGGTAGCTATTTAGTGCTTATCTGCAAGCATATGATGTGATTGAGTTATGGTAGTCATGCGACTTTGTTGACCTTAGCCAAGGGTCGTACGGATGGGTTTAATTTAATCATGAAATGACGGGTTGAACTTGACTAGCACTTATGATTTGTTGACCATAGCCAAGGTCATAAGTTGCTAGGGGCAAAATATTATTGGGAATTTCAAGTGTTGAAATTTGCAATGAGATTGCATACCTTCTATTAGATAGTTCGATCCCGATACCCACTGCGAGTAAGAGTTACTCCTGGAAGAGTTTTACACATTACAATTAGCCGATCAAGTAGGTGTCTAGAAAGATGTTAACGGGGTCACGCCCCTAGAAAAACGAGGTTTATTTTAATTAAGTCCGTGCGAAAGCACGGGGAACCTCCCTCAAAGTACTGACACTGGCTTGGCCGAAAGATTAGCGAACTTGTATGGTGTAATTAATCCCGGCTAGTCTTACCTTTTATGGTTTGAAGGAAGATTTGATAAAAATAGTAGGAGTCATCCTGATTAGATAAAATAATAACCAATCTGATCTTGAAAGAGCGCACGCAGAGTGTTTTCTTCTCTCTCTCTCTCCGGTAGCGACCATGTCTCTCTCCTGGTAGCGACCATGTCACGCCTTAATCAAGATAATAATATGGATGCACTGACCTAACCTGCTTATTATACTGAGCTGGGGAACGTTGGTTCCGCTCTATCTTATAACTGTTATAAATCCGAGCAGGAAATAAAGGAATATCCGGATTTCCACGCAACCCATTCGAGTAATAAACATGTTGATGTATATTCTTCGGGTGTGTTCGTTACCAAGAACTGTTTCTCAGTATCCTCTACGTCCTAGGTATGAGATACCGGAACGGGATCCCATATATGTAATTTGTTACATGGGCTACAGAAAGGTAGAGAACTGAGATTGGGTGATATATCTCTAAGTGTTAGAGAATGGTGCAATTGTTGTAGAACATTGATTCTGAACAAATGTTATTACATGACGAACCTGATATACAACATTACATCAGTTTCTTTATTAAGTTAAAGAAAGATATAATTTTATATTGCAGGATAATGTTGTGAACATTTTCCTTAATCAAGAGTTGATTAGATCAGGCACGTTATATAATAGCATATACGTTCGAAATCAAACCACAGTTCAAGATATATACAACACACACAAGATGAGTAGTTCAGAAACGAATCCTTTTTGTGGTATTGTAGACTAGGTCATATCAATGTGACACGACTAGCTAAGTTACATAAGGATGAATATTAGAATATGTTCGAATTTTCATCTTATGATACTTGCCAGTCTTGTCTCAAAGGTAAAATGACCAATACTCCGTTTACTGGAAACAGAGAAAGAGTTACTGAACTCTTGGGACGGATACATGATGATGTCTACGGTCCTATGTCTACAAATGACAGGCTTGGTTCTTTGTACTTCATTACATTCATCGACGTTCTCTCAAGATTCGAACATGTGTTCCTGTTGAAACACAAGTCTGAAACTTTTGAGAAATTCAAGGAATATAAGCTTGAAGTTAAGAACCAGACGAGTAGAAGTATTAAAGTCCTTCGATGTGATCGAGGAGGCGAATACTTGGGCATGGAGTTCCTGGATTATTTAAAGGAGAATTTGATTCTCTCTCAGCATACTGCTTCGAGTACTCCACAACACAACGGTGTATCGGGGTGGAGGTATCGCACCTTATGAGATATGGTGCGCTCTATGATGAGTACTGCTGAGTTGCCTGTTTCCTTTTGGAGTTATGCACTTGAGAAGTTGTATACCTATTGAATGGGGTTCCATCCAAATCACTGCCTACTACTCTATATGAGATATGGAATGGGAAGAGACCATGTCTTAAATGAGTTAAGATATGGGGTTGTCCGGCCTATGTTGAAAAGCAAAATCCGGGCAAGCTCGAGGCAAGGTATGTTCTGTAAGTTTGTTGGATATCCTAAACATTTGCGAGGGAATATCTTCTACCACTCTGAGGAGCAAAAGGCGTTTTGTTTCTCAGCATGCCACCTTTTTAGAAAAAGATTTTTTTATAAAGAAATTGGTGGTCGTGAGGTAGAACTGGAAGAAGTTCCAGCTGGACAAACTAACAGCTGATGATTTGGTGAAACCAAAGGATTCAATAGTCTCCAACGAACCTCAACCTCTCCACGAATCTGGTAGGGTTCCTCATCCACCTGAGAGATACTACGGTTTCCTCGGTGACGGTGGGAGCAAGGATTGCATCATTGTAGATGATGACCCAAATAGGTTCAGGCAGGCCATCACGAGCGGGGCCTCTGTAATCTATGCGATCAAAAATGGAATCCATGTACACCAACAAAGTATGACTTTGAATGTTGCACATGAAGAGGTAAAACCCATTAGGAGCAAATGGATCTTGAGAAGATTCTTGGTGTAAATGGAAAAGTTAAGATTTTCAAAGCTACACTTGTAGTAAAAGGTTCTCTTCATGCAACCAGGTGTGGATTATGATGAAATTTTTTCTCCAGTGGCTTTGCTTAAGTCCATCAGGATCAATGCACGCATCGCGGAGTTGGAACATCTGTTTTGATGTCGCAGACAAAGAGTTTCACTTCATCAAAAGGTAATGAACCTTGTATGTACAAGAAGGTTGTAGAGAGTAAGGTTGTCTTCCACGTATTGTACGTAGATGACATACTATTGATAGGAAATGGTTTCCTATGCTATACTCGGCCAATCTCCTCTTATCACGAGGATTCTCTATAGAAGATCTGGATGATACCTACTACATCTCGTGGATTATGATCTATGGTGATAGATCTAAGTGGATGCTGGAAGTGTCCCAAATCTATGTACATTAACATTATACTAAAGGGGTTTAGTATGGAAGATTCTAAGCGTGGTGGTTCGCCCACTAACTCAGGAATCACTCTCTCCAAAAAGATGTCTTCCGAGACTGATATGGAGAGAGATCGCGTGCAAGGGATATCCTATGCTTCGGCAGTAGGCTCTATCATGTATGCGATGTTATGTACCAGACTAGATGTAGCTAACTCACTAGGTGTAGTGATCAAGTATCAATCGAATCTTGGGAGAATCACTGGACAGCTGTGAAGGACATTCTTAAGTACTTGAGAATCATTGAAGAAATGATCTTGGGGTTTTGGTAATGGTGAACTCCAGTGGGAGTCCTTTACCAATTCCAGATTCCAGAGTGATAAGAACCACTAAAAGTCAGTCTCGGGCTTTGTCTTTACCCTCAGTGGAGGGACGGTATGTTGGAAGAGTTCCAAGCTAGATACCGTGGCATATAGATGATAAAAGATGAATACATTGCTACCAACGATGCTACCAAAGTGGATGTCTGGATAATTCTTGTTCATGAGATGAACATGGTTCCTACCATTGAACGTCCAATAACTGTTATCGTGACAACAATGGAGTTGTGGCTTTGGCCTAGAAACGCCAGTCCCATCAGCGATCCAGACATATTCTGAGGACAGTATCACCTGATCAGGGAGATGGTTGATCTCTAAGGGATAGAGGTAAGGAGAGTTGACGTGAAGGATAACACGGCGGATCCACTCACAGAGGCCTTTCCCTAGAGAGAATTCTATAGGACGTTGAGTATGAGATACTACAACAAATGGGTTTAGTGCAAGTGTGAGATTGTTAGTTATATGTATGCCCTGGAGGCGATTACTGTACATGCGATGTATATTATAGTGGATGCTTGGACATATACAGGGAGGACTTTCTTGCTCGATATGATAGTATGCTATCTGGTTGCACTTTATCTTAACATATACACTTATTGTCTCTCTATTACATGTTGATAAAGACCTTAGGATGAGTACTTGACTACCAGGATTATGATGAACATCATACTACCGGGGACCAGGGTAGTCGGAAAGTACATCCTTCAATTGTTCCTAGTCGTGGGAGTATCGAGACAGGGCATCGATATTCCAGAGTAGACTAGCGTATACGCTTCTCGACCTATATGATGGGCGATGGATGATCCCACATCCATTGGTGTTTGACATCAGAGAAGGTATACGAGTGCTCAGTGGAGACTGGGTACACTGGACGGACTCGACGAGAACTCCTAGATGGTATTATACTTATCGTCAGATAGCAGTTCTCTAATGACACTGGTACAGGTTAGTCTGTCGACCCGAGATCGTCATAGAGTCTTGTGTGATTCCTACTGTGCTTTGATTTCCACCTTACCACGTTCAAGAGATAGTACAAAATGGTGGTTTTTGGGTACATTCCCGAGTCTCATGGAGGCAATGAGCGATAGGAGGGGATTTTGTCTCTCCCGGTATTGGTGGTTGATGTTGCGCTATGCTCGATTGGCCATAACAGAAAATCCTTGACCAGGGTTGCTGAGATTTACTGGTAAGTGCTATCAGTAGTTTCTCGAACCGTTATGGACCTTGCATCGGCATGACTTATCAGGCTATTAGGGTCTGACGTTATACCACCCCCAGGCTGTGATATGCGATATATTTGAGGAAGAGACCGGACTGTACGGTAGTGTTACTTATTGGATTCGCAGGAGTATGAGCAGGCTTACTTGTTGATCTTCTGATCGCTTAATACCCGGGTGACAATTACGTTTAGCAGACCGCTTGCGGCTTGTGGCTGACTGATATGATCACCACCTACTGCCGGCGTATTGATGAGTCTTTAGAGTCATACACAAAGATTTCCTGGCTCATGTGAAACGAAGTAGGAGCACATATGTGTTATGTGTGGGACCGAGATTAATACTTGTATGTGATACCGTATTCTATTCTTGCGATATGTAATATCGGTCGGTTATATGTGATATAATCGGGCTATCGAATCAAGTGTTGATTCGACAAGATGATACATTTGATATTAGTCGGTTGTATGTGATATAGCCGGATTATTAAATCAAATGTTGATTTAATAATTTAATGTATAATTATATATTTGATATATTATCTTACATTAACTAATATTATCTCACTTAAGTTTTCTTTTTCTCACTAGTGTACACTTGGTATATATATGATATATATTAATGTACATCTTTTGTGTCATGCTAGATGCCACATGTAACATGGGTGTATGAGACTCACACCATGCTTATAATAATGTGAGGGTTTTATTTACTTAAACTAAATCAAATTAGTTGGAAATTGTCATATGGTTGAAGCTTGTAGAAGCATGTGGAACCATTGACCAAGTCCACTAATTTTGTTTTACTTAAAGATATTTATTAACTCAACCATTATTGTTTACCCATGGTTTATTCTCTACATGAGTTAGTGTATGACACTAACTCACCCATGGTTGCTATTCTCACTCATTATTCCATTCACACTTCATCTTCTTCCTCATCTCCAAAAAGCTTTCTACCTTCATGAGAGGTGAAGAAATTTAGTGAGAAAATTATTTCTAAAGTGAAGAAAATTCCTACTTGATCAACCTCTTCTCTACTAGCCATTTAGATTGGGTTGTTTCTTCACCAAGTTCATCACTTAGTGAAGAGGTAGCTTGAGTTAGTGTCTCCTCGACGTAGATCATCTTCGGCCTCGAAGACTTCAAGCAAGCTTGTTCATTTCACCTTGTGGAGCCTCACTAGAGTCCGGGAGATCACTACATGGACCGAAGGGACTACTACACGGAGCTATTGAAGTGAAGGACCGGTCTACAAAGTGTTAGTGTAATATGCCCTAGAGGCCATTATTGTATAGTACTGGTTTGTATATTACATTTTGGTAGCTTGGGATATATACACGGATTTATGACAGTCTTGCTCGATATAGTAGTATGCTACTTGGTTTGTATCTACTTTAATATGTTTATATGTTTCTTTTAACGTATCGCTAATACATATTGATAGAGCCCTTAGGATCTTTGCTTGACTACCAGCGTTGTGATGACAGTCACACTAGTAGGGGCTGGGTAGTCTACAAGAACATCCTTACACAGGTCCCTAGTCGCAGGATTATCGAGACAGGGCATCGATACTCCAGAGTAGACTAGTGTATACGCTTCTCATCCGAGGAGGGGAGATGGTCTGTCCCACGGCCATCAGTATATCGTACTGGAGATAGTATGCAGGTGCTCATTGGGTTATGAGTTACACTAAACGGACTCGTGGGGAACTGCTGGTTGGTAATATACCTATTGTCAGGTAGCAGTTCCCAGGTGACATGAGTACAGCTTAGTCCGTTGACTTGACACTGCTACTTCGCCTTAAGTGTGTTCCCACTGTTCTTAGATTACTACCCTCCCACGACTCTGCTGAGTCGTGCAAACAGGTAGTAGTTGGGTGCAGTCCTGAAGCACTTGGAGTGTAACAACTCCATTTTTAATGTACAAAGAATTGATTTAAATTCAATGTATTCTTGGAGTATTTATTGTTGCTGATATCTCTTTAAGTATTTATTTCACTCCATAATTACAAGAAGGAGCTTGTAGCTCATTGGTAATACCTTGCACTGCCGAACCAAGCCACCAGAGTTCAAATCCCATGCCCCACATTATTTTTAATATTATTTTGTTTTTGATTTTTTAGAATACCAACCGTTACACGTGCGTTTCTCACAAATTTCCTTCTACACATAAAAAGTTAGATACACCATTAATCACCCCAGGAGACCTCCTACCCCCCGAGCCTCCGACTTGGCCCGACTCGGTCCGGCGCCGCCAGCCGGACTCGGCCGGACGGCCGAGTCCCCAACATAGAAGATGAGCATCTTTGCTTGGTCAACCCCCATGCACACACTAAATTTTTAGATCGGTTACAGAGAGCTCATTAAACCTCTTTTACACCAAATTTTAATGATTTTTAGATAATTTTTACATTATTTTAATTAAAATCCCTAACCCTAGATGGACCCTATAAATACACCCCTACCCTCTACCCTCTCATTCTAAATTTCTGAGTCCACTCTCTCAAAATTCCAAGAGAACTTTGGTACTTTGGAAAACGAGCGAAAGGCGAAGCGCTGACGAAATCGACGGCGAAATTCCGGTGATCGTGTTAGGAACTCTCAACGACGATTCGACGCACCGGCAAACCCTCTACTTCCTTCTCACTCTCTAGTGTTTTCCAAACCCGTTAGTCCCCCTTTCTATCTTTCTTCTCTTTCATAAAAATACGAATTTACAAACCCGACGGAATCGGAAGAAATCCGATTTCCGGTTCGGTTTTCTATAAAATCTCACTTATCACCAATTCCATCATGCTTAAACATCTTTATATTTACTATTAATCATTTAACAAACAATTTGAGCAAATTTTATCACATGAAATGATAACGTTTCCATTTATCGTATTTTTTTCACATTTAACCCCTTAACATTGCTATACCTTAAAGTAGATCACGACGTAATGACCTACCTCCTCACACACTCATATTCAAACATAACACGCTACCTTGAAAACTTAGAATACGATAAAACAAGATTTTACATTTAAATACCATTTTCTTAATAAAACCTTTTCTAAAAGTTCTAGGTTGTTACACTTTGAAAACAAATATCTTTTAATAGGAAAATACGATAAGTTGTGGACATCGATCGTTTATCTAAACCTGACTTTGTGGTGTCTAGGCTAGGCAAGTGAGCAAAGGTAACTTTAAAAGGCCCGTCTCACAATTCGTGAGCGGATCCCTCCTTCCTCACTTGTACTTACCTGGCCACAATTGGCGGTGAAGAGGCGATTTGAGGCTTCTAACAACTTGTTGTTTAGATCATTTAGAAATAGTCTAGTTGAAATAAAAAACCCTAAAATCTAAAATACGGAAAATCGACTTTTGCAAATAAATACCTTTTACTTTAATAAAACCGTATTCTAAAGGATTAGTATTTATAAAATCTTTACAAAGCGCAACTACAACCCACCTTTGGGGAACCCGTTAGGGATAGTACGGTTTATCGTGCATCCTCGGGCTTAGTAGTGCGAGATTCAGACCTCCGCAAGAAGCATTCGGTCTCGAAAGGTTTAAAATACGACATCTTAAGAAAATGAGATGTTTAGAATATAAAATACTTATTGAAATTATTTTTGTATAAATATATGTATATTATCATTAAAAGATCTATTTTGTTATAATATAAATATTCCACTTTTTCTAAAAATCACAAGAATAAATTTTACATTAAAATACCATGAATTTCAAATAAATCAATATTACAGATAAATACCTTTATTTATGTAATTAGGATATTTTCACTAGAAATAACACAAAATAAAATTACGCTCATTATAACTATAAAGACGAATAATAAATACTTGGGGTGTATCTTGAAAACTATACAAAAGTATTTTTACATAAAACCCCCTCAAGTTTTATAAATTACCCTAAGGACCCTAGCAATTATAAATCTTCGATTTGCATTTCTATTGTCTGACTCGGGTTTGAGTCTGATTATTTCTGACTTGAATATGATTCAAGTCAATCCACATTCTATAATATTACAACTCAATATGAACACATGAATCCCAGAATCCAGTTATCAATCTATACAACTTGACTGAATCAAACCATGGATATACATCCATTATCCCGTTATTCCATTTGCCTGATTATGCAGTTACAATCTGTTTACTGATATCATAGTTTTGGTCAGTCATCCAACTTATACAATACAATACAACAATACAATCAAAACACTACGGGGTTTAAGAGGTAGATTAGTGCGGAAGGTGTTAGAAGTGGCACGAGACGGTAAGATTAAGACACCTAACCTATATTCCGTTGCTGTTGTACCGTGGCTTAACGGTTCCTTGTACATTCCGTTTGCCCTGGTCTCTAGCATACTGAGACCCCTCTCGTATACACTGGCATCCTTCCGTACCAAGCTACAAACAACAACGTAAACACAATATTATACAACTTTAAAAGATAACTCTTATTCTGTCTTTTCTAATTCTTCTTTATCTTTGGGACTTACCGAGCGACCTGTTCGCTGACGACATTCTATTTCTTTCTTCTTTGAATGTCGTCAGGTGTTTTGGACCCGTCAGAGATCGAGCCCACCGGTGAAGACTTGGATCAGTTCCACGAAGACCCCGAGCTCTAGACATTATACATTGTTCTATTCAGTATTTTTTCATTTCCTGTTATGCCATTGTTTAGGCATCGCTTTTATTTCGAATGTATTTACTTTTCATGCATTGTACAAAAGAATGTTATTAATAAAGTTGCTGTTCTTTTTATATCTCTTGTCTCTTGTGATTTACCTTTATATTGCTTCGATACGTTTAGCGTATTTACTTTACAGTAAATACGTAGCGGACCTCGTCGTGTCTCTTCGCCGTGTTGGATATATATGCCCTAGAGGCCTACATTGTATAGGAAGCTTGGGATATGTATGTACATGACAGTCTTGCTTGATATGATAGTACGCTATTTGGTTTCACTTTGTCTTAACGTATAATATATTTTACTTGGTATTTATATATATATGTTGATAAAGCCCATAGGGTGTTTGTCTGACTACCGGCGTTGTGATGGCAGTCATACTAGTGGGAGCTGGATAGTCAATAGGCACACCCTTAGATGTCCCTGGTCGCAGGAGTATCGAGATTGGGCATCGATACTCCGGAGTAGACTAGTGTATACATATCTAGACCCTGACGAGGGGCAATGGATTGGTCCCGCAACCATTGGTGATGTTCACCTAAGATTGTATACAGATGCTCACTGGATGTGAGTACACCGGACAGGACTCGCCGAGAACTGACTGGATGGTATTATACCTAACGTCAGATAGCAGTTCTCAGGTGACATGTGTGCAGATAGTCCGTTGACTTAAGGTCATCATTTGTCTCGTGTGAGTTCCCACTGTGCTTTGATTGTTACCCTACCACGGCTCAAAGGAGTCGTGCAAACAGGTTTCAGTTGGGCACAGTCCCGAGCCATTTGGAGGCAGTGAGTGACTGTTAGGGATTCGTCTCTCCCGGTATAGGGAGTTGATATCGCACAGTGATCGGTTGGTCATTACCATAAGTCCCTGGCCAGGGCTAATTGAGAATTACTGATAGGTTGATCAGTAGATTCTCGGATGGTGATAGAGCCATACCGACACGACTTGTATGGTTATTAGGGGTCTGACGTCCACCACCTCCCTAGACCGTACATGTGATACTCTTAGACGAACAGACCGGACTGCGCGGATATTGTCACAGACAGGCTCAGTAGGATTTCAGATGGGTTACCTCATCAGCTTTCTTATCGACAACTACCTGGGGACCGTTACGTACAGCTAGTGCCGCTTGCGGTCTGTGGTTAAACCCACTGCCAGCGTAGTAGTCGAGTCTTTAGAGTCCCACACAGAGATATCCCAAACCCAGGCGAAAAGATATAGAGGTCGTATGGTTTTACGACAAAGGTTCGGACGCGTACGTGTTTGATCACACGTACGACATTCGGACAGTTTTTACTAGCCGGCTTTGGTTTAAGCCAGATTCTAGTATCAGGTTATTGGATTTATACAGTCTAAAGTTTTTCCGTGTTTTCACGGATGAGAGGGGCATTCTCGTAATTTTCCAAGAAGCTTCTAGAAGGATGTGACATAAAGAGAGAGGTGGCATTTTCATTTATTGAATTAGTGACTCATTGTGAGTGATTCATCATGTCATTAAAGCATCATTTATTGCTTAATGACTCACATAATGAATCACCCACTTGATTAAATGAAACATGATGAATATTCACTTATTATTCATTTCTTTCTTATTCTTTATGTTTATATATCAAGTGAGAAGCTTTATTCAATATAATAATATCATTATCATCTTCTCACTCTCTCTCTTCAAGTTCTCTCTCCTTCACCAAACCCTAATCCTAGCCTCATGAGTTGAGAACAAGGATTAGGAAAGACTAATTACTCCATAACCAATCTCTACATCACCTTAGCTACTCTATTTAGCAACTAGAGAAACTAAGTAACCTCAAGTTTAGAGGTTATAGCTTGGATTAGGGTTCTCGGGTGGATCGTCTATCACGGAAGAAAGCCGAAGAGGGCATGGAGATCCAAAGAGGCCGTAGAGAACATCAAGACGAAGGACTAGAACCGTTTGGTATAATCCCTTCGCATAGTAGATTAAAACTCTAAAGCTTTTGTTAAAACTTGTATAGCAAACGATTCGTACGGTTAATCGATGTTTGATCATAGAACTTGATTGTTATTCATATTTCCGCCTCCACACAAGTATTGGGGTGTTGAACATCGACTTACAGTGATATCAGAGCCTAGCTAAACAAGTTTTAACTTAATCGCAAATTTGTACGAATTTCGAACGGAAAAACGAAGCCGGAAAACCCTAAAAATTACAAGTTTCTGTCGAATTTTAAATGAAGTCCAAAAATTGTTCAGGGATGTTCAGAAAGCTTGTTATGACACCAGAAGAACACCCAAGAAATTTGGGGCCATGACTCGACCAAACGACCGCGGTTCCACGGCGGATCCCACCGATCCGCCGCCCTTCCGCGGCCGAGTTGCCGAGTCATGATCCCAGTTTTCTTGGGTGGGTTCTCTGTTGAATTTGGGATTTTCTGGAATATTTATTTTTTGCTCAGGTTTCAGTTTTACAGAGCAGATTTTGGAGCAATATTAAAAGTGTTTAATCGATCGAAATTGTACAGTATTTGCATATTGGATTATATCTGTGATTGTATAATGTGTTCGTAAACCTCCCCTAACTGCTAGTATGTCGGTTAGCAGGGGGTTGCACTTTTCTGTAATGGTTTTATCTGTTTGTGCATATAAACTGTATTGGACTGTTGTGGTGATTAGCCGGGTTTAGTTATGGGTTATTGTTTTAATTCATTTGATGTAATTGTAACAAGTTGTAATATTATTTCGCGGGGCACATCCAGGTTGCGGTTGTAGCCACCGTTGTATTATTTCTTTTTACTGTTTTTGCTCCTAGGACAGATCCAAGGTGGGGTACACAAACTGCCGGGCGGGTAGTTTGCCGTACCCGTAGGGATCTTGGGTGGGGTAACGGCTATTCATCACAACTGTGTAATCTGTCTTTTCTTGCAGGCTCAAAAGAAATACAGATTGCTTGCAAATCCAATATTGTTTATCTGTGTTCTGGAATGTATATCATTGCGTCAGACAAATGTAAAATATCTATATACATGATAGCTATTTAGACGTCACTTATATTTTACACCCGCGCTAGCCCAGCCCCCGCTCTGTCGTTAGTTAAGTAACCTAACGGATGATGACGGGACCCCGTGGCGAATGCGGATGGCATAAGAGGACGTCATATTTTCGTTGTTATCTGTAATGATAGGTTAAAGATGGGACGCATTATTTTTAATGCAAAGAAAATAAAACCTAAACTGAATCGTTGGAACAATTTCTAAAAACCACTCGGTTTTCTTGAAAAAGCAAATTTTAAATGCGGAGCTTAAACCACTCCTTTTAAAAAGCCATCATAGTTCCTTCGATCAAATCAAGTTCATTACGTTAACGGGTTTTTGCCAAAAACCAGCCGTAACCCTCCGTCGTTTCAGATAGACAGCACATCGTATTCATGCTATGCCTGTTGGCCTACGTCAAGGCATAGTGTATGGTAGCAGTGTGTGTGCCTATTTGTTGCATAGATAGATGCATTAGTTTAATACAGACGTACACCTTGTTGGCCTACGTCAAGGGCTTGTACGATGTATTTAAATTGATCAGGACAACGACGGGTAGAACTTGACTTGCGTCTTATGACTTGTTGGCCTACGTCAAGGTCTATAAGAGCTTGGGGTAAAAATCACATCGGGAGTTTCAAACATA
Source organism: Agapanthus africanus (assembly GCA_030015575.1). NCBI lineage: Eukaryota > Viridiplantae > Streptophyta > Magnoliopsida > Asparagales > Amaryllidaceae > Agapanthus > Agapanthus africanus. The sequence continues at coordinate 399,068,011 of CM057339.1, forward strand.
AAGGAAACTTGCAGATTTAGCTTACCTTCTGGAGTGTGGTGACTAGAGTGGCTTCCATCTAGGGCATCATGCAATGATAGTTGGATCCCGATCCCACTGATGAGTAGGATTACTCTCGGGAATTTCTCTCACTTAACAATCAATGCTATAAACCAAGTAGGTGCCTAGAAAGGTGTTAGAGGGGCTACGCCTCCAGGGAAAAGAGGTTCTTTAATTAAGGAACTTCGCGAAAGCGTTGGAAAACCTCCCTCGAAGTACCAACACCAGCCTGGCTGAAAGATTAAGCAAGTATTGTGACGTGTGATTAAATCCTGACTAGTTCTTCTTTTAGGTTTTGAAGAAGGATTTGAGGAAACAGTGGGAGCCATCCTGTTTAGATAAATTTATAAACCAATCTAAACTTGCAAGAGCATATGCTGAGTGTTTTCTTTTCTCTCTCTCTGGCAGCCACCATGACTGGACTAAAACTATTACTTGAAAAGAATATACTAACCGGGCAGAATTATAAAGATTGGTTAAGAAACGTCAATATTGCGCTGACTTATGACAAAGTTGCATATGTTACCACCGCTGTTCCTCCCCTTATCCCAGGACCAGATTCCTCAGTTGCGGACAAGGAAGTTCGTAAAACCTGGGATCTAGATTGTGAGCGAGCTAAGTGTATCGTGCTGGCGTCCATGAATAATGAACTCCAGAAACAGCACGAGAGTATGGATATTGCATCCATATTCCTCCATTGCAAGGAATTGTATGGTGAACACTCTCGTATCGCGAGGTACGAAACCTCAAGGAAACTCTTCCAGATGAGGTTAGCTCCAGGATCGCCTGTTGGAGAGCACGTCCTCAAAATGATCACCCTCATTGAGGAACTCGCAAACCTGGGATGCGTACTAGAGAATGATTTGTACATCGACTTGATTTTGCAGTCCCTTCCCCACACCTTCTCTCAGTTCGTGCTGAACTTCAACATGCACGAAATGGAAGCGGATCTTCCAAAGCTCCTCAATATGTTGAGGGTAGCAGAGACCTCCTTGAAAAAGGAGAAGACCCCCGTTCTGTATGTTGGCCAATCATCTTCTTCTAAATCTAAAGCGAAAGCAAAAGGGAAGAAGAAGATGAAAGACACCAAACCGAAGGGTGGGGTCAAGAAGGTGCAGGGAACGAACAAGGCAGGAAGGGTGAAGGCAGAAAAGAACGAGTGTTTCTATTGTCACAAGCAGGGGCACTGGAAAAAGGATTGTCAGGCCTTCAAAGCCAAGGACATGAAGCAAGTTGTTGCTTCTACTTCAGGTGTGTTCGTAATCGAAAATTGTCTTTCAGTTAAATCTACTTCATGGGTACTTGATACCGGTTCTGGTTCTCACATCTGTAATTCTTTGCAGGATCTGAGAAATAGTAGAGTACTGGAGGCAGGTGATATGACTCTCCGGATGGGCAATGGAATGCATGTAGATGCAGTTGCAATAGGGGAATATCACCTAGGGTTGAATAGTGGAAACATTTTGGTATTGTATAACTGTTTTTGTATTCCCAGTATGTTGTGTAATATTATATCAGTATCTTTATTGTCTAATAAAGGATATAATTTTGTGCTTGAAAGAAATGTCATGAACATTCTCCTAAATCAAGAACTGATTGGGTTTGGCACACTGGAAAACGGCATATACATACTTAATCAACCACAAATTTTCAATATTCAAAACACGCGTAAAAGAAAGGCTCAAGATTCGAATCAAGCCTTCCTATGGCATTATAGACTTGGTCATATAAATGAAACAAGGTTGACTAAGTTACATAAAGATGGATATCTAGATTCGTTTGAATATTCATCATATGCATCTTGTCAATCATGTATCAAAGGAAAAATGACCAAATCTCCGTTCACCGGACACGGAGAAAGAGCCACCGAACTCTTGGGACTAGTACACAGTGATGTATGTGGTCCGATGTCTATACATGCACGAAGTGGTCACTCCTACTTCATCACTTTTACTGATGACTTCTCTAGGTATGGACATGTGTTCTTAATAAAACATAAATCCGAGGCTTTTGAGAAGTTTAAGGAGTATAAAAATGAAGTAGAAAAACAAACTGGTAAAAGCATCAAGACACTTCGATCTGATCGAGGTGGAGAATACTTAAGTACCAGTTTCCTTGAATACTTGAAAGCAAATGGAATACTATCTTAGCTTACTCCTCCTTATACACCTCAGCATAATGGTGTATCAGAAAGAAGGAATCGCACACTATTAGATATGGTGCGATCAATGATGAGTAGTGCTGAGTTGCCACTTTCCTTCTGGGGATTTGCTCTAGAATCAGCCGCATATCTATTAAATAGAGTTCCAACTAAGTCTGTACCTACCACTCCATATGAAATGTGGTGTGGGAAGAGACCATATCTCAAGTATATAAAGATATGGGGGTGTCCGGCATATGTCAAAAAGCATAATCCGGACAAGCTCGAAGCACGATCGGTTTTGTGCAAGTTTGTAGGATACCCCAAGCATTCAAGAGGGTACATGGTCTACCACACTGAAGAACAAAAGGTGTTTGTCGCTCGTCACATTGTCTTCTTAGAAAGCGAATTTCTTGCAAAAGAAATTAGTGGGAGCGCGGTAGAACTGGAAGAAATTCCAGAACCTCAAACTGTAACCAAAGACTTAGAAGAATCTCAGACTTCAATAGAACATGACGAACCAACGCCACTCCGCAGATCTAGTAGGCTTTCTCATCCTCCTGAAAGATACTATGGTTTCCTTCTTGATGGGGATCGAGAGGATTGCATCATCGATGATGATGAGCCTACTAGTTTTCAGCAGGCTATCACAAGTAGCGACTCAGTAAAGTGGCTGGATGCAATGAGATCCGAAATGGAATCCATGTATACCAATAAAGTATGGACTTTAGAAGTTGCTCTTCCTGGGGTAAAACCAGTTGGATGCAAATGGATCTTCAAAAAGAAGATTGGTACATTTGGACAAGTGGAAACGCACAAAGCTAGACTAGTAGCAAAAGGTTTTCGTCAAAGACCAGGATTGGACTACGATGAAACTTTTTCGCCAGTAGCTATACTTAAATCCATTCGGATCATGCTTGCCATTGCTGCCTTCCATGACTATGAAATCTGGCAGATGGATGTAAAAACAGCTTTTCTAAATGGACATCTAGAAGAGAGTGTTTACATGGATCAACCAGAAGGTTTCTTAGATAGTGGGAGCAGCGGAAGAGTGTGCAAATTGCTTAAATCCATTTATGGGTTAAAGCAAGCATCGCGGAGTTGGAACATCTGCTTTGATGAAACAGTCAAGGAATTTGACTTTATCAAAAATGTAGATGAACCATGTGTTTATAGGAAGATTGTAGAAGGAGCAGTAGTCTTCCTCGTTTTGTACGTCGACGACATACTACTGATAGGGAATGATATCCCTATGTTACAATCAGTAAAGCTCTTCTTGTCACAGAAATTCTCTATGAAAGACTTGGGAGATGCATCATACATTCTGGGCATTAAGATCCATCGAGATAGATCTAATAAAATATTGGGACTTTCACAGTCCAGGTATATAGACACTATACTAAAGAGATTTAGTATGGAAGATTCCAAGCGCGACAATATGCCCGCTTGTCACGGAATCACCCTCTCCAAAGATATGTCTCCAAAGACTGATGAAGAGAGGGCTCGCATGGGCATTATACCCTACGCTTCGGCGGTAGGATCAATAAAGTATGCGATGTTATGTACCAGACCAGATGTAGCTTACGCACTTAGTGTGGTAAGCAGGTATCAATCGGACCCAGGTGAGAAACATTGGATAGCGGTGAAGAACATTCTCAAGTACCTGAGAAGGACTAAGGAGATGTTCTTGATTTACGGCAATAAGGACCTCCAGGTAGAGGCTTTTACCGACTCCGGCTTCCAAAGTGACAAGGATGATTCTAAATCTATTTCGGGTTTTGTGTTTACCCTCAATGGAGGGGCGGTGAGTTGGAAGAGTTCCAAACAAGATACCGTCGCAGACTCAACTATGGAGGCTGAGTATATAGCTGCTAGTGAAGCCGCAAAAGAGGCTGTCTGGATAAGGAAGTTCATTTCTGAACTTCAGGTGGTTCCGTCTATTGCCGATCCAATACCTTTGTATTGCGATAACAATGGCGCTGTAGCTTTAGCGAAGGAACCAAGGTCCCATCAGAAATCCAGGCATATCTTAAGGCGTTTTCACCTGATCAGGGAGATCGTGGATCGTCGGGAGATCGAGATACGGAGAATGGACACAAAAGACAACACGGCAGATCCATTCACCAAGGCCATTCCTCAAGTACAGTTCGAGAGACTTTTTGAGATGTTGGGCATGCGGTACGCAAGCAACTGGATCTGGTAGAGACAGTGAGTACTCATTGCGCCAATCATAGGCCTTAGTGCAAGTGGGAGATTGTTGGATATATATGCCCTAGAGGCCTACATTGTATAGGAAGCTTGGGATATGTATGTATATGACAGTCTTGCTTGATATGATAGTACGCTATTTGGTTTCACTTTGTCTTAACGTATAATATATTTTACTTGGTATTTATATATATATGTTGATAAAGCCCATAGGGTGTTTGTCTGACTACCGGCGTTGTGATGGCAGTCATACTAGTGGGAGCTGGATAGTCAATAGGCACACCCTTAGATGTCCCTGGTCGCAGGAGTATCGAGATTGGGCATCGATACTCCGGAGTAGACTAGTGTATACATATCTAGACCCTGACGAGGGGCAATGGATTGGTCCCGCAACCATTGGTGATGTTCACCTAAGATTGTATACAGATGCTCACTAGATGTGAGTACACCGGACAGGACTCGCCGAGAACTGACTGGATGGTATTATACCTAACGTCAGATAGCAGTTCTCAGGTGACATGTGTGCAGATAGTCCGTTGACTTAAGGTCATCATTTGTCTCGTGTGAGTTCCCACTGTGCTTTGATTGTTACCCTACCACGGCTCAAAGGAGTCGTGCAAACAGGTTTCAGTTGGGCACAGTCCCGAGCCATGTGGAGGCAGTGAGTGACTGTTAGGGATTCGTCTCTCCCGGTATAGGGAGTTGATATCGCACAGTGATCGGTTGGTCATTACCATAAGTCCCTGGCCAGGGCTAATTGAGAATTACTGATAGGTTGATCAGTAGATTCTCGGATGGTGATAGAGCCATACCGACACGACTTGTATGGTTATTAGGGGTCTGACGTCCACCACCTCCCTAGACCGTACATGTGATACTCTTAGACGAACAGACCGGACTGCGCGGATATTGTCACAGACAGGCTCAGTAGGATTTCAGATGGGTTACCTCATCAGCTTTCTTATCGACAACTACCTGGGGACCGTTACGTACAGCTAGTGCCGCTTGCGGTCTGTGGTTAAACCCACTGCCAGCGTAGTAGTCGAGTCTTTAGAGTCCCACACAGAGATATCCCAAACCCAGGCGAAAAGATATAGAGGTCGTATGGTTTTACGACAAAGGTTCGGACGCGTACGTGTTTGATCGCACGTACGACATTCGGACAGTTTTTACTAGCCGGCTTTGGTTTAAGCCAGATTCTAGTATCAGGTTATTGGATTTATACAGTCTAAAGTTTTTTCGTGTTTTCACGGATGAGAGGGGCGTTCTCGTAATTTTCCGAGAAGCTTCTAGAAGGATGTGACATAAAGAGAGAGGTGGCATTTTCATTTATTGAATTAGTTACTCATTGTGAGTGATTCATCATGTCATTAAAGCATCATTTATTGCTTAATGACTCACATAATGAATCACCCACTTGATTAAATGAAACATGATGAATATTCACTTATTATTCATTTCTTTCTTATTCTTTATGTTTCATATATATCAAGTGAGAAGCTTTATTCAATATAATAATATCATTATCATCTTCTCACTCTCTCTCTTCAAGTTCTCTCTCCTTCACCAAACCCTAATCCTAGCCTCATGAGTTGAGAACAAGGATTAGGAAAGACTAATTACTCCATAACCAATCTCTACATCACCTTAGCTACTCTATTTAGAAACTAGAGAAACTAAGTAACCTCAAGTTTAGAGGTTATAGCTTGGATTAGGGTTCTCGGGTGGATCGTCTATCACGGAAGAAAGCCGAAGAGGGCGTGGAGATCCAAAGAGGCCGTAGAGAACATCAAGACGAAGGACTAGAACCGTTTGGTATAATCCTTTCGCATAGTAGATTAAAACTCTAAAGCTTTTGTTAAAACTTGTATAGCAAACGATTCGTACGGTTAATCGATGTTTGATCATAGAACTTGATTGTTATTCATATTTCCGCCTCCCCACAAGTATTGGGGTGTTGAACATCGACTTACACGCCGTACACCGGGAAGCGGGGCGTGACAGGTTTTGTTGGTGGCCCATGCAGGTAAGAGCTGTATAGAACCATACTATGCAGTTCTGTTCTGCGTGAACAACCTAAGAAATATAACACAAGAACCAGCAACTAAAACATTCTTTACAATTCATGTTTCTTGAATCTTACAAATTTCTATTCCTTGATTCTTATCATTTCATGTACTTGAATCTGTCCTAACCCAAATTTTTCTTCAAGGTTATGGATTCCCCGAACAACACCAGCACCAACGTCAACAACACACCTCCAGCACTACCTCTCACACCAGCTGTTCCTGCGCCAACCACCGAGCAAACAGTGCTACTTGAGGCGATCCGCAGCCTTCTTGAGGGACAGCAACAACTCCTGAACCGTCCTGAGACCGACACACCGGGGGTAAAGCAATTCAGGTCTTTACATCCCAAGCAGTTCTCCGGAAAAGGAAGCCCTCTTGAAGCTGAAGAATGGGCACAAAGCATAGAAGATGATCTGGCAGCAGCACAAGTGCCAGCCATAGCTTGGGTCCGTGTGGCAAAACTACAGCTCACGGACAATGCTCGCAACTGGTGGAAGGCGGAAGAAAGCCGTCTGGTACAGCCTATTGAATGGAAGACTTTTCGCGAGAAGTTCGACGCGAAATACTTCTCTGTGACTGCCAGGTTTGCCATGGAGCAGCAGTTCATTCATCTACAACAGGGTTCGATGTGGGACAAATCAGTAGATGAGTACGACGCTGAATTCACCATGCTAAGTCGGTAAGATATGTCACAACAGTTCAATTTTTAAATCTCACATACTACACAGCTAACAAAATCCTTTAAAAAGATTCGCGACACACTTGATACCGACGGACGAGATCAGAGCCCGTCGCTTTCAACAAGGTCTGGACACGGAGATTCAGGCTGCTCTAGCCATGGGAGAATTTCTGACTCATGAGGATGCTCTGGAAGCTGCCCGCAATTATGAGGCAGTGATAAAAGCAAGGAGCAGACCTCAGTCTGCAGGAGTCAAACGCCCTGTCAACCAGATGGCAGGTGGAGCCTCGTCCAGGCTACCTTTCATGCCAAGGCGACCCGGAGTACCGAACCATCATCCCAGCCCAGCCTTTTGCACTTACTGCAAGAGAACTGGACATATGATGAAAGACTGCCGTCAAGCCAACCATCTTTGCTTAGTCTGTGGCTCAGCTACTCATGATATTTGGTCTTGTCCCCAAAGACAAAACCCAGTTGCTGCACCCAGGCCAGCAATTACCTATCCGCAGCGACCAACTCTTCAGGCACCTGCTCCAAGACCTGCACTACCTGCACCACCCAGAGGACCACAAGCTGCACCACCTCCTCGTCAGTTCCATCAAGCTCAAAGGAACGTTCCGAGGAATTCTCCTCAGGCCAGGAGGAATGTACCAAGGCGCCGGGCTTTCACTATGTCAGTGGAAGAAGCTGAGGCCACTGACCAAGTCATCACTGGTAAACTTTTCTTTTCAAACTTTTCTTTTCTGTCCTGCTACTTAGCTACATATTTTCTATACCTAAAACATATCCCACATACCTTAGGTACAATCTTAGTATCCTCAATCCCTGCACTAGCACTGTTTGATACTGGAGCATCACACTACTTTATGTCGCAACGGTTTGTCCGAACCCATGCGATTCCAGTCTCACCGCTTGTATCCAGCTGGAATGTCAGTTCAGGAAATGTCGTTCTAAAGGCAACTATGGGATACAGCTTGTGTCTAGTCGTCGTCTCCAGCAGAGAGTTTTATGCTGACTTCAAAGTGCTGGACATACCGAACTTCGATGTGGTTCTAGGAATGGATTGGCTTAGAACTTTTTATGCTACCATCGACTGTCGTCAAAGGAGGGTAGTATTCAAGATTCCAGACCATTCGGTCTTCTATTTCAAAAGCGGAGACCGTACACTGGAGCCAAGTACCTACAAAGCGAAGCCAAGAGAAGCAGTAGTTGCAGCAGCTCAAGCGGAGGAAGAATCAAGGCCAGATGTGGTTCGAGAGTTCGACGATGTATTTCCTGACGATATATCAGGTTTGCCTCCCGATCGAACTCTTGAATTCAGTATTGATTTAGTACCAGGAGCACAACCGGTGATCAAAGCACCCTATCGTTTAAGTCCGGAAGGTTTGAAGGAAGTCCGAACACAGTTGGCCGAATTACTGGCGAAAGGATGGATTCGTCCCAGCACTTCAAGTTGGGGATCACCTGTACTACTTGTGAAGAAGAAGGAAGGTTCATACAGAATGTGCATCGATTACAGAGCCTGAACGAAGTCATTGTAAAGAACAAGTATCCACTCCCGTGCATCGATGATCTATTCGATCAGCTAAGTAGATCTTGTGTTTTCTCTAAATTAGATCTTCGTTCAGGTTATCATCAAGTGAAGGTTAAGGAAGCTGATATTCACAAAACAGCTTTCAGAACTCGCTATGGACATTACGAATTTCTAGTGATGCCATTTGGAGTGACCAACGCACCCGCAATATTCATGAACCTAATGAATCAAGTTTTCCAGGAGTACTTAGACAGGTTTGTTGTCATCTTCATCGACGACATCCTGGTGTATTCTAAGAGTCGGAAAGAGCATACAGAGCACCTACGAATTGTACTAGAAACTCTTCGACAACATCAGCTTTATGCCAAGTACAGCAAGTGCGAGTTTTGGTTAAAGCAAGTTGGTTTTCTTGGACATATCGTATCAGGAGAAGGAATCTCTGTGGATCCAGCGAAAGTTTCAGCAGTTAGCGAATGGCCTACACCAAAGTCAGTGAAGGATATTCGAAGTTTCTTGGGTTTAGCTGGATATTACAGAAGGTTTATTGAAGGCTTTTCAAAGATAGCAACGCCCCTGACCAAGCTCACACGTAAAGATAAAGAATTTGTGTGGTCAGAAGCATGCGAACAAGCTTTCGTAGAACTCAAGTCAAGGTTGACATCAGTACCTATTCTCGTCATACCGGATCAATCTGGAGGATTCGAAGTGCATTGCGATGCATCCGGTAAGGGATTATGATGTGTTCTATATCAGCACGGTAAGGTTGTGGTTTATGCTTCAAGACAGCTGAAGATTCATGAGCGCAATTATCCGACGCATGATCTGGAGTTGGCAGCCGTCATCTTTGCTCTCAAGATTTGGCGTCATTATCTACTTGGTGAACGAGTGAACATCTACACAGATCATAAGAGCCTGAAGTACGTGTTTACTCAGAAGGAGTTGAATATACGGCAGAGAAGATGGTTAGAACTCATGGCGGACTTTGACATCAACTTGCAATATCACCCAGGGAAGGTGAATGTAGTACCTGATGCTCTTAGTCGCCAACCATTAGCAATGAATCTCACCGCTCAGTGGAAGCTTCAACAAGACTTGCATCAGATGGAGATTGAAGTAGTCATGCCAGGTAATGTTTCAAGTTTGATGAATTTACAAGTTCAATCAACCATTGTCAATCAGATCAAAGCAGCTCAAGCAAGCGATGCTAAGTTGCAAAAGATCAGAGAACAAGTGGAGAATGGACTCAGAACAGACTTCATCATCCATGAAGACGGATCTTTGAGATACGGCAGCAGATTGTGTGTACCAAAAGGTCCTGTTCGGGAGGAGTTAATGAAAGAAGCTCACATCTCTCCCTATTCAGTACACCCTGGAGGTACCAAAATGTACAAAGATCTACGTCAGAATTATTGGTGGCATGGAATGAAGCATGAAGTAGCCAGAAGCATCGCAAAATGCTTGGTGTGTCAGCAAGTAAAGGCTGAACATCACAGGACTGCTGGATTACTTCAACCGTTACCAATCTCAGAATGGAAGTGGCAACACATCACGATGGATTTTTTGACTGCTCTTCCTCGCAGAACAAAGGGTAATGATGCTGTATGGGTCATTGTAGATCGACTCACAAAGTCGGCTCAATTCATCCCATTTCTAGTTGGCCAATCAACTGAGACACTACCAAAGAAGTACATGGAGGTAATAATCTAATTAAGATTTAAACTCTTCATAATATACTATCTCTGATACCCATGAACTCATACAGGAAATTGTGAGACTTCATGGAGTACCGGTCTGCATTGTCTCCGATCGTGACACCAGGTTCCGATCGCAATTTTGGCAGAGTCTGCAAGCAAGCTTGGGAACAAGTCTGAACTTCAGCACGGCTTATCATCCACAAACAGATGGTCAGTCGGAACGAACTATTCAGATCTTGGAGGATATGCTCAGAGCGTGTATGGTAGACTTCAAAGGATCGTGGGAAGATCACCTGCATCTTGTGGAGTTCGCATACAATAACAGCTACCAAGCAAGCATAGGAATGACACCTTTTGCAGCACTGTATGGAAGGAAGTGTCGATCGCCATTAAGTTGGGACGACATCGGAGATAGGGAACTTCTTGGACCGGAGATGATAATAGCGACTTTTGATGTGGTTCATACTATCAGGGAAAGGATGCGCATAGCCCAAGATCGACAGAAGCACTGGGCTGATGCAAAGAGACGACACTTGGAGTTCCAGCCAGGAGATCACGTATTCTTGAAGATATCTCCGAACCGTGGAGTGATCCAATTTGGAAGACGGGGTAAGCTAAGTCCGAGATATATTGGACCATTCGACATACTCGAACGAGTCGGTGAAGTGGCATACCGCTTAGCGCTTCCACCTTCATTGGAAGGAGTGCATAATGTGTTCCACATATCCTAACTCAGAAGGTATGTAAGTGACCCCAGCCATGTTCTCGATCATTCCGAGCTCACTATACAGCCCGATTTGTCTTGTGAGCAACAACCTGTGGAGATCCTGGACAGGAAAGTGAAGACACTTCGGAACAAGAAAGTTAACTTGGTTCAAGTGATGTGGAGGAAAGACACTCCAGGAGAGTCCACTTGGGAAAGGGAGGATGAAATGCGTACTAGATATCCACACCACTTTGTAAACTAGTCCTCAAATAAAAGTTGTAAATTTCGAGGACGAAATTTTTGTAAGGAGGATAGATTGTAACAACTCCATTTTTAATGTACAAATAATTGATTTAAATTCAATGTATACTTGGAGTATTTATTGTTGCTGATATCTCTTTAAGTATTTATTTCACTCTAAAATTACAAGAAGGAGCTTGTAGCTCATTAGTAATACCTTGCACTGCTGAACCAAGCCACCAGAGTTCAAATCCCATGCCCCACATTATTTTTAATATTATTTTGTTTTTGATTTTTTAGAATACCAACCGTTACACGTGTGTTTCTCATAAATTTCCTTCTACACATAAAAAGTTAGATACACCATTAATCACCCCAGGAGACCCCCCACCCCCCGAGCCTCCGACTCGGCTCGACTCGGCCGAGTCGGCCGGCGGACCGGCTGATTCGGTCCGGCGCCGCCGGCCGGACTTGGCCGGACGGCCGAGTCCCCAATATAGAAGATGAGCATGTTTGCTTGGTCAACCCCCCTGCACACACTAAATTTTTAGATCGGTTACAGAGAGCGCATTAAACCTCTTTTACTCCAAATTTTAATGATTTTTATATAATTTTTACATTTTTTAAATTAAAAACCCTAACCCTAGACGAACCCTATAAATACACCCCCTACCCTCTACCCTCTCATCCTAAATTTCTGAGTCCACTCTCTCAAAATTCCAAGAGAACTTTGGTACTTTGGAAAACGAGCGAAAGGCGAAGCGCTGACGAAATCGACGGCGAAATTCCGGTGATCGTGCTAGAAACTCTCAACGACGATTCGACGCACCGGCAAACCCTCTACTTCCCTCTCACTCTCTAGTGTTGTCCAAACCCGTAAGTCCCCCTTTCTATCTTTCTTTTCTTTCATAAAAATACGAATTTACAAACCCGACGGAATCGGAAGAAATCCGATTTCCGGTTCGGTTTTCTATAAAATCTCACTTATCACCAATTCCATCATGCTTAAATATTTTTATGTTGACTATTAATCATTTAACAAACAATTTGAACAAGTTTTATCACATGAAATGATAACGTTTCCATTTATCGTATTTTTTTCACTTAAATACCACAACGTTTCGTTTTCACATTTAACCCCTTAACATTACTATACCTTAAAGTAGATCACGAGGTAATGACCTACCTCCTCACACACTCATATGCAAACATAACACGCTACCTTGAAAACTTAGAATACAATAAAACAAGATTTTACATTTAAATACCATTTTCTTAATAAAACCTTTTCTAAAAGTTCTAGGTTGTTATACTTTTAAAACAAATATCTTTTAATAGGAAAATACGATAAGTTGTGGACATCGATCGTTTATCTAAACCTGACTTTATGGTGTCTAGGCTAGGCAAGTGAGCAAATGTAACTTTAAAAGGCCCGTCTCATGATTCGTGAGCGGATCCCTCCTTCCTCACTTGTATTTACCTGGCCACAATTGGTGGTGAAGAGACGATTTGGGGCTTCTAACAACTTATTGTTTAGATCATTTAGAAATAATCTAGTTGAAATAGAAAACCCTAAAATCTAAAATACGGAAAATCGACTTTTGCAAATAAATACCTTTTACTTAAATAAAACCGTATTCTAAAGGATTAGTATTTATAAAATCTTTGCAAAGCGCCACTACAACCCACCTTTGGGGAACCCGTTAGGGATAGTACAGTTTATCGTGCACCCTCGGGCTTAGTAGTGCGAGATTCAGACCTCCGCAAGGAGCATTCGGTCTCGAAAGGTTTAAAATACGACATCTTAAGAAAATGAGATTTTTAGAATATAAAATACTTATTGAAATTATTTTTGTGTAAATATATGTATATTATCATTAAAAGATCTATTTTGTTATAATATAAATATTCCACTTTTTCTAAAAATCACAAGAATAAATTTTACATTAAAATACCATGAATTTCAAATAAATCAATATTACAGATAAATACCTTTATTTATGTAATTAGGATATTTTCACTAGAAATAACACAAAATAAAATTAAGCTCACTATAACTATAAAGACGAATAATAAATACTTGGGGTGTATCTTGAAAACTATACAAAAGTATTTTTACATAAAACCCCCTCAAGTTTTATAAATTACCCTAAGGACCCTAGCAATTATAGAACTTCAATTTACATTTCTATTGTCTGACTCGGGTTTGAGTCTGATTATTTCTGACTTGAATATGATTCAAGTCAATCCATATTCTATAATATTCCAACTCAATATGAACACATGAATCCCAGAAGCCAGTTATCAATCTATACAACTTGACTGAATCAAACCATGGATATACATCCATTATCCCGTTATTCCATTTACCTGATTATGCAGTTACAATCTGTTTACTGATATCATGGTGTTGGTCAGTCATCCAACTTATACAATACAATACAACAATACAATCAAAACACTACGGGGTTTAAGGGGTAGATTGGTGCGGAAGGTGTTAGAAGTGGCACGGGACGGTAAGATTAAGACACCTAACCTATATTCCGTTGCTGTTGTACCGTGGCTTAACGGTTCCTTATACATTCTGTTTGCCCTGGTCTCTAGCATACTAAGACCCCTCTCGTATACACTGGCATCCTTCCGTACCAAGCTACAAACAACAACGTAAACATAATATTCTACAATATTATACAACATTAAAAGATACCTCTTATTCTGTATTTTCTAATTTTTCTTTATCTTTGGTACTTACCGAGCGACCTGTTCGCTGACGACATTCTATTTCTTTCTTCTTTGAATGTCGTCAGTGTTAGTTATGTATATGCCCTAGAGGCCATTGTTGTACATTTGATGTATATTATAATGGATGCTTGGTTATATATAGAGAAGACTTTCTTGCTCGTCATGATAGTATGCTATTTGGTTTCACTTTATCTTAACATGTTGACTTGTACTGGTTTACTGTTTTACTCTCACATGTTGATAAAGCCCTTAGGACTTATACTCGACTACTGGGACTATGATGAGATCATACTAGTGGGGCCGCGGTAGTCGATGAGTACATCCTATAACTGTTCCTAGTCGAGGGTATATCGAGACAGGGCATCGATACACCAGAGTAGACTAGCGTATACGCATCTTGACCCATATGATGGGCGATGGATGATCCCATATCCATCGGTGTTTGACATCAGAGATGGTGTACGGGTGCTCAGTGGAGACTGGGTACACTGGACGGACTCGCCGAGAACTCCCAGATGGTGATATATCACACGTCAGATGGCAGTTCTCCGGTGACACAGGTACAGGGTAGTCTGAAGACCCGAGATCGTCATAGAGTCTTGTGTGATTCCCACTGTGCTTTGATTTCCACCTTACCACGTCCAAGAGGGCGTGCAAAACGGTGGCTTTTGGGTACAGTCCCGAATCACATGGAGGCAATGAGCGATAGGAGGGGATTCGTCTCTCCCGGTATAGGGAGTTGATGTTGTGCTGTGTTCGATTGGCTATAACTGGAAGTCCCTGGCCAGGGCTGATATAGAGATTTACTGGTAAGTGTTACTAGTAGTTTCTCGACCCGTTATGAGCTATACATCGACACGACTTATCGGTTACTGGGGTCTGACGTATACCACCCCTAGACTTGATATGCGACATATCAGACGAACAGACCGGACTGTACGGGAGTGTTACTGGTTGGATTCACAGGAGAACGCACAGGCTAGCTTGTTGATCTTCTGATCGCTCAATACCTGGGTGGCTGTTACGTTTAGCTGACCGCTTGCAGCTTGTGGGTGTTTGATATGATCATCACCTGCTACCGGCGTATTGACGATTCTTTAGAGTCCTACACAGAGGTTTCTTGGCTCAGGCGAAACAGAGTAGTGGCACATATATGATATGCGCAGGAACGAGAATAATGCGATATGGGATACCGTATTATATTCTCAGGATATTTAGATATGAACCGGGTCATCGGATCAAGTGTTGATTCGATGAATCGGTACATGATATATTAGTCGGTTATATTCGATATAGCCGGATCGTCGGATCAAGTGTTGATTCGATGATTTAATATATAATAATATATATGATATATTATTATATTAACTAATATTGGCTTACTTTATTATTTCATTTTCTCAGTGGATGATACATTGATATATATGCGATATATGTTAATTGTATTATTTTCTTTTGTTGCAAATATATAATATATATATGATATATATTATTGTGACATGATATGATTAATTGTTAAACATGTTTAAGGATGATTAATTGAGGTTAGGGTTTGATTGGGTTTAGTTGCTTCAAGTTCTTTCTAGAAGCAATTTTCTTTTGTTATTTGTAAAGATATTTTGGATGACACATTTTTAACTTAACCAAACCCTAACTCTAGTTATTTCTCTACAAGATCCTAGCCACTCATCCTTGACCATGGTTTTACAATTCAATCATATGTTTTATTCTATTCATCACAAAAGAAAATCATTATCATTATTCTTTTTTCCATCATCATCTTCTTCTTCTCTCTTGAAAGAAGAAGCTCTCTTGATTTTCTTAAGTGATGATAAAATATGAGAAAATGATATAGAAAGAAAGCAAAATCACTACTCTCTCATCCTCATCTCTTCTAGCCCTTGGGATTAGGGTGTTCTTCTCTTTAGAGTGAGATAGCTTGAGTTCTTCGAAACCTCGACGTAGATCATCGGAGATTTGGATTACGACGAGCTAGAATGGATCGTTCGAGTCGTGGAGCCTCTCATGAGTCCGGGAGATCGTGGATCGTGGCAAAGGGACTTCTACTCGGAGCTTGTGAAGTGAAGGAGCGGACTACAAAGGTTGTAATCCCTCACACTTAGATAAAAGTTATCTTATTGCATGTTAAACCCTAATAATCTAGCAAAGATCCCGGCTTTGGGTTGATCGGCACGTCTAAAATTTAATCCGGGCATGTTTGATGCCTTATGAACCTTCACAAGAGTGCCTAGGAACCCTACAGTCAGGTGTTTTAGACCCGTCAGAGATCGAGCCCACCGGTGAAGACTTGGATCAGTTCCACGAAAACCCCGAGCTCTAGACATTGTACCTTGTTCTATTCAGTATTTTTTTCATTTCCTGTTATTCCATTGTTTAGGCATCGCTTTTATTTCAGATGTATTTACTTTTCATGCATTGTACAAAAGAATGTTTTTAATAAAGTTGCTGTTGTTTTTATATCTCTTGTCTCTTGTGATTTACCTTTATATTGCTTAGATACGCTTAGCGTATTTACTTCACAGTAAATACGTAGCGGACCTTGTCGCGTCCCTTCGCCGTACACCGGGAAGCGGGGCGTGACATGGAGGCAGTGGTGGTTAGATAGGATTCGTCTCTCCCGGTATTGGGGGTTGATGTCGCGCTGTGTTCGGAAAGCCATTACATAAAGTCCCTGGCCAGGGCAAGCGAGATTTGCTGGTAGGGATTCCAATAGTTTCTCAGGGTATTTTTGGCCGCACTCCGACATGACTTATTGCACTATTAGGGGTCTGACGCTTGCCGCCCTCCTAGTACCGATATGCGACACTCTTAGATGAACAGACCGGACTGTACGGAGATTGTCACAGACATGCTCAGTAGGAGTTCGGATGAGTTATGCTCATCGGCTTTCTTATCGACATTTACCTGGGGGCCGTTACGTACAGCTAGTGCCGCTTACGGCCTGTGGTTAAACCCACTGCCAGCATAGTGTCGAGTCTTTAGAGTCCCACATAGAGGGTTTCCCTGCATCGGGCAAAAGATGTAGAGGTCATATGGTTTTACGACAGGGTTCGATCACGTGCGTGTACTTGTGCACGCATGATGATTCGGACGGACATTACTAGTGGGCTTTTGTTTAATCCGGATCCTAGTACTTTACTGATGGATTGTCTTCGTCTTTTGTATTCGTATTTTTCGGAATACGGATACGAGTATGTATATACGGACGAGGGGCGTTTTTGTAATTTGTACAAAAATTGTTTTTGAAGATGACATAACATAATTGTATTATTCATTTTGGTTTAAATTATTAATACATTTCTGTAAAAGGAAATGAAGTGGATATTGCATGAATTAGGACACGGGTGCTTAGGACACATGGTGCTCATTCCATCCATGAGTCATTCTTTAGTAAATTGAACCCCTTTTGATAATTGATATTAGTTTTATCTAATGAATTATCTAGAAAGTTCAGTTTAGAAAAAAGAAAGAGAAGCCATCTCCTTTATTCAAGCTCTAGCTCACTAGATTTTTCTTTAGCCATCTTCTAAACCCTCAAACCCTAGAACACTCATGTGTTGAGTAACCTAGGGAGAAAGAAGACTCCTTAATCCATCTACACTATTTACACAACCTAGGTCATCTAGTGTAGCATACTACTTGACATAGTTTCTTCGGTTGTTGAAGAAGAAGCCCGACACACAAGCTCTTGGGTGGATCATCTTCGATCCAAGAAAGCCGACGAGGAGACGATATCCGCACCACTCCAAGGAGCTCGCGCAGGTAAAGGGGACAGCGAGGAGAAGAAGGACCGGTTTCGTGAGGTATAACTTCTGTTCATGTAGTGTATACTTCATTTACTTTGTGCTAGTTCAGGTTTAGATACGATCTTGGCGGTTTGTCGATGCTACGAAGCATCTAATTTTCGTATTTCATATCTTCCGCCTCCCCGCAATCCCGTGGGGTACGTAGCATGGACTTACAGTAGTATCAGAGCCAGGCTAAACCTATTCTAGCATATTAGCAAGTATTAGAACTTCGATCGTTGGAAAAACAGGAAGACTAAACACCGAAAACCCTACTTTTTGTCGAATTTTAAAACTGTCTGGAAAATTATTTCAGTACCATGAAAAATATGTGCAGGGTTTTCTAAGATAACACAAGAAAAATGAGCCACTGAATCTCCGAGACGACCGCGAAACCGCCGCATAATGGACTGTTCTGCGGTGGAGTCGCGGCCGAGTCAAGTCCGATTCAACTCATCTTTATTATGTTATTTCTTAATTTTGGTGTTTTCTTTTCTGGAATATTTGGTTTCTACCCAGTATGTTTTTGAATGCTGGTTTGCATTTGGGGTGGTTACGGAAAATATATTTCGATCAAATTTCTATTGTTCTTGGCTAATTGGTCCTTCTGTAATGTTATATGTGTTTTTAAATCTCAGCTAATTGCTATATGTCGATTAGTCTGGGATTACTCATATCTACATATCTGTTGGTTTGTGTATATGAATTTTGTTGGATCGTCGATGATGAATAGTCGGGGATGTGAGATGAGTGTTTTTATCTTTCGTTCAATGTAAATTGTAATTTGATGTAATATTATTTTGCGGGGCACATCCGGGTTGAGGTTGTAGCCACCTTTGTATTATTTTTACTATTTTCTGCTCTTAGGATAGACCCAAGGTGGGGTGCACAAACTACCGGGTTCTTTGAAGTGCCGAGTGGCCTACTCACTTTGATGAGGGAGGTTGCTTCACTTCTGGAACTTGGCGGGTAGTTTGCCTCACCCGTAGGGGTCTGTGGTGGGGTTTGGATGTTCATCACGACTGTGGAATCCGTCTTTCGTTACAAGCTTAAACGAAACGCGGAATTCCTAGTATATCCAACATATTCATCTGTGAGCTGGAATACCTATTATTGCATCAGACGAATACTATTATTATATATGTTATATAATAGACGTTACTTATGTTTTACATCCGCGCTAATCCAGCCCCCGCTCTGGCGTTAGTTAAGTAACCTAACGGTGTTAGACGAGGCCCAGTGGCGAATATGGATGGCATAAGTGGACATTGTATTTTCATCTTTTTCTGTAATGATAGGTGTAATTGATGGGACTACATTAGATTAATGCAAAGAAAACAAACCAAAGCTGAATCGTTGGAACAATTTTAAAACCACTCGGTTTTTTCAAAACAGTAAAACTTTTAAAAATGCGGAGCTTAAACCACTCCTTTTAAAAGCTATCAGATTCCTACGATTATATCAAGTTCACTACGTTCACGGTTTCGCCAAAACCATTCGTAGCCCTCCGTCATTTCAGTTGAACATTCAGTAGTATTCTAGCTATGTATTTTGACCTTCGCCAAGGCATAGTGATTGGTAGATGCTTAATATTCATCTGAAGCATAGATAGATGCGTTGGTTTGGGACAGTCGTACTACTATTTTGGCCTTCGTCAAGGGTATGTACGGGTGGGTTCAAATTAACCTGGACAATGACGGATAGAACTTGACATATGACTTATGATATGTTAGCCTTCGTCAAGGTCATAAGTGCATGGGGCAAAAATCTACATCGGGAGTTTCTAATGAAACTGAAACTTTCTAGTGTTGCATACCATTTGGAGTGTGATAATTTTGGTAGGATTCTTTCGACTTTATCACACGATGATATTTGGATTCCGATCCTACTGTGAGTATATGCTACTCCTCGGGAGATTTTTTCACATAATGATAAATGCTATAAACCAAGTAGGTGTCTAGAACAGTGTTAGTGGGACTACACCTCCAGGGAAAAGAGGTTATTTAATTAAGAAACTTCGCGAAAGCGTCGTAAAACCTCCCTCGAAGTACCGACACTGGACTGGATGAATGGTTAAGCAAGTATTGTACGGTGAGATTAATCCTGACTAATTCTTCTTTTATGGTTTGAGGAAGGATTCGAGAAACAGTGGGAGCCATCCTATTTAGATAAACTTAAAACCAATCTAAACTTGCAAGAGCATCATGCTAAAGTGTTTCTTCTCTCTCTCCTAATTGCAGCAACCAAAGATGACGGGCCTTAAGTTACTATTAGATATAAATATATTGACGGGGCCAAACTACAAAGATTGGTTCAGGAATGTCAAGATGGCAATCACGTATGACAAATTGGGGTATATCCTCACTACTAAAGGCCTTGCCGTCCCAGGTCCAGAATCCAGTGTCGCGGATAGGGAAATCCGTAAGACCTAGGAGATTGACTGCGCGAAGGGCAAGTGCCTCGTGCTGGCCTTGATGGACAATGAACATCAGAGGCGGCACGAAAATATGGATCTAGAATCCATATTCCTCCATACCAAGGAATTATATGGAGAGCAATCTTGTATTGCAGGATACGAGACCTCGAAGAAGCTATTTCAGGCGAGGTTGGCCGTCGGATCATCTGTAGGGGAACATGTACTTAAGATGATTAGCTACATTGAGGAGATCGCGGACCTCCGGACCACGTTGGAGAATGAGCTATATACAGACTTAATTCTGCAGTCCCTCCCTCCCACCTACGCCCAGTTTATCTTGAATTTTAATATTCAAGATAAAGAAGTTGAACTTCCGGAACTCCTCAATATGTTGAGGAGTGCTGAGGGCACCCTGCAGATAGCCTGGGAAACACCCGCTCTACTTGTTGGTGGAGCTTCCTCTTCTAGATTCAAGGAGAAAGCCAAAGGAAAGAAGAAGAAGGCCCCCACCAAGACGAGAGGCGGTGTTAGTAAGATGGAAGCAAAGGGCAAGGCAAGGGTAGCGGGGCCGACAATAGGAAAGGAAGAATGCTTCTACTGTCATAAGAAAGGACATTGGAAGAAAGATTGCAGGGCTTGGAAGGCTAAGAACCAGGACCCGAAGCAAGTTATGGCTTTGGCTTCAGGTGTGTTTGTAATTGAAAACTGTCTGTCAATCAACTCTACTTCCTGGGTATTGGATACCGGATCAGGATCTCATATCTGTAATTCTTTGCAGGCACTGAGAAACCGTAGAGTTCTGAAGACCGGTGACATGACCCTTAGGGTTGCTAACGGAGCGAGCGTGGATGCTGTGTCCGTAGGGGAATATCACCTTGGATTGACGAGTGGACATATTTTGGTTTTGCGCAACTGTTTTTGTGTACCTAGTTTGACTTGTAATATCATTTCTGTATCTTTGTTATCTAAAGAAGGTTATGATTTTACATTTGTAAGTGATGTCGTAAACATCCACCTTAATTATGGTCTGATTGGGTCAGGTACTCTAAACAACGGTATATACGTATTAAACCAACTACAAATTTTCAATGTCCAGAACACACATAAAAGAATGACTCCGGAAATAAATCATGCTTTCTTATGGCATTGTAGACTAGGTCACATCAACGAAACAAGGTTGACCAAGTTACATAAAGAAGGATATTTGGATCCGTCGGAATATCAATCTTATGCAACTTGTCAATCATGTCTCAAAGAAAAGATAACAAAGACTCCGTTCACTGGACACGGAGCATAAGCGAGCGAGCTCTTAGAACTAATACACAACAACGTGTGTGGTCCAATGTCTACACATGGAAGAAGTGGTTATTCCTATTTCATTACTTTTAGGGATGATTTCTCTAGGTATGGACATGTCTTCTTGATGAAACATAAATCCGAGGCCCTTGAGAAATTCCGAGAATATAAGAATGAAGTGGAAAAACAAACAGGAAAAAGTATCAAGACACTGAGATCTGATTGAGGTGGTGAATACTTGAGTGCCGAGTTCCTGGATTACCTAAAAGAGAATGGAATTTTCTCTCAGCTTACTCCTCCATACACACTACAACACAACGGTGTATCGGAAAGAAGGAACTGAACCCTATTGGATATGGTACGTTCCATGATGAGTAACGCTGAGTTACCGCAATCATTCTGGGGCTATGCAATAGAATCAGCTGCATATCTTTTGAACAAGATTACTACCAAGATTGTGTCATGACCCGAAAGTACGGAACGCGACTGGCACTTAAATTACGAAACGTCTCAAGGCGTAACGTAATCTAAGTAAGACAAAAACCTAGAAATCTAAACCAAATAAAGAAATAGAGTAAAGGAAAACCTATTAAAAGGAAGCGATTTTAACCAAAACAAGTTGCATTAACCTTTTTAAAAACATCAAAATTCTCGAAAATTTCGGCAGAGTATCCTTTGTAAATACTGGCCCCGAAACGGGTACAAACAAGAAAATACATAAAATGAATAATGGCATCCCCAAGCGGGAGCTAGCTCTTCGCCAAAGGCGGAAACACAACCACAAGCAATGAATATATATCATAATAATGCGAAATAAGTGTAAAAGCATAAAGTATCACGTAGGCTCAAGTGAGCATCGATACCAAACCACAAATACAAGTCTCATCGTCTAGTCCAATATACAAGGGTAAATGGAGTGTATTAGATACAAAATAATATACAAAGTGAAAACAAGATATCCTCGCAACCCACCATGAGCAAGCCGCAAGTCGCAAATGAAGCCAAGAAAAGCACGCTCGCCGCTACAATGCTGACGGGTCGGACCTGCAAGATACTGCGACACAACGGGGGTGAGTTGCCAACTCGTTAGTAGTAAGTAACATCTAATAAGGCTATCGTAAGCCTGCACGCAATGCGTCACCATCCTACATATACTGATATGATGCGATGCACTAGTAAGTATGCAACATGAAAGTATAATCAACACAAAACCTGACTATGTTTAGTATGAGAAAATCTGTATTCTTATCTTAGTAAAACTTTTGTGAAATAACTGAAGCATCATTAATGAAATCAACTGAAATCCGTGTCAAGCATCGACACTAAATATGTATAGCTCAATGCCTCAATATCTCAATGTCTCGACATCTCAATGTCACAATATCTCAATGTCTCAATATCTCAATATCTCGGGTTCTGTCAGTCCGGATCGGCCCATATCATCAATCTCAGGAATACGGTCGGTATACTCCGGATATCCATTGCGTCACAAATAACCGGTCGGTAGTGCTCCCATGCCGGGCTCAACGCCATCTGTGCGATCTTCTTGCCCCGAGGTACCGCACCGGGTCCACCATGTACCCGCAGACGGTGCATCCCCCTCCTTAAATCGGGTATTTGATACAGCTCAAGAATCGAGAAAACACATGGTGGACGCTACACACATCATATCACGAGAAAACCGCAAATTTCTATTTCTAAAATGGTAATAAGTTCTTAAGATCCTTACGGTTTTCCCCAAAATCCAAAAATCTCATAAATACCGAAATCCTCGAGGAGAATCACAACATATAAACAGGTAGAAAACGATAATACCTATGATATCCATAACATGAAATGCGAGTTATGACTAGAAAACTATGTATGAATGATGCTGAAATGCGGTATATATATGACTAGCAATCCTTCGTATCAATCTTAATGAAATGGAAAATGCAACTACCAGCTTAAGTATCATGTATGATGCAAATGTCTTGATACTGATCTAGCAAGTTCTAAAGTGTTCGTGGCATAGCAATTACCAAAGGCGTGTGTGTTCACATAAATAGTGCACGTGCAACATGAACCAATGGTAATGGTGCAAGTGTCCTATGAGATGATATCATATATATGTATATATATATTAAATGGTGCGATGAAATAAGATGTATAACTAGGTAACTACGCATATAATGCAAATACTATAAGTTATACTAAACCATCGGGCACCTCGTGCCATCCAGAAGATCCCCCCATAGATGTGTACATCTACTCACCGGGACGCCTCGGCTAATCTGATCCGATCTCCGCCCTGTCTTTCCACGCCGCATCCGATGGCTCTGCACCCGATCCTAGAATCGTACACAAGCAATTAAAAGGATAAATATACGAATAGTCGCGGACACAAATGACACAAGTCAAACAACGCGCGCTAATTAAACGCGCACGCACTTGGCGCACAAACGCGCTCGCGACCACGCCATAACACATTACTATGGTCGCAAAACGTGAAAACCACCCATCCTAGTACCCACTCGTACCAATTGAGCATTCACAACACATTAATATCTTAGGGATTAAGTTATAACTCATCAAAACCTCAAACTTAATTAGAATCGATTTATTTCAAAACCTAGTAAGCATCCATTTTCCATTTTAGTTCAAATCTTGATGTTTTAACAATTCTAGTGGTCACAACGCTCACTAAATATCTTAATTAAGTCACACAAACCATTACTAAAATTTTATCTCATCAATTTATATTAATTTTAAAAACCTAGTTTGTAAAATTATCTAATTTGAATAATTTTGAAGCAACAATTAGCAATTTGACAATTAAACTAAATTTTGCATGTCATAAAGTGTTAAACTACACATTGTAATCATGATCCATTTATAAAAACCCTAACTTGATTTAAAACCCCTTTCTTGAATTTTCTAAATCTACAAATTAGAACCGTCTTAAACACCTAATTAAGCTAGATTAAAATAATAACCAGAAACTAAACCTTAGGGTTAGAATTTATACGTTACAATTTGAGATCAAACTTGCAAATCTTAGTCTCCAAAATGCTAACTTTGCACCAAGATCCAAGCTAGAATTGAGTAAAGAATAGTGGGTAAAGGTTAAATGAGAGTTAGTGAGGTTTTGTATTTGATTTTTTAATGGAAATTTGAAGAATTTTTTTGAGAAGAATTGAAGTGGGGAAATTTTGGGGTAGCATGAGGGGGATGCTCGGCCATGACAAGAACAAAGAAAGAGAGAGTGGAAATGTGTGGGTGTGTGTAGAACATCCTTAATTAATACATCTTTTCACTTATACCCTTAATTATACCTTTTTTACATTTTTCATTTCTATTAAATTTGAAGTGGATAAGAATTGAGAATTGAGGTGGAGAATTTGGCTGCACATGGGGTTTTTGGCCACAACAAAATGAGGGAAGAGAGAGAGAGAGTGTGTGGTGTGTGTAGAAATTTCCATACTAATTACATCTTTTAAGTCTTTTTAATAATTATTTTATTTATTTTATTCCCAATTCCATTTCAACCTAGAATGAGCTAGAACCTTGGAACAAATGGGAAAAAGAATACAAGTTACAACTAGGTTTTAGTTGTCATGGTTCATAAGTATGTAATTAACCCATTCAAATTTGTAATTATCACTAATTTGATGTATATTTAAAAGCTTAAAATAATATTTAAAATAATTAATTAAGGAAAAATATTTAAGTAAACTAATAATTTATAAGTGACTAAATAAATACCAACTATTAACAATTACATAGTTAAAATAGGTGTTTTTAAGTCTATATTGAAAAATAATTATAGTTACGTTTTACGGAAAAATACAATTTATTTTACCGATAATCAGAAATTCACCTAAAGGATTTATTTATTTATTTATTTCCAAAACGTTACAATCTTCCCCCCTTAAAGAAATTCGGTCCCCGAATTTAAAATCTAACTACGCGTACCCTTGAAGAGATGGGAATGTTTCTTCCGCATCTCGACAACGGCTTCCTACGTGACCTCTTCGCCGCTCGGCCACGCTAAAGAACCAATACGGTCGGTGTGATCTCGGACCTCAGTTTCATCTCCTGCCGATCTAGAATGACTATCGGCTACTCGGCTAAAGAAGGATTGCGCTCCTGCTAGATCGTCTGATGCTGTATCGCATGAGCGGGATACGGAAGATACTTGCAGAGCATCGATACCTGAAACACGGGTGAACATCTAGAAAACTGGGTAGAAGAGTCAAACGATACACAACTGCGCCGACACGCTCGAGAATCTCTAAGGGACTACATATCTAAAACTAAGCCTTCGTTTCCTCCTGAATCTCAATATGCCCTTCATCAAAGAAATCTTAAGAAAACATAATTTCCAATGGTGAACTCAAGTTGCAATGACGTCCATTCATATAAGATTTCTGTCCGCTCTGGGCTGCTCTCATCCTATCCCGAATCAACCAAATCTTTTCGGTCATCTCCTGCATAAACCGTGGCCCCAAAATACTTCTCTCATTGAGCTCTGTACAACGTACGGGTGATCAACATTTCCTCCTATATAATACCTCGAAGGGTACCATCTGAATCTCCTCCTGAAAGTTGTTATTAGGAAAACTCTATCAAGGGAAAGTGGCTATCTCAACTGCCAAGAAAACTAAGATGCAAACTCGGAGCATATCCTCAAGAATCTGAACGGTCCGCTCTGATTGACCATCGTTCTGTGGATAGAAAATTGCACTGAAACTCAATTGATATCCAAAGCCTCCTGAAGTTTCCGCCATAGTCGGCTGGTGAACTGGGTGCCTCTGTCGGATACAAAACACGTTGGAACGCCATGAAGTCGCACAATCTCATCAATATATATCTGAGCATACTGAACGAACCAAAAATTGGTCCTAGCCGGCAGAAGTGAGTTGCTTCCGTCAGTCGACCTATGATAAATTCCATAGAAATCTGCTCCTATTTCTACCCCGGAGTGGGTAAAGGTTCTAATTCTCTTGCTGACCCCTGATGCCCATCCTTGACTTGCTGACAAGTCCGCATCCTGAAACAATGTCTATGACGTCCCTCTTCATTCCTTCACATGATATCCGGACGACGTTAAACTTTTCGATCGATTCATCAAAGTCCCATAATTCCCCAAGAGCTCAACACTTGAGCACAGTTTAAAAATACCAAGAACATGCCACAGTACTTATGAACCAACCGTAGAAGGGCAGATCCAAGCCTCATTAATGGCACCGCGGAACTGCTGCAAACCCTAAGGTTCGAAAGCGGTTCCATGGTCATTATGTCGAGTTAGGGTTTCATTCTTCTAGACGGTCTACAGAATTACTTGCATGATTTTCCGAATACCATAAACTTGGGAAAATGGGTTTTTGATATTCGTTCGAACTTTTTAACTTTGCCTAGACAACATGCGAAAACCCGAAACAATGTTAAAACAACGAATACGAAACACTCCGTCACTGATAAAAGTCTGGGCCAGTGCTGAACGGCCTCGACCCCCCTTGGTTCCATATGTACCATCCCTCGTAACTACGTGACCCAAGAATTTAACACTATCGAACAAAAAAACACACTTGAATAATTTAGCAAATAGCTGGCGCTCCCTCAAAGTCTGCAACGAAATCCTCAATTACTGCCTAGGCTCCACTCGGTTCCAAAAGTACACTAAGACATCCTCAATGGACACGATGAAAAACTGATCGAGAAGAGCCTTGAAATTCGGTTCATCCAATCCATAAATGCTACTGGGGCATTGGTGAGCTCGAACGACTTCACAAAAACTCATAACGCCCGCAACTTGTGTGGAAAATAATCTTCGGAATACCATCCTCTCGAACCCACAACTGGTAGTAGCCTGACCGCAAGTCAATCTTCGAGAAATGTCCCGCACAGTAACCCGATTCAACTGACGATAATCAATATATAGACTCAAACGGCAGTCCTTCTGACGAACAGGACAGGAGCTCCCTCAAGGTGACGCATTCGAACGAACAAGCCCTTATCCAACAAATCTTGTAACTGATCCTTCAGTTCCTTAAACTCCGCCGGGTCCATCCAATATGGCGGTATAGAAAAAGGCTCCGTGCCGGGAATCGAATCAAAGCAGAACCCAATATCGCGCTCTGGCGACAAACCAAGCAACTTTTCAGGAAAGACATCTGGAAACTTCCTCATAAACGGGACCGGGTCCAACAAGACCTCTACAGCTCCAACATCGCAAACATACGCCAAGAATTCCTGACATCCCTTTTTCTCAAAAGCTGACTAGCGCGAAAAAGAACTCAAATGGGAAAGGCGACGTTATAGTCTCCCCGAAAACAAGAACTGGCATACCCGGAAACTAAATCCGACTGCTGATTGGTGTGATTTAGCGTGCTCGCGCTTTCTAAAAGATAGATCAAAAATATTTGTAACCGCAATCAAGAACGGCGTCGCTTTGCAGCTAGCCGGTGAGTACGGGTCGGTCCACAGGGATGTTGTGAATTCCCTAATCGCGCTAACGAGTTAATTCCGAAGGGTGTTCGGATTGATTATTAAATCTAAAAATTGAAGTTGTATGATACTAGGATTAGAAACTTGCTAGGATTAGGTTTAGGGAAAATTTGGTAAACAAAGATCTACATCTCTTTCCATTGCCTTTAATTAAAGATATCATATTAGTGTTATGGTAAATCTTAACAAAGGGGATTAGGATGATTGGGAAGATTGATTCTCCCTCTAGATCCTTGTCCTTCCTTTCTTAATCTTTACCCTAACCTCCATGGAAAACCTTAAAATCCGGGCCTTTATACTACGGTATCACCGCTACCGTTCGGGAAGGTGTTCCTTCCTCTAGGTTCTTGTCCTTCCTTTAGAGATCCTTACCCTAACCTCCATGGAAAACATCACACCCGGGCCTTTATACTACGGTATCACCGCTACCTCGAGGGATAGAGTGCCGTAGGGAGCGGTATGTGCATGTATGCATGGAGTCCTATTGTAAATATTTGATGGGTAAGAAAGGGATGAGAGATCTCATCTCTCAAAATCCTTCCCAAAAGCTAAACCCTAAACAAGTTCCTAGGGCAAGAATTGAAATCTAAACTAGAGCAAGGAATTAAAACTACTTACAGATGCATCTCTCCAATCATTAACGCAGGGTTGTCAGATCTGAATTCATGAATTGAAAAGAAACACCGATGCTCTCCAAAAGAATTCTAAAATTTATTATTAAAGGGAGGCATGAAAAGAATACAATGATTTGGGCTTCTATTTATAAGAGATAGAAACCCTAGGTTACAATTGATTTGCATGTCTACATTTACCAAAATATCCTTAGGAAGACCTAGTCAAAGTAGACTTCAAGCTTTGGTAAAATTTTATGTCTCTTTAAAAGAAAGTATTGGGCCTTGGATCTTTGGGCTTCCTTATTATTTGGTTCTTTATTAAAATAGCTTCTATGTTTCTTCCAGATCTCCAGTGAATAATTGCGGTGGGCTTTTAACCGTTCTCTTTGTAATCTTGGACCTTGCATTGCCTTGTACTTTGTGAATTTTATCTTTGATGTAGGCTTGATCAAGAGTCTTCTATTTGTTGGTCAAAGTCCACTTTTTCATCGTCTTTACATCGTTTTCACTGTTTTCTGTCTAAGAACCTGTAACCTGTAACATGTAGCAGACATGCGTCAAAAGCACCTGTTTATTTGTAAAAAGAATAAGAATAGGGAATATAATAATGCAATATTATGATATGAACAAATACCCCCAAACTTATCTTTTGCTCGTCCTCGAGCAAACTTATTATTTATTCACTACAAAAACCTAACCGCACTTTCGCAGGGAAACGCGATTGCACTGAGCTCGTGCAACAAGCCGTTAAACCTCTAGGTGTCCCTAGTAGGAGGAGTGTTGTCTCCTGAGGGTTTTCAGCGGATACTACCCACAAAATCCTATCAACTCGGCCCATTGACTTTTGTTCTCCAATTAGTTTTTCTAACAAGGAATTCTATTATCTTTTGACTCGCAAATTATCCACCCATATTCTTCACACTTCCTCATTATTTAACTTAAGATTATATATGTTATGTAGACCTACTTAGCTTTCAGCATCTCTTAAGTTTTCCTTCTAGGGTTTCCATCTCCACTTAGGAATTTTTATCAACTCTATTAAAGATACAAGTTCTATTCTTCATTCCTTTTTCTCATCTAAACTCCAATCACATACCCCTACGTGTGTGTATAAGTCACCCCTACACTTGGAAATTCAAATCAAGCAATCGTACTCTCGTCCATTGTCCAAAGTACTTCTTAGTAGGTGAATTTAAATGAAATTTGCTTACACATCCTTCATACGACCGTTAATACTTCTTGAGGTACCAACGACCGATTACAAAATGCGTTTGCACTTTAAAGCATACTTCCTAGTCTTTGCAACACCCAAGGCTTTAGCAGTGACTCCCAAACCAGTTGGTCTAAGGCACTAGGTGATGAAGCACCCTCGCTAAGTATTTTTCTATTTTTGCAGCCTTAAGTAATCACAAAAACCAGTGTCCATTTTTTTTTTGTTCATTCACACTTTTTCATACTAAGAACTTTAGACAAGAGCATTTCAAGGTCTCTTCTACTATTCCAAGTTTCAAGATGCGTGATTGTGCAAATTGTAGGGTATACATTTTCAGAATCTAGACTTAAGCTAGGAACTATTTTTCAAACTTATACTCTAATAAGAACATCAATACTCTTCCCTTGTTTCGACTTAGCCCAAGAAATGAACCCAAAATTTGCCTATTTCCAAATAAACTACAAGGCATATACTTTCTACCGTTAAACTCTAAGGAAGGTTATTTTTAGGGTTTTTAATTTACTAAGTCTAAGATCTAGTTGTTCCTAGCCAGTTGACGTATTTGTCAAACTCTAGTCAATTAGCCAAAATTGAATACATTAATTTTTATAATTCATCAAATTTTTCAATTTTTTATGGGTTTTCAAATAAGTATGCAAATGCAAAAATATGTACAAATGAATGCGAAGGAAGAAGACGTACCGAGCATACCCCCAAACTTGAACTTGACAGTGTCCTCACTGTCATGCTAAACCAAGAGGGTCAAAATACCGGCACTTCCCTGTTTATTTATTTATAATTTTTTTTATATTTTTAATGTTTTGAATTTTTTTTTTATTTTTTATAGAAAAAGGAAACAAAAATATATATACATATATACAAAGATTCCCCCAAACTTAAGCTTGGCCTTACACAAGCCAAAGGTTAACACCAACCATTCAAAAATCTTATCGTGGTAATGGTATAGTTGGTGCAAGAATGGGATGTGGAGGAAAGAAATGAGAAACACGCGAGACCGTGTGGACAGAAGAATGGTAGAATATGGTCTCGGTGGGGGAGAAGAATGGCGGAAAGAAGAAGGAAGTGGAGTACGATCTTGAGGGTGTAAATTTAGTGAATAAATTAGCGCAATTTGTGATGACCGATGTGTTAAAAGCGATTGCGCTAACCTATCAACTCGTCGAGAAATGGGATCAAATCCCTCAAGATTCGTGAGAAAACATGGGTACGCCGAACTTGGTATAGGAGATGAAAGCGTAACAGTCATTTGTTCGGTCGGAACAATGGGAAAGACGAAAGGGAGTGAATTAGGGATAGTATCATTCTCACCGTAGTAAACTGTGTCGAACTGGAAAGATTCCATCAATGGTTCGAAACGACTGTAAGCAACCGAGTCTGAAGGATTAACTAACTCATCTAAAAATACAAAGGACTCAAACTCGGGCGGTGAGACTTCAACATCGTCCGAAAAAGTGAAACACTTGTAAGTGTCATCGGCTGTGAGAACTGTGTCAGATTCGAAAGAAAAGTTTTCAAGCTCACAGTCGTCAAGCGTGAAATGAGGCGTGGTCGGAACGATGGAAAAGAGGGAAGGTGATTTAGGTAAAGGTTCAAGAGGATGAATTGGAAAATCCGACACATCAAAGAAAAATGGTTCAACCTCAATATGATCCTCACTACTCTCCTCAATATTATCCTCATAATTCTCCACAATATTCAACTCATCCATGCCATTATCATCAAAATCAAGACGCATATGAGATTCAGGAGAAACATTTAATAACTCGGGATGATGATTTGAACATAAAATTTCAATTAAATCGACAGGTTCATCATCCGAAATATTCCCGGCGTCTATATCCTCAATCAAGTGAAAGTCAATTTCTTTAGACACCTCCTCAAAAGCATGGATATCTATCGATTTAGGTTCTAGAGTGGAGGTGTAAAGATCGAAAGGATTAGGTGCGGTTTCACTCGAAAGGGGTTCCTCACAATCTGGCAAATCAAACACTACAAATTCGCTCAACTCATCTTTATTTTCAACAGGTGAACTATTTAGGGCAATCGATGGAAAACAAGAGTTGTGGGCTTCAATTGGGTAAGGGTGGGTTTGATTTGAAAATCCTCTCTCATTCTCACTTTGTCCAACTGCCGCCTCATACATTGAAAAATTTGGAGCTAGCGGGACACTAGCTACCGGTTCACTAGGTTGCATAAGGGTGGCCACGGACGCTTCCACATTCCTAACCATTTTATTTGTTGCTGCGATATACGCCTCCAACGCCTCTTCCAGACTAGACTTTGGTGGTAAAGGGGTTTCGGTAAAAGATTCAAAATTGGTTGGATATGTGAAACTCCCTAATGGCTGTGTAGAAGCAGTGTCTAGTGAAGGTGGGAAGGTTGGGTATGACTGGTAGGAAGTGGGTGATTGGACTGGGGTAGGGTCAACATGTGGATAAAACGGTGAATAGTCTTGTTGATCCCTAGAACTAGATGTGTGGAGAGGGGTGAAAGATCGGCTACGAGATTGAGCAATATGCTCAGCAATGGACATCGGCCTAGGAGTTGCAGCAGGACTTAAAGAAGTGGTGTCAACATATGTAGGTGGTAAAGATTGACTAGGTTGACACAAAGTGGGTTGAAAAGTCAAAATGTTTCTCCTAGACTCCTCTATATGATCTTTCAGAGATTTTTTAGGCATGGAGGGATCGTCTTTAAATTGACCGAACAAATTGCCGAACGACGCAAAATTAGGTTCAGGATACCAAAGTTCGGCTAATGATTTTTTATGTGGGGTACCCATGTTAAAAGAAGAAAGGTGACACAAAGGAAGGTTGGATGGTGCAAGGATTTATTTGGGGCTAAAGTTTGCAAGTTCTCTAATAAAAATTTTCCTTTTTCTTTTTCTTTGTTTGAAAATTTGTTGCGAAAAGATTTTTAATTAAAGATGTGCAACTGAAAATATATTACCTGCAATCAGTTATTATCTTAAGCATATCACAAGAATCTTTATTTAGAAAAAACTGTTGCAAAAAGATATTTGAGAAAAAATATGCAACAACAAAATATTTCTTGCAATCAATTTAGTTCAAGCGGGGCCCAAAAATCCTGCACAAGACTTGTTATATGGAAGGAAAATATATTTTATAGCTCACAGAATCTTGCAGGAATTTCCAGAAAATATATCTCAAAAATTTACAAAGAAGAGAGACAGGAAACTTACAGTGCAAAATTCACGAGATGATGTCACGAAGATGCCGCGTTTCCACGGTCTGACGCAACCTCACGCGGCGTTTCCTCGGCCAGTTTACTGGCTCGAGTCCCAAGATTTTTTCTGACGCTCTGATCTTCCAAGACCGCGGCGGATCCGCTGTCTAAAGTGGGTTATCGCGGCGGAAGGGCGGCGCAATGGAGGGCTCGTGTCTCGGGAAAAATTCTGCTGCTCTGATTTTGAATTCTCCTTCTGTTTTGATATTTGGTTTTCTGTTTCTCTTTCTGTAGATTTCCAGATCCGAGTTTGTTCCTGCAAAAATTTAAACAACAAAGTATCCCTTCCAAAAATAACAAAATATATATTTTTAATATTTTTATGATTTTTTTTTCTTCAGATTTTTATGATTTTTTTAAATTTTAAGATTAACCCGAAATTGCGAAAAGAAAATTCTACGCCATCCCCGGCAACGGCGCCATTTGATTGGTGTGATTTAGCGTGCTCGCGCTTTCTAAAAGATAGATCAAAAATATTTGTAACTGCAATCAAGAACGGCGTCGCTTTGCAGCTAGCCGGTGAGTACGGGTCGGTCCACAGGGATGTTGTGAATTTCCTAATCGCGCTAACGAGTTAATTCCGAAGGGTGTTCGGATTGATTATTAAATCTAAAAATTGAAGTTGTATGATACTAGGATTAGAAACTTGCTAGGATTAGGTTTAGGGAAAATTTGGTAAACAAAGATCTACATCACTTTCCATTGCCTTTAATTAAAGATATCATATTAGTGTTATGGTAAATCTTAACAAAGGGGATTAGGATGATTGGGAAGATTGATTCTCCCTCTAGATCCTTGTCCTTCCTTTCTTAATCTTTACCCTAACCTCCATGGAAAACCTTAAAATCCGGGCCTTTATACTACGGTATCACCGCTACCGTTCGGGAAGGTGTTCCTTCCTCTAGGTTCTTGTCCTTCCTTTAGAGATCCTTACCCTAACCTCCATGGAAAACATCACACCCGGGCCTTTATACTACGGTATCACCGCTACCTCGAGGGATAGAGTGCCGTAGGGAGCGGTATGTGCATGTATGCATGGAGTCCTATTGTAAATATTTGATGGGTAAGAAAGGGATGAGAGATCTCATCTCTCAAAATCCTTCCCAAAAGCTAAACCCTAAACAAGTTCCTAGGGCAAGAATTGAAATCTAAACTAGAGCAAGGAATTAAAACTACTTACAGATGCATCTCTCCAATCATCAACGCAGGGTTGTCAGATCTGAATTCATGAATTGAAAAGAAACACCGATGCTCTCCAAAAGAATTCTAAAATTTATTATTAAAGGGAGGCATGAAAAGAATACAATGATTTGGGCTTCTATTTATAGGAGATAGAAACCCTAGGTTACAATTGATTTGCATGTCTACATTTACCAAAATATCCTTAGGAAGACCTAGTCAAAGTAGACTTCAAGCTTTGGTAAAATTTTATGTCTCTTTAAACGAAAGTATTGGGCCTTGGATCTTTGGGCTTCCTTATTATTTGGTTCTTTATTAAAATAGCTTCTATGTTTCTTCCAGATCTCCAGTGAATAATTGCGGTGGGCTTTTAACCGTTCTCTTTGTAATCTTGGACCTTGCATTGCCTTGTACTTTGTGAATTTTATCTTTGATGTAGGCTTGATCAAGAGTCTTCTATTTGTTGGTCAAAGTCCACTTTTTCATCGTCTTTACATCGTGTTCACTGTTTTCTGTCTAAGAACCTGTAACCTGTAACATGTAGCAGACATGCGTCAAAAGCACCTGTTTATTTGTAAAAAGAATAAGAATAGGGAATATAATAATGCAATATTATGATATGAACAACTGCCTCCTCACGGTAGTCCACGGATGCATAATATACGGCTAGCTAATCCATGCCAAGAAGAACTTCAGGTCCAACATATCGAGAAAAATCAAATTGGCAGAAAAATCCCTATCTCCGATACGAATAAGACAAATACGAACGAGAAACATATCGAGCAACAAAAGACTAGCCTACGGAAGAAATCACAACAAGCGGCTGATTTAGCAAGAACTACTATCGGCTAAACTTCGATACAAAATATATGGATACCATTTCAAACAACACCAAAAGAATACTTGTCACAGCGGCGTCTATCTAACCGCCTTTGAGCTGACATACCCGAACAAATCCGCTTCGATCCAAAAACGACCGAAGCCTCAGAAATGCGCTCCTCTAGAAGTAAGGTTGCATCTACCGCGGCTGCATAAGTGTCAAAATGCTGGGTGCTTATAGCAAGCAATAACTGTACGTCCAATCTCCACACGAACCTCTTTATCCGTTTCTGTTCAGTGTCCACCAGGTAAGGAGCATATCGAACCACCAAGAAATCTAAATGTTGTACTCGGACACTACCATTCCTGAAGTCTTAGACAACGGCTCGAAACTACGAGCTCGGGCATCTCGAACGCTCTTCGAAAGGAAAGGAGCAAGAAATACAGCTGTGAACTCCTCCCAAGTCATAAGAAGTAGTTCTGCTGCTCGGCCTCTCTTAACTGACTCGCACCACGTCCGAGCAAGACCTCTAGACGAAAACTTGCAAACTCAACCCATATCTTGTCAGAACACCTCAGTGAACAACACTTCCCAACCATCCTGTCGAGGATTATCTACGTATCATCCGCTGCATCTGTGCCGGTAAAAACAAACCGGAGGTCTCAGCCTCAAAACTCCTATAAGGATACGGATATCAACTTGGTAACAACAGAAACAGCTGCCTGAGCAGCTGGTACAATCACAGTAACTGCAATAGGAGGGACATCATCGGCTCTTGGAGCTCGGCTAACCACCACTAACAATCCAACATCAGTCGCAAGTCCTGAATGTTTGACTCCAGCCTAGCCATTCGTCCTGGAAAAGGCGGACCACTCTGTCCCTGAGGGATAGGCGTACCGCACCGATCGGTCCTCATCTCAAACAAGCCTACTCCAATCTCATCCCTAGCGGCAGCCCTCTGGCCCTCGTAGTCTCCGGCGGCATAGTGGCTGGAGCAAGAATAGGATCGATAGGAACATTGAAATCAAATCAAAGGATCTCCGGAATCAAGGAAGGTAGTACAAGCAAACATATATATCCTAAGGTCACTCAGGTGGAGTACCGTATCGTAAGTATGCCGCGGAACATACACACGCTACATCATTCTGCTTAAGTCACCTACTCCTTCTACAAAGGGCCGTCCTACACTAAGAAAGGTAAAACCACGCTCTGATTCCAGTTTTGTCACAACCCGAAAGTACGGAACTTAATTTCATCTTAAATTACGAAACGTCTCAATGCGTAATGTAATCTAAGTAAGCCAAAATCCCAGAAATCTAAACCAAATAAAGAAATAGAGTGAAGGAAAACCTATTAAAAGGAAGCGATTTTAACCAAAACAAGTTGCATTAACCTTTTTTAAAACGTCAAAATTCCCAAAAATTTCGGCAGAGTCTCCTTTATAAATATTGGCCCCGAAACGGGTACAAACAAGAAAATATATAAAATGAATAATGGCATCCCCAAGCGGGAGTTAGCTCTTCACCAAAGACGGAAACACAACCACAAGCAATGAATATATATCATAATAATGCGAAATAAGTGTAAAAGCATAAAGCATCACGTCGGCTCAAGTGAGCATCGACAACAAACCACAAATACAAGTCTCACTGTCTAGTCCAATATACAAGGGTAGATGGAGTGAACTAGATACAAAGTAATATACAAAGTGAAAACAAGATTTCCTCGCAACCCACTATGAGCAAGCCACAAGTCGAAGCAAACGAAGCCACGAAAAGCACGCCCGCCACTACAATGCTGATGGGTCAGACCTGCAAGATACTGTGGCACAATGGGGGTGAGTTTCTAACTCATTAGTAGTAAGTTACATCTAATAAGTGTTAGTGTATATGCCCTAGAGGCCATTACTGTATCATACTAGTTTGTATATTACTTAATGGAAGCTTGGGATATTCACAGTTGTATAGACAATCTTGCTCAATATAGTAGTATGCTTCTTGGTTTGTTTCTACTTCAATGTGTACATGTGTTTATTTTACTATATCACTTATACACATTAGTGGAGCTCTTAGGATCTTTGCTTGATTACCAGCGTTGTGATGGCAGTCACACTAGTGGGGGCTGGGTAATCTACAAGCACATCCTTATGCAGGTCCATAGTCGCAGGACTATCGAGAGAGGGCATCGATACTCCGGAGTAGACTAGCGTATGCGCTTCTCATCCTAGTGTGGGAGGTGGTCTATCCCACAGCCATCAGTACGTCGTACTGGAGATAGTATGCGGGTGCTCGTTGGGTTACGAGTACACTGGACAGGACTCGTCGGGAATTGTTGGTTGGTACTATACCTATCGTCAGTTATCAGTTCCTAGGTGACATGAGTACAGCTTATTCCGCTGACTTGACACTGTCACTTCGCCTCGAGTGTGTTCCCACTGTACTTAGATTACTACCCTACCACGACTCAAAGGAGTCGTGCAAACAGGTAGTAGTTGGGTGCAGTCCCGAAGCACTTGGAGGCAGTGACGGTTAGACAGGATTCGTCTCTCCCGGTATTGGGGGTTGACATCGCGCTGTGTCTAGGAGAGCCATTACACGAGTAGTCCCTGGCCAGGGCAAGCGAGATATACTGGTAGGTTTCCAGTGTTATCTCAGGGTGTTCTGGGCTTCACTCCGACACGACTTGTACCGCTATTAGGGGACTGGCATTTACCGCCCACTAGGCCCGCCATGCGATGTATCAGACGAACAGACCGGACTGTATGGAGATTGTCACATTCAGACTCAGTAGGAGTTCAGATGGGTTTCACCTCGTCCGTCTTCTTATCGGCATCTACCTGGGGACCGTTACGCACAGCTAGTGCCGCTTGCGGTCTGTGGTTAAACCCACTGCCAGCGTAGTGTCGAGTCTTTAGAGTCCCACACAGAAGGCTATTCGCCTTTGGGCAAAACAGAGTAGAGGTCGCATGGTTTTGCGACAGGGTTCGTTCTCATCCGCGCACTTGTGCACGTTTGGCGTCCGGACGGATATTACTAGCGGGTTCTGGTTTGAGCCAGATCCTAGTATATGTTTTAGGGTAAGTCTTATCTCTTAGTATTCATGTTCCTCGGAACACGAATGCGGGTGTGTATGCACAGTTGATTGAGGCGGAGGAAGAGGATTTTCATTAGGGTTTCGGAACGGGTGTGTATGCACAGTTGACAGTCGTCTTTTTCCAAACCCTAATGAATTTGTGATATATCAATTAATAATATTAATTAAATGAAATTGTGTCATGGTTGGGTTTGTTGACTTATTGACCAAGGTTGACTTGTTGACCATGGTTGAAACATTGACTATCATCATTACACATCAAAGATGCTCTTTGATTCTAGCAAAACCATTTAATGTGAAATGATAATAGTCTTATCAAACCTTCCATCAACTTTTCATTTAGATTAATTTTATTAATTTGATAATTCACTAGATATTGTTATGGTTGTAAAAAACCATTTCATTCTATCATATTGATTCTCTCTCCTCTCTTCTTCTTCCTCCTCCTCTAGTTCAAGGAGATCCATTCTCATGTGTTGAGAAACCTCTCCTTGAGATAAAACACTCTAAACCACTCTCTACTCACTCTAGGGTTGAAAGTCTAGCAAGCCAAAGACCTTAGTTCTCTCAAAGTTCGAGAAAGAAGCCCAAGGTTGAACCCTCAGGTGGATCCATCTTTGACGGAAGAAGGCGACGAGGAAAGCACCATCCAACCACTACAAAGAGTTCAAGAAGAAGGAGTTCAAGTGAGGTATAACCCCTAACCGAGTAGACAAATCTCTTGTTAGGTTGCTAGTGTGTAGTTTAGCCAAGATCCGTTTTTGTAGTCCATATTACCCAAACCCTAAAAATCGTTTTTCACCATTTCCGCAAGCCCGAAAGAACCGGGAGAGGTAACGTGGACTTACGGTGGTATCAGAGCCTAACTAAATACACCCTAGCATGTTAGCAAAGTATTTAGAATATCGACCGAACGAAAAAACCGCAAAACACCCCGGAAAACCCTAGTTGTTGCCGATTTTTTTTCTGCTCTAAAAGTAAAAAATCATGTTTTAAAAATTGGATCAGGCTTTTCTATAAACAGGAAAGAAAAACGATCGCACGAGCCGACCAAGTCGCCGCGGTTCCGCGGCAGAAGCTTGCTTCTGCCGCGGATCCGCGGCCGACTTGACTCGGCTGTGGATCGTTTCTCCTGCAGTTTTGTTTCTGGGGGTGTTTTGGGATTTTTGGGATGGTTTGTTTCTGCCCAGATTTTCCAGAGAACAATTTTGTTTTTTGGGGTGGCTACAAATCCGTATTTTTTTCGATGTTCTGTAGACTTTGGCTAATGGTTATATCTGTAATGTTTTATATGTATTGAACGTCTAATAATCGCTATACGTCGATTAGTGGGGGTTATACATATCTGTGATCTGTGATGTTGATGGTTTGTGTATATGAATTTGTTGGATTGTCGCGGATGAATAGCCGGGGGGGAATTGTGAGATGAGAGTTTTTGTTTATCTTTCAATTCTTGTAATATGTAAATTGATGTAATATTATTTTTGGCCGCACAACCGGGTCGGGGTTGTAGCCGTCATTGTATAATTTCTTTTTTACTGTTTTTGCTCCTAGGATAGACCCAAGGTGGGGTGCACAAACTACCGGGTATCTCGAAGTGCTGAGCGGCCTACTCACGTCGTTGAGGGAGGTTGCTCCACTTCGGATATTTGGCGGGTAGTTTGCCGCACCCGTAGGGGTCTAGGGTAGGGTTTTGGCTATTCATCGCGACCGTGTAATCCGCTTTTTGTTACAGGCTCGTACAAATTGCGGATTCCTAGTATATCCAATGCATTCATCTGTGATCTGAAATGGCTATCATTGCAATATATCTATGTATGATATTATTTAGACGTTGCTTATGTTTTGCAGCCGCGCTAGCCCAGCCCCCGCTCTGTCGTTAGTTAAGTAACCTAACGGGTGATGACGGGGCCCTGTGGCGAATGCGAATGGCATAAGCGTACGTCATATTTTGGTTGCTTTCTGCAATGGTAGGATTAAATGATGGGACACATTAAAAGAACTAATGCAAGAAAAATAAACCATGTAAAAGTCGTTGGAACACTTTCAAAAACCACTCGGTTTCTTTTCAAAATAACTTTTAAACGCGGAGCTTAAACCACTCCTTTTAAAAGCTATCTCGTTCCATCGATTATATCAAGTTCACTACGTTCACGGTTTCGCCAAAACCATTCGTAGCCCTCCGTCGTTTCACATGGATGGTCAATAGTATTCAAGCTATGTTTGTTGGCCAAAGTCAAGGCATAGTGATTGGTAGCTATTGGGCATTCATGTGCAGCATAGATAGATGTGTTGGTTTGGGACAGTCGTACTGTCTTGTTGGCCAAAGTCAAGGGTAGGTGCGGGTGGGTTCAAATTAACCTGGAGAATGACGGGTAGAACTTGACATGTGACTTATGATTTGTTGGCCAAAGTCAAGGTCATAAGAGCATGGGGCAAAAATCCACATCGGGAGTTTCAAAAGAATTGAAACTTGCTAGTGCTGCATACCATTTGGAGTGTGATGATTCTGGTAGGATTCCTTCAGTTTTGTCACACGATGATATTTGGATCCCGATCCTACTGTGAGTATATGCTACTCCTCGGGAAATTTCTCACTAAACGATCAATGCTATAAACCTAGTAGGTGTCTAGAAAGGTGTTAGCGGGGCTACGCCCCCATGGAAAAGAGGTTATTTAATTAAGGAACTTCGCGAAAGCCTTGGAAAACCTCCCTCGAAGTACCGACACCAGCCTGGCCGAACGGTTAAGCAAGTATTGTGCGGTGAAATTGATCCTGACTAATTCTTCCTTTTTGGTTTGAGGAGGGATTCGAGAGACAGTGGGAGCCATCCTGTTTAGACAAATTAAAAACCACTCTAAACTTGCAAGAGCATCGTGCTAAAGTGTTTCTTCTCTCTCTCCTAATTGCAGCGACCATTCATCATGACTAGACTTAAGTTACTACTAGATAAAAACATACTGACAGGGCCAAACTACAAAGATTGGCTCAGGAATGTCAAGATGGCAATCACTTACGACAAGTTGGGGTATCTTCTTACCACCAAAGCTCCCCCCGTCCTAGGTCCCACCTCCAGCGTCGCGGATAAGGAAATCCGTAAGACTTGGGAGATAGATAGCGCGAAGGCCAAATGCCTTGTGCTTGCCTCTATGGACAACGAACATCAGAGGAGGCATGAGAATATGGACCTCGAGTCCATATTTCTCCATACAAAAGAACTGTATGGAGAGCAATCTCGTATCGCAAGATACGAAGTGTCGAAGAAGTTGTTTTCGGCAAGATTGGCCGTCGGATCATCGATAGCGGAACACGTGCTTAAGATGATTGGCTTCATTGAGGAGCTCGCGGACCTTGGGACCACGTTGGAGAATGAGCTCTATACGGACTTGATTCTTCAGTCCCTTCCTTCCACTTACGCCCAGTTCATCCTGAATTTCAACATACAAGAAAAAGAAGTTGAACTTTCAGAACTCCTCAACATGCTGAGGAGTGCAGAGGGCACCCTACAGAAAGGTAGGGAAACATCCACTTTGTTTGTAGGAGGATCTTTCTCTTCTAAGTCCAGGGCGAAAGCCAAGGGAAAGAAGAAGAAAGACCCCGCCAAACCAAGGGGCGGTGTTAGTAAAGTGGATACGAAGGGAAAGGCGAAAGCAACAAAGGTAGCGGGGAAACTTGTGGATAAAGAAGAATGCTTTTACTGTCATAAGAGTGGACACTGGAAGAAAGATTGCAGGGCTTGGAAAGCCAGAACACAGGAACTGAAGCATGTTGCGGCTTCAGCTTCAGGTGTGTATGTTATTGAAAACTGTCTATCTATAAACTCTACTTCCTGGGTATTGGATACCGGATCAGGATCTCATATCTGTAATTCTTTGCAGGCGTTGAGAAACCGTAGGGTTTTGAAGGCAGGTGACATGACCCTCAAAGTTGCAAACGGAGCTAGCATGGATGCTAAGGCTGTGGGGGACTATCACCTGGGGTTGTCAGATGGACACGTTTTGGTTTTGCGTAATTGCTATTTTGTACCCAACGCAACTTGTAATATCATTTCTGTATTTTTGACTTCTAAAGAAGGTTATGAATTTGTGTTTGTAAGTAATGTTGTAAACATTCACCTTAATCAAGTTCTATTTGGGTCAGGTACATTAAGCAATGGAATATACGTATTAAACCAACCACAGATTTTCAATGTCCAGAATACACACAAAAGAAAGTCTCCGGAAATAAATCAGACTTTCTTATGGCATAGTAGACTAGGTCACATCAATGAGAGAAGGTTGACGAAGTTACATACAGAAGGATATTTGAATCCGTTCGAATATCAATCATATGCCACTTGTCAATCCCGTCTCAAAGGAAAGATGACAAAGACTCCGTTCACTGGACACGGAGTAAGAGCGAGCGGCTCTTGGGACTCGTACACAGCGACGTGTGCGGTCCAATGTCTACACATGCGCGAAGCGGTTATTCTTACTTCATTACTTTTACGGATGACTTTTCAAGGTACGGTTATGTCTTCTTAATGAAACATAAGTCCGAAGCCTTTGGAAAATTCCAGGAATATAAGAATGAAGTAGAAAAACAAACCGGCAAAAGTATCAAGATTCTAAGATCGGATCGAGGTGGTGACTACTTGAGTGCCGAGTTCCTGGACTATTTAAAAGAGAATGGAATTCTCTCTCAGCTTACTCCTCCATACACTCCGCAACATAACGGTGTATCGGAGAGACGGAACCGGACCCTATTGGATATAGTACGTTCCATGATGAGTAACGCTGAGTTACCGCGATCATTCTGGGGATATGCACTAGAATCAGCTGCATACCTTTTGAACCGAGTTCCCACTAAGACTGTGCCTACTACACCATATCAGATGTGGTGTGGGAAGAGACCCTATCTTAATCACATTAAGACATGGGGATGTCCAGCTTTTGTCAAAAAGTAGCATGCGGACAAGCTCGAGGCACGCTCAGTAAAGTGCATGTTTGTGGGATATCCAAAGAACTCCAAGGGATATTTTTTCTATTGCGAAGAGGAACAAAAGATCTATGTTTCTCGTCATGCCCACTTCTTGGAAACTGAATTTTTGGAAAATCAGATAAGTGGGAGCGCAATAGAACTGGAAGAAATTCCAGAACCACAGACTATTACTGAAAGCTTAGTGGAACCAGAGGGTTCAAAAGAAAATGACATTCCTACGCCGCTCCGCAGGAGTAGTAGGCAGTCTCATCCGCCCGAGAGATACTACGGTTTTCTCATAGACGGGGATAGAGAGGATTGCATCATTGATTATGATGAGCCGACTAGCTTCCAGTAGGCCATTCAGAGCGTTGACTCGGTAAAATGGCTGGATGCAATGCGGACCGAAATGGAGTCTATGTACACCAACAAAGTATGGACGTTGGACGTTGCTCCAGATGGGGTAAAACACGTAGGATGCAAGTGGATCTTCAAAAGGAAGATTGGTGTAGATGGACAGGTTGAGACCTATAAAGCTAGACTGGTTGCAAAGGGTTTTCGTCAAAGACCTGGTTTGGACTATGACGAGACCTTTTCTCCAGTAGCTATGCTGAAATCCATTCGGATCCTTCTTGCCATTGCTGCCTTCCACGATTATGAGATTTGGCAGATGGACGTAAAGACCGCTTTTCTAAATGGAAATTTAGAGGAATGTGTTTATATGGACCAGCCAGAGGGTTTCATTCAGAGTGGGAGCAGCGGACAGGTGTGCAAGTTGCTTAAGTCCATCTATGGACTAAAGCAGGCATCGCGGAGTTGGAACATCTGTTTTGATGAGACGGTCAAGGAATTTTTCTTTATCAAAAATCCAGATGAACCATGCATCTATAGTAGATTTATAGCGAGAACTGTAGTATTCCTCGTTTTATACGTGGATGACATTCTCTTAATAGGAAATGACATTCCTATGCTACAATCTGTCAAGGGGTTCTTGTCACACAGGTTCTCCATGAAAGACCTGGGTGATGCCTCATACATTCTGGGGATCC
Source organism: Agapanthus africanus (assembly GCA_030015575.1). Classification (NCBI taxonomy): domain Eukaryota; kingdom Viridiplantae; phylum Streptophyta; class Magnoliopsida; order Asparagales; family Amaryllidaceae; genus Agapanthus; species Agapanthus africanus. The sequence goes on from CM057339.1 coordinate 399,112,264, forward strand.
GGATCTATCGTGACAGATCCAAGAGGATACTGGGACTTTCACAGTCCAGGTACATCGACACCATACTGAAAAGATTCAGTATGGAAGATTCCAAGCACGGTAATCTACCGGCTTGTCACGGGATCACCCTCTCCAAAGAGATGTCTCCCAAGACTGATTTGGAAAGGGATCGCATGTCTATTATACCCTACGCTTCTGCGGTAGGCTCTATAATGTATGCGATGTTGTGTACCAGATCAGATGTAGCTTATGCACTGAGTGTGGTAAGCCGGTATCAGTCAAACCCAGGGAAGAAATATTGGATAGTAGTAAAGAACATTCTCAAGTACCTGAGAAGGACTAAGGAGGTGTTCTTGGTGTATGGCGGAAAAGACCTCCAGATTGAGGCCTTTGCTGACTCCAGCTTCCAGAGTGACAAGGATGATTCCAAGTCCATGTCGGGCTTTGTCTTTACCCTCAACGGAGGGGCGGTGTGTTGGAAGAGTTCCAAACAGGAAACCGTTGCTGACTCGACTATGGAAGCGGAATATATCGCTGCATCTGATGCCGCAAAAGAAGCCATCTGGATAAGGAAGTTCTTGAAAGAACTTCAGGTGGTTCCGTCAATTGTTGACCAAATACCTCTGTATTGCGACAACAACGGGGCTATAGCTTTAGCAAAGGAACCCAGGTCCCATCAGAAATCCAGACACATCTTGAGGCGGTATCACCTGATCAGGGAGATCGTGGATCGCAAGGAGATCGAGGTTCGGAGGGTTGCTTCAGAAGATAACACTGCAGATCCATTCACAAAGGCCTTACCTCAGACTCAGTTCGAGCGGCTGATCGAGATGATAGGTCTTCGATACGCCAGTACATAGCCTTAGTGCAAGTGGGAGATTGTTAGTGTATATGCCCTAGAGGCCATTACTGTATCATACTAGTTTGTATATTACTTAATGGAAGCTTGGGATATTCACAGTTGTATAGACAATCTTGCTCAATATAGTAGTATGTTACTTGGTTTGTTTCTACTTCAATGTGTACATGTGTTTATTTTACTATATCACTTATACACATTAGTGGAGCCCTTAGGATCTTTGCTTGATTACCAGCGTTGTGATGGCAGTCACACTAGTGGGGGCTGGGTAATCTACAAGCACATCCTTATGCAGGTCCCTAGTCGCAGGACTATCGAGAGAGGGCATCGATACTCCGGAGTAGACTAGCGTATGCGCTTCTCATCCCAGTATGGGAGGTGGTCTGTCCCACAGCCATCAGTACGTCGTACTGGAGATAGTATGCGGGTGCTCGTTGGGTTACGAGTACACTGGACATGACTCGTCGGGAACTGTTGGTTGGTACTATACCTATCGTCAGTTATCAGTTCCCAGGTGACATGAGTACAGCTTAGTCCGCTGACTTGACACTGTCACTTCGCCTCGAGTGTGTTCCCACTGTACTTAGATTACTACCCTACCACGACTCAAAGGAGTCGTGCAAACAGGTAGTAGTTGGGTGCAGTCCCGAAGCACTTGGAGGCAGTGACGGTTAGACAGGATTCGTCTCTCCCGGTATTGGGGGTTGACATCGCGCTGTGTCTAGGAGAGCCATTACATGAGTAGTCCCTGGCCAGGGCAAGCGAGATATACTGGTAGGTTTCCAGTGTTACCTCAAGGTGTTCTGGGCTTCACTCCGACACGACTTGTACCGCTATTAGGGGACTGGCGTTTACCGCCCCCTAGGCCCGCCATGCGATGAATCAGACGAACAGACCGGACTGTATGGAGATTGTCACATTCAGACTCAGTAGGAGTTCAGATGGGTTTCACCTCGTCCGTCTTCTTATCGGCATCTACCTGGGGACCGTTACGCACAGCTAGTGCCGCTTGCGGTCTGTGGTTAAACCCACTGTCAGCGTAGTGTCGAGTCTTTAGAATCCCACACAGAGGGTTATTCGCCTTTGGGCAAAACAGAGTAGAGGTCGCATGGTTTTGCGACAGGGTTCGTTCTCATCCGCGCACTTGTGCACGTTTGGCGTCCGGACGGATATTACTAGCGGGCTCTGGTTTGAGCCAGATCCTAGTATATGTTTTGGGGTTAGTTTTATCTCTTAGTATTCATGTTCCTCGAAACACGAATGCGGGTGTGTATACACAGTTGATTGAGGCGGAGGAAGAGGATTTTCATTAGGGTATCGGAACGGGTGTGTATGCACAGTTGACAGTCGTCCTTTTCCAAACCCTAATGAATTTGTGATATATCAATTAATAATATTAATTAAATGAAATTGTTTCATTGTTTGGTTTGTTGACTTATTGACCAAGGTTGACTTGTTGACCATGGTTGAAACATTGACTATCATCATTACACATCAAAGATGCTCTTTGATTCTAGCAAAACCATTTAATGTGAAATGATAATAGTCTTATCAAACCTTCCATCAACTTTTCATTTAGATTAATTTTATTAATTTGATAATTCACTAGATATTGTTATGGTTGTAAAAAACCATTTCATTCTATCATATTGATTCTCTCTCCTCTCTTCTTCTTCCTCCTCCTCTAGTTCAAGGAGATCCATTCTCATGTGTTGAGAAACCTCTCCTTGAGATAAAACACTCTAAACCACTCTCTATTCACTGTAGGGTTGAAGGTCTAGCAAGCCAAAGACCTTAGTTCTCTCAAAGTTCGAGAAAGGAGCCCAAGGTTGAACCCTCAGGTGGATCCATCTTTGACGGAAGAAGGTGACGAGGAAAGCACCATCCAACCACTACAAAGAGTTCAAGAAGAAGGAGTTCAAGTGAGGTATAACCCCTAACCGAGTAGACAAATCTCTTGTTAGGTTGCTAGTGTGTAGTTTAGCCAAGATCCGTTTTTGTAGTCCATGTTACCCAAACCCTAAAAATCGTTTTTCACCATTTCCGCAAGCCCGAAAGAACCGGGAGAGGTAACGTGGACTTACAATAAGGCTATCGTAAGCATGCACGCAATGCGTCAGCATCCTATATATATTGATATGATGTGATGCACTAGTAAATATGCAACGTGAAAGCATAATCAACACGAAACCTGAATATGTTTAGTACGAGAAAATCTGTATTCTTATCATAGTAAAACTTTTGTGATATAACTGAAGTATCATCAATGAAATAAACTGAAATCCGTGTCAAGCATCGACACTAAATATGTATATCTTAATGCCTCAATATCTCAATGTCTCAACATCTCAATGTCATAATATCTTAATGTCTCAATATATCAATATCTCAAAATCTCGGGCTCCGTCAGTCCGGATCGGCCCATATCATCAATCTCACGACTATGGTCGGTATCCTCCAGATATCCGCCGCGTCATAAATAACCGGTCGGTAGTGCTCTGTTGCCAGGCTCAACGCCATCTGTGCGATCTTCTTACCCCGAGGTACCGCACCGGGTCTACCATGTACCTGCAGACGGTGCATCCCCCTTCTCGAATCGGGTATGTGATACAACTCAAGAACCGAGAAAACACATGGTGGACGCCAGACACATCATATCACGAGAAAACCATAAATTTCTATTTTTAAAATGGTAATAAGTTCTTAAAATCCTTGCGGTTTTCCCCAAAATCCAGAAATTTCATAAATACTGAAATCCTCGAGGAGAATCACAACATATAAACAGATAGAAAGCGATAATGCCTATGATATCCATAACATGAAATGCGAGTTATGACTAGAAAACTATGTATGAATGATACTGAAATGCGGTATATATACGACTAACAATCCTTCGTATCAATCTTAATGAAATGGAAAATGCAACCACCAGCTTAAGTATCATGTATGATGCAAATGTCTTGATACTGATCTAGCAAGTTCTAAAGTGTTCGTGGCATAGCAATTACCAAAGGCATGTGTGTTCACATGAATAGTGTATGTGCAATATGAACCAATGGTAATGGTGCAACTGTCCTATGAGACGATATCACATATATGTATATATATAATGGTGCGATGAAATGAGATGTATAGCTAGGTATCTGCGCATATAATGCAAATACTATAAGTGATACTAAACCATCAGGCGCCTCGCGCCATCCAGACGATTACCCCATAGATGTGTACATCTACTCACCGGGACACCTCGGGTAATCTGATCCGATCTCCATCCTGCCTTTCCGCACCGCGTCCGACGGCACTGCACCCGATCCTAGAATCGCGCACAAGCAATTAAAAGGATAAATATACGAATAGTCGCGGATACAAATGACACAAGTCAAACATCGCGCGCTAATTAAACACGCACGCACTTGGCGCACAAACGCGCTCGCGCCCACGCCACAACCCATAACTATGGTCGCAAAACGTGAAAACCACCCATCCTAGTACCCACTCGTACCAATTGCGCATTCACAACACATTAATATCTTAGGGATTAAGTTATAACTCATCAAAACCTCAAACTTAATTAGAATCGATTTATTTCAAAACCTAGTAAGCATCCATTTTCCATTTTAGTTCAAATCTTAATGTTTTAACAATTCTGGTGGCCACAATGCTCACTAAATATCTTAATTAAGTCACACAAACCATTATTAAAATTTTATCTCACCAATTTATATTAATTTTATAAACCTAGTTTTCAAAATTATCTAATTTGAATAATTTTGAAGCAACAATTAGCAACTTAACAACTACACTAAATTTTGCATGTCATAAAGTGTTAAACTACACATTGTAATCATGATCCATTTATAAAAACCCTAACTTGATTTAAAACCCCTTTCTTGAATTTTCTAAATCTACTAATTAGAACCATATTAAACACCTAATTAAGCTAGATTAAAGTAATAACCAAAAATTAAACCTTAGGGTTAGGATTTATACGTCACAATTTGATATCAAACTTGCAAATCTTAGTCTCCAAAATGCTAACTTTGCACCAAGATCCAAGCTAGAATTGAGCAAGGAATAGTGGGTAAAGGTTAAATGAGGAGTTAGTGATGTTTTGTATTTGATTTTTTAATGGAAATTTGAAGAATTTTTTGAGAAGAATTGAAGTGGGGAAATTTTAGGGCAGCATGAGGGGGATGCTCGGCCATGACATGAAGAAGGAAAGAGAGAGAGTGGAAATGTGTGGGTGTGTGTAGAATATCCTTAATTAATACATCTTTTCACTTATACCCTTAATTATACCCTTTTTACATTTTTCTTTTCTATTAAATTTGAAGTGGATAAGAATTGAGAATTGAGGTGGAGAATTTGGCTGCACGTGGGGGGGTTTCAGCCACAACAAAATAAGGGAAGAGAGAGAGTGTGTGGTGTGTGTAGAAATTTCCATACTAATTACATCTTTTAAGTCTTTTTAATAATTATTTTATTTATTTTATTCCCAATTCCATTTCAACCTAGAATGAGCTAGAACCTTGGAACAAATGGGAAAAAGAATACAAGTTACAACTAGGATTTAGTTGTCATGGTTCATAAGTATGTAATTAACCCATTAAAATTTGTAATTATCACTAATTTGATGTATATTTAAAAGCTTAAAATAATATTTAAAATAATTAATTAAGGAAAAATATTTAAGTAAACTAATAATTTATAAGTGACTAAATAAATACCGAATATTAACAATTACATAGTTAAAATAGGTGTTTTATGTTGGATATAGTGCCCTCAGAGTCAATTATTGGATCACAGGCACGTGGTTGTAATGATTGAGGGAGGACCTGTACCGGTAGGACAGTCTTACTCTTGAGGATTGTATACTATCTGGTTTGTCTTTATCATCGTGTACATGCTTTAGGTGACATTGTTGTTCACTATTACACGTTGATAGAGAATAGTATGCTACCATGGTTTATCTCTATCATCGTGTACTGCTTTAGGTGACCTTATAGGTCGCTATTACACATTGATAGAGCCCTTAGGATTCATGCTTGACGGCCAGCAGTATGATGGCGATCATATACGTGGGTGCTGGGGTCTATAAGCACATCCTTAAAGTGGTCTCTAGTCGTGGGAGTTTCGAAACTGGGCATCGATACTCCATTAGTAGACTAGTGTATACAGTCGAGACCCCGATGAGGGGTGGTGGCCGGTCTTATAAGCCACTGGTGTCAGTTGGTTCACCTAAGATGTATACAGTTGCTCATTGGGTTATGAGTACACTGGACAGGACTCGCCGGGAACATGCTAGTTGGTATTATACCAGACGTCAGATAGCGGTTCCCTGGTGACATGTGTACAGGTTAGTTCATCGACCTGAGGTCGTCATTTGTCTCGTGTGAGTTCCTACTGTGCTTTGATTACGACCCTACCACGGCTCAAAGGAGTCGTGCAAACAGGTTTTAGTTGGGTACAGTCCCGAGCCACATGGAGGCAAGTGAGCGGATCGGCAGGGGATTCGTCTCTCCCGGTATTGGGGGTGAGATCGTGCTGTGTCTAGGAGATCCATTACACAAAACCCTCGGCCGAGGCAGGAGATTTACTGGTAGGTATTCCCGTAGTATCTCAGAGTGTTCTGGGCTACACTCCGACATGACTTGTACCGCTTTTGGTGGTCTGACTTTTACCAACCCCCTAGGCCCGACATGCGATGCTCATAGACGAACGGACCGGAATGTACGGATATTGTCACTGACAGGCTCAGTAGGGTATCAGGATGAGTTCTCTCATCGACCTCCCTTTTGGTCAATACCTGGTAGCCCGTTACGTACGGCTAGTACCTCTGACGTGCTAGTGATTAAATCCACAGCCAAAGTATTGACGAGTCTTTAGAGTCCCCCACAAACAGTTTGTCAAGTTTCGGGCGAAACGTTGTAGAGGCCGTATGATATATGGCAGGGTTCGATCATATACGTGCGGTAGTGCACGGATCATGATCGGACGGATCATAATAGTTGGCTTTGGTTTAAGCCGGATCCTAGTATTAGATTTGTTGGATTACTTTAGTCTCATCGCATTCGCATTCAGTCGGAATGCGGATGCAGGTATGTATATACAGGTGAGGGGTATCCTTATGATCCATCACGAGTTTACTTTAGATGTTGCCGTATCTTTTTGTTGTGGCAAACATTTGGATTAATGTTTGCATTTGGAAATAATGAGCTAGAATTCATCATGAGATGCATTAAATGTGACATAGACATATATAGTGACTCATGGTCTCTTTTTTGTGAAAAATGTCACATTTAGTAATTGATTTGAGTGATGAATTGATAAGGAGAGAGAGAGGTGCTGCCATGAAATGGTTTCTAGCTCTTGTATTTTGATAATTTACTCTGACTCTCATTATCATTCCAACACAAGAAAAGAAAAGAAGAGAAAGCTTCTCCTCCTTCTTCTTCCTCTAGCTCATTATCTCCATCAATGGCTTCATCTCTAACCTCCATCCAAATCAATGGATGCAAGAGACAAAGTGATCACAAACATTCTCTACATCACCTTGGACACGTCGGCTAGCACACTACGTGCCCGAGTTGCTTCGGATGAAGCGGGAGCCCGTAAAATGAATCGATGTTGTGGTGCCCTTTCTGACGAGGAGATCAAGACCGGAGATGCCGCGAGGAGCTTGGGACGGTGGCCAAAGACCGAAGGACACGGATCGTTCGGTATAGCCCTTCCAACCCTCTCTCTAGTTTGCTAGTAGTAGGTTAATGGTTCGATCCGGGTTTTAAGCATACGATAGCGCCGGTTTCTAGTTTAGAAAAATTTTCGTTCCGCATTTTGGACTCGGAAAGACGGCCGGGGCGCTACCGTAGTCTTACATGGTATCAGAGCCACGCCATTAACCTTTACTAGTTTGCTCTAACGTGTTTAGAACTTCGATCGGACGGAATTTCCAAAAACTGCGTTTCCAATTATGAACTTTCTGTAGAATTTTTATTGTCGTCAAAAAATTATTTTGTGTATGTCAAAAAATCAGGCAGGGTTTTTTAAGAGTTCTGGGAAAATTTGGTACATTGGTTGCACTGTAGCGCCGTGGAACCGGGGCCGTACCCACGTTTTGGCCGCGGTTCTACCGCCGAACTGTAGCAACACTGCATGAAATTTTCTACAGTGGTCTCTGTGATGGAAATGGGGTTTCTGGTATTTTTTGTTTCGGCCCAGATTTGTCTGAGTTCTGGGTATTGTGCTTGGGGCCCACTTCGGGAAACTTTGTCGATCGAAAATTTTAAACATGTTAGTTCACAGTATTTACATTATATCTGCGACCGTGAATGTCATTTGATCTGTAAATCTCGTCTAATTGCTATAGCCCTTTTAGACGGATTTGCGAACGTAACATTCACGTTGATGTTCTGTGTTGTGCTGTGATGTTGCGGATTTGTCGTGGTGGATAGCCTGGATGCAATGGTAGTACAGTTTGGTTGTATTTGTACATTTGATATTACGGGACGAGCGTCCGACATGTGGACTGCCGTCACTGCCTGTTTGTATATTATTCTTTTGGGGCACGACCGGGCTGAGGTCTATGTACCCGTTGTATATTTTACTTTCTGTACTAGGATTACCCCGCGGAGTGGTGCATGGGTAGCTGGGTTCTAGAGGGCAACGGGCCCACATCTCATGGCTTTGAGATGGAGGGGGCTCCACTCTAGAATTGGCGGGCTATTCGCCGCACTCGTAGGGGGTACAGGTTGACCCAAGGAGGGATGCTCAAGTTACCGGATTCCGTAAAGTGCTGGGTGGTCCATTCATGTTGTTGAAGGGGGCTGCCTCGCTTTAGGTTTTGGCGGGTAGCTTGCCTCACCCGTAGGGGTCTAGGATTTCATTGCACAGGCTATCCACACGACCAGGGGAACGTCGGGTTTCAGTAGCGGCTCTATGAAACCGGGGGATCCCAGATTATCTGTATTGTTCTGTGATGCTTATTACCTCTCTATGATGTTGCATTTTATCACGCCTTGAGCGGTTATTATATATTAATATATATACTAGTAGATATTGTATATGTTTTACACCCGTGCTAGTCCAGTCCCCGCTCTGTCGTTAGTTAAGTAACCTAACGGGTGATGACAGGACCCAGTGGCGAATGCGGATGGCATATACGTACATCGTATTTTTGTTCTTTATTGGTGTGATCAATTGATGGGACTGCATTGATTTGGATCAATACAAGCTAAACAAACCTATTCTGATGTTGTTGGAACATTTTTCAAAAAAAAAAAGGCTGTTATTGCAAGGATGTTCTCTTTTGTTTTGCACAGTGGTATTCGGTTATGAATATCCAGCACCTCAGTCGACGAGGCAAGGGCCGAGATCCCTTCACCGGGAGTGACCCCTTGGACAGAAGTTTGCGTCAGGGTAATAACTTCACTATAGCCGATTACTTTTTGCTTTGCATCGTGGTATTCAGTTGGAATATCCTGCACCTCATTCTACGGGGAAAGAGCCGAGATCCCTTCACCAGGAGTGACCTTTTCAGCAAAGGTTTTCGCCACTATATTTTTATAATAGCTATGCAGTTCCTTCAACGATATCAAGTTCATTACGCTAAAGGTTTTTCGCCAAAAACCAGCCGTAGCCCTCCATCATTTCTTACAAGTATTACTTAGTATTCGTGCTGCGTTTGTTGACTCCGTCAAGGCATAGTGTACGGTAGCTAAGTGGTGCTTGTTTGTAGCATGGATATGCGATTGGTTAGGACAGTCGTGCGGCCTTGTTGACTCCGTCAAGGGCACGTACGGGTGGGTTTAATGCAATCAAGATAATAACGGGTTGAACTTGACTAGGACTCTTTGATTTGTTGACTCCGTCAAGGTCACTTGGGTCCTAGGGGTAAAAACACACATCGGGAGTTTCTAAAGAAACTGAAACTTGCCAGGCATGCGCATACCTTCTGGAGTGTGATAACGTGAGTGGATTCCTTCACGTCATCATGCGGTGATAGTTGGATCCCGATTCCCACTGATGAGTTGGTTTACTCCTCGGGTGATCCCGACTAATTCTTCTTTCAGGTTTGGAGGAGAATTTGAGGTTACAGTAGGAGGTTTCTTGATTAGATAAATTGATACCATTCTGATCTAGGTTAGAGTGCACGTTGAGTGTTTCTTTTCTCTCTCTCTTTGGCAGCGACCATAACCCGACCCTAGACTATAACTCAGTGACCAAGTTAACCGAACCTTCTTAAAACACTGGCTTTGGAATTGTCTGAGTTGCATACCTCATTGCCACTCCTACTTTTACCCTTTTCTCCAGAACACCCCGTATTACTACGAACATCCACTTCCATTGGATAAAACCATCATATGGTTATATACGAACTCGAAGGAACTTGTTCCAGATTCGAGGATGGTTTCTGGTTCTGAAGAAAATGAATAGGACTATTCAGTTGTCTTTTCCTTTTACCTTTTCTCATGTTGTGAGTGCTCCTTGGATTAGGACAGTACACCTATTGCGCTAATTGGATAGTCTTCATCCAAACCATAGGCAGGTGCCGAACGGTAAGGAATGAAGAAAACCATTTAGCTTAGAAGGTGTACATAAGGTATTAAGTAAAGACAAATAAAGGGATTAGTGAGAGGGCAAAGTAAATTACGACTGCTATTCACGACCAAACCAAGTATTTCTTCGCCAATCCTGTATCACCTTTGTATTTCTCCAGAACACTCCGTATCACTACGAAGATCCACAGTTTATTGGATACTCCATCGTATGGTTATATACGAACTCGAAGGAACTTGTTCCAGTTCGGGGATGGATTCTGGTTTAGGAGAAATAGGAATAAGGTTTATTCAGTTGTCTTTTATCTTTACCTTCTCTCGGGTTGCGAGTGCTCCTAGGATTAGGACAGTACATCTATTATGCTTATTGGATAGTTTTCTTCCAAACCATAGGCTGGTGCCGAACGGTAGGGAAGGAAGAAAACCATTTGGCCTAAAGGTGGTGTACAAAAGGTAATGACTAAAAGACATATAAAGGGATTTGGAGAGATGGCAAAGAAATATACGGTTATAGTCATGAATCTGGAAAATGGAAGAGGCATTACTAGGAATACCCAGATACCCCTTCGAAACATTAACATGTTTCAGTTTCACTGTGTACTGTTAATAGAAAACTGATTTCCCAATTAGACACTTGATCCAGGGTATGTATTTACCAGGTATGATTCTCACATCTGTATGGTTTTACAGATGATGAGTGGGAGTAACTTATTGGGAATTAGGTGGTCATCCTCATTATATCGGAATTCGTTGTAATTGGTGATATTTGAGGAAATCGCCTGGGCTGTTTGCCGGACGGCAAATATTTGGTTTTGAATATCCGTTGTTATGCACCAATTTCAAATTGATATATCTGTACGTTTATTTTTATAAAGCGAGATATAACTTTTTGAAATTATGTCCATGACATTTACCTATATCAGTGGATGGTTAGGTAAGGAGCATTAAACAGCGGTGTAATTCTTCATAACCATAGTACAGTTTTCAACCTACGACGCACAGAGTTTGAGTTATTAGACTCAGGAGACTTATACAGAGTATTGTATGTTGTCCAGTGTCCATGAGGACAGAGGGGTTGGTACTCATACTATATTCTGTTTACTTGTGACTTCTCTTGTTCTTAGACACGTGTTTCGTAGAAATGCAAGGTCTAAGTTTTGAGAAGTTATAGGTATAAGAATAAAGTAGAGAACCAGGTGTTGCAAGTATCAGGATTCTTCAAGATGATCGAAGATGTAGATACTTGTGTATGGTATTCAGTTGATAGTAATGATTAAGAAAACTTTCTTCTCTTTTCAGGTTACTCATAATTGGAAGCACTCCTAAGTTGAGTAATGTTGATCGGCCTCTCTCCATTTAGTTGACATGCACTGGAGACAGCTGCATGATTTGAATCCGGTTCCAATTAAATCAGTGCCTCTGTTTCTATATTGGATATAGAACGGCACATATCTTAACGATGTTAAGGTACGAGGAGTTGTCCGGCTTATGCTTAAAACCAGACTCTGGATAACTCAAGGCACGTTTCTGTAATGGCTATTTGTGGGTTGACCTGGGCTAGGACGAGGGTTGACTTTCTACCATCTGGAAGATCAATAGTGATATTGTTCTTGACTCGCCACAGTTTGATAAAAGTGGATTTTTTTTCAGAAAACAGTAGTGGGAGTATGGTAGAACTGGAAGTGATTCCAGAACCGCAGACGATTACTGAAAATTTAATAGGACCTAAAGATTCAATCTGGTTTGACATTCCATTGGCCACTCCGCAGATATGGTGGGTAACCTCAGGCACCCGAGAGGTACTCCGGTAGCCTCAAGGACGGTGACAGGGAGGTTCTTGTTTACCCAGACTTGACACTACTGTTGTTCTAGGCTATGAAACCCGGCAAGGGGATGAGTATAGCGTCGTTCTAAACTGGTTTTAGAAGTGCACGTGTATATGACTCTGCCAGAGGGTTGTCGTAGTCAGTGGGAGCAGCGGAAGCATAGTGGACAAGTAGCTTATGTCCATTTATAGACTAAAGCAGATATAGCGGAGATAGATCATCTATTTCTGATGTGACAATCATAGGTTTGACTTCATTAGAATAGGGGATGGATCTGTTAAGAAAGTAGTAGGGTGTGATGTCCTGGTATTTGGATGACATACACAGAGTAGGAAGTGAAATTCCTGTACTACGATCGGTCATACTTTGGTTGTCACACAGTGGTTTCTCCACATAAGGATATGGATATTATATCAGATATTCTGATTACTAGATCTATGGTTTTAGATCTAGATTTGGGTAGTTTCCCAATCTGGGTACTTAGACAGCGTTCTAAAGGTATTTAGAATGGACGACTCCTGGCACGCTAGTATACCTGCAGGTGATGGAGTCACCCTCTCTGAAGGTGTCTTACAGACTAAAGGGGAGAGGGATGTGCATGATCGGCAGTCACTTGCTTAGGCAATTGAGTTGATCATGAGATGTCAAGTACCACACCAGATGTTGTTTTTGTACGGGATGCAATAAGTTGATATTAATACAATCCTGGAGAAACGTTCGGAAGCAGTTTTAGAACATAAGTGCATGTTCTAGGGATATGATAACGACGGCCTCCTTCGGGAGACATTTATCATTCCAGGCTTCCAAGGTGACCTGGATGACAGAGTGGTTGTCAGAGTTATAGTTTTCCCTCTGACGAGGGGCAGTATTTTGGACAGGTGGTCCAAGCGGATACTGAGGGAGGTGTGGTGCAGGATACCTATTAATTTTAGTTGACGATACAGTCTAAGAAGTTTAGATTTGGAGTTCATTTATGAACTAGGTCCCATCAGATATCCAGACATATTCTAAGCAGGTATTGCTCATTTCGAGAGATGGCTTTCTCCGCGAACATGAGATAAAGAGATACATAGAAAGAAACATCAGGGCGGATCCACTCACTGAGGCTATTCCTCGAACGCAATAGTTTTGCAAACGGGCTTTGTAAGACTGATTAGTAGAGGAGTTGGGTGTTCGGTATCACACGGGCTGTGAGTATGCGACATCGCAATAATTAGCCTTGAGTGCAAGTGGGAGATTGTTGGATACAGTGCCCTCAGAGTAAATTATTGGATCACAGGCACGTGGTTGCAATGATTGAGGGAGGACCTATACCGGTAGGACAATCTTACTCGAGAGGATTGTATACTATCTGGTTTGTCTTTATCATCGTATACATGCTTTAGGTGACATTGTTGTTCACTATTACACATTGATAGAGAATAGTATGCTACCATGGTTTATCTTTATTATCGTGTACTGCTTTAGGTGACCTTATAGGTCGCTATTACACATTGATAGAGCCCTTAGGATTCTTGCTTGACGGCCAGCAATATGATGGCGATCATATACGTGGGAGCTGGGGTCTATAAGCGCATCCTTAAAGTGGTCCCTAGTCGTGGGAGTTTCGAGACTGGGCATCGATACTCCATTAGTAGACTAGTGTATACAGTCGAGACCCCGACGAGGGGCGGTGGCCGGTCTCACAAGCCACTGGTGTCAGTTGGTTCACCTAAGATGTATACAGGTGCTCATTGGGTTATGAGTACACTGGACAAGACTCGCCGGGAACATGCTAGTTGGTATTATACCAGACGTCAGATAGCTGTTCCCTGGTGACATGTGTACAGATTAGTTCATCGACCTGAGGTTGTCATTTGTCTCGTGTGAGTTCTCACCGTGCTTTGATTACTACCCCACCACGGCTCAAAAGAGTCGTGCAAACAGGTTTTAGTTGGGTACAGTCCCGAGCCACATGGAGGCAAGTGAGCGGATCGGCAGGGAATTCGACTCTCCCGGTATTGGGGGTGAGATCGCGCTGTGTCTAGGAGAGCCATTACACAAAGCCCTTGGCCGAGGCAGGAGATTTACTGGTAGGTATTCCAGTAGTATCTCAGGGTGTTCTGGGCTACACTCCGACACGACTTGTACCACTTTTGGGGGTCTGACTTTTACCAACCCCCTAGTCCCGACATGCGATGCTCATAGAAGAACGGACCGGACTGTACGGATATTGTCACTGACAGGTTCAGTAGGGTGTCAGGATGAGTTCGCTCATCGACCTCCCTTTTGGTCAATACCTAGTAGCCCGTTACGTACGGCTAGTACCTCTGACGTGTTAGAGATTAAATCCACAACCAAAGTATTGACGAGTCTTTAGAGTCCCCCACAGACAGTTTCTCAAGTTTCGGGAGAAACGTTGTAGAGGCCGTATGATATATGGCAGGGTTCGATCATATAAGTGCGGTAGTGCACGGATCATGATCAGACGGATCATACTAGTGGGCTTTGGTTTAAGCCGGATCCTAGTATTGATTTGTTGGATTACTTTAGTCTCATCGCATGCGCATTCAGTCGGAATGCGGATGCAGGTATATATATACAGGTGAGGGGTATCCTTGTGATCCGTGACGAGTTTACTTTAGATGTTGCCGTATCTTTTTGTTGTGGCAAACATTTGGATTAATGTTTTCATTTGGAAATAATGAGCTAGAATTCATCATGAGATGCATTAAATGTGACATAGACATATATAGTGACTCATGGTCTCTTTTTTGTGAAAAATGTCACATTTAGTGATTGATTTGAGTGATGAATTGATAAGGAGAGAGAGGGGCTGCCATGAGATGGTTGCTAGCTCTTGTATTTTGATAATTCACTCTGACTCTCATTATCATTCCAACACAAGAAAAGAAAAGAAGAGAAAGCTTCTCCTCCTTCTTCTTCCTCTAGCTCATTATCTCCATCAATGGATTCATCTCTAAACTCCATCCAAATCAATGGATGCAAGAGACAAAGTGATCACAAACATTCTCTACATCACCTTGGACACGTCGGCTAGCACACTTCGTGCCCGAGTTGCTTTGGATGAAGCGGGATCCTGTAAAAAGAATCGATGATGTGGTGCCCTTTCCGATGAGGAGATCGAGACCGGAGATTCCGTGAGGAGCTTAGGATGGTGGCCAAAGACCGAAGGACACGGATCAATCGATATAGCCCTTCCAACCCTCTCTCTAGTTCGCTAGTAGTAGGTTAATGGTTCGATCCGGGTTTTAAGCATACGATAGTGCCGGTTTCTAGTTTAGAAAAAATTTCGTTCCGCATTTTGTTCTCGGAAAGACGGCCGGGGCGCTACCGTAGTCTTACATTTTATAGTCTATGTTGAAAAATAATTATATTTACGTTTAACGGAAAAATACAATTTATTTTACCGATCATCAGAAATTCACCTAAATGATTTATTTTATTTATTTATTTTTTTATTTATTTCCAAAACGTTACAATCTTCCCCCTTAAAGAAATTCGGTCCCCTAATTTAATATCTAACTACACGTACCCTAGAAGAGATTGGAATGTTTCTTCCGCATCTCAACCTCGGCTTCCTACGTGACCTCTTCGCCGCTCGGCCACGCCAAAGAACCAATAAGGTCGGTGTGACCTCGGACCTCGGTTTTATCTCCTACCGATCTCGAATGACTATCGGCTACTCGGCTGAAGAAAGATTGCGCTCCTGCTAGATCGTCTGATGCGGTATCGCGTGAGCGGGGTGCGGAAGATACTTGCAGAGCATCGATACCTGAAACACGGGTGACCATCTAGAAAGCTGGGTAGAAGAGTCAAACGATACGCAACTGCGCCGATACGCTCGAGAATCTCTAAGGGACTACATATCTAAAACTAAGTCTTCCTTTCCTCCTGAATCTCAATATGCCCTTCATCGGAGAAACCTTATGAAAACATAATTTCCAACGGCGAACTCAAGTTGCAATGATGTCCATTCATATAAGATTTTTGCCCGCTCTGAGCTGCTCTCATCCTGTCCCGAATCAACCAAATCTTTTCGGTCATCTCCTGCATAAACCGTGGCCCCAAAATACTTCTCTCATTGAGCTCTGTCCAATGTACGGGCTCCTATATAATACCTCGAAGGGTAACATCTGAATCTCCTCCTGAAAGCTGTTATTAGGAAAACTCTATCAAGGGAAAGTGGCTATCCCAACTGCCAAGAAAACTCGGACGCAAACTCGGAGCATATCCTCAAGAATCTGAATGGTCCGCTCTGATTGACTGTCGTTATGCAGATAGAAAATTGCACTGAAACACAATTGGTATCCAAAGCCTCCTGAAGTTTCCGCCATAGTCGGCTGGTGAACTGGGTGCCTCTATCGGACACAAAATACGTTGGAACTCCATGAAGTCGCACAATCTCATCAATATATATCTGAGCATTCTAAACGAACCTGAAGATGGTCTTAACTAGCAGAAGTGAGTTGCTTCCGTCAGTCGACCTACGATAAATTCCATAGAAATCTGCTCCTATTTCTACCCCGGAGTGGGTAAAGGTTGTAATTCTCCTGCTGACCCCTGATGCCCAACCTTGACTTGCTGATAAGTCTGCATCCTAAACCAAAGTCTGTGACGTCCCTCTTGATCCGTTCACATGATATCCGGACGACGTTAAACTTTTCGATCGATTCATCAAAATCCCATAATTCCCCAAGAGCTCAACACTTGAGCTTAATTTAAAAATACCCAGAACATGCCACAGTACCTATTGACCAACCGTAGAAGGGCAGACCCAAGCCTAATTAATGGCACCACGGAACTGCCGCAAACCCTAAGGTTCGAAAGCGGTTCCATGGTCATTATGTCGAGTTAGGGTTTCATTCTTCTAGAGGGTCCACAAAATTACTTGCATGATTTTCCGAATACCATAAACTTAGAAAAATAGGTTTTTGATATTCGTTCAAACTTTTTAACTTTGCCTAGACAACATGCGAAAACCTGAAACAATGTTAAAACAATGAATACGAAACACTCTATCACTGATAACGGTCTGGGCTAGTGCTGAACGGCCTCGACCCCCCCTCGGTACCATAAGTACCATCCCTCGTAACTACGTGACCCAAGAATTTAAAACTATCCAACCGAAAAACACACTTGAATAATTTAGCAAATAGCTGGCGCTCCCTCAAAGTCTGCAACGAAATCCTCAATTACTGCCCAGGCTCCACTCGGTTGCAAAAGTACACTAAGACGTCCTCAATGGACACGATGAAAAACTGATCAAGAACAGCCTGGATATTCGGTTCATCCAATCCATAAATGCTACTGGGGCATTGGTGAGCTCGAACGACATCACCAAAACTCATAACGCCCACAACTTGTGTGGAAAATAATCTTCGGAATACCATCCTCTCGAACCCACAACTGGTAGCAGCCTGACCGCAAGTCAATCTTCGAGAAATGTCCCGCACAGTAACCCGATTCAACTGACGATAATCAATATATAGACGCAAACGGCCGTCCTTCTGACAAACAGGACAGGAGCTCCCCCAAGGTGACGCAGTCGGACGAACAAGTCCTTATCCAACAAATCTTGTAACCGATCCTTCAGTTCCTTAAACTCCGCCGGGTCCATCCAATATGGAGGTATAGAAAAAAGCTCCATGCCGGGAATCGAATCAAAGCAGAACCCAATATCGTGCTCTGGCGACGAACCAAGCAAGTTGTCAGGAAAGACATCTGGAAACTTCCTCATAAACGGGACCGGGTCCGAAAAGACCTCTACGACTCCAACATCGCAAGCATACGCCAAGATTTCCTGGCATCCCTTTTTCTCAAAAGCTGACTAGCGCGAAAAAGAACTCAAACTGGGAAAGGCGACGCTACGGTCTCCCCGAAAACAAGAACTGGCTTACCCGGAAACTAAATCCGACTGCCTCCTCACAGCAGTCTACGGATGCATAATACGCGGCTAACCAATCCATGCCAAGAAGAACTTCAGGTACAACATATCGAGAAGAATCGAATTGACAGAAAAATCCCTATCTCCGATACGAACAAGACAAATACGAACGAGAAACATATCGAGCAAAAAAAGACTAGCCTACGGAAGAAATCACAACAAGCGACTGATTTAGCAAGGACTACTATCGTCTAAACTTCGATACAAGATATATGGATACCATTTCAAACAACACCAAAAGAATACTTGTCACAGGGGCGTCTATCTAACCGCCTTTGAGCTGACATACCCAAACAAATCCGCTTCGATCCAAAAACGACTGAAGCCTCAGAAATGCGCTCCTCTAGCAGTAAGGTTGCATCCACCGTAGCTACATAAGTGTCAAAATGTTGGGTGCTTATAGCAAGCAATAACTGTACGTCCAATCTCCACACGAACCACTTTATTCATTTCTCTTCGGTGTCCACCAGGTAAGGAGCATATCGAACCACCAAGAAATCTGAATGTTGTACTCGGACACTATCATCCCCGAAGTCTTACACAACGGCTCGAAACTACGAGCTCGGGCATCTCAATCACTCTCCGAAAGGAAACGAGCAAGAAATACAGCTGTGAACTCCTCCCAAGTCATAAGAAGTAGGTCTGCAGCTCGGCCTCTCTTAACTGACTCGCACAGCGTCCGAGCAAGACCTCTAGACGAAAACTTGCAAACTCAACCCATATCTTGTCAGAACACCTCAGTGAACAACACTTCCTAACCATCCTGTCGAGGATTGTATACGTATCCTCCGTTGCATCTGTGTCGGTAAAAACAAACTGGAGGTCTCAGCCTCAAAACTCCTATAAGGATACGGAAATCAACTTGGTAACAACAGAAACAGCTGCCTGAGCAGCAGGTACAATCACAGTCCTTGCAATAGGAGGGACATCATCGGCTCTCAGAGCTCGGCTAACCACCACTAACAATCCAACATCAGTCGCAAGTCCTGAATGCTCGACTCCAGCCTAGCCATTCGTCATGGAAAAGGCGGACCACTCTGTCCCTGAGGGGTAGGAGTACCGCCCCAATCAGTTCTCGTCTCAAATGAGCCTACTCCAATATCATCCCTGGCGGCAGCCCTTTGTCCCTCGTAGTCTCCGGCGGCATAGTGGCTGGAGTAAGAACAGGATCGATAGGAACATTGCAATCAAATCAAAGGATCTCCGGAATCAAGGAAGGTAGTACAAGCAAACATATATATCCTAAGGTCACTCAGGCGGAGTACCGTATCGTAAGTATGCCGCAGAACATACACACGCTACATCACTCTGCTTAAGTCACCTACTCCATCTACCTAGGGTCGTCCTACACTCAGAAAGGTAAAACCACGCTCTGATACCAGTTTTGTCACGACCCGAAAGTACGGAACTTAATTGCATCTTAAATTACAAAACGTCTCAATGCGTAACGTAATCTAAGTAAGCCAAAAACCCAGAAATCTAAACCAAATAAAGAAATAGAGTGAAGGAAAACCTATTAAAAGGAAGCGATTTTAACCAAAACAAGTTGCATTAACCTTTTTTAAAACATCAAAATTCCCAAAAATTTCGGCAGTCTCCTTTGTAAATACTGGCCCCGAAATGGGTACAAACAAGAAAATACATAAAATGAATAATGGCATCCCCAAGCGGGAGCTAGCTCTTCGCCAAAGGAGGAAACACAACTACAAGCAATGAATATATATCATAATAATGCGAAATAAGTGTAAAAGCATAAAGCATCACGTCAGCTCAAGTGAGCATCGACACCAAACCACAAATACAAGTCTCACCGTCTAGTCCAATATACAAGGGTAGATAGAGTGTACTAGATACAAAGTAATATACAAAGTGAAAACAAGATATCCTCACAACCCACCATGAGCAAGCTGAAAGTCCAAGCTAACGAAGCCAAGAAAAGCACGCCCGCCGCTACAATGCTGATAGGTCGGACCTGCAAGATACTGTGGCACAACGAGGGCGAGTTGCTAACTCGTGAGTAGTAAGTAACATCTAATAAGGCTATGGTAAGCATGCCCGCAATGCGTCACCATCCTACATATACTGATATGATGTGATGCACTAATAAGTATGCAACGTGAAAGCATAATCAACACGAAACCTGAATATGTTTAGTACGAGAAAATCTGTATTCTTATCTTAGTAAAACTTTTGTGAAATAACTGAAGTATCATCAATGAAATCAAGTAAAATCCGTGTCGAGCATCGACACTAAATATGTATATCTCAATGCCTCAATATCTCAATGTCTCGACATCTCAATGTCACAATATCTTAATGTCTCAATATCTCAATATCTCGGGCTCCGTCAGTCCGAATCGGCCCATATCATCAATCTCACGACTACGGTCGGTATCCTCCGGATATCCGCCGCGTCAAAAATAACCGGTCGGTAGTGCTCCCCTGCCGGGCTCAACGCCATCTTTGCGATCTTCTTACCCCGAGGTACCGCACCGGGTCCACCATGTACCCGCAGACGGTGTATCCCCCTCCTCGAACCGGGTATGTGATACAGCTCAAGAACCAAGAAAACACATGGTGGATGCCACACACATCATATCACGAGAAAACCATAAATTTCTATTTTTAAAATGGTAATAAGTTCTTAAAATCCTTGCGGTTTTCCCCAAAATCCAGAAATCTCATAAATACCGAAATCCTCGAGGAGAATCACAACATATAAACAGGTAGAAAGCGATAATGCCTATGATATCCATAGCATGAAATGAGAGTTATGACTAGAAAACTATGTATGAATGATGCTGAAATGCGGTATATATATTACTAGCAATCCTTCGTATCAATCTTAATGAAATGGAAAATGCAACTACGAGCTTAAGTATCATGTATGATGCAAATGTCTTGATACTGATCTAGCAAGTTCTAAAGTATTCATGGTATAGCAATTACCAAAGGCGTGTGTGTTCACATGAATAGTGCACGTGCAGCATGAACCAATGGTAATGGTGCAAGTGTCCTATGAGATGATATCACATGTGTGTGTGTGTGTGCAATGGTGCGATGGAATGAGATGTATAACTAGGTAACTACGCATATAATGCAAATACTATAAGCGATACTAAACCATCGGGCGCCTTGCGCCATCCAGACGACCCCCCCATAGATGTGTACATCTACTCACCGGAACGCCTCGGCTAATCTGATCCGATCTCCGCCCTACCTTTCTGCGTCGCGTCCGACGGCTCTGCATCCGATTCTAGAATCGCGCACAAGCAATTAAAAGGATAAATATACGAATAGTCACGGACACAAATGACACAATTCAAACAACGAGCGCTAATTAAACGCGCACGCACTTGGCGCACAAACGCGCTCGCGACCACGCCACAACCCATAACTATGGTCGTAAAACGTGAAAACCACCTATCCTTGTACCCACTCATACCAATTACGCATTCACAACACATTAATATCTTAGGGATTAAGTTATAACTTATCAAAACCTCAAACTTAATTAGAATCGATTTATTTCAAAATCTAGCAAGCATCCATTTTCCATTTTAGTTCAAATCTTAATGTTTTAACAATTCTGGTGGCCACAATGCTCACTAAATATCTTAATTAAGTCACACAAACCATTACTAAAATTTTATCTCACCAATTTATATTAATTTTAAAAACCTAGTTTGCAAAATTATCTAATTTGAATAATTTTGAAGCAACAATTAGCAACTTGACAACTAAACTAAATTTTGCATGTCATAAAGTGTTAAACTACACATTGTAATCATGATCCGTTTATAAAAACCCTAACTTGATTTAAAACCCCTTTCTTGAATTTTCTAAATCTACAAATTAGAACCATATTAAATACCTAATTAAGCTAGATTAAAGTAATAACCAAAAATTAAACCTTAGGATTAGGATTTATACCTCACAATTTGAGATCAAACTTGCAAATCTTAGTCTCCAAAATGCTAACTTTGCACCAAGATCCAAGCTAGAATTGAGCAATGAATAGTGGGTAAAGGTTAAATAAGGAGTTAATGAGGTTTTGTATTTGATTTTTTTAATGGAAATTTGAAGAATTTTTTGAGAAGAATTGAAGTGGGGAAATTTTGGGGCAACATGAGGGGTTGGCTCGGCCATGACATGAAGAAGGAAAGAGAGAGAGTGGAAATGTGTGGGTGTGTGTAGAACATCCTTAATTAATACATCTTTTCACTTATACCCTTAATTATACCCTTTTTACATTTTTATTTTCTATTAAATTTGAAGTGGGTAAGAATTGAGAATTTAGGTGGAGAATTTTGCTGCACATGGGGGGTTTCGGTCACAACAAAATGAGGGAAGAGAGAGAGTGTGGTGTGTGTAGAAATTTCTATACTAATTACATCTTTTAAGTCTTTTTAATAATTATTTTATTTATTTTATTCCCAATTCCATTTCAAACTAGAATGAGCTAGAACCTTGGAACAAATGGGAAAAAGAATACAAGTTACAACTAGGTTTTAGTTGTCATGGTTCATAAGTATGTAATTAACCCATTCAAATTTGTTATTATCACTAATTTGATGTATATTTAAAAGCTTAAAATAATATTTAAAATAATTAATTAAGGAAAAATATTTAAGTAAACTAATAATTTATAAGTGACTAAATAAATACCAAATATTAACAATTACATAGTTAAAATAGGTGTTTTTAAGTCTATATTGAAAAATAATTATAGTTACATTTTACGGAAAAATACAATTTATTTTACCGATTATCAGAAATTCACCTAAAGGATTTATTTATTTGTTTGTTTGTTTATTTTCAAAACGTTATAGACTGTGCCTACCACACCATATCAGATGTGGAGTGGGAAGAAACCCTATCTTCAATATCTGAAAATATGGGGATGTCCAGATTTTGTTAAAAAACAGCATGCGGACAAGCTCGAGGCACGCTGAGTACTGTGTAAGTTTGTGGGATACCCAAAGAACTCCAGGGGTATCTTTTCTATTATGCAGAGGAACAAAAGTTTTTTGTTTCTCGTCATGCCCACTATTTTGAACATCAATTTTTAGAAAAAGAAATTAGTGGGAGCGCAATAGAACTGGAAGAAATTCCAGAACCACAAGCTATTACTGAAAGCTTGATGGAACCAGAAGTTTCAGAAGAACAGGGCATTCCCGCGCCACTCCGCAGGAGTAGTAGGCTGTCTCATCCATCCGAGAGATACTACGGTTTTCTCATAGACGGGGATAGATAAGATTGAATCATTGATAATGATGAGCCAACTAACTTCCAGCAAGCCATTCAGAGCAAAGACTCGGTAAAATGGCTGGATGCAATGCGGACCGAAATGGAGTCCATGTACACCAACAAAGTATGGACTTTGGACATTGCTCCAGAAGAGGTAAAACCCGTAGGCTGCAAATGGATCTCCAGAAAGAAGATTGGTGTAGATGGACATGTTGAAACCTATAAGGCTAGGCTTGTTGCAAAAGGATTTCGTCAAAGACCTGGTTTGGACGATGATGAAACCTTTTCTTCAGTGGCTATGCTCAAATCCATTTAGATCTTTCTTGCCATTGCCGCCTTCCACGATTATGAGATTTGGCAGATGGACATAAAGACCGCTTTTCTAAATGGAAATTTAGAAGAGTGCGTCTATGTAACGCTTTGAATTTCGTTTAGGCAGTTTTTCGATAATCGATAAAATAACCAGTCTTTTCCGTAAAATGTCAAATTAATTATTTTTCAATATAGGCCTAATTATACAAAATTTAGATAAGATATTGCTAGAATTTGGTCATAAATTGTCATTTAAAAATTTCTAGTCATTTAAAAGTTTTTCCTTAATCAATTATTTTTAATATTATTTTAAGCTTTTAAATATACATTAAATTAGTGATAAATACAAATTTAAATGGGTAAATTATATAATTAGGAACCATTATAAACTAAAATATAGTAGTAACAAAAATTTTAGCAAAACTATCCAAGATTAGTTGTTTCATGGTTTAAAAAATGAATGAAAATGGTTTTTTTTTTAAATGATGTGATGGTCATTTAATGAACATGTGAAGGACTTTTATGTAGAAATTTCTACACGATTCACTCATAACTCACCCCTCATCAACCAGGCTGAGCCCTAACCTGCTGGAAACCCCTCATTTTCCCCATTTCTTGCTTCAAATTTCATGCTAAAATCCATAAAAATCCACAAAAATACACAATTTTCTTCACTAATTCAAACCTAAACCCTATTCTACCTCTTCCCAAACCCTAATTGGTTTAAAACAAGGAGAAAATAGGCTACTTTGGAGGCTAAGTGCAAGAGGATCAAAACTTTGGAGGTATAAGTTCTAATCAAGTTGTTAAATTGTAGTTTAAACATGTTAATTTTGAAGTTTAAAGTGTTAATTTCATTGTAATGGTTAGTTTTTGAAAATTCAAGAAAAGGTTTGAAATTTTAGTTGGGGTTTGAATCATTATTAATAGATTAAATTAGGTGTAGTGGTTATCTAGTGGGTTAGATTGGACGTTTGTGCGATATTGCGATCGCTATATCGTTAAATCGCGATGTTTGCATCAAAATTGCTATGTCATTGCTTACTAGGTTTTCTAAATTCTTAGGAGGTGAATTAATTGCGATATATTGTCGATACTATTAGCATCTACTACGACTTGTAGGGTGTGCGAATGTGGAGTTCGGTTTAGTCGGGTTTTAGTTTTGTCGGTTGCCCTGAAATGACGATTTTAGTTATGGTTTTAACGATTTTCGTGTGTTTTCCGCGCACCGAGTGCACGTTGTGCCTAACTTGTGAGCGTTGATTTTTTCAAATTATGACTTGCGTCGTTCCATGATGTTTAATCTTATGTTGTGTGTTATGCAATTTTAGGATCGGTTGAGGAAACATCGGACGCGGCGCGCAAAGGCAAAGCGGTGGTTGGATCAGATTAGCGAGGCGTCCGGGTGAGTAGATGTATACATCTATGGGGAAATCATCTGGATGGCGCGAGACGCCCCATAGTTAGGATCACTTTATTACTTGCAAGATATATATGCATAGTTAGTTAGTTAACCATCTCATTCATATGCATATGTTTCTGGTTATTCGTCTGCCGGCATTGCATGATTATCTATATACTTATATGTGATATCACCCCTTAGGACACTTACACCATTACCATTGGCTCATGTTGCATGCGCACTATTCATGTGACACACACGCATTTGGTAATTGCCATGCCACGAGCACTGTAGAACCTGCTTAGTTTAGTATCAACACTTGCATCGTAAATGATACATTGAATTGCATAGCATATATATATACCTCACTTCATCATCATGCTTATATTGGTTCCTAGCCATAAATCACATTGCATACCTTTGACATCATAAGCATTTACCATATACAACATGTTGGGTATTATGATTTTCTTGAAGATTTCAGTATTGCTGCGATTTCTGGATTTTGGGGAAGACCGCAAGAACTTAACAAAAGCTTATTATTATCATTTTAAAAATAAAGTTGTGGTTTTCTCGTGATGTATGTGTCGTCCACCATGAGTTTTCATGTTTTTTATTGGATTTCGAGACCCGATTCGAGGAGTGGATGAACCGTCTCGGGTACATGGTGGGCCCGGTATGGTACCCCGGGGCAAGAAGATCGAGTTGTAGACGATGAGCCTGGCAGGGGAAGACTACCTACCGGTGATGTCTGGCGCAGAGGATATCCGGAGGATACCGACCGTTGTCATAAGATTTGATGATATGGGCCGATCCGGACTGACGGAGCCCGATGTATTGAGACATTGATATAGTGAGACATTGAGACAGATATATTTCTATATTTGGTGTCGATGCTTGACACGGTTTTCAGATGATTTCATCGACGGTACTTTAGCTATTGCACAGATATTCTTTTTCTAAGTTAAGAATGCAGAGATCGCCGTAATTTAAACACTTAAAGATTTCATATTGATGTTGTATACATGTGCATACATATTAGTGGCATTACATCACATCTATATATACATGTTGTGACGCATTGGCGTGCATTCTTACGATAGCCTTATTAGATGTTATATTCTACTCACGAGCTGGCAACTCACCCCCGTTGTGCCACAGTGTCTTGCAGATCGGACCCGTCAGCCCAGTAGCGGCGGGCTTATCTTATATTGGCTTCTTTTGCTCAGACTCGTGACATTGCTCTTAGGTGGGTTGCGAGGACACTTTTATCTTTTTGTACTATCACTGTATCTAGTATTCTCCATCTACCACTTCTTATTTGTATATGCGACCTAGTGATGAGACTGAGAGATTTGTGTATATGTGGTTTCTCTGGGGTCGAGCTCAGTTGAGCCGACGTTGTGTTTTTCTTATTTTGCATTTCTTTATGCTTATTTGCTTGATATTGCATATATATTATGTGTGGTTGTGATCCGCCTTGGGCGAAGAGCTAGCTCCCTCTAGGGGATGCCATTTATTCATTACAGGTTATATATCTTGTTGTACCCATTTTTGGGGGCCAGTATTTACAAAGGAGACTTTGCCGAAATTTTTGGAAATTTTTAATGTTTTTAAAAAGGGGTTAATGCAACTTATTTGATTTTAAAGTCGTTTTCATGAAAGGTTATCCTTCACTCTGGTTGATTTTGGTTTAGATTTTCTGGGCTTCGGCTGACTTAGGTTACGTTGCGCCTTTAGACATCTCGTAATCTAAGTGCCAGTCACGTTCCGTACCTTCGGGTCATGACAATCTATATGGACC
This sequence comes from Agapanthus africanus, assembly GCA_030015575.1. Classification (NCBI taxonomy): domain Eukaryota; kingdom Viridiplantae; phylum Streptophyta; class Magnoliopsida; order Asparagales; family Amaryllidaceae; genus Agapanthus; species Agapanthus africanus. The sequence goes on from CM057339.1 coordinate 399,139,218, forward strand.
AGCCAGAGGGTTTCATTCAGAGTGGGAGCAGCGGGAAAGTGTGCAAGTTGCTTAAGTCCATCTATGGACTAAAGCAGGCATCGCGGAGTTGGAACATCTGTTTTGATAAGACGGTCAAAGAATTTGACTTTATCAAAAACCCAGATGAACCATGCATTTATAGTAAAATTTTAGCACGAACTGTTGTATTCCTCGTCTTGTACGTGGATGACATTCTCTTGATAGGAAATGACATTCCTATGCTATAATCTGTCAAAGGGTTCTTGTCACAAAGGTTCTCCATGAAAGACCTGGGCGATGCCTCTTACATTCTGGGGATCCAGATCTATCGTGATAGATCTAAAAGAATGTTGGGACTTTCACAGTCCAGGTACATCAACACTATACTGAAAAAATTCAGTATGGAAGATTCAAAGCGCGGTAATTTACCGGCTTGTCATGGAATCACCCTCTCTAAAGAGATGTCTCCCAAGACTGATTTGGAAAGAGATCGCATGTCTATTATACCCTACGCTTCTGCGGTAGTCTCTATAATGTATGCGATGTTGTGTACCAGACCAGATATAGCTTATGCACTAAGCATAGTAAGCCGGTACAGTCAAACCCTGGGAAGAAACACTGGATATTAGTAAAGAACATTCTCAAGTACCTGAGAAGGACTAAGGAAATGTTCTTGGTTTACGGCGGAAAAGACCACCAGATCGAGGCCTTTGCTGACTCCATCTTCCAGAGTGATAAGGATGACTCCAAGTCCATGTCAGGTTATGTCTTTACCCTTAATGGAGGGACGGTCTGTTAGAAGAGTTTCAAGCAGGACACCGTTACTGACTCGACGATGGAAGCGAAGTATATCACAGATTCAGATGCCGCAAAAAAAGCGGTCTGGATAAGGAAGTTCTTAACAGAATTCCAGGTATTTCTGTCCATTGTTGATCCAATACCTCTGTATTGTGACAAAAACGGAGCTATAGCTTTAGCAAAGGAACCCAGGTCCCGTCAGAAGTCCAGACACATCTTGAGGTGGTATCACCTGATCAGGGAGATCGTGGATCGCCGGGAGATCGAGACACGGAGAGTTGATACTAAAGAAAACACCGCAGATCCATTCACAAAGGCCATCTCTCAGACGCAGTTCGAGAGGCTATTCGATATGATAGCTCTGCAACATGGTCTTAGTGCAAGTGGGAGATTGTTAGTGTAATATGCCCTAGAGGCCATTATTGTATAGTACTAGTTTGTATATTACATTTTGGATGCTTGGGATATATACACGGATTTATGACAGTCTTGCTCGATATAGTAGTATGCTACTTAGTTTGTATCTATCTTAATATGTGTATATGTTTCTTTTAACGTATCGCTAATACATATTGATAGAGCCCTTAGGATCTTTGCTTGACTACCAGCGTTGTGATGGCAGTCACACTAGTGGAGGCTGGGTAGTCTACAAGCCCATCCTTACACAGGTCCCTAGTCGCAGGATTATCGAGACAGGGCGTCGATACTCCAGAGTAGACTAGCGTATAAGCTTCTTATCCCAGGAGGGAAGATGGTCTGTCCCACAGCCATCAGTACGTCATACTGGAGATAGTATGCAGGTACTCATTGGTTTATGAGTTACACTGGACAGACTCGTAGGGAACTGCTGGTTGGTAATATACCTATCGTCCGCTAGCAGTTCCCAGGTGACATAAGTACAGCGTAGTCCGTTGACTTGACACTGCTACTTCGCCTCAAGTGTGTTCCCACTGTTCTTAGATTACTATCCTACCACGGCTCTGCTTAGTCATGAAAACAAGTAGTAGTTGGGTGCAGTCCCGAAGCACTTGAAGGTAGTGGCGGTTAGATAGGATTCGTCTCTCCTGGTATTGGGGGTTGATGTTGCGCTGTGTTCGGAAAGCCATTACTCAAAGTCGCTGGCCAGGGCAAGCGAGATTTGCTGGTAGGGATTCCAGTAGTTTCTCAGGGTGTTTTTGGCCGCACTCCGACACGACTTATTGCACTATTAGGGGTCCGACGCTTGCCGCCCCCTAGGACCGATATGCGGCACTCTTAGACTAACAGACCGGACTGTACGGAGATTGTCACAGACATGCTCAGTAGGAGTTCGGATGAGTTATGCTCATCGGCTTTCTTATCGACATCTACCTGGGGCCCGTTACGTACAGCTAGTGCTGTAGGGTTACTAGGCACTCTCAAAAGGGTCTACAAGGTATCAACCATGCCCGATTTAAAATTTAGACGTGCCGAACAACCCTAACCAAGATCTTTAAACTGGAGATTAGGCGAAACAAAGAATGTTAAACACTTTAACATCTAAGAGTTTGGGATTACAACCTTTGTAGTCCGGTCATTCACTTCATAAGCTCCGTGTTGAGGTCCCTTCGCTGCGATCATCAAGAATCCGGACTCTAGAGAGGCTCCACAAAAGAAAGATGCAAGCTTGCTGCCGATCTTCGATAACTAAGATGATCTACTTTGAAGAAACTTTAACTCAAGCTCTCACTCACTAATGAAGTGAACACCCTAATCTAAATGGCTAGGATAGATTAGGATGATGAAGTAGAAATTTATCCCTATTTTATTTTCTTAATCTCACTCATTTTCACCACCTCTAAAAAAAGCTAGAAAGCTTTTCAAGCAAGAAGGAAGAAGAAGAAGAAGCTAACTCTTTTGTGATGAATAATGAATAACTCAAGTGTGAGGTTAGAAATGCAACCATGGTATAAGTGAGAAGAACTAACCCTTGTAGAGATTGAACCATGGTTAAAAGGTTTGGTTAGGTTAAATAAATATTTATGGAAAATATCAACACATAATATCTTTGCAAGAAACAAAAAGCAAAGCTTCTAGAAACTTCTAGAAAAGATTAACCCAAATCAAAACCTAACCATGTTTAATCTCCACTAAACATGTTGCATTAATAACCCTAACATGTTACAATATTATATATCACATATACAATATTTATTGTAACAAAATAAAATAATACAATTAACATATATCGTATATATATCAATGTATTACCCGAGTGAGAAAAAGAATCTTTTAGTGAGCTTATATTAGTTAATGTAATTTAATATATCAAATATATAATTATACATTAAATTATCGAATCAACACTTGATCCGATAATCCGGCTATTTCACAAATAACCGACTAATATAATCTGTATCAGTTCATCGAATCAACACTTGATCCAATGACCCGGCTATATCACATATACCCGGCCGATATCTCATATCGCGAGAATCTAATACGGTATCATATACACGTATTGTTCTTGGTCCCGCATATATCATATATGTGCTCCTACTCCGTTTTGCCTGAGCCAAGAAACCTCTGTGTAGGACTCCAAAGAATCGTCAATACACCGGCAGTTGGTGATGATCATATCAAACACCCACAAGCTGCAAGCGGTCAGCTAAACGTAACAGCCACCCAGGTATTGAGCGATCGGAAGATCAACAAGCAAGCCTGTACATTCTCCTGCGAATCCAATCAGTAACACTCCCGTACAGTCCAGTCTCTTCGTCTGATATGTCACATATCTCGCCTAGGGGTGGTAAACGTCAGACCCTAGTAGCTTGATAAGTCATGTCGATATGAGGGCTATAACAGTTCGAGAAACTACTGATAACACTTACCAGTAAATATCAACAACCCTGGCCAGGGATTTCCAGTTATAGCCAATCGAACACAGCGCAACATCAACTCCCTATACCAGGAGAGACGAATCCCCTCCTATCGCTCATTGCCTCCATGTGATTCGGGACTGTACCCAAAAGCCACCTTTTTGCACGCCCTCTTGGACGTGGTATGATGGAAATCAAAGCACAGTGGGATTCACACAAGACTCTATGACGATCTCGGGTCAACGGACTACTCTGTACCAGTGTCACCAGAGAACTGCCATCTGACGTGAGGTATAATACCATCTGGGAGTTCTCGGCGCGTCCGTCCATTGTACCCAGTCTCCACTGAGCACCCGCACACCATCCTTGATGTTAAACACCGATGGATATGGGATCATCCATCGCCCATCATATGGGTCAAGATGCGTATACGCTAGTCTACTCTGGTGTATCGATACCCTGTCTTGATACACCCTCGACTAGGAACAGTTATAGGATGTACTCGTCGACTACCGTGGCCCCACTAGTATGATCTCATCATAGTCCCAGTAGTCGAGTACATATCCTAAGGGTTTTATCAACATGTAACATAGAGACAATCAGAGTACATGTTAAGATAAAGTACAACCAGATAGCATACTATCATGTCGAGCAAGAAAGTCCTCCCTATATATGTCCAAGCATCCATTACAATATACATCATATGTACAGTAATGGCCTCTAGGGCATACATATAACTAACAATCTCCCACTTGCACTAGAGCCATCTGTTGTGGTATCACATACCCAACAATTAGCTATGGTTGAAGTATCTCATACTCAACCATCCCATAAAAATCTCTACTGGGAAAAAGGCCTTTGTGAGTGGATCCGCGCTGTTGTCCTCTGTGTCTACTCTCCTAACCTCGATCTCCCTGGAGATCAACCATCTCCATGATCAGGTGATACTTCCTAAGAATTATATCTGGATTTATGATGGGACGGGGGTTCCTAGGCCAAAGCCATAACTCCATTGTCACACAATGGTTGGAACGAAGTTCATTTCATGAACTTATATATATCCAGACTGCCTCTTTGGTAGCATCCTTGGTAACGATGTATCTTGCCTTTAATCGTCTAGTATGTCACGGTATCTAGCTTGGAACTCTTCCAACATACCGTCCCTCCACTGAGGGTAAAGATAATGCCCGCGACTGACATTCAGTCGTCCTTATCACCCTGGAACCTTTCCAGTGATTCTCCTCAGGATCGATTGATACCATCTCACTACAACTAGTGAGAATCCTAACATCCAATTAAATCTATCTCATAGATCCATAACCGAGGATTTAGGAGGTATCACCTTGATCCTATAGAGAATCTTTGTGATAAGAGGAGATTGACCGAGTGTAGCATAGTAAACTCCTTTCCTATCAAGAGTATGTCATCCACGTACTCTACGAGGATCACCACCATACTCCCTACTACCTTTTATATATACAAGGTTCATCAACCATTTTGATGAAGTCAAACTCTTTGACTATCACATCAAAACAGATGTTCCAACTCCGCGATACTTGCTTTATCACATAAAACAACTTGCACACGTTTCCGCTGCTCCCACTATCTACGAAGCCCTCTGGCTGTGTACTTATAGACGCTCTCTTCCAAAACATCATTTAGAAAAGCAGTCATGACACCCAACCACCAGATATCGTAGTCATGGTATGTAACAGTGGCAAGTAGGATCTGGATGGACTTAAGCATAGCTTTGAAAGTCTCAACTTTTCTATGTACACCAAGTAATCTTCTCAAGATATACGTGCTCCTGATGGGGATTTAATCCTTCAGATAATGCAACCAAGGTCCATACTTTGTTGGTGTATAAGGATTCCATCTCAGATCGCTAAGCTTCCAGCCATTCTTACAGAGTCCCACTCCTGATGGCCTGCTCGAAAATAGTTGGGTCATCATCTCATGATGCAATCCTCGCTCCCACTGTCATAGAGAAACCGAAGTATCTCTCAGGTGGGTGAGAAACCCTACTAGATCGGCGGAGAGGCTGAGGTTCGTTGGTTACTATTGAATCCTTTGGTTCTATCAAATCATCTGCTGTAGTTTGTATAGCTGGAACTCCTTCCAGTTCTACCTCATGACCACTAATTTTTCCACAAGAAATTCCCTTTCACAAAGGTGGCATGTTGAGAAACAAAACATATTTTGTTCCTCTGTTAGGTAGAAGATATTCCCTTGCATATTCTTGGGATATCCAACAAACTTCCACAGATCTGACTTTGCCTCTAGCTTGTCCGGATTCTGCTTTTAGACATAGGCCGGACAACCCCAAATCTTAACTTAATTAAGATATGGGCTCTTCCCATTCCATATCACATATGAAGTGGTAGAAAACTGATTTGATTTGAACCCTATTCAATTGGTATGCAGCTTCTCAAGTGCATAACTCCCAAAAGGAAATAGGAAACTCAGTAGTACTCATCATAGAGCGCACCATATCAAATAGGGTGTGTTTGCTCCACCCCGATACACCGACGTGCTGTGGTGTATACGGAGGAGTAATGCTAAGAGAGAATCTCATTCTCCTTTAGAATAGTCCAGGAATTCCGTGCTCAAGTATTCTCCTCCCTGATCACATCAAAGGACATAATACTTATACCCGTTTTTGGTTCTCTACTTCTAACTCATAATCATTGAATTTCTTAAAAGGTTCAGACTTGTGTTTCAACAGGAACATATGTCTGAATCTTGAGAGATAATCAGTGAATGTAATGAAGTACAAAGAACCGGTCCTGGCATGTGTAGACAGGGGACCTCATATATCAACATGTATCAATCCCAAGAGTTCACTAACTCTTTCTCTATTTCCAATAAACCGAGCTGTGGTCATCTTATCTTTATGACATGACTGGCAAGTTTCATAAGATGTAAATTCAAACTAATTTAAATATGCATCTAAATGTGTCACGACCCAAATGTGGATGTGACCGGCACTTAGATTGTATCATATCTAAAGATATGCACACAGTCCAAGTAAGCCGAAAACCAAGATCACAATACCTTTTTGCGGAATTCTTTATAAAAATTTTAGTTTTTTTTTAAAAATAAAATTCACAATTTATGAAGTTAAATTATTAAACAAGTATAAAGTGTTAAGTTTGATTGCATCCCTAGTTGGGATCAACAACGGAAATAAATCTCAATATATAGGACATCAACATGAATTCAGACATAAAAAAAAAGAAACCACAATGTATAGAACTAAACGATCTCAACTATCAAATATATATATATATATATATATATATATATATATATATATCATCTCTCACTTTAAGTCAAAATACAGGTCTGTTGGAGACTTTCTAGATACAAAGATACAATACCAAAAGAGAAGGTTACTACATATGTAACCAACCTATCAAAAGATGCTATACAGCTACAAAAGTAGATCTGCACCTCAGCTAACCATCCACTCTACCTCTGCAAGGAACTGTGGCACAACGGAGGTGAGTTGCCAACTCAGTGAATATAACTAATATATAACGGTTAATAATGTAAATATGACGATCATACTAACTGAAATGTGAACAAATATAATGTATGATTATATGTGAAAATCAACAATATATAATACAAATCTCATAGTCCAACTGAAATCTCATCATTTATTCCCAATAAATTCATTTCCCAGTGTCCATCATCGACACAAAACTTCCATTTCTTACAAGCATCATTCCTCGAATGATCCTGAAATCAACAATACCGGTCATTATCATCTAGATATACGCCGTATTTTTATCACTATCTCCGGTATCGAGTAACCTCGCTAGGCTCCCCCGCCTCAATACGGCTATCCTGCCCTCCGGTCTCGACCGGGTCCACCATGTATCCAACTGTATATCTCCCCCACTCAGTATGGATAACGTAAAATCCGCGACCGTATATCTCCCCCACTCGGTCCGGAATAAAAATCAAATCATAAAATATCTCATGGTGGACATGACACATCAATCATAAAATCACTGGATTTATGTAATAGTATTCAAAACTCAAAACCACAAATCCTCCATAATACATTTACCTCTTAAATCAACATGAAATATACATATATTAACATGATATAAATGATGAAATTTACTACTTTTATTGATATGGGAGATACGATATAAATCATTTTAACAAGTATTATGCTAAGTGTAAAAGTGACATAGCATTATCGACGAGGTGTGTGTAACATATAAGATGTGCATGTGGCATGACTCGTCGATACTTATGAAGTGTTCTAGAAACTAAGCAATTATATATGTGAATGATGAATGCATATTATCAATTTGGCATAACAATATAAAGCATTTAAGTTAATTAAACTACGGGCGTAACACGCCATCTTTACAAAATTCCCCGGTAGATGTTTAGTCTACTCACCGGAAACGTCGAAACTATTCAGGAATTGCTAATCCTTTCCCTTTCCTCGCTGCCTCTGTAATTCCGTATTCGAATCTAATATCACAATTTAACGTATATAAGAAAACGGCCATTCCGACATGACGGAAATGAAAAACACCCATTCCCATGTACTAATTATATAATATACGACTATATCGAGCTATTAAACACTTAAACTTACTGGATTTTAACCTTAACCTGCATCACTACAGAATTTAAATCGCGATGTATTTTAACCGTGTCGTATTTGGTGTTTTAAGATATCCTTTCCGATATACGTTTCCAGATTCTATTTACAGTGAAACTAATTTAATTAAACAACAACAAAATAGCCAAAATTATAAACTGAAAACTATCCAACAAGACAAACCCACATAGCTCCCCCTATAGCCGGCGACGCTGGAATTTCAAGTTTGGCCCCCGGCCAAAAACCGGCCCCCTGGGTTTGTGGTCCTATGGTTTGTTCTAGCTGTTTCCTACATCATTTTAACACTGTTTTGTTAAGTTAATTATCTTCTAATTAAAAGCAGATTTCAACAAAGCTTAATATTAACCTAAATACGATATTATGTGACTTGGTTCAATTCAAAATAACTAATCTACATAACTTGAAATTTCCTACCGTGTTTAAGAATTTTACCCTCCAATTAGCTGTTGGAATAACCCTCCAAGATGCTAAGTTCCTCCTAGCTTGATGGTGATGAAAAACCAAGAATATAGCTTCCTTCTTCTTCTTCTTCCTCTTGTTCTTTCTTTTTCTCTTTTAAATTTTTCTTTTCCTTTAAATCTTTTAAGTTTTAATTTGAGCTTGTGAACTGAATATGTGCTATATATATGAGAGGAGAAAGGGATAAGGTGAAGGAGGAGGTGGAAGCAAGCTAGAGGTAAGGGTTTCATGCAAGTAGGAGGTGTAAGGTGAGTGTGTGCATGCAAGCATGAGGTGTTCATGCCTTATCTTTAAATTTTGTTTTAATTTGAAATTGAATTCTGAACTAAATTGATTTCTATCCCACTTTCATTTATATCCTCAACAATTTCCTATTTGCAAAAAAAAAATTTACTTTACTTATAAACCCTTCACAACCTAGCTTATTATAAAACACTCATTTTATTAAAATGAAGCTAAATTTGTCATTAAAACCCTTATAACTTATTTATGTTGCATACTAAAATTTTAACTTAAATTGTTTTACATATAACTTTTGAAAATTGACTTATTTTATTTTAACAACTTTGTGATTTATCATATTATTCTTAAATTAATTAATTTTTATTTATTTCTAAATTTTCAAAATGCTACAATATTCCCCCCTTAAGAAAATTCGGTCCCCGAATTTAAAATAATTACTAGACATACCTTCGAAAATATGTGGAAATTTCTTTCGCATTGCATCCTCGGTCTCCCAAGTAATCTCCTCGCGATTCTTTCCTCGCCAAAGAACCTTTAGAGACGGAAGTACCCTCGATCGTAGTTTCTTTGCCTGTCTGTCAAGAATAGCGACTGGCTGCACTGTGTAGGATAAATCCGGCTCAAGCTGTAAGGTCTGATGATGGATCGCGTGAGATGGATCGTGAAGATACCTGCGAAGCATCGAAACATGGAACACCGGATGCACGTCGGAAAAACTCAGTGGAAGTGCTAACCGATAAGCTACAGCTCTCACTCTCTCCAGAATCTCGAAGGTCCAACATATCTGGGCCTGAACTTCCCTTTCTTCCCGAAACGCATCACATCTTTCATTGGAGATACTCGAAGGAATACATGATCTCCCACTCCAAACTCGAGTCTACGACGTCGTCGATCTGCATAGGATTTCTGTCAGCATTGGGCCACCTTCATTCTATCCCGTATCAACTGAATCTTCTCTGTAGTCTCCTGTAAGATCTGCGGTCCCAATATGCAACTCTCGCTCAGTTCCGTCCAGCAAACGGGCGATCGACATTTCCTCCCATACAAATCTTCAAAGGGTGGCATCTGGATCGTCTCCTGAAAATTGTTGTTGTACGAGAATTCTACCAAAGGTAGGTGACGATCCCAACTACCACCGAAATCAAGGCTATAAGCTCGAAGCATATCCTCTAGTATCTGAATGGTCCGCTCCGACTGACCATCTGTCTGTGGGTGGAAAACTGTACTAAAACTCATTCGTGTACCAAGAGCGTCTTGAAGTTTCTGCCATAGCCTGCTAATAAACTAGGTACCTTGATCTGATACTATGCATGTCGGAACTCTATGTAGACGTACAATCTCATCGATATAAACCTGTGCATACTGTGCAAACCCATACGTCGTCTTCAATGGAAGAAAATGAGCGGCCTTTGTCAATCTATCTACAATCACCCAAATGGAATCATACCCTCTGCTAGTCCTGGGTAGACCCACCACAAAATCCATAGAAATTTGTTCCTATTTCCACTCTGGAATAGGTAAGGGCTGCAACTCTCCGGCTGGCCTCTGGTGTTCTGCTTTGACTTGCTAACAAGTCAAGCATCTTGAAACATATTCCGCAATATCCCTCTTCATTCCTTCCCACCAGTAAACTGTAGGGTTACTAGGCACACTAGCAAGGCTCTACAAGGCATCGACCATGCCAAAATTAAAATTTTATGTGCCGCGCAACCCTAAGCAAGATCGTTAACTAGAGTTTAGGCGAAACTAATGGCATGTAAACAACTTTACACTAAAGGGAACACGATATACAACCTTTGTAGATCGGTCCTCCACTTCATTTGCTCCTTGTTGAAGTCCCTTCACTGCGATCATGGTTCTCCCGGGCTCTTGCATGGCTTCACGACGCGAAGGATGCGACCTTGCTTGAAGTCTCCGAGGCCGAAGATGATCTACGTCGAGGGAATTCCGACTCAAGCTCCTACTTCACTAACTAGAGAATTAGTGAAGTAAACACCCTAAACTAAAGTGCTAGTCTAGTAGAGGATGGAGAAATAGGAAGTGGGTTCTCTTTAGAATTTTGTTTCTCACAAGGATTCTCACTTTGGATCAAACCCTAGCTTGCTTTTCTCTTGCTCAATGAAGAAGAAGATGACGAACAAAAGAAAAGAAATGAGGATAATGATTAAGTGAGAAAGGTAACCATGGTGAGTGAGTATCATATACTAACCTTTGTAGAGCCATAACCAAAGCTAATTTGATTATGGTTGGGTTAAAAGGAATCTAAGGTAAAGACAAAGCTAGTAGACTTTGTCAAAGCAAAGTAAGCTTCTACAAGCTTCATGCTTATTCCAAAACTCTACTAATTTTGTAATTATCTTAAATAAACATAACCCACCATAATTCTTAGAATGGTGTATGTCTCATACACACATGTCTAGTGTATCAACAACCATGATACAAATATATAACACATTTTAATATATATATATATATCATATATATATAGTAAAGATGTGTGAAAGTGAGAAAAACCCTAAAGTGAACATGTGTTAGTAAATGTAAATTAGTATATCCAATATACAATTATACACTTAATTATTAAATCAACACTTGACTTAATAATCCGGTCATATCTCATATAACCGGCTAACAATCATTGTATCGACTTATCGAATCAACACTTGATTCGATAACCCGGCTATATCATATATAACCGACCGATACAAAAAAAATCGCGAGAATAGAATACAGTATCACATACACGCATTTATTCTCCGTCTCGCACATATCACATACGTGCTCCTATTTCGTTTTTCCTGAGCCAGAAAAACCTCTATGTAGGACTCTAAAGACTCGTCAATACGCCGGCAGTAGGTGATGATCACATCACACACCCACAAGCCGTCAGCGGTACTAGCTGGACGTAACGGCTACCCGGGTATTGAGCGATCAGAAGATCAGCAAGCAAGCCCGCTCCAACTCCTGTAAAAGCCTGCCGGTAACACTTCCCGTACAGTCCGGTCTCCTCATCTGATATGTCGCATATCAAGTCTAGGGGTGGTAAACGTCAGACCCCAATAACCGATAAGTCGTGCCGATGTGAGGCTCATAACGGGTCGAGAAACTAATGGTAACACTTACCAGTAAATCTCTGAATCAGCCCTGGCCAGGGACTTCCCTGTTACGGCCAATCGAGCACAGTGCAACATCAACCCCCAATACCGGGAGAGACGAAACCCCTCCTATCGCTCATTGCCTTCATGTGACTCGGGACTGTACCCAAAAACCACCGTTTTGCACGCCCTCATGGACGTGGTAAGGTGGAAATCAAAGCACAGTGGGAATCACACAAGACTCTATGACGATCTCGGGTCTACAGACTAACCTGCATAAGTGTCACCAGAGAACTGCCATCTGATGTGAGGTATAATACCATCTGGGAGTTCTCGGCGAGTCCGTCCAGTGTACCCAGTCTCCACTGAGCACCCGTATACCATCTCTAATGTCAAACACCAATGAATATGGGATCATCCAGCGTCCATCTCATGGGTCGAGAAGCGTATACGCTAGTCTACTCTGGTATATCGATCCCCATCTCGATACACCCTCGACTAGGGACCTTGAAGGATGTACTTATGGACTCCCATGTCCCCACTAGTATGATCCGCATCATAGTCCAGGTAGACAAGTACACATCCTAAGGGCTTTACCAACATGTAATGATAAGACAGTATAAAGAGACAAATATACATGTTAAAATAAAGGGCAACCAGATAGCATACTATCATATCGAGCAAGAAAGTCCTCTCTATATATGTCCAAGCATCCAATATAATATACATCATCTGAACAATACCGGCCTCTAGGGCATACATACAACTAACAATCTCCCACTTGCACTAGGGCCAGCTGCTATAGTATCGCATACCAAGCATCCCGAAGAGCCTCTCAAACTGTATCTGGGGAATGGTCTTCGTGAGTGGACCCGCTGTGTTGTTCTTCGTGTCAACCCTCCTGACCTTGTTCTCCCGGCGATCAACTATCTCCCGGATCAGGTGATACCGCCTCAGAATATGCCAGGATCGCTGATGGGACCTGGGTTCCTTGGCCAAAGCCACCGCTCCATTGTTATCGCAATACAAAGGTATTGGATGCTCAATGGATGGAACCACTCCAAGTTCAGTAATGAACTTCTTGATCCAGACAGCCTCTTTAGCAGCATCGTTGGCAACGATGTATTCAGCCTCCATCGTCGAGTCTGCCACGGTTTCTTGCTTGGAACTTTTCCAGCTAACCGCCCCTCCGTAAAGGGTAAAGACAAAACCCGACTGCGACTTAGAGTCGTCCTTATCACTCTGGAAGCTCGAATCGGTAAAGGACTCCACTTGGAGTTCTCCGTTACCATACACCAAGAGCATCTCTTTAGTCCTTCGCAAGTACTTGAGAATGCTCTTCACAGCTGTCCAGTGACTCTCTCCAGGATCAGCTTGATACCTACTCACTACACTTAGTGAGTATGCTACATCGGGTCTGGTACATAGCATCGCGTACATGATAGAGCCTACTGCCGAAGCATAGGGTATCCCTTGCATGCGAGCTCTCTCCAAATCAGTGTTGGGAGACATCTCTTTGGAGAGAGTGAGCCCTGAGATCGTGGGTAAAAACCCATGTTTGGACTCTTCCATACTAAACCTCTTTAGTATAGTGTCAATGTACCTGGATTGGGACAATCCCAATATCCTTTTAGATCTATCTCTATAGATCATAATTCCCAATATGCAGGAGGCATCACCAAGATCTTTCATTGAGAATCTTTGTGGTAAGAAGAGCTTCACCGATTGCAACATAGGAATGTCATTTCCTATCAAGAGTATGTCGTCCACGTACAATACGAGGAAGACAACCTTACTCTCTGCCACCTTCTTGTAGATACAAGGTTCATCTACGTTTTTGACGAAATCAATCTCTTTGATAACGACGTCAAAGCAGATGTTCCAACTCCGCGATACTTGCTTCAATCCATAAATGGATTTAAGCAGCTTGCACACCTTCCCGCTGCTCCCACTATCTACGAAGCCCTCTGGCTGAGTCATGTACACGCACTCTTCTAAATCACCGTTTAGAAAGGCGGTCTTAACATCAATTTGCCAGATTTCGTAGTCATGATATGCAGCGATGGAAAGCATGATCCGGATGGATTTAAGCATAGCTACTAGAGAAAAGGTTTCGTCATAGTCCATACCTGGTCTTTGACGAAAACCTTTTGCAACAAGTCTAGCTTTGAAAGTCTCCATTTTCCCATCTACACCAAGTTTTTTCTTGAAGATCCACTTGCTCCCAATGGGTTTTACCCCTTCAGAAGCAACTTCCAAAGTCCATACTTTGTTGGTGTACATGGATTCCATCTCGTACCGCATTGCATCCAGCCATTTCACTGAGTCTCCACTCGTGATGGCCTGCTCGAAGCTAATTGGGTCATCATCAACCATGATGCAATCCTCGCTCCCACCATCAATGAGAAAACCGTAGTATCTCTCAGGTGGGTGAGGAACCCTACTAGATCGGCGGAGTGGCTGGGGTTCATCGGGAACTACCGAATCCTCTGGTTCTACAAGTCTTCTGTTATGGTTTGTGTTGCTGGCACCTCTTCCAGTTCTACCTCAATGCCACTAATCTGTTTCATAAGAAAACATTTTTCTAAGAAAGTGGCATGTCGAGAAACAAACACCTTTTGTTCCTCGGGATGGTAGAAGATATACCCTTGTGAATTCTTGGGATATCCTACAAACTTACATAAGACTGATCTTGCCTCGAGTTTGTCCGGATTTTGTCTTTTGACATAGGCCGGACAACCCCATATCTTAATATAATTAAGATGTGGTCTCTTCCCTTTTCATATCTCATATGGAGTGGTAGGCATAGATTTGGTAGGAACTCTATTTAATAGGTCTATGGCTGTTTCAAGCGCATATCCCCAGAAGGAAATAGGTAACTCAGTTGTACTCATCATTGAGCGCACCATATCTAATAGGGTGCGGTTCCTCCGTTCCGATACACCGTTGTGCTATGGTGTATATGGAGGAGTTAGCTGAGAGAGAATCCCATTCTCTTTTAGGAAGTCCAGGAATTCATTGCTCAAGTATTCACCTCCTCGATCAGATCGAAGGATTTTAATACTTTTCCCGGTTTGGTTCTCGACTTCTTGTTTATATTCTCTAAATTTCTCAAAAACTTCTGATTTGTGTTTCATCAGGAACACATATTCGAATCTAGAGAGATCGTCAATGAATGTAATGAAGTACGAAGAACCATCCCTGGCATGTGTAGACATGGGACCGCATACATCACTATGTACCAGTCCCAAGAGTTCGGTAACTCTTTCTCCGTGTCCCGTAAACGGAGTTTTGGTCATCTTGCCTTTGAGACATAACTAGCAAGTGTCATAAGATGAAAATTCAAACGGATTCAAATATCCATCTTTATGCAACTTAGCTAGTCGTGTCGCATTGATGTGACCCAGTCTACAATGCCACAAGAAGAATTCGTTCATTTCTGAACTCTTCCTCTTGTGTGTGTTTGTTATGCTCAGAGCTGCTGATTGATTTAGAACATAAATGCCATTGCACAACGTGCCTGATCCAACCAACTTTTGGTTTAGGAAAATGTTCATAACATTATCATGTAATACAAAATTATATCCCTCTTTACTTAACAAAGAAACCGATATAATGTTGCATATCAGGTTCGGCATGAAATAGCATTCGTTCAGAATCAATGTATTACCAGTTGGCAATACAAGGTGATATTTCCCGACGGTTTTAGCTGCAACAATTGCACCATTTCCAACCCTTATGTCTTTATCACCTTCTCCAACTTCTCTACCTTTCCTAAGCCCATGTAACTGATTACATATATGGGATCCTGACCCGGTATCTAATACCCAGGACGTAGAGGAAATGGAGAAACAGTTCTCTGTAACGAACACACCCGAAGAAAATGCATCAACATGTACTTTCTTCATTCGGGTGGCATGAGAATCCTGGTATTCCCCTATATCATGTTCAGTCTTATAACTCTTATAAGAAAGAACGGAACCAACGTTCCCCAGCACAGTATAACATGCGGGTTCGGTCAATACATCCATATTATTATCTTTATTAAGGCATGATATGGTCGCTACCAGGAGAGAGAGAGAAGAAAACACTTTAGCGTTTTCTCTTGCAAGATCAGATTGGTTATTATCTTATCTAATCAGGATGGCTCCCACAGTTTTTTATCAAATCTTCCTTCAAACCCTAAAAGGAAAGACTAGCCGGGATTAATTACACCCTACAACATCGCCAATCTTTCAGCCAGGCCAGTGTCGGTACTTTGAGGGAGGTTCCACGTGCTTTCGCATGGACCTAATTAAAGTAAACCTCATTTTCCCAGAGGCGTAACCCCGTTGACACATTTCTAGACACCAACTTGATCGGCTAATTGTCCTGTGTAAAACTCTCC
Source organism: Agapanthus africanus (assembly GCA_030015575.1). Lineage (NCBI taxonomy): Eukaryota > Viridiplantae > Streptophyta > Magnoliopsida > Asparagales > Amaryllidaceae > Agapanthus > Agapanthus africanus. The sequence goes on from CM057339.1 coordinate 399,155,688, forward strand.
CGGGAGTAACAATTACTCGCAGTGGGTATCGGGATCCAACTATCTCATAGAAGGCATGCAATCTCATTGCAAATCTCAACACTTGAAATTCCCGATAAAATTTTGCCCCTAGCGTGCTATGACCTTGACGCATGCCAAACAACCCATAGTCCGCTAGTCAAGTTCAACCCGTACAATTCGTGATTGAATTAAACCCACCCGTATGACCCTTGACGCATGCCAAACAACGCCGTACGAATACCCTAATCCAATCGCATCTCATGCTACAGATAAGTAATAATCAACTACCGTACACTACGCCTTGACGCATGCCAAACTACCGCAGCACGAATACTAAATATTACTTATCCGAATTGACGGAGGGCTACGCAGGTTTTTCAGAAAACCATAAGCGTAAAGAACTTGATATCGTCGTAGAATCGAGTGAATTTTGAAATGGAGTGATTTTGAGGCTTTCCTTAGTTTTACTAAAGAGGTCACTCCCGGTGAAGGGATCTCGGCTCTTTCCTCATCGAATAAGGTGCAGGATATATCATATATACCGCTATGCAAAGCAAAACTCTAAAAGCAATCAAAAGCAAACCGAGTGTTGTAGCATCTGCCAGTTTTGCTAAAGAGGTCACTCCCGGTGAAGGGATCTCGGCTCTTTCCCCATCGAATAAGGTGCAGGGTATATCATATATACCGCTATGCAAAGCAAAACTGTAGCTACCCTTTTATTTGAAAATTTGATTCTACAACATATTTTAGGTTTCTATTCTTTCATTAATCACATTAATGAAGTCCCATCATTTAAGTCACCTAAACATTACAGATAAATACGACGTACACTTATGCCATCCGCATTCGCCTCGATGTCCCCTCGTGCACCGTTAGGTTAGGTAACTAACGGCAGAGCAGGGCAGGGCTAGCGCGGGTGTAAAACATAAGTAACGCCTATATAATATATCATATATACTATATACAATATTTATCACAGAACATCAAATGATCACATCACAGATATCGCAGCAGAAAAAACATATGAAACATTGGATATACTAGGACGTCTGTGTTTTATTTTGAGCGTCTATAAAACACGGATTCCACGGTCGCGATGAATAGCCAATCCCACACCCCTAGACCCCTATGAGAGCGGCAAGCAACCCTACCAATTCTAGAGTTAGGAGACCCGGACTCGACTCCTCGAGTTGGTCTCCCACTGGACTCCAGAACCCAGTTACTTGTGCTCTCCTCCTTGGGTCTATCCTAGTGCGGAAAAGTAAATAATATACAAAAGGTGACATCAACCTCAACCCGGAAGTGCCCCAAATATAAAAGAATATTACATTACATTTGAATTTACATGAATGAAAATAAAAACTCTCATCTCACAAAAAACCCCGGCTATTCAAAACGCGACGATCCAATATAACATATCCAACAACACAGAACATCACATGTCATCAACGTAAGTAAATATGCGCATCCCAATTGTCGTTGACATATAGCAACGAAACCGGCGATATCACATATTACACTTACGGTCACAGAAAAGAAAGTGTAAAACTACAACATTTGGAATCCACAATCTGTTTAGACATCGTAAATCTGAAATATCATATATTCCGCATTTCATGCCTAACTGTATGAATTCCACATATTGTATCACATTCCAGATAAATAGACAGTATTAAACTTTTCGATCGAATAATCAAATACCCAATATTTCCTCAATAGCTCAACACTTGAGCGGAGTTCAAAAATTCCAGAATACGTCACAGTAGCAACGGTCCAGCCGTAGAAGGGTCAAGTCAACGCCTCACATGTGGCACGCCGTACTGCCCCAAACCCTAAGGTTCAAAAGGCAGTTCAAGACGGTCATATAATCGAGTTAAGGTTTGTTGTCTTCTAGAGGGTCCGTCACATCACATGCACGTTTTTCCGAAAGATTTAAAACCCGATAAAAAATCAACACATGAATGTTTTTCGTGCCGGGAAAAAATTGAGTTAATGATATCCGTTCGAACATTTTAATACTTTCTAAATTATCCGGAATAACATAACAAAATTAAATTCTCCGATCGAATCAGCGATTTCAAAATAAACCGTAAAATACTCAACACTTGAGTCAGATAAAAATGCCCAGAAAAATATCATGAAATTGAATAGGAACATTACTGTGCAAACAGTTAAAGGTGACGTCACAATATGGCCGCGGAACCGCCGCACGAGCCATGCTCGTGCCGCGGATCCACGACGCTTTGGGCTCAAAACAGTGTCGTTTTGCACAGTATTCCTTATATTTTCCTGCTGATTTTTTTAAGCATTTTTAATTTGGAAAAATCCCAGATTTTAAAAATTGTACAGAGAGGGTTTGATTTCGACGTGTTCGGGTTCGTTCGGAGTTTTAACTTCGTTAACACAACGCCTAATGCTCTAGCTAGGCTCTGATACCACTGTAGGGTTACTAGGCACACTAGCAAGGCTCTACAAGGCATCGACCATGCCAAAATTAAAATTTTATGTGCCGCGCAACCCTAAGAAAGATCGTTAACTAGAGTTTAGGCGAAACTAATGGCATGTAAACAACTTTACACTAAAGGGAACGCGATATACAACCTTTGTAGATCGGTCCTCCACTTCATTTGCTCCTTGTTGAAGTCCCTTCGCTGCGATCAAGGTTCTCCCGGGCTCTTGCATGGCTTCACGACGCGAAGGATGCGACCTTGCTTGAAGTCTCCGAGGCCGAAGATGATCTACGTCGAGGGAATTCCGACTCAAGCTCCTACTTCACTAACTAGAGAATTAGTGAAGTAAACACCCTAAACTAAAGTGCTAGTCTAGTAGAGGATGGAGAAATAGGAAGTGGGTTCTCTTTAGAATTTTGTTTCTCACAAGGATTCTCACTTTGGATCAAACCCTAGCTTGCTTTTCTCTTGCTCAATGAAGAAGAAGATGATGAACAAAAGAAAAGAAATGAGGATAAGATTAAGTGAGAAAGGTAACCATGGTGAGTGAGTATCATTTACTAACCTTTGTAGAGCCATAACCATAGCTAATTTGATTATGGTTGGGTTAAAAGGAATCTAAGGTAAAGACAAAGCTAGTAGACTTTGTCAAAGAAAAGTAAGCTTCTACAAGCTTCATGCTTATTCCAAAACTCTACTAATTTTGTAATTATCTTAAATAAACATAACCCACCATAATTCTTAGAATGGTGTATGTCTCATACACACATGTCTAGTGTATCAACAACCATGATACAAATATATAACACATTTTAATATATATATATCATATATATATAGTAAAGATGTGTGAAAGTGAGAAAAACCCTAAAGTGAACATGTGTTAGTAAATGTAAATTAGTATATCCAATATACAATTATACACTTAATTATTAAATCAACACTTGACTTAATAATCCGGTCATATCTCATATAACCGGCTAACAATCATTGTATCGACTTATCGAATCAACACTTGATTCGATAACCTAGCTAAATCATATATAACCGATCGATACAAAAAAAAATCGCGAGAATAGAATACGGTATCACATACACGCATTTATTCTCGGTCTCGCACATATCACATGCGTGCTCCTATTTCGTTTTTCCTGAGCCAGAAAAACCTCTATGTAGGACTCTAAAGATTCGTCAATACGCCGGCAGTAGGAGATGATCACATCACACACCCACAAGCCGTCAGCGGTACTAGCTGGACGTAACGACTACCCGGGTATTGAGCGATCAGAAGATCAGCAAGAAAGCCCGCTCCAACTCCTGTAAAAGCCTGCCGGAAACACTTCCCGTACAGTCCGGTCTCCTCGTCTGATATGTCGCATATCAAGTCTAGGGGTGGTAAACGTCAGACCCCAATAACCGATAAGTCATGCCGATGTGAGGCTCATAACGGGTCGAGAAACTACTGGTAACAGTTACCAGTAAATCTCTGAATCAGCCCTGGCTAGGGACTTCCCTGTTACGGCCAATCGAGCACAGCGCAACATCAACCCCCAATACTGGGAGAGACGAAACCCCTCCTATCACTCATTGCCTCCATGTGACTCGGGACTGTACCCAAAAACCACCGTTTTGCACGCCCTCATGGACGTGGTAAGGTGGAAATCAAAGCATAGTGGGAATCACACAAGACTCTATGACGATCTCGGGTCTACAGACTAACCTGCACAAGTGTCACCAGAGAACTGCCATCTGATGTGAGGTATAATACCATCTGGGAGTTCTCGACGAGTCCGTCCAGTGTACCCAGTCTCCACTAAGCACCCGTATACCATCTCTAATGTCAAACACCAATGGATATGGGATCATCCATCGCCCATCTCATGGGTCGAGAAGCGTATACGCTAGTCTACTCTGGTATATCGATGCCCCGTCTCGATACACCCTCGACTAGGGACCTTGAAGGATGTACTTATGGACTCCCATGTCCCCACTAGTATGATCCGCATCATAGTCCAGGTAGTCAAGTACACATCCTAAGGGCTTTACCAACATGTAATGATAAGACAGTATAAAGAGACAAGTATACATGTTAAAATAAAAGGCAACCAGATAGCATACTATCATATCGAGCAAGAAAGTCCTCTCTATATATGTCCAAGCATCCAATATAATATACATCATCTGTACAATACTGGCCTCTAGGGCATACATACAACTAACATAAATATCCTTCAAATCATGATACATCTTGGTGGAACCAGGATGAATACTGTATACTGCTCTATGGGCCTCCTCTAAAATCTCTCGCCTCAATCCGTCAGAATCTGGCATGCAGAGAAGAGTCCTAAAACGTAATACTCCATGATCATCAATCATAAACTCCGTCTCCCTGCCCTGCCTAACCTGATCCATAATCTCCATTATACGAGTATCTGTGGGCTGCGCCTCTCGAATGCGATCCAATAACTGAGGTCTGGTGCGAACATATGCTAGCTGGCCTCCTGCCGATATGAACTCAAACTGTATACGACTATCACATAAGATCTGCCAGTCTATAGAAGACTGTCTCTGCAAAATGCTCGAATGAGATAAGCTACCTCCAGGTCTCCGACTCAAGGCATATGCTACAACATTCGCCTTGCCTGGATGGTACAAGATCTCACAATCGTAATCTTTCACCAGTTCTATCCATCTACGCTGCCTTAGGTTCAGATCTCTCTGCTGAAAAATATACTTTAAGCTCTTATGATCTGTGAAGATTTGACAAGACTCTCCATACAAGAAATGTCTCCAAATCTTCAATGCAAATACCACGGCAGCCATCTCTAGATCATGAGTGGGGTAGTTTTGTTCGTGCCTCTTCAACTGTCGAGAAGCATAAGCTACAACCCTGCCGTGTTGCATCAATACACAGCCTAAACCCACTCTAGAAGCATCGCAATATACCACAAAACCCCGGAAGGTAACGATAATACAGGTGCAGTCGTCAAGCGCGTCTTCAACTGCTGGAAACTCTGTTCACACGCATCTGTCCACTGAAATGGAACCTCCTTCCTAGTCAATCCGGTCAAAGGTGCAGCTATCCGTGAAAAATCCTGTACGAAGCGTCTGTAATAACCTGCCAGACCTAAGAAACTCCGAACCTCCGTAACTGACACAGGTCTGGGCCAGTGCTGTACCGCTTCAATCTTCTTTGGGTCTACACAGATACCCTCTCTCGTAACTATGTGACCCAAGAACTCTACACTATCGAGCCAAAAAGCACACTTAGAGAATTTTGCAAACAGCTGATGCTCCTTCAAGATCTGCAACGTAATACGCAAATGCTGCTCGTGCTCCATCTGACTCCGAGAATAAACAAGAATGTCATCTATGAACACTATGATAAACCGATCAATGAAGGGTCTAAAGATACGGTTCATCATGTACATAAAAGCTGCTGGAGCATTGGTGAGTCCGAACGACATCACCAGAAATTCATAGTGCCCATATCTCGTACGAAACGCCGTCTTCGGAATATCGCCCTTCCGAACCCTCAACTGATGATATCCCGACCTCAAATCAATCTTTGAGAAAAACCCAGCTCCCTGCAACTGATCGAATAAGTCATCTATACGTGGTAGTGGATACCTGTTTCGCGTAGTGACGCGATTTAGCTGTCGGTAGTCGATGCATAGTCTCATACTACCGTCCTTCTTCTTTACAAATAAGACAGGAGCTCCCCACGGTGATACACTGGGACGAACAAGCCTTCTATCTAACAACTCTTGCAACTGGCCTTTGAGTTCCTTCAATTCCGTCGGTGTCATTTGATAGGGTGGTATAGAAATAGGCCCCGCACCCGGAATCAAGTCAATGCAAAATTCAATGTCACGATCGGGTGGTAATCGTGGTAACTCAGCAGGAAATACCTCAGGAAATTCTCGTGCGATCGGAATATGGTCCAATGGAACCTCAGCGACCCCTAAGTCCTGAACGAATGCCAAGAACCCATGAAAACCCTTCTTCAAGAGTCGCCCCGCACAAAGAGCAGAAATCATGTTGGCATGAGTTAATTTACAATCCCCTTGCACAACAAACACCGGTTCCATTGGAAAACAAAATCTAACCGCCTTTCCCCGACAATCTACATAGGCATGACAAGCGGCTAACCAATCCATACCCAGAAGTATATCAAAATCTAACATATCCAGGAGAATCAGATCAACAAGCGAATCTATAGCACCAATACGCACAGAACATGATCTGAATACGTGCCGAGCTATAAAAGAATCTCCCACCGGGGTAATCACTACTAATGGTAACTCTAACAATCTCTTTCCCCAAAGAAAGTGCAAATCGTGAAGATACATAAGAATGTGTAGAACCGGGATCAAATAAAACATGTGCCTCTAACGAGCATACTGTAAGAGTACCTGTCACGACTGCATTTAATGCCTGGGCATCCTATGGAGTCAGCGCAAATACTCGTGCCTGGCCCTTGCCCACATCCTGTCGTCCTCTACCTCTATCTCCTCGACCTCTCTGAGCACGTCCTGCAAAGACCCGACCTCGTAGTGCAACTGCCTGGCGTGTAGCGCCAACTGGGGGAGGAAGTAAAGCCATCGGCGTAGGAGGTGGAAGAGGTAAAGCAGCCTGTGGAACAACGGTCCCTCCCTGAGCTCTACAATCCCGTGCAAAGTGTCCGGGAAGTCCACAACTAAAACATATAGATGGAGGTCTCTGATCATCGGGATAAGAACTGAACATCTGGCCCTGGGTCCAACCTCGTCCGACACTGCGGCCTGGAGTATATCTGCCTCTACCTCTGCCAAACTGTCTAGTGATCGGCGCGATCGGTCTACTCTTCTTTGGCTCTGGAACAACCACTGCCTCACTCAAACGCTTCTCCACTCATATTGCTGCATCCATGGCCTGCGCATACGTCTCAAAATGCTGGGAGCCTATAGCCAGATACAACTGCGTGTACAAACTCCTTAGGAAGCTCTTCACCCGAAGCTCCTCCGTAGGTACTAGGTATGGGGCATAGCGCGACAGCTGGGTGAATCGTAAGTCATAATCTGCCACCGACATACTTGCCGATTTTCGCAACGCTTCAAAACTGCTAGCTCTAGCGTCCCTCACACTCTGGGGAAGAAATCTGGCAAGAAAGACCGTGGAAAACTCGGTCCACGACATCGGAGGAAGACTCGTAGCTCTCCCTCTCTCCATCGACTCACACCACTCCTGTGCAAGTCCCTCCAAACGAAAGCTAGTTAGCTCAACTGACCTCGTATCAGAACATCGCAATGATCTGCCAATCCTCGCCATTCTATCAAGAAAGGACTGAGGATCTTCCGCCACATCGGTCCCCGTAAATACCGGAGGTCTCAATATCATAAACTCTGCAAGTGATACCTCCATCACTCTCGTATCTACAAGTGTTACCGTCTGCGTAGGCTGTACCTCGGACTCTGCTACGGTCGGTGCCGGATCCGGTCTCAGTACTCGAGTGGCCTCAGCTAACTGTCCTACCACTCGCTGTAATCCCAACATACCCTCCTCAATCCTAGTCATATGATCAGGAGGAGGAGGATCAACATGCTCATGCACCTTCGGAACGTCCGGTGTACCAGTCGTCGTCACAGGCGGACTCGCCCTAGCTGCATCTCTGGCCGCGGCTCGCCTAGCCCGCGTAGCCATAGCAACTGGAACAAGAAACGAGAGTTGATAAGGCGTAAGAATAGGAACAATCAATAACGGAGAATCAACGGAAGAATAGATCAAGATATACATCCTAAGATTAGTTAGGCTGAATACGATAACGTAAATATGCCGCGGAACATACGTACGGTACTGCATTCATCCTAATTCACCTACTCCATCAAACCAAAGGCCATCCTAACACACGGACTCACATCAACCTATTGAAATCCCTTACTTAATTCCGTAAGGTTACTCCTAAGCTCTGATACCAACTTTGTCACGACCCAAATGTGGATGTGGTCGGCACTTAGATTGTATCATATCTAAAGGTATGCACACAGTCCAAGTAAGCCGAAAACCAAGATCACAATACCTTTTTGCGGAATTCTTTATAAAAATTTTAGTTTTTTTTAAAAATAAAAATCACAATTTATGAAGTTAAATTATTAAAATAGTATAAAGTGTTAAGTTTGGTTGCATCCCTAGTTGGGATCAACAACGGAAATAAATCTCAATATATAGGACATCAACATGAATTCAGTCATAAAAAAAAGAAACCACAATGTATAGAACTAAACAATCTCAACTATCAAATATATATATATATATATATATATATATATATATATATATATATATCATCTCTCACTCTAAGTCAAAATACAGGTCTGATGGAGACTTTCTAGATACAAAGATACAATACCAAAAGAGAATGTTACTATATATATAACCCACCTATCAAAAGATACTATACAGCTGCAAAAGTAGATCTGCACCTCAGCTAACCGTCCACTCTACCCCTGCAAGGAACTGTGGCACAACGGGGGTGAGTTGCCAACTCAGTGAATATAACTAACATATAACGGTTAATAATGTAATATGACGATCATACTAACTGAAATGTGAAAAAATATAATGTATGATTATATGTGAAAATCAACAATATATAATACAAATCTCATAGTCCAACTGAAATCTCATCATTTATTCCCAATATATTCATTTCCCAGTGTCCATCATCGACACAAAACTTCCATTTCTCACAGGCATCATTTCTCGAATGATCCTGAAATCAACAATACCGGTCGTTATCATCTAGATATACGCCGTATTTTTATCACTATCTCCGGTATCGAGTAACCTCGCTAGGCTCCTCCGCCTCAATGCGACTATCCTGCCCCTCGGTCTCGACCGGGTCCACCATGTATCCAACTGTATATCTCTCTCACTCAGTATGGATAACGTAAAATCCACGACCGTATATCTCCCCCACTCGGTCCGGAATAAAAATCAAATCATAAAACATCTCATGGTGGACATGACACATCAATCATAAAATCACTGGATTTATGTAATAGTATTCAAAACTCAAAACCACAAATCCTCCATAATACATTTACCTCTTAAATCAACATGAAATATACATATATTAACATGATATAAATGATGAAATTTACTACTTTTATTGATATGTGAGATACGATATAAATCATTTTAACAAGTATTATGCTAAGTGTAAAAGTAACATAGCAATATCGACGATGTGTGTGTAACATATAAGATGTGCATGTGGCATGACTCGTCGATACTTGTGAAGTGTTCTAGCAACTAAGCAATTATATATGTGAATGATGAATGCATATTATCAATTTGGCATAACAATATAAAGCATTTAAGTTAATTAAACTACGGGCGTAACACGCCATCTTTACAAAATTCCCCAGTAGATGTTTAGTCTACTCATCGGAAACGTCGAAACTATTCAGGAATTGCTAATCATTTCCCTTTCCCCGCTGCCTCCGTAATTCCCGTATTCGAATCTAATATCACAATTTAACGTATATAAGAAAACGGCCATTCCAACATGACAGAAATGAAAAACACCCATTCCCACGTACTAATTATATAATATACGACTATATCGAGCTATTAAACACTTAAACTTACTGGATTTTAACCTTAACCTGCATCGCTACAGAATTTAAATCGCGACGTATTTTAACCGTGTCGTATTTGGTGTTTTAAGATATCCTTTCCGATATACATTTCCAGATTCTATTTACAGTGAAACTAATTTAATTAAACAACACCAAAATAGCCAAAATTATACACTGAAAACTATCCAACAAGACAAACCCACATAGCTCCCCCTATAGCCGGCGACGCCGGAATTTCATGTTTGGCCGCCGGCCAAAAACCGGCCCCCTGGGTTCGTGGTCCTATGGTTTGTTCTAGCTGTTTCCTACATCATTTTAACACTGTTTTGTTAAGTTAAATGTCTTCTAATTAAAAGCAGATTTCAAGAGAGCTTAATATTAACCAAAATACGATATTATGTGACTTGGTTCAATTCAAAATAACTAATCTATAGAACTTAAAATTTCCTGCCGTGTTTAAGAATTTTACCCTCCAATTAACTGTTGGAATAACCCTCCAAGATGCTAAGTTCCTCCTAGCTTGATGGTGATGAAAAACCAAGAATATAGCTTCCTTCTTCTTCTTCCTCTTGTTCTTTCTTTTCTCTTTTAAAATTTTCTTTTCCTTTAAATCTTTTGAGTTTTAATCTGATCTTGTGAACTGAATATGTGTTATATATATGAGAGGAGGAAGGGATAAGGTGAAGGAGGAGGTGGAAGCAAGCTAGAGGTAAGGGTTTCATGCAAGTAGGAGGTGTAAGGTGAGTGTGTGCATGCAAGCATGAGGTGTCCATGCCTTATCATTAAATTTTGTTTTAATTTGAAATTGAATTCTGAACTAAATTGATTTCTATCCCACTTTCATTTATATCCTCAACAATTTCCTATTTGCATAAAAAAAAATTACTTTACTTATAAACTCTTCACAACCTAGCTTATTATAAAACACCCATTTTATTAAAATAAAGCTAAATTTGTCATTAAAACCCTTATAACTTATTTATGTTGCATACTAAAATTTTAACTTAAATTGTTTTACATATAACTTATGAAAATTGACTTATTTGATTTTAACAACTTTGTGATTTATCATATTATTCTTAAATTAATTAATTTTTATTTATTTCTAAATTTTCAAAATGCTACAAAATGTAACTTAGCTAGTCGGGTCGCATTGATATGGCCTAGTCTACAATGCCTCAAGAAGGATTCGTTCATTTCTGAACTCTTCCTCTTGTGTATGTTCTGTATACTAAGAACTGTAGTTTGATTTAGAACGTATATGTTTTTAGATAACGTGCTTGAACCGATCAATTCTTGATATATGAAATGTTCAAAACACTATCCAATCAATACAAAATTATATCCTTCTTTACTAATAAAGAGACTGATATGATGTTGTACATCAGGTTCGGTATCTAATAACATTCGTTCAGAATCAATGTATTCTGGTAATACAGGGTGATAACTACCAACAGACTTGGTTGCAACACTTGCACTGTTTCTATCTCATGAAACTTATCACCCGTTTCTCAGTCCTCTACCTATCTGTAGCCCATGTAACAGATTACATTTGCGGGATCCTGATCTGGTATCAAATACCCAGGACGTAAAGGATATTGAGAAACATTTCTGTGTAATGAACACACCCGAAGAAGGTGCATCAACATGCACTTTCTTCATTTGGGCGGCACGGGAATTCTGGTAATCCCTTATTTCCTGCTCTGTCTTATAACAATTGTAAGTTGGAGTGGGGCCAACGTTCCCCAGCTCAGTATAACAAGCGGGTTCGGTCAATACATCTGTATTATTATCTTGATTAAGGCATTACATGGTCGGTACCAGGAGAGAGAGAGAGAATAAAACACTCAGCGTATGCTCTTGCAAGATTAGATTGGTTATTAATATACCTAATCAGGATGTCTTCCACTGTTTTAGTCAAATCTTCCTTCAAACCCTAAAAAGAAAGACTAGCCGGGATTAATTACACCCTACAAGTTCGCCAATCTTTCAGCCAGGCCAGTGCCGGTACTTTGAGGGAGGTTCCCCGTGCTTTCACACGGACCTAATTAAAGTAAACCTCGTTTTCCCAGAGGCGTAACCCTGTTAACACATTTCTAGACACCTACTTGATCGGCTAATTGTAATGTGTAAAACTCTCCCAGGAGTAAGTCTTACTCGCAGCGGGTATCGGGATCCAACTATCTCATAGAAGGTATGCAATCTCATTGCAAATTTCAACACTTGAAATTCTCAATAATATTTTACCCCTAGCGTCTTATGACCTTGACGGAGGACAAACTACCCATAGTCCGCTAGTCAAGTTCAACCCGTCATTTCCTGATTGAATTAAACCCACCCGCACGACCCTTGACGAAGGCCAAACTACGTCGTACGAATACCCTAATCCAATCGCATCGTATGCTAGCAGATAAGAACTAGTTAGCTACCGTACACTACGCCTTGACGGAGGCCAAACTACCGCAGCACGAATACTAAGTAGTACATATCTGAAATGACGGAGGGCTACGCAGGTTTTTAAGAAAACCATGAGCGTAATGAACTTGATATCGTTGTAGAATCGAGTGATTTTAAATGGAATGTTTTTTAGGCCTTTTCTAGTTTTGCTAAAGAGGTCACTCCCGGTGAAGGGATCGTCGGCTCTTTCCTCATCGAATAAGGTGCAGGATATTTCACAAATACCGCTGTGCAAAGCAAGAACTATAGAAGCAATCAAAAGACAAACCGAGTTTGTAGCATCTGCTAGTTTCACTAAAGAGGTCACTCCCGGTGAAGGGATCTCGGCTCTTTCCTTATCGAATAAGGTGCTGGATGCTCTACAAGGAACACCGCTATGCAAAGCAAGAACTAGAGCTACCAGTTTTTAAACAAGTTTCTACAACATCTTTAGGTTTCTTTTATTTCATTAATCTCATTAATGAAGTCCCATTTTATTATGCTTCACAAGCATCAGATATGAAACGAAATCAACAATATATAATATATATCTCATATATATAATATAAACATTCGTCTCAGGCAGTAATATGATCTCATCACAGAACATTGCAGCAGAAGAACACATATGAAATATTGGATATACTAGGAGGTCCGTGTTTTTAATACGAGCCTGTATAAAACACGGATTCCACGGTCGCGATGAATAGCCAAACCCACATCCCTAGACCCCTACGAGAGCGGAAAGCAACTCTGCCAATTCTAGGGTTATGAGACCCGGTCTCGACTCCTCGAGATGGTCCTCCACTGGACCCTAGAACCCGGTTACTTGTGCTTCCCGCCTTGGGTCTAACCTAATGCGGAAAAGTAAATAATATACAATGGTGACATCATCCTCAGCCCGGAAGTGCCCCAATAAAAGAATATTACATACAAATGAATTTTACATGAATGAAAATAAAAACTCTCATCTCACATAAAAACCCCGGCTATTCAGAACACGACGATCCAATATAACATATCACAGCATCACATAATATCTCATATCATCAACGTAAGTAAGTATGCATACACCGATTGTCGTTGATGTATAGCAACGAAAAATGGCTATACAACTACATACTACACTTACGGTCACAGAAAAGAAAGTGTAAAACTACAACAGTTGGAATCCGCAACCTTCTTAGACATCGCATGCCTAACCAAATGAATTCCTTAGACATCTCATGCCTAACAATTATAAACCCCGCATTTTAGTCTCATTATCGAAAACTCTTTTCAATATCAAGTCGGGCAATTCAACAAGATTCCCGACATCCTGATCGAATGCTCGTCGCAAACTTTAGTAGACGGTCGCACCCCCGATGCCGTCGACGAAGTGCACTAAGGCGGAACACCACTGCCGCGAGAACCCGAATGGATGCTTTTGGCGACGGGGTTCTCCTACAGTCACTTGGTCAGGGCTTTGAGGCGTGGATGTTTATTAAGTTTACCCAACGAGTATCCGCGTACGCTACGTGACTGCGACGGACTTTTGATCGCATCAAAATTCCGTGGAAACCGATCATCTGAGACTGAACTGCTAGATTTATAACATTCAAATTTAGTTATCTCATAACTACTTGTGGATTCCAAATATTGTATCACAATCCAGATAAATAGACAATGTTAAACTTTCCGATCGAATAAACAAACACCCAAGATTTCCCAAATAATTCTCAACACTTGAAATTAGTTTAAAAACATCCATCACATGCCACAGTACCAATGGTCCTGCCGTAGAAGGGTCAAACCAACGCCTCATATGTGGCAACGCCGTACTTCCCCAAACCCTAAGGTTTAGAGGCGGTTCATACGGTCACATAATCGAGTTAAGGTTTGTGTTCTTCTAGAGGGTCCACCGCGTTACCTGCATGACTAAGAACGTTCTTAAACTACGGAAAAATCCAACACTTGGAAATTTTCCGGCAGGGGAAGAAATGAGTTATTGATATCCGTTCGAACTTTTTAACACGTTCTAAAATTACCCGGAAAGACTAAACGAAGTTAAACTTTCCGATCGAATCAACGAGTTCCTAATACATCCCAGAATACTCAACACTTGAGTATAATTGAAAATTCCCAGAAGCTTGTAGAGACACCTAGGGATATTACTGTAGAAAAATGAGTCCCTAATCTCCACATACGGCCGCGGAACCGCCGCTAAATGCAGGATATTGCCGCGGTTCCGTGGCGCACTAATGGAATTAGGTGGTTATATTCTACAGTTATCCTTAGATTTCCCTGCTTAATTTTCTGAGCATTTTTAATATGAAAAATGTCAATTTTTTGAAAAATTTCCAGAAACTAGGTTTTATCGGGTATTCGGAGTTCGATCGGACTTTAAACTTCGCCTAGACTTCGCCTAAAACTCTAACCTTGCTCTGATACCACTGTAGGGTTACTAGGCACCCTCACAAAGGTCTACAAGGCATCAACCATGCCCGATTTAAAATTTAGACGTGCCGAACAACCCTAACCAAGATCTTTAAACTAGAGATTAGGCAAAACAAAGCATGTTAAACACTTTAACATCTAAGAGTTTGGGATTACAACCTTTGTAGTCCAGTCCTTCACTTCATAAGCTCCGTTTTGAGGTCCTTTCACTGCGATCATCAAGAATCCGGACTCTAGAGAGGCTCCACAAAAGAAAGATGCAAGCTTGCTTCCGATCTTCGATAACTAAGATGATCTACCTTGAAGAAACTTTAACTCAAGCTCTCACTCGCTAATGAAGTGAACACCCTAATCTAAATGGCTAGGATAGATTAGGATGATGAAGTAGGAATTTAGCTCTATTTTATTTTCTTAATCTCACTCATTTTCATCACCTCTCAAAAAGCTAGAAAGCTTTTCAAGCAAGAAGGAAGAAGAAGAAGCTAACTCTTTTGTGATGAATAATGAATAACTCAAGTGTGAGGTTAGAAATGCAACCATGGTATAAGTGAGAAGAACTAACCCTTGTAGAGATTGAACCATGGTTAAAAGGTTTGGTTGGGTTAAACAAATATCTATGCAAAATATCAACACATAATATCTTTGCAAGAAACAAAAAGCAAAGCTTTTAGAAACTTCTAGAAAAGATTAACCCAAATCAAAACCTAACCATGTTTAATCTCCACTAAACATGTTGCATTAATAACCCTAACATGTTACAATATTATATATCACATATACAATATTTATTGTAACAAAATAAAATAATACAATTAACATATATCGCATATATATCAATGTATTACCCGAGTGAGAAAAAGAATCTTTTAGTGAGCTTATATTAGTTAATGTAATTTAATATATCAAATATATAATTATACATTAAATTATCGAATCAACACTTGATCGATAATCCGGCTATTTCACAAATAACCGACTAATATAATCTGTATCAGTTCATCGAATCAACACTTGATCCGATGACCCGGCTATATCACATATACCCGGCCGATATCTCATATCGCGAGAATCTAATATGGTATCACATACACATATTGTTCTCGGTCCCACACATATCATATATGTTCTCCTACTCAGTTTTGCCTGAGCCAAGAAACCTCTGTGTAGAACTCTAAAAACTCGTCAATACGCCGGCAGTAGGTGATGATCATATCAAACACCCACAAGCTGCAAGCGGTCAGCTAAACGTAACAGCCACCCAAGTATTGAGCGATCAGAAGATTAACAAGCAAGCCTGTACATTCTCCTGCGAATCCAATCAGTAACACTCCCGTACAGTACGGTCTCTTCGTCTGATATGTCGCATATCTCGCCTAGGGGTGGTAAACGTCAGACCCCAGTAGCTTGATAAGTCATGTCGATATGAGGTCTATAACAGTTCGAGAAACTACTGATAACACTTACCAGTAAATCTCAGCAACCATGGCCGGGGATTTCCAGTTATAGCCAATCAAACACAGCGCAACATCAACTCCTTATACCGGGAGAGACGAATCCCTTCCTATCGCTCATTGCCTCCATGTGATTCGGGACTGTACCCAAAAGCCACCTTTTTGCACGCCCTCTTGGACGTGGTATGATAGAAATCAAAGCACAGTAGGAATCACACAAGACTCTATGACGATCTCGGGTCAACAGACTACTCTGTACCAGTGTCACCAGAGAACTGCCATCTGACGTGATGTATAATACCATCTGGGAGTTCTCGGCGAGTCCGTCCAGTGTACCCAGTCTCCACTGAGCACCCGTACACCATCCTTGATGTCAAACACCAATGGATATGGGATCATCCATCGCCCATCATATGGGTCAAGATGCGTATACGCTAGTCTACTCTGGTGTATCGATGCCCTGTCTCGATACACCCTCGACTAGGAACAGTTATAGGATGTACTCGTCGACTACCGTGGCCCCACTAGTATGATCTCATCATAGTCCCAGTAGTCGAGTACATATCCTAAAGGCTTTATGAATATGTAACATAGAGACAATCAGAGTACATGTTAAGATAAAGTACAACCAGATAGCATACTATCATGTCGTGCAAGAAAGTCCTCCCTATATATGTCCAAGCATCCATTACAATATACATCATATGTACAGTAATGGCCTCTAGGGCATACATATAACTAACAAGTGCCGCTTGCGGCCTATGGTTAAACCCAATGCCCGCGTAGTGTCGAGTGTTTAGAGTCCCACACAGAGGGTTTCCCTGCATCGGGCAAAAGATGTAGAGGTCGTATAGTTTTACAACAGGGTTCGATAACATGCGTGTACTTGTGCACGCATGATGATTCAGATGGACATTACTAGTGGGCTTTGGTTTAAGCCGGATCCTAGTACTGTACTGATGGATTGTCTTCGTCTTCTGTATTCGTATTTTTTGGAATACGGATACGAGTATGTATATACGGACGGGGGGCGTTTTTGTAATCTGTACAAAAATTGTTTTTGAAGATGACATAACATAATTGTATTATTCATTTTGGTTTAAATTATTAATACATTTATGTAAAAGGAAATGAAGTGGATATTGTATGAATTAGGACATCGGTGCTTAGGATACATGGTGTGAAAGGTTCCTAGGCACACTATAGAGGTCTCACAAGGCATCAACCATGCCAATTTAAAATTTTATGGGTGCCGAGAAACCCTAATACGGATCGTCGGCTAGAATTCTAGGCGAAACATTAAACTAGTTAACATCTTAACTAAAGGAGAGAGGCTACAACCTTTGTAGATCCGTTTTTCCACTTCCTTAGCTCCACGTAGGCGTCCTCTCGCTGTCCATCTTGAATCCCGAACTCAATCGTCGGCTTCATCGGGAAATTGGGCGGACTAGGTCGTCGGCTTCGTGCCGAAGATGATCTACGTCGAGGTTGCACAAGTTCAAGCTCCAACTTCACCAAGTTGTGAAACTTGTGAAGAAAACACCCAAAACAACTTGGCAAGAGGTAGAGGGTGAAGAAATAGGAGGTGGGTTCACTTTAGAATTGGATTTCACTCACTTTTGCTCAAGTTGCCATTGATGGGCTTAAGCTTTTCTTGAAGAAGAAGATGATCAAGAAGAAGAAAGAATATGATAAGTTATTTAAAATGAAAAAGAAAACAATACTTATCATATCCTAACTAAGGTTAAGTGTAGAGAATATACCATAGTTACTTGGATGAGTTAGGGTTAAGCATGAAGACAAGAATGGTTGCATAAGTCAAAGCTTCATGAAGCTTCAATAAGAGACAAAGAAAGCCACCATTCTCAACTAAACCTTTTCTAAATAAATAAATAAACAAATAAATAAATAAAAAGGCAAAACCCTAATCATCTCTTAACCATGGTTTAATTCTTCACACCTAACCAAATGAGCAAGTATCATCAAACATGATATAAAGATGTGCACAAAAGTATATCACATATACAACATGTACATCAAGTGAGAAAATCCATTTAAAGTGAACCAATACCAGTTAATGCAAAGTAATATATCAAATATATAATTATACATTAAATCATTAAATCAACACTTGATTTAACGATCCGTTCATATCGCATATAACCGACCAGTATCCAATGTATCGTTTTATCGAATCAATGATTCGATAACTAGGTCATATCGCATACAACCAATCGAAACATTCATCGCGAGAATGAAATGCGGTATCACATACACGCATTATTCTCGGTCCTGCACATATCTCATATGCGCTCCTATTTCGTTTCGCTTGAGCCAGGAAACCTCTGTGTAGGACTCTAAAGACTCGTCAATACGCCGGTAGCAGATGATGATCATATCAAGCACCCACAAGCCGCAAGCGGTCTGCTAAACGTAACGGCCATCCGGGTATTGAGCGATCAGAAGATCGACGAGCTAGCCCGCTCACACTCCTGTGAATCCAACCAGTAACACTTACCGTACAGTCCAGTCTGTTCGTCTGATACGTCGCATATCAAGTCTAGGGGTGGTAAACGTCAGACCCCAATAACCGATAAGTCGTGCCGATGTGAGGCTCATAACGGGTCGAGAAACTACTGGTAACACTTACCAGCAAATCTATGATCAGCCCTGGCCAGGGACTTCCCTGTTACGGCCAATCGAGCACAACGCAACATCAACCCCCAATACCGGGAGAGACGAAACCCCTCCTATCGCTCATTGCCCCCATGTGACTCAGGACTGTACCCAAAGACCACCGTTTTGCACGCCCTCATGGACGTGGTAAGGTGAAGATCAAAGCACAGTGGGAATCACACAAGACTCTATGACGATCTCGGGTCTACAGACTAACATGTACAAGTGTCACCTGAGAACTGCCATCTGACATGAGGTATAATACCATCTGGGAGTTCTCGGCGAGTCCGTCCAGTGTACCCAGTCTCCACTGAGCACCCGTATACCATCTCTGATGTCAAACACCAATGGATATGGGATCATCCATTGCCCATCTCATGGGTCGAGAAGCGTATACGCTAGTCTACTCTGGTATATCGATGCCTCGTCTCGATACACCCACGACTAGGGACCTTGAAGGATGTACTTATGGACTACCATGTCCCCACTAGTATGATCTGCACCATAGTCCAGGTAGTCAAGTACACATCCTAAGGGCTTTACCAACATGTAACCATAAGACAGTTTAAAGAGACAAGTGTACATGTTAAGATAAAGAGCAACCAGATAGCATACTATCATATCGAGCAAGAAAGTCATCTCTATATATGTCCAAGCATCCAATATAATATACATCATCTGTACAATACTGGCCTCTAGGGCATACATACAACTAACAATCTCCCACTTGCACTAGGGCCAGCTGCTGTAGTATCGCATACCGAGCATCCCGAAGAGTCTCTCAAACTGTATCTGGGGAATGACCTTCGTGAGTGGATCCGCCGTGTTGTTCTTCGTGTCAACCCTCCTTACCTCGATCTCCCGGCGATCAACTATCTCCCGGATCAGGTGATACCGCCTCAGAATATGCCTGGATCGCTGATGGGACCTGGGTTCCTTGGCCAAAGCCACCGCTCCATTGTTATCGCAATACAAAGGTATTGGATGCACAATGGATGGAACCACTCCAAGTTCAGTAATGAACTTCTTGATCCAGACATCCTCTTTGGCAGCATCGTTGGCAGCGATGTATTCAGCCTCCATCGTCGAGTCTGCCACGGTTTCCTGCTTGGAACTCTTCCAGCTAACCGCCCCTCCGTAAAGGGTAAAGACAAATCCCGACTGCGACTTAGAGTCGTCCTTATCACTCTGGAAGCTCGAATCGGTAAAGGACTCCACTTGGAGTTCTCCGTTACCATACACCAAGAGTATCTCTTTAGTCCTTCGTAAGTACTTGAGAATGCTCTTCACAGCTGTCCAGTGACTCTCTCCAGGATCAGCTTGATACCTGCTCACTACACTTAGTGAGTATGCTACATCGGGTCTGGTACACAGCATCGCGTACATGATAGAGCCTACAGCCGAAGCATAGGGTATCCCTTGCATGCGAGCTCTCTCCAAATCAGTCTTGGGAGACATCTTTTTGGAGAGAGTGACTCCAGAGATCGTGGGCAAGTTCCCACGCTTGGATTCTTCCATACTAAACCTCTTTAGTATGGTGTCAATGTACCTGGATTGGGATAATCCCAATATCATTTTGGATCTATCTCTATAGATCCTGATTCCCAATATGCAGGAGGCATCACCAAGATCTTTCATTGAGAATCTTTGTGATAAGAAGAGCTTGACCGATTGCAGCATAGGAATATCATTTCCTATCAAGTGTATGTCGTCCACGTACAATACGAGGAAGACAACCTTACTCTCTGCCACCTTCTTGTAGATACAAGGTTCATCTGGATTTTTGACGAAATCAAACTCTTTGATAACGACGTCAAAGCAGATGTTCCAACTCCGCGATACTTGCTTTAATCCATAAATGGATTTAAGCAGCTTGCACACCTTCCCGCTGCTCCCACTATCTACGAAGCCCTCTGGCTGAGTCATGTACACGCACTCTTCTAAATCACCATTTAGAAAGGCGGTCTTAACATCCATTTTCCAGATTTCGTAATCATGATATGCAGCGATGGAAAGCATGATCCGGATGGATTTAAGCATAGCCACTGGAGAAAAGGTTTTGTCATAGTCCACACCTGGTCTTTGACGAAAACCTTTTGCAACAAGTCTAGCTTTGAAAGTCTCCACTTTCCCATCTACACCAATTTTCTTCTTGAAGATCCACTTGCTCCCAATGGGTTTTACCCCTTCAGGAGCAACTTCCAAAGTCCATACTTTGTTGGTGTACATGGATTCCATCTCGGACCGCATAGCATCCAGCCATTTCACTGAGTCCCCACTCGTGATGGCCTGCTCGAAGCTAGTTGGGTCATCATCCTCCATGATGCAATCCTCGCTCCCACCATCCATGAGAAAACCGTAGTATCTCTCAGGTGGGCGAGGAACCCTACTAGATCGGCGGAGAGGCTGAGGTTCGTCGGAAGCTACTGAATGCTCTGGTTCCACTAAATCTTCTGTTGTGTTTTGTTCAGCTGGAACCTCTTCCAGTTCTACCTCAGAGCCACTAATTTCTTTTGCAAGAAATTCCTTTTCTAAAAAGGTGGCATGTTGAGCAACAAATACTCTTTATTCCTCACTGTGGTAGAAGATATACCCTCGCGAATGTTTGGGATATCCAACAAATTTACACAAAACAGATCTTGCCTCGAGTTTGTCCGGTTTTTGTCTTTTGACATAGGCCGGGCAACCCCATATCTTTATAAAATTAAGATATGGTCTCTTCCCTTCCCATATCTCATATGGTGTGGTAGGCACAGATTTGGTGGGAACCCTGTCCAGTAGGTATGCTGCTGTTTCCTGTGCATATCCCCAGAAGGAAACAGGTAACTCAGCTACACTCATCATAGAGCGCACCATATCTAATAGGTTGCGGTTTCTCCGCTCCGATACACCGTTGTGCTGTGGTGTATATGGAGGAGTTAGCTGAGAGAGAATCCTATTCTCTTTTAGGAAGTCCAGGAATTCAATGCTCAAGTATTCACCTCCTCGATCAGATCGTAGGATTTTAATACTTTTTCCGGTTTGGTTCTCAACTTCTTGTTTATATTCTCTAAATTTCTCAAAAGCTTCTGATTTGTGTTTCATCAGGAACACATATCCGAATCTAGAGAGATCGTTAGTGAATGTAATGAAGTACGAAGAACCATCCCTGGCATGTGTAGACATGGGACCGCATACATCACTATGTATCAGTCCCAAGAGTTCGGTAACTCTTTCTCCGTGTCCCGTAAACGGAGTTTTGGTCATCTTGCCTTTGAGACATGACTGGCAAGTGTCATAAGATGAAAATTCAAACGGATTTAAATATCCATCTTTATGCAACTTAGCTAGTCGTGTCGCATTGATGTGACCCAGTCTACAATGCCACAAGAAGGATTCGTTCAGTTCTGAACTCTTCCGCTTGTGTGTGTTTGTTATGCTCAGAACTGTTAATTGATTTAGAACATAAATGCCATTGCACAACGTGCCTGATCCAAGCAACTTTTGGTTACGGAAAATGTTCATAACATTTTCCTGTAATACAAAATTATATCCCTCTTTACTCAACAAAGAAACCGATATAATGTTGCATATCAGGTTCGGCATGTAATAGCATTCGTTCAGAACCAATATATTACCAGTTGGTAATACAAGGTGATATTCCCCGACAGTCTTAGCTGCAACAATTGCACCATTTCCAACTCTAATGTCTTTATCACCTTCTCCAAGTTCTCTACCTTTCCTAAGCCCATGTAACTGATTACATATATGGGATCCTGACCCGGTATCTAATACCCAGGACGTAGAGCAAATGGAGAAACAGTTCTCTGTAACGAACACACCCGAAGAAAATGCATCAACATGTACTTTCTTCAATCGGGTGGCATGGGAATCCTGGTATTCCCCTATTTCCTGTTCATTCCTATAACTCTTATAAGAAAGAACGGAACCAACGTTCCCCAGCACAGTATAACATGCGGGTTCGGTCAATACATCCATATTATTATCTTCATTAGGGCATGAAATGGTCGCTACCTGGAGAGAGAGAGAAGAAAACACTTTAGCGTATGCTCGTGCAAGATCAGATTGGTTATTATCTTATCTAATCAGGATGGCTCCCACTGGTTTTTATCAAATCTTCCTTCAAACCCTAAAAGGAAAGACTAGCCGGGATTAATTACACACTACAAGTTCGCCAATCTTTCAGCCAGGCCGGTGTCGGTACTTTGAGGGAGGTCCCCCGTTCTTTCGCACGAACCTAATTAATGTAAACCTCGTTTTCCCAGAGGCGTAACCTCGTTGACACCTTTCTAGACACCTACTTGATCGGCTAATTGCAATGTGCAAAACTCTCCCAGGAGTAACTCTTGCTCGCAGTGGGTATCGGGATCCAACTATCTCATAAAAGGTATGCAATCTCATTGCAAATTTCAACACTTGAAATTCCCGATAATATTTTGCCCCAAGCATCCTATGACCTTGACGGAGGTCAACAAACCACAGGGTGCAAGTCAAGTTCAACCCGTCATTTCTTGATTGAATCAAACCCACCCGCACGACCCTTGACGGAGGTCAACAAGGTCGTACGACTACCCTAATCCAATCTGCATCACATGCATAAGCAGATAAATACTAGTTAGCTACCGCACACTACGCCTTGACGGAGGTCAACAAACGTAGCACGAATACTAAGTAGGATTTATCTGAAATGACGGAGGGCTACGTTAGGTTTTTCTGAAAACCTATTGCGTAATGAACTTGATATCGTTGTAGAATCAAATGAAGTTTTGAAATGGAGTGTTTTTGAGGCTTTTCTAGTTTTGCTAAAGGGGTCACTCCCGGTGAAGGGATCGTCGGCCCTTTCCTCGTCGAATGAGGTGCGGGATATATCATATATATCACTGTGCAAAGCATAAACTATAGAAGCAATCAAAAGCAAACCGAGTGTGTAGCATCTGCCAGTATTGCTAAAGGAGTCACTCCCGGTGAAGGGATCTCGGTCCTTTCCTCATCGAATAAGGTGCAGGATATATCACATATACCGCTGTGCAAAGCAAGAACTGTAGCTACCTTTTTTTATTTAAAATTTGATTCCACAACATCTTAGGTTTCTTTTCTTTCATTAATCACATTAATGAAGTCCCATCATTTAAATACCTAAACATCACAGATAAATACGTCGTACACTTATGCCATCCGCATTCGCCTCGATGTCCCCTCGTGCACCGTTAGGTTAGGTAACTAACGACAGAGCAGGGCAGGGCTAGTGCGGGTGCAAAACATAAGTAACGTCTATATAATATATCATATATACTATATACTGTATCTATCACAGAACATCACATGATCACATCACAGATATCGCAGCAGAAGAAACATATGAAATATTGGATATACTAGGACGTCCGTGTTTTCAATACGAGCCAGTATAAAACACGGATTCCACGGTCGTGATGAATAGCCAATCCCACAACCCTAGACCCCTACGAGAGCGGCAAGCAACCCTACCAATTCTAGGGTTAGGAGACCCGGACTCGACTCCTCGAGTTGGTCTCCCACTGGACCCCAGAACCCGGTTACTTGTGCTCCCCTCCTGGGTCTATCCTAATGCGGAAAAGTAAATAATATACAAAAGGTGACAACTTCCGCTACCTGGAAGTGCCCCAAATAAAAGAATATTACATACAAGTTTTTACATGAATGAAAAAGAAAAACACTCATCTCACATAAAAACCCCCGGCTATTCAAACACGACAATCCAATATAACATATCCAGCAACACATAACATCACATGTCATCAACGTAAGTAAATATGTCCATCCCAATTGTCGTTGACATATAGCAACAAAACCGGCGATATCACATATTACACTTACGGTCACAGAAAAGAAAGTGTAAAACTACAACAGTTGGAATCCGCAACCTCTTTAGACATCACATGCCTAATCAAATGAAATACTTAGACATCACATGCCTAACAGTTATAAACCCCGCATTTTAGTCTCATTATCGAAAACTCTTTTCAATATCAAGTGAAACTAAACCGCTAGATTTATAACATTCATTCAGTTATCTCATAACTGTTTGTGAATTCCAATTATTGTATCACATTCCAGATAAACAGAAAATGTTAAACTTTCCGATCGAACAGTCGAATACCCAAGTTTTCCCGATACAGCTCAACACATGAAACAAGTCTAAAAACATTCAGTTCGTGCCTCAGTAGCAACGGTCCAGCCGTAGAAGGGTCAAGCCAACGCCTCACATGTGGCACGCCGTACTCCCCAAACCTGAAGGTTCAAAGGGCAGTTCAAGACGGTCACATAATCGAGTTAAGGTTTGTTGTCTTCTAGAGGGTCCATCGCGTTACTTGCACTACTTAGAACGTCTTTAAACTACGGAAAAATCCAACACTTGGAAATTTCCCGACAGGGAAAAAATTGGGTATTTATATCCGGTCGAACTTTTTAACAAATTCAAAAATTATCCGGAAATACATAAAGACGAAATTTGATAATCCGATTAAAACATCGAAGCTCTAAAACACCCCAGAAAATTCAACTCTTGAATAAATTTTAAAAATTCCCAGAAAATCCAACACCAGAAGATATCAGTTACTTTGCAAATATTATATGATAATTCAATCAAGTTGCCGCGGAACCGCCGCCTAAGCAGGCTTAGGCCGCGGTTCCGCCGCACTGTAGACTGTTCATCAAGTAATTTTTGCACCGTAATTCATAGATTTCCCTGCTGAATTTTTTAGCAATTTTTAATCTGGAAAAATCCCAGATTTTAGAAAAAGTCCAGAGAGCACTTGGGTTTTAGGGTTTCGGGTTTCAAACGTCGTCTAGACTTCGCCTAAGGCTCTAGCTAGGCTCTGATACCAGTGAAAGGTTCCTAGGCACACTATAGAGGTCTCACAAGGCATCAACCATGCCAATTTAAAATTTTATGGGTGCCGAGAAACCCTAATACGGATCGTCGGCTAGAATTCTAGGCGAAACATTAAACTAGTTAACATCTTAACTAAAGGAGAGAGGCTACAACCTTTGTAGATCCGTTTCTCCACTTCCTTAGCTCCACGTAGGCGTCCTCTCGCTGTCCATCTTGAATCCCAAACTCAATCGTCGGCTTCATCGGGAAATTGGGCGGACTAGGTCGTCGGCTTCGTGCCGAAGATGATCTACGTCGAGGTTGCACAAGTTCAAGCTCCAACTTCACCAAGTTGTGAAACTTATGAAGAAAACACCCAAAACAACTTGGCAAGAGGTAGAGGGTGAAGAAATAGGAGGTGGGTTCACTTTAGAATTGGATTTCACTCACTTTTGCTCAAGTTGCCATTGATGGGCTTCAGCTTTTCTTGAAGAAGAAGATGATCAAGAAGAAGAAAGAATATGATAAGTTATTTAAAATGAAAAAGAAAACAATACTTATCATATCCTAACTAAGGTTAAGTGTAGAGAATATACCATGGTTACTTGGATGAGTTAGGGTTAAGCATGAAGACAAGAATGGTTGCATAAGTCAAAGCTTCATGAAGCTTCAATAAGAGACAAAGAAAGCCACCATTCTCATCTAAACCTTTTCTAAATAAATAAATAAACAAATAAATAAATAAATAAAAAGGCAAAACCCTAATCATCTCTTAACCATGGTTTAATTCTTCACACTTAACCAAATGAGCAAGTATCATCAAACATGATACAAAGATGTGCACAAAAGTATATCACATATACAACATGTACATCAAGTGAGAAAATCCATTTAAAGTGAATCAATACCAGTTAATGCAAAGTAATATATCAAATATATAATTATACATTAAATCAACACTTGATTTAACGATCCGGTCATATCCCTTATAACCGACCAGTATCCAATGTATCGTTTTATCGAATCAATGATTCGATAACTAGGTCATATCGCATACAACCAATCGAAACATTCATCGCGAGAATGAAATGCAGTATCACATACACGCATTATTCTCGGTCCCGCACATATCTCATATGCGCTCCTATTTCGTTTCGCTTGAGCCAGGAAACCTCTGTGTAGGACTCTAAAGACTCGTCAATACGCCGGTAGCAGATGATGATCATATCAAGTACCCACAAGCCGCAAGCGGTCTGCTAAACGTAACGGCCATCCGGGTATTGAGCGATCAGAAGATCGACGAGCTAGCCCGCTCACACTCCTGTGAATCCAACCAGTAACACTTACCGTACAGTCCGGTCTGTTCGTCTGATACGTCGCATATCAAGTCTAGGGGTGGTAAACGTCAGACCCCAATAACCGATAAGTCGTGCGGATGTGAGGCTCATAACGGGTCGAGAAACTACTGGTAACACTTACCAGCAAATCTCTGATCAGCCCTGGCCAGGGACTTCCCTGTTACGGCCAATCGAGCACAGCGCAACATCAACCCCCAATACCGGGAGAGACGAAACCCCTCCTATCGCTCATTGCCTCCATGTGACTCGGGACTGTACCCAAAGATTACCGTTTTGCACGCCCTCATGGACGTGGTAAGGTGGAGATCAAAGCACAGTGGGAATCACACAAGACTCTATGACGATCTCGGGTCTACAGACTAACCTGTACAAGTGTCACCTGAGAACTGCCATCTGACGTGAGGTATAATACCATCTGGGAGTTCTCGGCGAGTCCGTCCAGTGTACCCAGTCTCCACTGAGCACCCGTATACCATCTCTGATGTCAAACACCAATGGATATGGGATCATCCATCGCCCATCTCATGGGTCGAGAAGCGTATACGCTAGTCTACTCTGGTATATCGATGCCCCGTCTCGATACACCCACGACTAGGGACCTTGAAGGATGTACTTATGGACTACCATGTCCCCACTAGTATGATCTGCATCATAGTCCAGGTAGTCAAGTACACATCCTAAGGGCTTTACCAACATGTAACCATAAGACAGTTTAAAGAGACAAGTGTACATGTTAAGATAAAGAGCAACCAGATAGCATACTATCATATCGAGCAAGAAATTCATCTCTATATATGTCCAAGCATCCAATATAATATATATCATCTGTACAATACTGGCCTCTAGGGCATACATACAACTAACATGGTGCTCATTCCATCCATGAGTCATTCTTTAGTAAATTGAACCCCGTTTAATAATTGATATTAGTTTTATCTAATGAATTATCTAGAGAGTTCAGTTTAGAAAAAAGAAAGAGAAGCCATCTCCTTTATTCAAGCTCTAGCTCACTAGATTTTTCTTTAGCCGTCTTCTAAACCCTCAAACCCTAGAACACTCGTGTGTTGAGTAACCTAGGGAGAAAGAAGACTCATCAATCCATCTACACTCTCTACACAACCTAGGTCATCCAGTGTAGCATACTACTTGACCTAGTTTCTTCGGTTGTTGAAGAAGAAGCCCGACACACAAGCTCTCGGGTAGATCATCTTCGATCCAAGAAAGCCGACGAGGAGACGACATCCGCACCACACCAAGGAGCTCGCGCAGGTGAAGGGGACAGCGAGGAGAAGAAGGACCGGTTACGTGAGGTATAACTTCTGTTCATTTAGTGTATACTTCATTAACTTTGTGCTAGTTCAGGTTTAGATACGATCTTGGCGGTTTGTCGATGCTACGAAGTATATAATTTTCGTATTTCACAACTTCCGCCTCCCTGCGATCCCATGGGGTGCGTAGCATGGACTTACAAAAAGGTTGTATTCCTTGTTCACTTAGATGTAAAGATGTTTACAAGCTTGTTCGTCTAATTCTCTAGTTTAGATTCTAGCGTTAGGGTTCTTTAGCGCGCCATTTTTTTTAAAACAACATGGTCGATTTTCATGACCCAAAATTTCGCACGTGACCGACACTTAAATTACGCAACGTCTAAAAGCGTGACATAAATCAAGTAAGCTGAAGCCCAGAAAATCTAAACCTTTTTTGCGGAAAATAGTGGGGCTGCAGTTTTGAAATAAAGGTATAATGAATCATGTTTTTCTTTAAAAAGTTGAGCAGCACCTCCCTTGTATATTTTGATCCAAAATATACACAAAAATATATAGGCATCCCCAAGCGGGAGATAGCTCTTCGCCAACTACCGGAATCAAAACCACGCAATAACATATATACGATGCCAAACGGCGAAGATCAACCCAGAAAGAACAAAAAGAAGCGAGACTTCAAAACTCAAGAAAAGCGATCATAAACTCATCACTCTAAGTCTCGCACAAAACCCAAGTCTGACTAGGTCTACCAATATACAATGTCTAGTCCTGATCTGATCTGATGTGATGGAGTTTATCTAGATACAATAGAATATAGCAGTACGAGAGTGGGCACGATCCAACATGTATCCCACCTACTAAAGCAAACACTCTGGAAGAAGCTATGTGCCAGCAATACCGCAACTGATCCAAAGCGGTCAAACCTGCAAGAACTGTGGCACAACGGGGGTGAGTTGCCAACTCGTGAGTAGAAAACATCAGCAAGTAGAAATTGAATAAAATAACGATTTCCTAGGTCACTATATCCTGAAGGTAATACTATGATATCTAGGATGACCATGTATGCATATATGTCAACAATCAAGTCAATGCAATGACATATATAAATAAACATCTGACATCATATGCCTATATGCCAGTGGATATCATCCACGTGTCCATCAGCGACATAAAAAATATCATGGAACCTGAGTGTCCCACACCGACACTCGAACATCATGAAAACATAAGCCTGTATATAAATATGAGGATATCAACCACGTGTGTCCATCAACGACACATCAAAATCATGGAACCTGAGTGTCCAACACCGACACTCGAAACATCATGAAAACCCGTGTCCAGCATCGACACGTAAATCTTCATATCTAGGGCTCCGTCAGTCCGGATTAGCCCATATCACGACTACGGTCGGTATCCTCCAGATATCCACCGTGCCAAACTATCTCGGGCTCCGTCAGTCCAGATCAGCCCATATCATCTCACGACTCCAGTCGGAATCCTCCAGATAACCGCCGAGCCCAAATCTATCACCGGTAGGTAATGCTCCCCCTGCCAGGCTCATCATCTACATCTCGAGCTTCTTGCCCCGGGGTACCTTACCGGGTCCACCATGTACCCGCATACGGTGCCTCCCGCTCCTCGAATTAGGTATACTCACTGCTCAGAACCGAGAAAACTCATGGTGGACATCTCGAAATATCATATCAAAAGAAACTGCGTTTTTAAAACAATACACAATTTCCTTTGAAATTAAACTGCGGTTCTCAAATCCAGAGATCTCATAAAAACATCATCTCAATGCATATAATCATAAAGTACAATGTATGCAACATAGAGTAGTAATATCAGCATATCGAGTATATCATGTAAGCATGTCAAGTGATAGTACTGAACAATGAATGTACTTTTACTTTTAAGATTAATATCATGACAGGGCAGTTCTCCTGTGTAAATGGCACGACAATTCTACTGTATAAGTGACATGGCAATTCTACTGTATAAGTGGCATGGCAATTCCCGATGAAGAATGTGTGTAAGCCGGCAAATCTATGTATGTATAATATGCGCATCAACGGTAATTGTGCAGGTGTACTAGCAATTGATATCATATAGCATTAAATACCGGCACGTGGTATGTACATCACGAGGGGTAATATCCTACACAATATGAACAATAAATGGTGTATCTATCTACACAAGAATCATACGGTCACTTTTAAGCGGTACATATCGTCGTTTTGAAAATAGGTATGGTTCAGGTGGAAATTTTTATATCGGCGATCCCGCCTCATAACATCTGATATGAAAATAATCATCGATCATCATCCTCAAATGATTAGCGTGGATCAATCATCCGGTACATCTCATCGCGTACGGTAATCCATCGCACAGGGTCATCAAACAGAATAGGGAATCTATTGACCTATACAATAATGAGGGTACGGATCTAAAGTCTCGTACGGCATATTACTCATTATACTCAAAAATATATATCCATTAACGTCAACTTTATCATAATTATAATTTATAACATAATCTTCCATATCAATGGTTGCGGGGGTGCTATACGCCATCCACCCGACTTCCCCCGTAGATATAATCTACTCACCTGCTAAACTTCTCGCTTAGCTGAAGTCGATGTGCTTCGTCGTCTCGGAAGTTCACGCGAAGGTACCTACAATCAATACACAATCGTAATGCTATTAAAACCAATATCTGAAAACCGATAAGGCACACGAATTGCTTATAGGTTAGAACCTATAGCTTACGCATGAAAGATCAACCAAATAACCCTCGTCCGTTGACGTACAAATGTCTAACGACGGAATCAAATCCAAATACCAAAACCACGAATTCAAGTATCTTAAAAACATAGCCAAAACACTCGCAAACAACTCCCAAGTTTTGGTGAGGTAGTGATCTTTATACCCTTATTAGGCTCTAATGAAGTTGTATGCTTATTAGTTTAAGTTTTAAAACACTAAAGTTATGGTTTTATGCAAATATCGTATTTTTGTGTATGTTTTGGTGTCTCTAGGATCTGCTATCACTAAGTTAGTCTACGGTAAAATCTAGCAATACAGTAGTATAGTGTTAGGAGCCCTGAGTGTACACCTGAAACCCGAACCCTCCTAGTCAAAGCAACGAAACCTAGAGGAAATCTGGCGGCGGCGGATTTTTAGGCACCTGGGGAAATTGTGTTTTTTAGGGTGGGTGTTTGTAGCTTATTCTTGGTGTTTGGTACTGCTTGATTTTCTTATATTGACTGTAGGCAAAATCTGGAACCACTTTGCTAGTTTCTAGTGTTTCGGCAACTCGCGATACGGATATCCGACACGGTTTTGTACTTCGTATAGCTAGCTGCACTTGGGTTGGTTTAGAGTGTCGCTAACACGTTCTCCACTAAGCTAACACTTATTAGCTTGTGGAAGTCGGTACGTTGATTTAAGAGTTGTTTGTGTGTATTATCGGGAAGTTTCTAATTTGCACTTGTTATGTTTTTTATGCGATATTAGGGCCGATTTCGGGGACTTCGGGCACTACAAGGAAAGGAAATTGAGATGATGCATGGAGGTAGTGAGGGAATGAAGGAGCATGGAGGAGATGAAGAAAAACCATGGGGAATGAAGGGATTGGGCAGCCAAGTATCGCTCTCTCTCTCTCTTATCCTCACTCTCCTAACAAATATCTATCTTGTTTCTTTCACAAAAATCCTATGGCATCTAATTTTATTCTATTCGCACTCAACTCTTGTTTTCTTTCTTTGCTTTTCTTGTCTTTTCTTTTCCCTTTTAAATCTCACAAGCTACACACATGGTCATGATTGGTAAATCTTGTCATGATGGAGTGCATTTAATGTGGCATATGCAAGGGTAGTGACTCATGGTCTCTTTTTTTGTGCATATGTCACATTATTGATTGATTAAGGGTGTGAAATGATAAGAGGAGAGAGAGAGGGCAGCCATATGGTTGTGGTTAGCTCTTTTATTATGTAACTCACTCTCATTTTATCATAGAAACACAAAAGAAAAGAAAAGGCTTCTTCTTCTTCACTTTTCTTCTCTTGAGCTCACTATCTCCATTAATGGCATCATCTTCAACCTCCATCCATACACTCTCGAGAATCAATGGATGCTTGAGACAAAGTGATCGCACACATTCTCTACTTCACCTTGGACACGTCGGCTAGAGAACTTCATGCCCGAGTTGCTTTGGATGAAGCGGGAGCCCGTAAAAAGACTCATTGATGTGGTGCCCTTCCGACGAGGAGATCGGAGATCGGAGACGCCGCGAGGAGCTTGTGATGGTGGCCAAAGACCGAAGGACACGGATCGATCGGTATAGCCACTTTCTAACCTTTCTCTAGTTGCTAGTTAATGTTAATGGTTCGATCCGGGTTTTATAGTATACGTTAGCGCCGGTTTCAAGTTTTGAAAAAGTTTTTGTTTCCGCATTTTGGCCTCGGATCGATGGCCGGGGCGCTACCGTAGACTTACATGGTATCAGAGCCACGCCATTAACCTTTACTAGCTTGCTCTAACGTGTTTAGAACTTCGATCGAACGAAATTTTCCAAAACTGCATTTCCAATCATGAAGTTTCTGTCGAATTTTTATTGTCGTCAAAAAATTATTTTGATTATTGCAGAAAATCAGGCAGGCGTTTTTATGAAATTTGAGAAAATTTGGTACGCTGTTATCACTGTAGTGCGGCGGAACCACGGCCGTACCCTCGTTTTGGCCGCGTTTCCGCCGCAGGACTGTAGCAACACTGCACCATTTTTTCTACATAGGTTTCTGACTTGGAAATAGGGTTTCTGTAATTTTTGTTTTGGCCCAGATTATTTTGAGTACTGGGAATTGTACTTAGGGCCCACTTCGGGAAATTTTGTCGATTGAAAATTTTAAATATGTCAGTTCACAGTATTTACATTATATCTGCGACCGTGAATGTCATTTGATCGGTAAATCTTGTCTAATTGCTATAGCCCTTTTAGACGGATTTGCGAACGTGACATTCACGTTGATGTTCTGTGTTGTGCTGTGATGTTGCGGATTTGTCGTGGTGGATAGCCTGGATGCAATATTAGTACAGTTTTGGTATTATTATGTACATTTGATATTGCGGGGCGAGCGTCCGACATGTGGACTGCCGTCACTGCCTGTTTGTATATTATTCTTTTGGGGCACGACCGAGCTGAAGTTGATGTACCCGTTGTATATATTTTACTTTCTGTACTAGGATTACCCCGCGGTGGGGTGCACGGATAGCCGGGTTCTATAGGGCAACATGCCCGCATCTCATGGCTTTGAGACAGAGGGGGCTTACTCTAGAATTGACGGGCTGTTCGCCGCACTCGTAGGAGGCATAGGTTGACCCAAGGAGGGGTGCACAAGTTACCGGATTCCATGAAGTGCTGGGTGGTCCATTCACTTTGCTGAAGGGGGCTGCCTCGCTTCAGGTTTTGGCGGGTAACTTGCCGCGCCCGTAGGGGTCTAGGATTTCATTGCACAGGCTATCCACACGACCAGGGGAACGTCGGGTTTCAGTTGCGGCTCTGTGAAACCTGGGGCTTCCAGATTATCTGTATTGTTCTGTGATGCTTATTACATTTCTGTGATGTTGCATTTATCACGCCTTGAGCTATTATTATATATTGATATATATACTAGTAGATGTTGTATATGTTTTACACC
The DNA here is from genome assembly GCA_030015575.1 of Agapanthus africanus. Classification (NCBI taxonomy): domain Eukaryota; kingdom Viridiplantae; phylum Streptophyta; class Magnoliopsida; order Asparagales; family Amaryllidaceae; genus Agapanthus; species Agapanthus africanus. The sequence continues at coordinate 399,189,933 of CM057339.1, forward strand.
CGCGCTAGTCCAGTCCCCGCTCTGTCGTTAGTTAAGTAACCTAACGGGTGATAACGGGACCCAGTGGCGAATGCGGATGGCATATACGTACATCATATTTTCGTTCTTTATTGGTGTGATCAATTGATGGGACTGCGTTGATTCGGATCAATGCAAGCTAAACAAACCTGTTCGATGTTGTTGGAACGATTTTTCAAAAAAGCTGTTATTGCAAGGACGTTCTCTTTTGTTTTGCACAGTGGTATTCGGTTATGAATATCCAGCACCTCAGTCGACGAGGCAAGGGCCGAGATCCCTTCACCGGGAGTGACCCCTTGGGCAGAAGTTTGAGTCAGGGTAATAACTTCATTATAGTCGATTGCATTTTGCTTTGCATCGTGGTATTCAGTTGGAATATCCTGCACCTCATTCTATGGGGAAAGAGCCAAGATCCCTTCACCGGGAGTGACCTCTTTAGCAAAGGTTTTCACCACTATATTTTTATAAAAAGCTATTTGGTTCCTTCAACGATATCAAGTTCATTACGTTAAAGGTTTTTTGCCAAAAACCATTCGTAGCCCTCCGTCATTTCAGAAAGGTAGCACTTAGTATTCATGTTATGTATGTTGGCCTTCGTCAAGGCATAGTGTATGGTAGCTATTTGTTACTTTTCTGTTGCATAGATAGATGTGTTAGTTTGGGACAGTCGTACTACTATTTTTGCCTTCGTCAAGGGTATGTACGGATGGGTTCAAATTAACCTGGATAATGACGGGTAGAACTTGACATGTGACTTATGATATGTTGGCCTTCGTCAAGGTCATAAGAGCATGGGGTAAAAATCACATCGGGAGTTTCTAAAGAAACTGAAACTTGCCAGATATGCGCATACCTTCTGGAGTATGATAACGTGAGTGGATTCCATCACGTTATCATGCGATGATAGTTGGATCCTGATTCCCACTGATGAGTTGGTTTACTCCTCGGGTGATCCCGACTAATTCTTCTTTCAGGTTTGGAGGAGAATTTGAGGTTACAGTTGGAGGTTTCCTGATTAGATAAATTGATAACCATTCTGATCTAGGTTAGAGTGCACGCTGAGTGTTTCTTTTCTCTCTCTCTCTTTGGCAGCGACCATGGCCCGACCCTAGACTATGACTTAGTGACCAAATTAACCGAACCTTCTTGAAACACTGGATTTTGGATTGTCTGAGTTGCATACCTCATTGCCACTCCTACTTTTACCCTTTTCTCCATAACACCCCATATTACTACGAACATCCACTTCCATTGGATAAAACCATCGTATGGTTATATACGAACTCGAAGGAACTTGTTCCAGATTCGAGGATGGTTTCCGGTTCTGGAGAAAATGAATAGGACTATTCAGTTGTCTTTTTCTTTTACCTTCTCTCAGGTTGCGAGTGCTCCTTTGATTAGGACGGTACACCTATTACGCTAATTGGATAGTCTTCATCCAAACCATAGGCAGGTGCCGAAAGATAGGGCATGAAGAAAACCATTTGACCTAAAAGGTGTACAGAAGGTTTAATTAAAGACAAATAAAGGGATTAGTAAGAGGGCAAAGTAAATTGCGACTGCTATTCATGACCAAACCAAGTATTTCATCGACACTTCTATTTCACCTTTGTATTTCTCCGGAACACCCCGTATCACTACGAACATCCACAGTTTATTGGATACTCCATCGTATGGTTATATACGAACTCGAAGGGACTTGTTTCAGTTCGGGGATGGATTCTGGTTCAGGAGAAATAGGAATAAGGTTTTATTCAGTTGTCCTTTATCATTACCTTCTCTCGGGTTGCGAGTACTCCTAGAATTAGGACAATACACCTATTACGCTTATTGGATAGTCTTCTTCCAAACCATAGGCTGGTGCTGAACGGTAGGGAAGGAAGAAAACCATTTAGCCTAAAGGGGTGTACAGAAGGTAATGACTAAAGACATATAAAGGGATTTAGAGAGATGGCAAAGAAATATACGGTTACAGTTGTGAATCTGATAATGGAAGAGGCATTACTAGGAATACCCGGATACCCCTCAGAAACATTTTCATGTTTCAGTTTCACTGTGTATTGTTAAAAGAAAACTGATTTCCCAATTAGCCCTTGCTCCAGGGTATGTATTTACCAGGTTTGATTCTCACCTCTGTATGGTTTTACAGATGATGAGTGGGAGTATGTTATTGGAAATTGGGTGATCATCCTCATTATATCGGGATTCGTTGTAATTGGTGATATTTGAGGAAATCGCCTGAGTTGTTTGTCGGACGACAAATATTTGGTTTTGAATATCCGTTGTTATGCACCAATTTCAAATTGATATATCTGTACGTTTATTTTTATAAAGTGAGATATAACTTTTTGAAATTATGTCCATAACATTTACCTATATCAGTGGATGGTTAGGTAAGGAGCATTAAACAGCGGTGTAATTCTTCTTAACCATAAGTACATTTTTCAACCTACGACGCACAGGGTTTGAGTTATTCAAATCAGGGGACTTATACAGAGTATTGTATGTTGTCCAGTATCCATAAGGACAGAGGGGTTGGTACTCGTACTATATTCTGTTTACTTGTGACTTCTCTAGTTCTTAGACATGTGTTTCGTAGAAATGCAAGGTCTAAGTTTTGAGAAGTTATAGGTATAAGAATAAAGTAGAGAACTAGGTGTTGCAAGTATCAGGATTCTTCAAGGTGATCGAAGATGTAGATACTTGTGTATGGTATTCAGTTGATAGTAATGATTATGAGAACTTGTTTCTCTTTCAGGTTACTCATATCTGGATGTATTCCTAAGTTGAGTAATGCCGATCGACCTCTCTCCATTTAGTTGACATGCACTGGAGACAGCTGCATGATTTTGAATCTGGTTCCAATTAAATTAGTGCCTCTGTTTCTATATTGGATTTAGAACGGTTCATATCTTAACGATGTTAAGGTACGGGGAGTTGTCCGGCTAATGCTTAAAACCAGACTCTGGATAACTCAAAGCACGTTTCTGTAATGGCTGTTTGTGGGTTGACCCGGGCTATGACGAGGGTTAACTTTCTACCATCTGGAAGATCAATAGTGATATTGTTCTTAACCCGCCACAGTTTTAATAAAAATGGATTTTTCAGAAAACAGTAGTGGGGGTATGGTAGAACTGGAAGTGATTCCAGAACCGCAGACGATTACTGAAAATTTGATAAGAACCTAAAGATTCGATCTGGTTTGACATTCCATTGGCTACTCCGCAGATATGGTAGGTAACCTCAGGCACCCGAGAGGTATTCCGGTAGCCTCAAGGACGGTGACAAGGAGGTTCTTGTTTACCCAGACTTGCTATTGCTGTTGTTCCAAACTGTGAGACCCGGCAGGAGGATGAGTATAACGTCGTTCTAAACTAGCTTTAGAAGTGTACGTCTATATGACTCTGCCAGAGGGTTGTCGTGGTCAGTGGGAGCAGCGGAAGCTAAGTGGGGACTTGACACTACTGTTGTTCCAGGCTATGAAACCCGGCAGGAGGATGAGTATAGCGTCGTTCTGAACTGGCTTTAGAAGTGCACGTGTATATGACTCTGCCAGAAGGTTGTCGTAGTCAGTTGGAGTAGCGGAAGCATAGTGGACAAGTGGCTTATGTCTATTTATAGACTAAAGCAGAAATAGCGGAGATAGATTATCTATTTCTGATGTGACAGTCATAGGTTTGACTTCATAAGAATAGGGGATGGATCTGTTAAGAAGGTAGTAGGGTGTGATGTCCTGGTATTTGGATGACATACACAGAGTAGGAAGTGAAATTCCTATACTACGATCGATTATACTTTGGTTGTCACACAGTGGTTTCTCCACAAAGGACATGGATTTCATATCAGACATTCTGGTTACTGGATCTATGGTTTTAGATCTAGATTTGGGTAGTTTCCCAATCAGGGTACTTTGACAGTATTCTAAAGGTGCTTTAGAATGGACGACTCCTGGCATGGTGGTGTACCTGCAAGTGATGGAGTCACTCTCTCTAAAGGTGTCTTACAGACTAAAGGGGAGAGGGATGTGCATGATTGGCAGATCACTTGTTTAGGCAATTGAGTCAATCATGAATTGTCAAGTACCACACCAGATGTTACTTTTTGCACTAGATGCAATAAGTTGATATTAATCCTATCCTGGAGAAACGTTCGGAAGCAGTTTTAGAACATAAGTGGATGTTCTAGGGAAATGATAACGACAGCCTCATTCGGGAGATGGTTATCATTCCAGGCTTCCAAGGTGACCTGAATGACAGAGTGACTGTCAGAGTTATAGTTTTCCCTCTGATGAGGGGCAGTAGTTTGGACAGGAGGTCCAAGCGGATACTGAGGGAGGCATGGCGCAGGATACTGATTAAGTTCAATTTTCGATACAGTCTAAGAAGTTTGGATTTGGAGTTCATTTATGAACTAGGTCCCATCAGATATCCAGACATATTCTAAGACAGGTATTGCTCATTTCGGGAGATGGCTTTCTCCGCGAACTTGAGATAAAGAGAGACATAGAAAGAAACATCAGGGCGGATCCACTCACTGAGGCTATTCCTCGAACGCAATAGTTTCACAAACGAGCTTTGTGAGACTGATCAGTAGAGGAGTTGGGTGTTCGGTATCACACGGGTTGTGAGTATGCGACATCGCAATAATTAGCCTTGAGTGCAAGTGGGAGATTGTTGGATATAGTGCCCTCGGAGTCAATTATTGGATCACAGGCACGTGATTGCAATGATTGAGGAGAACCTATACCGGTAGGACAGTCTTACTCGAGAGGTTTGTATACTATCTGGTTTGTCTTTATCATCATGTATACGCTTTAGGTGATATTGTAGTTCACTATTACACGTTGATAGAGAATATTATGCTACCATGGTTTATCTTTATCATCGTGTACTGCTTTAGGTGACCTTACATGTCACTATTGCACGTTGATAGAGCCCATAGGATTCTTGCTTGACTACCAGCAGTATGATGGCGATCATATACGTGAGAGTTGGACAGTCTATAAGCACATCCTTAAAGTGGTCCCTAGTCGTGGGAGTTTCGAGATTGGGCATCGATACTCTATTAGTAGACTAGTGTATACAGTCGAGACCCCGACGAGGGGCGGTGGCCGGTCTCACAAGCCATTGGTGTCAGTTGGATCACCTAAGATGTATACAGGTGCTCATTGGGTTATGAGTACACCGGACATGACTCGCCGGGAACCTGCTAGTTGGTATTATACCCGACGTCAGATAGCAGTTCCCTGGTGACATGTGTACAGGTTAGTTCATCGACCTGAGATCGTCATTTGTCTTGTATGAGTTCCCACTGTGCTTTGATTACTACCTTACCACGGCTCAAAGGAGTCGTGCAAACAGGTTTTAGTTGGGTACAGTCCCGAGCCACATGGAGGCAGTGAGCGGATCGGCAGGGGTTTTGTCTCTCCGGTATTGGGGGTGAGATCGCGCCGTGTCTAGGAGAGCCATTACACGAAGTCCTTGGGCAAGGCATGAGATTTACTGGTAGGTATTCCAGTAGTATCTCAGGGTGTTCTGGGCTACACTCCGACACGACTTGTACAGCTTTTTGGGGTCTGACTTTTACCAACCCCTTAGGCTCGCCATGCGATGCTCATAGACGAACGGACCAGACTATACGGATATTGTTACTGACAGGTTCAGTAGGGTGTCAGGATGAGTTCGCTCATCGACCTCCCTTTTGGTCAAAACCTAGTAGCCCATTACGTACAGCTAGTACCACTGACGTGCTAGTGGTTAAATCCACTACCAGTGTATTGACGAGTCTTTAGAGTCCCCCACAGACAGTTTCTCAAGTTTCGGGAGAAACGTTGTAGAGGCCGTATGATATATGGCAGGGTTCGATCATATAAGTGCGGTAGTGCATGGATCATGATCAGACGGATCATACTAGTGGGCTTTGGTTTAAGCCGGATCCTAGTATTAGATTTGTTGGAGTACTTTAGTCTCATTGCATTCGCATTCATTCGGAATGCTGATGCAGGTATGTATATACAGGTGAGGGGTATCCTTGTGAACCGTCACGAGTTTACTTTAGTAGATGCCATTCTCTTTTTATTGTTGCAAACATTTGGATTAATGTTTGCAAATGGAAATTGTGAGCTCAAGGTCATGATGGAGTGCATTTAATGTGGCATGTGCAAGGGTAGTGACTCATGGTCTCTTTTTTGTGCATATGTCACATTATTGATTGATTAAGGGTGTGAAATGATAAGAGAAGAGAGAGAGGGCAGCCATATGGTTATGGTTAGCTCTTGTATTATGTAACTCACTCTCATTTTATCATAGAAACACAAATGAAAAGAAAAGGCTTCTTCTTCTTCTTCTCTTTTCTTCTCTTGAGCTCACTATCTCCATTAATGGCATCATCTTCAACCTCCATCCATACACTCTCATGCGTTGAGAATCAATGGATGCTTGAGACAAAGTGATCGCACACATTCTCTACTTCACCTTGGACACGTCGGCTAGCGAACTTCGTGCCCGAATTGCTTCGGATGAAGCGGGAGCCCGTAAAAAGACTCATTGATGTGGTGCCTTTTCGACGAGGAGATCGGAGATCGGAGATGCCGCGAGGAGCTTGGGATGGTGGCCAAAGACCGAAGGACACGGATCGATTGGTATAGCCATTTTCTAACCTTTCTCTAGTTGCTAGTTAATATTAATGGTTCGATCCGGATTTTATAGTATACGTTAGCGTCAGTTTCAAGTTTTGAAAAAGTTTTTGTTTCCGCATTTTGGCCTCGGATCGACCGCCGGGGCGCTACCGTAGACTTACAATAAATCTCATGTCATGCTACTATAAATCTCATACTTATTCTCGTGCACTACCTATCTATATATTGTGATTCACGTTCACTTTTCATATCCTTATATATATATATATATATATATATATATATATATATATACGAGACATCATTTCTTTCATATCATGTCACACTAAACCTTTAATCACATCCAGAGGTTCCTAGAATAGATTTCTCTAACCATATCCTACATATCGGTTTCCATCAAAATTTGCGGGGGTGCTATACATCATCCACCCGACTTCTCCCGTAGATATAAATCTACTCACATGTGGAACTCCTTGTTCAGCCGTAGTCGATGTGCTTCGTCGTCTCGGAATCCACAGAAAGGCACCTACTAATACATAGTCGCAATGCTATTAAAATCGAATCTGGAAAACCAATACGGCACACGGTGCGCTCATAGGTTAAAACCTATAGCCTACGTATGCAAAAACAACCAAACAATCCTTGTCGTTGACGTATAAACATCCAACGACCCAATACAATATCAAATACTAAAACCAAGAACTCCAAAATACGGAAAACATTACCAAAAACACCCTAATATGCTCCCAGGTTTTGGTTCAGGTCAATTGGAACAAAACTAGCAAGTATAGGGTGTTGTATATGGAGTAAGTGAGCTACAGACCAAACCTAGACACAATTGCCCACAATTTGGCCGGACACATTGCCATGAAAACCGGCCAGCTCGGCCCAGGGTGCTCCATTGGGGTCCTTCTTCTCAAGATGGTCTCTTAGTATCTAAAATAGGTCTCTGGAGTTGCTAGATTTCCTCGTAAATAGCCCAGGTCATCCTAGATTCCCTGTAAGCACACAATACCTCATAAAACCGACACGGGTGAATTTCCTAAATCCATATTCTCTATTTTTTGGCGTACAATCAACACTAAGGTCTGTAGACAGCCACTAAATCTTACAAGTCCACAAAATCACCCAACCCTTCTCTTGAAATTTCTAAACATTACATACCCTAACCAAATCACATTCTAAACTAAACTAGAATACAAGAAAAATCAAACTAAACTAAATGGAAGAAGATATACATCATTTGGCCAATTCAAGAAAAACCCTAGCTTCCCAAAATCTCCAAAATTCAACTTTGATTGGTCCAAGTTGTTGAGGATGAGGAGGGGATCAACTTTAATGAAGAGGGTGTAGGGTTTTGATGAAGATTTGGAGATGATTCTTGGGGGTGAAGATGGAGGGAGATGAGGAGGAAGATGAATGGGGGATGAATGAATGGCTGCCCTCTCTCTCTCTTATTCTCACCCTCTCTCAACTGATTTCTCACTCTCTCTCTCTTTCTCTCCAATCATTCTCTTTTTAACCCTTTTCTCTTTTTCTCACAATAATACACATAAAACCAATAAAACAACAAAAATGCAACAATATGCAACAAAATGCAACATGACATGATACACTAGCCATGGAAAACTGTATAAACACGGATTTGGCTTAATCGCGATTAGTACTGCACTAATCAATTTTTATTCAAACTGCATATAATAATTTATAAAAATGTCAAATCCGATAAATATATTTTTAAATGAAAAATCATTTTAATCTCCAATTATTTCACAATTATTGGTTTATATTTATACCATTTTACGAAAACCCCAATTTCGCAAATCGCGTAGTTTTCGCGAAATATATTATTTTAATTATTAAATCCCAAAAATAATATTTTATATTTTCTGAAATGTTACAGCTCCTTACCCCTAGATTACAACCTGTTGGTTCGAGAACACTCTTAAGATTGGTTTGTATTCACACTTGAGCTGACATTAAATTAGATTACCTTTGTAGAGATCTCTTAGGACACTTACATTCATTTCATATTCACTACACTTGCACTACACAGCCATGCTAGATTTGGTTGCTATGCTCATATTACTATGCTTATATAGTTTCTTTTATATTTTCATGTTATATTAGAACTGTCATGCTATATTAATGGTATGCTTAACCACCATATTATTCCGTTTATCCTTCTATTTGGCCATTATATTTTTATACTTCTCACCTTCCTTGGTGACTTACCGAGCGCAAGTTCGCTGATGGGCATCCACTCATCTTTTTCTTTTTTATGTTCGTCAGGTGGTCTAGAGACTGAGAAGATGGAAGCGACTGAAGGGGATTACGATCAGCTAGTTTCACATGCCGATCTCTAGTTTTCTTTCCATCTCTAGTATCAGTATGCCACATGTTTAGGCATTTCATGTTATTGTACTTTATTTTTAGTTATCTTGTATCCCAACTATGTGAGAATTATGAATATAAATAAAGTTGTTAAAGTTTTAATCCCATATTAATTTCTTATCATTTTTATATTGCTCAATTACGCTTAAAGTATTTATTCTGGGAAGTGATATTCTCGAAATAAATACGTTGCGGGTCTAGTCACGTGCCGTTACCGTTTTTTTGGGAAGCGGGGCGTGATAATCACACAAATTAGAAACGAAGGATTTGTTAACGAGGTTCACCAACCGTATGGCCAGTCCTCGGCAGAGCGAAATCTACAATAGTCTATTAGATCTTAGAATCAAATTACACCCACGAGCAACCTTAGGAGATTTCTCTCAAATCTCTCTAGATCTTAGCCATCACCCTCTCTCTATACAATAGTCTCTCAAATTGGTAGTACGTTAATCATATGAGAGATCCTTATAAATAGGCAACCCTAATCCTACTCAAAATAAGAGATAGACCCAAATTACAACAATTCGATTCGCAACAGAAATCCCGACGACAGATGTCTGCACCAGACATGGTCAGACGTCTACCTCTTCTCTTCTTCTCTTCAGCTCCTTACGCAGACGTCTGCACCCTTACCATCATACATCTGCCGTTACTCTGAATTGGGCTTCAGTTTCTACGAATTGGGCTTCAGTTTCTCCAGACGTCTACCCCAGATGCCTGGCTATGCTTTGTGACTACTTTGACTCTTTGACAGACTTCTGCACTTTTTCCATCAGACATCTGCGTTTGTTTTGTTCTTTTTGGTTCGTTCTTGGAGCATGTCCAGATGTCTGCTCCTTCTTCTTCAGATGTCTGCAGGAAGTGATCTCCACAAATCAACACATTTGTCTAATTATTGTGACATGAGGAATCTGGGGAGCTTGGTGAGCGTATCACTTTGATAACATACCACTTAATGTTAATTCAACAATAAGAAAAGTGGAGTTTCTTTTGTGATGAGTTCTTCAAAATCATAGCTCACTGGAGGTCAAAAATATTAGAAAAGTGATATTGCTTAGATGGTTGCCTCCTGTTGTAGATTGGGTAAAGCTGAATACAGATGGTGCGTCCAAGGTGAATCCAGGAAGATCTGGTGCAGGAAGTATATTTCAAAATCATCATTCCCTATTCATTCCCTATTCTTATTGGCCTTTGCATATAGACTTCAAGATGGTACAAATAATTTAGCTGAAGGCAAAGCATTATTATTTTCATTAAGGTATGCATTGCTGTTGGGATATATAAATTTGGAAATTGATTTAGATAGCAAGATTTTGGTTGATGTTCTAAATTTAAAAAAAAAATCATGTGTCCGTGGAGGCTAGAGGAGCTGGTGGAGGAGATTATTAGTTTACTTTCGATATTCAAGGTGCGGATCCCTCATGTCTTTTGAGATACAAATAAGACGCCATATTATTTAGCTAATATTGGTCGCGACAATAATAATACTATTTTGTTTCATGATTTTCAGTCTCTACCTTATAACTTACTTAAATAGAGGGGGACTCTCATATCTTCGGATGTAAAAGATTTGATGATATGAAATAAAATTTTCTTTTAAAAAAAGAAAGAAAAAAGAATGTAAAAGTATAAAAAGGACTATCAAGATTACAAAAATTAGTTCTCATTTTCACTTAGTGGAGTACTATAGATGTTGGACACGGTCTATACTTCTTTTTAAAACGATTAATAAAATTTCCTTGCTTTCGCCCATGTTGAAGGAAACCATCCTGAATGGTAGATAACTCTTGTCGGAACAACGTGAGAGACAAAAAATACCAAACCTGTTAAAGTTGGTGATAAAAAATGCACATGTTTAAAACTTAGGATTGTTCCTGTCATACCGGTAAAATCAAGAGACATTTCCTACATTTAGCCTTAAGAAAATATTAAGCATGATTAATGCTAAAACGTACATGTATATTTATCAGGGCTGGAGGCTTACGGTATAAAGGTGGAGGGTTGCGCTGAACGTTAATAGACACCTGTCACCCTTCGGCGATCAATCTTCGGAGAACAGGGAGCAAGGCTGCTCAAAATTAAATTCGCCTCATTCAAACATGTCTTTAGATCCAGTTTCTTCTCTCCAAGGTCCTTACACAATCACACAGCGGCGGGAAAAATTATTTCATGTGCCGGCCATATACATCCGGGTAAGAGAGAAAAGAAATAAAAATGTGGGTCCCACATACTGCCTAAGACTGTCCCGAAACTCACTCCCCTCTCTCACCCTATGTCTGGATGTATTACATCCGGCATACCGAATAATTTCTCCAATAGCGGAGCCAGAAAATTTCCTTTGGAGAGGCCATGTACAAACATTTTATCTAAAGTATATAGAGAAAAATATTACAAAAAGTTTTCTTAAAATCATTTTAGATTAGTGTACTTTTCTTCCTCTAGTTTTACAATAAATTTTGAAACAGAAAGAAACTATATATTTTTTATTTTTTAGTTACAACTTTCAACTTAAGATAATGATCCAACAACGTGCTATCTAATTATTAACTAACATGGATTAATATAGTATATTCTTGATAGATTGTTATGTACATATTTTTTGTATTGTTTTTTCTTCTATAATATGATATTTATAGTTGAAATAAAAAGAATATATATATCAAACCCAAATATATCCTATTAACATACACTCACCAATAACTAAAATTTTAGAAGTCTTCCACGAACATGAAGCCTCCCCCAAAAAAAATAATTAAAATGCAACCACCTTTGCTTTTTTGGCACTAAAAATGTATCCACCTAGTCTCAAACCTTTAACCTTTAGAGTCATAGAACAATGTTTCTAATTATTGAAAACCATTGAATTTGAGAGAGAGAAAATATTATTAACGATTGATCAAAATACAATGTACAATATGTCTCTCTCTCTATATAGCCCATAAGATCAAACCCTAATACGTATAATACACGTAAACCCCAATAAAAAATATATAAGATAGATAAACCCCAATAAAAGATATAAAAGATATATGAATACTTAATAGCCCCCAGAAACTCATGATGGATCATAAACCGAGAGTTTGGATAAGAAATGCAAAAATTGGTTACGTATTTAAAGTTTCGTAAAGAGATCGACTACTTGAGCATTGGAATGGATGTAGGGAAGTGAAATCCGATCTTGGCCGTACTCTTGACGAACTATGTGAGAATCCACTTCATATGTTTAGTATACTCATGAAAAACTGGATTTTGAGTAATACGAATGACACTGTTGTTGTCACAATAAAGAGGAACATGAGAAGAAATGTCCACACACATATCAGCAAGCAAACTGTGGAGCCATTTAACTTCCGTAGCAGTATCAGCCATTGCACGGTACTCGGTTTTAGTGCTTGAATGAGAAACGGTGTCTTGGCGCTTGCTACGTCAAGAGATCAAAGAGGAACCCAATAAAACACAAATTCCGGTGGTAGATCGACGAGTGTCGGCATCATTGGCCCAGCCAGCATTAGAGTATGCACGTAAAACAAGTGCAAAGTCAAAAGGAAACAACGATGACCTGTGGATCACTCCTGTAGTATTAGTCCAAGGTGTCCCCGATGGCGTGAGTTGTTACTTGAAAGTCCGGAGCCTACCCCTGCTGGTTCCGGTCGATTTTGGGATCGCCACTACGTTCTTGAATCGGGCCGCTAGCCACCGTTTGATTTCATCGTCGTTTTCCTGGGAGATTGTTGTGATTCCCTTTGTCCTCGTGAGCTGGCGCCCAAGCCAACCATGGGCCTTTCTTCGGTCTTGATTTTCCTGAAACAGTAAAATTCACGTTAGAAACTATTAGTTCGAGTTATGAAAAAAGAATGGTTTTGGTTTTGGTTTGTCACGTGAAAATACAAAATTAGAGGAAATACGAGATTACATGATAGCTTAGGATTAGGGTTGGTTGGATTAGATTTGGTGATGCCATCACATTTTTCATTCTTGATCACGAAAATAAGTACTCATTCACAATCTTGCACAAAGGAGTACGACGCATCAAAGACAATCACGACGGATAGCCAAGAATGCGACATCAACTTGTACCGTCTTGTAAATAAGCCAAGATTAAATAGTCTTGGTCTCATACTAGTCTATAGTGTTAGTGAAAGCATAAGGCATATGTTAAAGAGGGGATTTAATCGCCAACTTATCAACATGACTTATCAAACACCTAAACAACACTTAGTAAGTTTAACACCATGGTTTTGCCTAACCATAGCATTGACTAGTGTTTTGAAGTATGAAGTATAAGGTATATGCCATGATGTGGATGAAACTTTCTATCAAAACTATACACTATATCCACATTTCATCAAACACCAGGAGTGCAATAATTTAGCAAAGAAGTTTTAAGCAAATTAAAAGATTTATCTCAACTTCAAAATTGTAAGAGAAGGAAATAAAATCATAGATCATATGCTAAAGGTTTGTAATTAACCATTGGAAGCTACATTGTCTATGAAACATTTCCTCAAACACATTGCACTCTTGAAGTTAAGCTCACAAGTAAAACACATATATGATCAAGAGAGATGGATGAAATACAAAATTAATAGTTTCACATTAGAAATCATTCTTTCTTCGGTTTTGATTCTCCTAAAACTTGAACTAATAGTTTCGAACTAATGTCGGAGTTGTAAAAAAAGAACCCTAACACAATCAAGTTTTAAAATAAGAAACCGTAAATGCACGGCTCGTTGTGGCTAGTCGACAAGTATGGGTCGATCCACAGAGAATAGGTTATCAAGTTAGAAACTATTAGTTCAAGTTGAGAGAAAAGAATGGTTTTGAGTTTTGGTTTGTCACGTTGAGCGAAAATACAAAATTAGAGGAAATATGAAATTACAAGATAGCTTAGGATTAGGGTTGGTTGGATTAGATGTGGTGATGCCGTCATATTTCTCAATCTTGATCATACAAATAAGTACTCACTCACAACATGCACAAAGGAGTATGACACATCAAAGACAATCACAGATGGCTAAAAATGTGACATCAACTTGTATCATCCTGTAAATGAGCCAAGAGTAAATAGTTTTAATCTCAAACTAGTTTAGTGTGTTACTGAAAGTATAAGGCAAATGTTAAAGAGAGGATTTAACCACAAATTTATCAATATGACTTATCAAACACCTAAATAACACTTAGCAAGTTTAACACCAAGTTTTTACCTAACCATAACAATGTCTAGTTTTTTGAGGTATGAAGTATAAGATATATGTCGTGATGTGGATGAAACCTTCCATCAAAACTATATAACATATCCATATTTCATCAAACACTTAAGGTGCTATAATTTAGGAAAGAAGTTTAAGCAACTTTTAAAGATGGATCTCAACTCCAAGATTGCAAGCGAAGGAAGCGAAATCATAAACCATATGCTAAAGATTTGAATTCAAACATTAAAAACTACATGGTCTATGAATCATTTCCTCAAGCACCTTGCACTCATGAAATCAAGTTCATAAGTTAAGCATGATTTTATCAAGAAGGATTGATGGATGGAAAATCCAATCTTCATCCAACCTCACCCATTCCCAACCAATGAAAACTACTCACAATCCATCATAAAAACACACAAGGACATCATCAAGAAAAATGCATAAAAGAAAAAAAAGAAAAAAGAATAAGCAAGAATTAACAAGATATGATACAAATAACCATTACACAAGCTTAAGAATTGCAAAAAGAGTGAGCTTTATTGATATTTGTCTTCAAATGTACTAACTAAATAGAACTCAAAGTCCTCAACCAAACGTTGCAAGCTCAACAATGGAGATTGCAAGATGGAGGAGAAGATAAGAGCTCAAAGTAAACAAGTAACAACAAGTGAAGCATAATGAGAACTTTATTGAACTTTGAATAGAAGCACAAACGAAATTTGAGTTTAAAGTCCTCAACCCAACTTTGCAAACTCAGCAATGGAGATTGCAAGATGGGAAAGTAGATGAAAACTCAAGAAGATAACTAAATTATGCAAAATTACAAGCTAACATTAACACTTCAGAGCTGCTGCTTTTATAGGCTAATTTGCCATCATCATAGTGGACCAAGTGAGAAGACATGATGTGGCAAGGTTGTCGGGCCAGTTTGGGCCTCACTAGGCCGCCTGGGACTTATCATTGGCCGCATGGGACGGTTCGACTATGGAATTGGGACTCTTTTTACAGTGTTTTTATGAGCTCCAATTCTGATTTTTGGTTTACTCCCTTTTGGCGAATTTACTCTGGATTGCTCTCGAGTCTTTGGAGTCAAGAATTACGACATTTTCGTTTTTTCCTCACATCATATTCTCTTTTCAACATTTCAAGCTTTGTGCACCATTTTGAGCTTTGTGATGCCCCCTTACATACGTTTGTTGCATGTAACGGTTGTTTTGGTTGCGGGAACCCGTATCTTAGTCATTTTGTTCATCCGTTGGCAGTTTTGGCCTGAAATCGATGCAAAAATAGAGTCTGTGACTCTTTTTCGTTGTTCTTGACTTTATTCCCATGAAAACCTGAAACATGTACTTATGTAGCAGTCATGGATTAATAACACAAGTTTATTAACAAACTGATACAAAATGGAAGATATTAAATGCAAATAATCGTGCTGAACACTCACCTACTTGCTATCAGATATTGGATAAATGATGTAATGATCAAATACTAGACAATTTCCGTCCTTACCATTTCTTTCATTATCAGGTTTAATCGACGTTGAAGATCTTTAGCGGGTTTATTATCATCTACTAAGTGGATATTGTTAGTGCACGGCGGCGCCCCGGCCGTCGATCCGACGCCGGAAATGCGGAAGCGATGATTTACTTTAACTTTTCGAACTTAGAAACCGGCACCACCGCGCACTATAAACCCGGATCGTGCCATTAAACTAGTCCTAGCTATCTAAAAAAAAGGTAGAAAGATATACCAAGCGATCCGTGTCCTTCGGTCTTCGTCTCCACTCCGATCTCCCGCGGAATCTCCGTCCGTCACCTCCTCGTCGGAAAGGGCACCACGTAGCCGGGTTCTTTTACGGGCTCCCACCTCTTTACCGAGGCAACTCGGGCGCGAAATTGGCTAGCCGACGCGTCCAAGGAATGCTGTAGACTAGTGTAGAAACTTTGTCTCTTGGGGTGGTGAAGTTGCCATGATGGAGGAATGAAACAATGAGCTTTTGGAGATGTGTTAGGAATTTTGCAAGCAAGCTAAAAATGAGATGATAGATTTTTACTCATGCAAAAATGAAGCTCACTCTCCTCACAAATGTGGCCGGCCCCTTATGAATCAAAATGGTGGAGAGAGAAACCCAAACCATGAAGGAAGGTGATGGTAGTAAAAGTAAAGGGGTGACCATATCCAAAAGGCAATGATAACAATATCAAATCCATTTCAAATCTTATCTAATCTCATTAAAGCAAGCCATCATGAAAAAGCAAAAATGCTTAACCTTTCATAATGCCACAAATACAAATAACACCCTCCACAAAGATAATTTGCACAACTGCAAATAACCCCCTCCATCAGAAAGTCCGGCCATGAAGGAACAAAGGAAAACTGGCCGGAACGGAATGCAAACTGGCAACTTCAGAAAACTGATCCTGTAATAAATTACAGGAAAAACCCCGCTACTGCATATACATGCCCGCATCTGTATTCCCACTGAATACAAATGCAAAGAGACAAAATCTACACTGTACTATACTAGGATCCGGCTTAAACCAAAGCCGGCTAGTATCATCCGTCCGATCACGATCCGTGCAATACCGCACGTATCTGATCGAACCCTGCCATATCTCCATACGGCCTCTATAGCGTTTCGCCCGAAACTTGAGTAACTGTTTTATGGTGGACTATAAAGACTCGTCAATACTATGGCTGTGGATTTAACCACTAGCACGTCAGAGGTATTAGCCATACGTGACGGGCTACCAGCTATTGACCAAAAGGGACGTCGATGAGCGAACTCATCCTGACACCCTACTGAGCCTGTCAGTGACAATATCCGTCCAGTCCGGTCCGTTCGTCTATGAGAATCGCATGGCGGGCCTAGGGGGTTGGTAAAAGTCAGACCCCCAAAAGCGGTACAAGTCGTGTCGGAGTGTAGCCCAGAACACCCTGAGATACTACTGGAATACCTACCAGTAAATCTCCTGCCTTGGCCAAGGACTTCATGTAATGGCTCTTCTAGACACAGCGCGACCTCACCCCCAATACCGGGAGAGACGAACCCCTGAAGATCCGCTCACTGTCTCCATGTGGCTCGGGACTGTACCCAACTAAAACCTGTTTGCGCGTCTCCTTTGAGCGTGGTAGGGTAGTAATCAAAGTACAGTGGGAACTCACACGAGACAAATGACGATCCCCAGGTCGATGAACTAACCTGTACACATGTCACCAGGGAACTGCTATCTGACGTCAGGTATAAGACCAACTAGCATGTTCCCGGCGAGTCCTGTCCGGTGTACTCATAACCCAATGAGCACCTGTATACATCTTAGGTGAACCAACTGACACCAGTGGCTTGTGAGACCGGCCACCGCCCCTCATCGGGGTCCCTACTGTATACACTAGTCTACTCTGGAGTATCGATGCCATGTCTCGAAACTCCCACGACTAGAGACCTTTTAAGGATGTGCTTATAGACTACCAGCTCCCACGTATATGATCGCCCTCATACTGCTGGCAGTCAAGCAAGAATCCTAGGGGCTCTATCAACGTGCAATAGTGACCTGTAAGGTCACCTAAAGCAGTACACGATGATAAAGATAAACCAGATAGCATACTATCATCTCGAGTAAGACTGTCCTACCGGGATAGGTCCTCCCTCAATCATTGCAATCACGTGCCTGTGATCCAATAATTGACTCTGAGGGCACTATCTCCAACAATCTCCCACTTGCACTCAAGGCTAATTATTGCGATGTCTCATACTCACAGCCCGTGTGATACCGAACACCCAACTCCTCTACTAGTCAGTCTCACAAAGCTCGTTTGCGAAACTATTGCGTTCGAGGAATAGCCTCAGTGAGTGGATCCGCTTTGATGTTTCTTTCTATGTCTCTCTATATCTCAAGTTCGCGGAGAAACCCATCTCCCGAAATGAGCAATACCTGTCTTAGAATGTGTCTGGATGTCTGATAGGACCTAGCTCATAAATGAACTCCAAATCCAAACTTCTTAGACTGTATCGTCAACTGAACTTAATCAGTATCCTGCGCCATGCCTCCCTCAGTATTGCCTTGGACCACCTGTCCAAAATATTGCCCCTCGTCAGAAGGAAAACTATAACTCTGACAACCTCCTTGTCGTCCAGGTCACCTTGGAAGCCTGGAATGATAACTGTCTCACGAATAAGGCTGTCGTTATCATATCCCTAGAACATCCACTTATGTTCTAAAACTGCCTCCGACTGTTTCTCCAGGATTGGATTGATATCAACTTATTGCATCTGTTGCAAAAACAACATCTGGTGTGGTACTTGACATCTCATGATTGACTCAATTTCCTAAGCAAGTGATCTGCCAATCATGTACATCCCTCTCCCCTTTAGTCTATAAGACACCTTTACAGAGGGTGACTCCATCACCTGCAGGTACACTACCGTGCCAGGAGTCGTCCATTCTAAATACTCTTAGAATGCTGTCTATGTACCCTTAATTGGGAAACCACCCAAATCTAGATCTAAACCATAGATCCAGTAACCAGTATGTTTGATATAATGTCCAAGTCCCATGTGGAGAAACCACTGTGTGACGATCAAAGTATAGGAATATCACTTCCTACTCTGTGTATGTCATCCAAATACTATGATATCACACCCTACTACCTTCTCAACAGATCCATCCCCTATTCTGACGAAGTCAAACCTATGACTGTCACGTCAGAAATAGATGATCTATCTCCGCTATATCTGCTTTAGTCTATAAATAGACATAAGCCACCTGTCCACCAATGCTTCCACTGCTCCCACTGACTACGACAACTCTCTGGCAGAGTCATATAGACGTACACTTCTAAAGCCAGTTTAGAACGATGCTATACTCATCCTCCTGCCGGGTCTCACAGTCTGGAACAACAGCAATGGCAAGTCTGGGTAAACAAGAACCTCCCTGTCACCGTCCTTGAGGCTACCGGAGTACCTCTCGGGTGCCTGAGGTTACCCATCTTATCCACGCCAATGGAATGTCAAACCGGATTGAATCTTTAGGTTCCTTATCAAATATTCAGTAATCGTTTGCGGTTCTGGAATCACTTCCAGTTCTACCATACTCCAACTACTGTTTTCTGAAAAAATCCATTTTTAATAAAATTGTGGCGAGTCTAGAACAATATCACTATTGATCTTCCAGATGGTAGAAAGTCAACCTCCGTCATTGCCTGGGCCAACCCACAAAAAGCCATTACAGAAACATGCCTTGAGTTATCCAGAGTCTGGTTTTAAGCATAAGCCAGACAACTCCCCGTACCTTAAGATCGTTAAGATATGAACTGTTCTATATCCAATATAGAACCAGAGGCACTGATTTAATTGAACCAGATTCAAATCATGCAGTTGTTTCTAGTGCATGTCAACTAAATGGAGAGAGACCGATCAGCGTTACTCAACTTAGGAATGCTTCTAATTATGAGTAACCTGAAAGAGAAGCAAGTTCTCTTAAACATTACTATCAACTGAATACCATACACAAGTATCTACATCTTCGATCACTTTGAAGAATCCCGATACGTGCAATACCTGGTTCTCTACTTTATTCATATACCTATAACTTCTCAAAATTCGGACCCAGTGTTACACTTGTCTAAAAACTAGAGAAGTCAAAAGTAAATCGAATATAGTACAAGAACCAACCCCTCTGTCCTAATGGACACTGGACAACATACAATACTTTGTATAAGTCCCTTGAGTCTGATAACTCAATCCCTGTGTGTCGTAGGTTGAAAACTGTACTATGGTTATGAAGGATTACACCGCTATTTAATGCTCCTTACCTAACCATCCACTGATATAGGTAAATGTCATAGACATAATTTCAAAAAGGTATATCTCACTTTATAAAAATAGACGTACAGATGTATCAATTTGAAATTGGTGCATAACAGCGGATATTCAAAACCAAATATTTGCCGTCCGGCAAATAACCCAGGTGATTACCTCAAATATCACCAATTTCAACAAATCCCGATACAATGAGGATAATCACCTAATTCCCAATAACTTACTCCCACTCATCATCTGTAAAAAAAACCATACAGATGTGAGAATCATGCCTGGTAAATACATACCCTGGAGCAAGTGTCTAATTGGGAAATCAGTTTTCTTTTAACAGTACATAGTGAAACTGAAACATTGAAATGTTTCGTAGGGGTATCCCGGTATTCCTAGTAATGCCTCTTCCATTATCCAGATTCACAACTATAACCGTGTAATTCTTTGCCATCTTTCCAAATCCCTTTCTATGTCTTTAGTCATTACCTTCTGTACACCCCTTTAGGCCAAATGGTTTTCTTCCTTCCCTACCGTTCTGCACCAGCCTATGGTTTGGAAGAAGACTATCCAATAAGCATAATGGGTGTACTGTCCTAATCCTAGGAGCACTCGCAATGAGAGAAGGTGAAGATAAAAGACAACCTAATAAACCTTATTCCTATTTCTCCTGAACCAGAATCCATCCCCGAACTGGAACAAGTTCCTTTCGAGTTCGTATATAACCATACGATGGAGTATCCAATAAACTGTGGATCTTCATAGTGATACGGAGTGTTCTGGAGAAATACAAAGGTGATTTAGGATTGGCGAAGAAATACTTGGTTTGGTCGTGAATAGCAGTCGCATTTTACTTTGCCTTCTTACTAATCCCTTGTTATGTCTTTACTTAATACCTTCTGTACACCATCGTTAGGCTAATTGGTTTTCTTCATTCCCTACCGGTCGGCACCTGCCTATGGTTTGGAAGAAGACTATCTAATTTGCGTAATAGGTGTACTGTCTCCTAAACCAAGGAGCACTCGCAAACTGAGAGAAGGTAAAATGAAAAGACAACTGAATAGTCCTATCCGTTTTCTCCAGAATCGGAAACCATCCTCGAATAAATTCTTTCGAGTTCGTATATAACCATACGATGGTTTTGTCCAATGGAAGTGGACGTTCGTAGTAATACGGGGTGTCCTGGAGAAAAGAGTAAAAGTAGGAGTGGCAATGATGTTAGCGACTCTGACAATCCAAAAGCCAGTGTTTTTAGAAGGTTCGGTCAACTTGGCACTGAGTCATAGTCTTAGGGTCGGGTCAATTGTCGCTGCCAAAGAGAGAGAGAAAAGAAACACTCAGCGTGCACTCTATCCTAGATCAGAATGGTTACCAATTTATCTAATCTGGAAACCTCCCACTGTACCGTCAAATTCTCCTCCAAATCTGAAAGAAGAATTAGTCGGGATCACCCGAGGAGTAAACCAACTCATCAGTGGGAATCGGGTTCCAACTATCATCGCATGATAACGTGACGGTATCCACTCACGTCATCACACTCCAGAAGGTATGCTCAGATCTGGCAAGTTTCAGTTTCTTTAGAAACTCCCGATGTGGATTTTTGCCCCATGCACTTATGACCTTGACTTTGGCTAACAAATCATAAGTCACATGTCAAGTTCTACCCGTCATTCTCCAGGTTAATTTGAACCCACCCGTACCTACCCTTGACTTTGGCCAACAAGGCAGTACGACTGTTCCAAACCAACGCATCTATCTATGCTGCATATGAATACCCAACAGCTACCAATCACTGTGCCTTGACTTTGGCCAACAAACACAGCTTGAATACTATTGACTATCCATATGAAACGACGGAGGGCTACGAATGGTTTCTGGCGAAAACCTTTAACGTAATGAACTTGATATCGTTGAAGGAACCGGATAGCTTTTAAAAATATAGTGGCGAAAACCTTTGCTAAAGAGGTCACTCCCGGTGAAGGGATCTCGGCTCTTTCACCGTAGAATGAGGTGCAGGATATTCCAACTGAATACCACGATGCAAAGCAAAAGTAATCGGCTATAGTGAAGTTATTGCCCTGACGCAAACTTTTTGTCCAAGGGGTCACTCCCGGTGAAGGGATCTCGGCCCTTGCCTCGTCGACTGAGGAGCAGGATATTCCAACTGAATACCACGATGCAAAACAAAAGAGAACGTCCTTGCAATAACAGCTTTTTGAAAAGTGTTCCAACAATATCAGATTAGGTTTGTTTAGCTTGCATTGATCCGAATCAACGCAGTCCCATCAATTGATCACACCAATAAAGAACGAAAATAATGATGTACGTATATGCCATCCGCATTCGCCACTGGGTCCCGTCATCACCCGTTAGGTTACTTAACTAACGACAGAGCGGGGACTGGACTAGCGCGGATGCAAAACATAAACAACATCTACTAGTATATATATCAATATATAATATTTCGCTCAAGACGTGATAAAATGCAACATCACAGAAATGTAATAAGCATCACAGAACAATACAGATATCTGGGATCCCCGGGTTTCACAGAGCCACTACTGAAACCCGACGTTCCCCTGGTCGTGTGGATAGCCTGTGCAATGAAATCCTAGACCCCTACGGGCGCGGCAAGTTACCCGCCAAAACCTGAAGCGAGGCAGCCCCCTTCAGCAACGTGAATGGACCACCCGGCACTTCACGGAATCCGGTAACTTGGGCACCCCTCCTGAGTCAACCTGTACCCCCTACGAGTGCGGCGAATAGTCCGCCAATCCTAGAGTGAAGCCCCCTCCGTCTCAATGCCATGAGATGCGGGCCCGTTGCCCTCTAGAACCCGGCTATATGTTCATATCAGATTTTTGCATTTTCATACCCCCCAATTTTTGTCACATTGCATATCGGTAGATACTCTTGAGCCGTGTTTGCTAGTCAATTGCAGGATACAGGTTCTCGGTTCTAAAACGGTGAAATTCATGGAAAACACGACAAAATCCGGGTTCCTGCCAATCACAGATAAAACACGGTCTCCGCTCGTCATCTGTATATTGCCAGATACCAGTTTAGGAAGACAAAATGTCAAATCAATGTCACCTTCATGCACAAGGCTCAATAGCAACAACAACTTCCAAGAAATCTACGCGGAGATCGAGGCAATCATGACAAAATCTTGACAAAAAGTCCACCTTTCCGTCAACAGAAATTCTGGAAAATTCGTGAAGAAATTATGAAAAAATACATATACCAGAATAATGTACACATCAAACCAGGGAACCACAGCAAATTTGGGGGCCCAATTCAACTAAACGGCCGCGGATCCGTGGCCAAAGTGGGGTCCAGGCCGCGGATCCGCGGCCATTCTGGCGCCAAAGCTGCAGGAATTTCAGGGGTAGAATTGTCTTTTCGTGTGTGGTCTGGTGGTTGCCCTAGGGTTTCATTCTCTGGCCTATAAATAGCCCAGAACTTTGTGAAGGAAAGGGTCAATTTTTGTATTCTCATTTTTGCCTAGTTTTAGTGTTGTTCTTCTTCCTCTTCTCACCTCTTCTCCATTAAACTTGTAGTGAGCTTTTGAGTGAAGAGTGATGAATAAAGAAGACCATTTTTATTATCATGCTTGTCTCTTTCTTTACTTGTTGTAATTTGTTGTAATTTTAATTGTTAAGTAGTTGTTGTTATTTGTTTGATTGTTTCTTTCTTCTCTCTTTTCCTTTATCCTTCATATGACAATGATACTTACGCTCGATCCTCGCCAAGGTGAGGTCGCAAATAGTTAGTCGTATTCTTCTAATCTCCTTCTTTCTATCTTCCTCTTTGTTTTGTTTTGTTTTTCCTTATCATGAAGTGTGAGTATTTTTATACTTGTTAAGGTAGGATAAGGGAAGTTTGAGAGAAGGAAATCTCTCTCACTCTTTCCTTGCCCAACAACTTAAATCGACTCCCGTTAATTGAACCACAATCCGCTCCTTACGGCACCCTATCCTACATGATAGCGGTGATTCCGTAGTGAGACCGGTTGTGGTTGAATTAACCGGAGGTTATGGATAAGAGCCAAGAACGGACGGACAAGCACCAAAAGGAAGGACTATGCGTTGGAAAGCCTAGCTTATACTCGCAAGTACCTTCCTAATCGTGCTAATCCCCGTTGTTGCCGATTACCGTAACACCGATATTAAGTGGGGCAACGAAAGATGTGGAGACTCCTAACTCAAACTAACCTAATCCTAACCCTAACAAGATCTCTTTAAATATCAACTTAACACTTAGATAACCACAACAAAATCTGAACAACCGGACTTAACTCGTTAAAACACTTTGAAAAAGACTCCCATCTCCCTGCGGACGACCCGTACTCAACCGGCTAGCTACAAGCGAAACCGTCTTGATTGCGGTATTTAAACTAGAACTTGAACACGCACGTATCCTAACAATCAAATGGCGCCGTTGCCGGGGAGACGGTAGTTTATTTCTTTGTGAAATTTCGGGTTAATTTGTAAGTATAACTCTAACCGAAAAACAAAAAAATATATATACATTGTAAACAAAACCATCTTGTTATTTTTGATTAGTTTTTGTGCAAGTGTGAAGGAAAATACAAGTTCGAGTTCAGTGGCCAAGACGTTGAAAATACGGAGTTCAAGTACAGTGCCAAAGACGTGGGAAGATAGACCCACATTTCGCGGCTACACCGCGACGGACAAAACGAAGCATTCGGTCTACTGAAAAATCTGGAGCAGTTGCAGTGAGTAGATAAAAATTCAGTACATCCAGACAAGAAGAGGAGACCCAGAGCAGCAGCTACACCAAACCTGAAGTCCCAAGCCTCTGTTACTGCCGCGGATCCGCGGCATAAGGAAGCTTAGGCCGCGGAACCGCGGCCACTTGGTGGCCTCAGGCTTCCAAAATCTCTCTGTAAGTTTCTCTTGCTCTCCCCACTCCTCTGAACTCTACTGAACTGTGTTTTCTGCAGCCTTCTTTACGCAAACTCTTCTCCCCCTTCCAATAAACTGTTCTTGTGCAGGATTCTTTGCGCCGCAAATAAAAATTGTTTGCAGTTGATTTGTTACTGCTTTGCATTTCTTTAATACGAACTTAAGGGGCTTGAAACCAATCCAGATTGGGTGGGGATTTCATCACCCTTCCCAGGAACCCAAAAATCACTAAAGCATATGCATTGTCCATTGTAAATTAAAAAATACTAGACTTCAGCCCTAAGGACTTCGCGCTCATTAGGAGAAGATAAACCGTGTTTAGAACCTCGCTTAACCGTATATTGTTTACGGGGTGTCTAGGAAAGTGTTAAAGGCGCAACCGCCGAAAGAGAAAGGGTTATTTAATTAAGGAACTTCGCAAAAGCGTTGGACAACCTCCCCTTATCTCTGCACTTACCTGGCCCCGTGATCGGTGTATTTTTAAGCCTGTTTCTCGACACTGTTTAACTTCGAAAATCAAGTTCAGGAGCAGGTCTAGTAGACCTAGGCGACCGTAGATCTAGGTGTGATTGTGCATATCTTGTTTGTGATTGCTTAAGCCGTATTTCCGTACATACTTCTGTAAATCTCTTTCTAAAAAAGAAAAAAAAAAAGAAAAAGAAAAAATCAAAAACTTTTATAAAAACTTGCCCTTTTGTCGCCAAATCCATTTTCACCCACCACCCATCGCCTTTCTCCATTGACGTTTTCTTACCCTCACCTTCTCCGCTTTGACTATACTAAACTCGTTTAGTATATGTCCGCTTGGACTCGGGACACTAGCGCCCGTCTAGTCCGCGTTACGTTAGTCGCTACCGACTACGCGATCGACTCCGAAGTCGATACTCCGTCCACTCCTCTTTCACCCCTTCCTTTGCCGGCCAACTCCGACGTTGACCGAAATTCTGTTCATACATCTTCACCTTCACCTTCACCTTCACCAACCTCTTCTTCCGCGATGTCGGGATTTAATCCAAACATCTCTTTGACCACCGCTGGATTGGCTCCACCTCCTACGGAGACCAATCTTCTACCACCTCCGCCTGTTGTAGCGCCGCAGCGAATTGCGCTCCAGGATCGTTTCTACCCCACCCGTTCTGCACTTCCCACCTGCCTTTCTCTTCCTCCGGCCAATGGGGACAACTTTGAAATTAAGCCCCATTTCATCAACATGCTTCCACGTTTTCATGGGCTTGAATCTGAAGATGCCTATATCTTCATCAACAAATTTCAAAATGTCTGTACCATGATGAAAACCACCCAGCTGTCGGACGATGCTATACGTCTACGGGTCATTCCGTTCACTTTATGCGATCTCGCTGAAAAATAGCTGTATAGCACCGCTTCCCACTCAATCACCAGCTGGGACGAGTTTGTTAAAGCGTTTCTGAAAAAATTCTATCCAAATCATAAGACCGCAAGAATTCGAAATGAAATCAACCAATTCTCCCAGCTTCATTCTGAACCCTTCTGGAAGTGCTTTGACCGGTACAAAGACCTTCTTGTTCAGTGTCCTCACCACGGTATAGAGAAATGGTAGCTCTGCCAAACCTTATACGAGGGACTGAACCCAGCAACGAAGCAGTTGCTGGAAACCATCTGTCAGGGCCACTTCCTATCGAAATCTGACGAGGAAGCGTGGCAGTTCTTTGACGATCTTGCGGAGCAAACGCTACAGTGGGAGAGCACCAGACCGACTTCTTCTTCTTCTACCTCCACTTCTACCGGTCAGTCTAGGGTAGGAATCCACCAACTTGACGTCTCTATTGCGATGAAAGCTGAAATGGCTGCTATAACAAGAAAGCTTGAAGCGATAGAAAGCAAATTTTCTGCTCCTGCCCCCGCCCCTGTTCTCCCCCTTCGTACCATCTGCGCTTGTTGTTCCGATCCCTCTCACTTGACCGAAGAGTGTCCTTACAATCCACCCTCACAAGGACAGGATGAGGTTAATGCTGCCTTCCAGCAAAGACCGAGGAATGATCCATACTCTTCCACCTACAATCCCGGTTGGAGGAACCACCCCAATTTCGCCTGGAATCAGAATCAGAATCAATTCCAAGGCAACAATTTCCAAAGGGCCCCTCCGCCGCAACAACAAGCGCAGCAACAAACTCAACACCAATATCAGCAGCCCTTCCAACCCCAACCTTTCCAAAACCAGACGAACAACTTTGCACCCAACAACTCTTTTCCACCAAATAACTTTGTTCCGTCAAACAATGATAAGGTTTCCTCGCTCGAGCGAAGTCTGGAGGCGTTTGTTAAACAATCGACTCAATCCACCGCCAACATCCAGTCTTCGATTCAATCTTTAGTGCAACACACTGCCGCACACGGGCAAAGCATCAAGACCATCGAGGCCCAGATTGCACAGCTGAACGCGGCCTTGAGCGAGCGAGAGAAGGGGAAGCTCCCGTCCCAGCCACTTCCAAATCCCGGTCACCCACATAATGCACATGTTGCTCTTGAACAACAAAACCATAATGTGAGTGCCGTGACCACACTGAGATCGGGAAGGATGCTGCAAAACAACACCGGCAAACGAATCAACGATGACACCCCGCCCGCCGCTTCTTCTTCTTCTTCTTCTTCGTCTTCCGAGCCTATTCTCCGTTCTTCAACAGGCTCTCCTTCCTCTTCTTCTGCTCTGAACGGACCCACTTCTCACTCTACGAAAACACCTATTCTGGGATCCGTTCCAACTCCAAAATCTCCTCCTCCAGCGTTAGACTCAACCAATTTTCAAAATGTTCCATTTCCAAACCGGTTGAGGTCTAACAAACAAAATCCTCAAATGGAGAAGATTCTGGAGTTATTCAAACAGGTTAACATTAACTTTCCTCTTTTAGATGTTGTCCAACAAGTCCCGTCCTACGCGAAAATCTTAAAGGACTTGTGCACGAAAAAGAGGAAGTGTCAGGTACCCAAGAAAGTTTTCTTGGCTAGTGCTGTGAGTGATGCCCTTACCCAATCTTTACCACAAAAACGGAAGGACCCTGGCTGTCCTACGATTTCAATTACCATTGGGGATAAGAACATCAACCGCGCACTATTAGATCTTGGTGCCAGTGTTAACTTGCTTCCGTATTCAGTATACGAGCAATTAGGCGTCGGAGAGTTGAAACCCACACACTGCACTCTCCAAATGGCCGACCGATCGATCACCCATCCTAGGGGTGAGCTAGAGGATGTGTTAATAAAAGTCGGGGACTTCATATTCCCCGTTGACTTCATTGTCTTAGATACACAGCCTATAGCTAACCCCCGGAATCAAATTCCGGTGATACTCGGTCGCCCATTTCTCGCAACCTCAAATGCTGTGATCAATTGTCGCAACGGTTCGATGAACATCTCTTTTGGAAACATGACGATTGAACTCAACATTTTTAGGTTGGGGAATCAGCCCGCCGAACCTAATGCTCATATACTGGACGTCTGCTCGATCCAGGAGATCACACCAGAAGAGTGTGAATTCGAGGAGTTTCTGTTTGATCACGATAATCTTGACGCCACTAGTGCGTTTCTCTTCGAACCTGCTGCTGTTTCTGCGCCCGACAACGACTACGAGTGTTTCACGTTCTCGAACGATCTTAGCCGCGCACAACCCGAGTTCGAATCCTTCGACTTTCCGGATGAGTTACCTGAACCATCCGACTCGGTTGCCTACACTCGTTTTGAACCTTTGCTGGAGTCCTTTGAGTTCGAGACCTTTGCACCAGTCTTGCCTTCCATCATTTCACCTCCAACGCTCGAACTCAAGCCGTTTCCGTCTCACCTTAAGTATGCTTACTTAGGTGAGAACGATACCCTCCCTGTCATCATTTCGGCTTCTCTAGCTCCCGAGCAAGAGAAAGCCCTTCTCGCGGTCTTGCACAGCAACAGGCAAGCTTTTGGCTGGTCCATGGCGGACATCAGGGGGATTAGTCCCCTCATCGTTGAGCATCACATTCATCTGATGGATGATGCCAAACCAGCCCGGGATCCACAAAGACGTCTTAATCCAGTCATGAAGGAGGCTGTGAAGAAGGAGATCGTCAAATGTCTAGATAGTGGTATCATTTACCCTATCTCTGATAGCCAGTGGGTTAGCCCCATTCATGTTGTCCCCAAGAAGTCGGGCATCACGGTCATCACTAACGAGGCGAATGAGTTAATCCCTACTCGCACCCAAACTGGGTGGCGAGTTTGCATTGATTACAGAAAACTCAACGCCGCAACACGGAAAGACCACTTTCCGCTACCTTTCATTGACCAGATGCTGGAACGATTGGCCGGACATGAGTACTATTGTTTTCTTGATGGCTACTCCGGCTATAATCAAATTCCCATCGCCGAAAAAGACCAGGACAAGACCACTTTCACTTGTCCTTTCGGCACGTTTGCATATCGACGCATGCCCTTTGGGTTATGCAATGCGCCCGCTACCTTCCAGCGGTGTATGATGGGAATTTTCTCAGACATGGTGGAAAAATTTCTGGAGATTTTCATGGATGACTTCTCCATCTTCGGCGACTCCTTTGACGAGTGTTTGCTGCATCTTGACGCTGTCCTTACCCGATGTAAGGACAAGAATCTCACTTTGAACTGGGAGAAATGCCACTTCATGGTGCGCGAAGGTATTGTCTTAGGACATATCATCTCGCAAAATGGCATAGAGGTTGACAAAGCAAAGATTGAGGTCATTTCCAATCTGCTTCCTCCCCGATGCGTCAGAGATATCCGAGCTTTCCTTGGCCATGCCGGTTTCTATAGACGGTTTATCAAGGACTTTAGCAAGATTGCTAGGCCCTTGACGCTTTTGCTGGCCAAGGACACGCCTTTCGACTTCAACTCGAGCTGTGTGACTGCATTCGAGTCACTGAAACGCTCTCTCACTTCTGCTCCCGTTCTTTCTTCCCCTGACTGGACGCACCCATTCGAGATTATGTGCGATGCATCCGACTTTGCCATCGGTGCTGTCCTTGGACAGCACATCAACAAGATGCCGCACGTAATCTATTACGCGAGCCGGACCCTGAACGACGCCCAACTCAATTATACAACAATTGAGAAGGAATTCTTGGCTGTTGTATTTGCCTTAGAAAAGTTCAGGCCCTACCTCATCGGCTCTCCAGTCATTGTCTACACGGACCATTCAGCTCTGCGCCATCTTTTTGCGAAGAAAGATGCCAAGTCTCGGTTAATACGTTGGATCCTCTTGCTTCAAGAGTTTGACCTTGTCATTAAGGACAAACGAGGATGTGAAAACGTAGTTGCCGACCATCTATCACGACTTCCTTCTTCGCCTTCGCTTCCAATTCCGATTAATGACGTTTTCCCGGATGAACAACTCTTGACAGTATCGTGCGAACCCTGGTTCGCAGATATTGTGAACTATCTGGCCACGGGATTACTACCGACCGAATGGTCGAGTCAGGACAGACTTCGCTTCTTATCCCAAGTAAAACACTTTTACTGGGACGAACCCTACTTGTTCAAGTACTGTCCCGACCAGATTATTCGTCGGTGTGTCCCCCATGAGGAATTCAAGAGTGTGCTGTCATTTTGCCACGATCAAGCGTGTGGCGGGCATTTTGGGCCCAGAAAGACAGCTGAGAAGATCTTGCAATGTGGTTTCTACTGGCCACAACTTTTCAAAGACGCTCACGAATATTGCAAGACTTGCTCCCGGTGCCAACACATGGGCCGGATATCCCGGAGAAACGAGATGCCGCTCCAACCGATCTTGGTTGTGGAGATTTTCGATGTTTGGGGGATAGACTTCATGGGGCCGTTCCCCAACTCTTTTGGGAACTTGTACATTCTTCTAGCTGTTGATTACGTCTCTAAATGGGTCGAGACTGTGCCCAGCCGGACTAATGAAAACAAGGTTGTCGTTAGATTCCTTAAAGAAAACATTTTCTCCCGGTTTGGGCACCCCCGAGCGATCATTAGCGACAATGGAAGTCATTTCTGCAATAGGACTTTCGAGGCCTTGATGCGGAAATACTCCATTAATCATAAGCTCTTACGCCCTACCACCCCCAAACCTGCGGGCAGGCCGAAGTTTCAAATCGGCAAATCAAGCAGATACTGGAGAAGACGGTTTCCAAGAACCGTAAGGATTGGTCTCTGAAACTGACTGATGCCCTTTGGGCATTTAGAACCGCTTATAAGACCGACCTTGGCATGTCTCCCTATCGGCTTGTGTACGGAAAAGCCTGCCACCTTCCCGTCGAAATCGAGCATCGCGCATTTTGGGCGATAAAGGAGCTGAATCTTTCTCTTGAGGACGCGGGCAGCCATCGGAAGCTGCAGCTGAACGAACTATGCGAGCTTAGGGATGAGGCTTACGACAACGCGGTTGTCGTTAAGAATCGAACGAAGGTGTTTCATGATAAACACCTTTTGTGCAAAACCTTCGTACCTGGTCAGCAGGTATTGCTTTACAACACCAGACTTCACTTCCATCCTGGAAAGCTCAGATCTCGCTGGAAAGGGCCGTATTTTGTGCGGAATGTGTATCCGCAGGGCGCTGTGGATTTGGAAAATCCAAAGGACGGTTCACTCTTCAAGATAAATGGACACCGATGCAAACCGTACCTTAGCGCCGAACCAACAGAGGAGCTCCTGTTCTTACAGGAGCCGGTTTACCCTGAATGATCTTCCTCTGCCTACCTCCAAACTTCGGTTATCCAGCCAAGAACAGTGGACACTGTTCCAAATAAGTTTGGGGGTATGTACAAACCATTTTGTATATATTTGTGTATATTCTTTTTATTTTCTTTAAAAACAAAAACAACTAAAAATTTGTGTATCACTAACCGACAATTTTGAACCTTCCAACTGCTCTCTTCATGCTACGACAGTGAGGACACTGTCCAGTTTAAGTTTGGGGGTACACTCGGTACGCATTTCTTACCTTCGCATTCACATGTATATTTTGCATCTGCATATTAATATCCATAAAATCCATAAAAATTTGAAAATTTTCTTAAAAAAAATATAAAAACTTTTTTGTCAAGTTAGCTTGTGGAAGAACTCTGATTCAACATTCGACGGTTTTTGTTTGAAAAAATAGGAATAACTAAATCTTATGTTTGGATTTTGAAAACCTGAAAGATAACTCTCCTTTAAAGTTAACTATAGCTGATATACGTCTTTACATCACACTACACGTGTCGTAAGATTTTGGGAATTAGATGACAAGTCTTTCATGTTTAAACTTTTAATCAGATAAATGATTTCCTGAGGATCAAATAGGTTTGTTCTGAAATAAGTAATGTCAAGAATAGTTTATGAAGTAAAGCGAATATGAAGGAATGTTATTGATGCCGTAATTGGAGCTAAGTCTGAAAAATAACCCATCTGAAACTTGATTGGAATGATTACACACCAAACACACCAAACACGTCTTTTATCCAAAAAATATTTGAACTGCCAGTTATATCTCCGTTCGTATTAAATCATCTGATTTTCACGCCAAACTGTCTTTTGTTTTTGGACCTAGGTAACTTGAGTAATTAAGTCCGCTGGGGTGTTTCTACACCTAATGCCCTAAAATCAACTGGTTTGGGTGCATTGGCCCAAAGCTCGCTAAGAAGCCTAGAAAGTCCAGTTTAAAACAAAGTCAAGCAAGTGTTCTCTCCGAGTTAAAATTCCTAACGGTTCTTGTGTGAGAATAATCTTGATAAAAGACAGGCTTTTAAAAAAAAATTTTAACGGAGATATGAAGGTTTTACTCTTTGATAAAGACTATTGCACGTTCACAGAGGTGTGTATGAAATGAAAACAAGAAAAAGGTGGAGTGAAAAATACGACTTAGTTTCCTGTTAAGGAAGATAGAAATTCTGAAGTTGAAACCTTACTGGAAAACGAAACTTGAAAAATGCTTAACTCTTTATAAAACTTATGTGATCCTTTTAAAATTGTTATCTGGGCTTTATTTGTGCGACATGATGACTTTAATCGATCCTTCTGGAACTTAACGACACTATTTGCACTGCACGAAAAGACATATAAAATCTGTAGTTAAATAAGATGCGAGGTGTGAAAAATAAAGGTTCGATGGTCTAGACTTAGGATTATAGAATTGTTATTTTCTAAAACAACACTTTAGGGTTTGAAACTTAGTTATTTTACAAAACCAACTTGACCGGATTTTGTGGGTAGTATCCGCTGAAAACCCTCAGGAGACAACACTCCTCCTACTAGGGACACCTAGAGGTTTAACGGCTTGTTGCACATGCTCAGTGCAATCGCGTTCCCTGCGAAAGTGAGGTTAGGAAATTTTTTTGTGAATAAATGGGCTTTGCTCGGGACGAGCAAATGATAAGTTTGGGGGTATTTGTTCATATCAGATTTTTGCATTTTCATACCGCCCAATTTTTGTCACATTGCATATCGGTAGATACTCTTGAGCCGTGTTTGCTAGTCAATTGCAGGATACAGGTTCTCGGTTCTAAAATGGTGAAATTCATAGAAAACACGACAAAATCCGGGTTCCTGCCAATCACAGATAAAACACGGTCTCCGCTCGTCATCCGTATGTTGCCAGATACCAGTTTAGGAAGACAAAATGTCAAATCAATGTCACCTTCATGCACAAGGCTCAATGGCAACAACAACTTCCAAGAAATCTACGCGGAGCTCGAGGCAATCATGACAAAATCTTGACAAAAAGTCCACCTTTCCCTCAACAGAAATTCTGGAAAATTCGTGAAGAAATTATGAAAAAATACATATACCAGAATAATGTACACATCAAACCAGGGAACCACAGCAAATTTGGGGGCCCAATTCAACTAAACGGCCGCGGATCCGCGGCCAAAGTGGGGTCCAGGCCGCGGATCCGCGGCCGTTCTGGCGCCAAAGCTGCAGGAATTTCAGGGGTAGAATTGTCTTTTCGTGTGTGGTCTGGTGGTTGCCCTAGGGTTTCATTCTCTGGCCTATAAATAGCCCAGAACTTTGTGAAGGAAAGGGTCAATTTTTGTATTCTCATTTTTGCCTAGTTTTAGTGTTGTTCTTCTTCCTCTTCTCACCTCTTCTCCATTAAACTTGTAGTGAGCTTTTGAGTGAAGAGTGATGAATAAAGAAGACCATTTTTATTATCATGCTTGTCTCTTTCTTTACTTGTTGTAATTTGTTGTAATTTTAATTGTTAAGTAGTTTTTGTTATTTGTTTGATTGTTTCTTTCTTCTCTCTTTTCCTTTATCCTTCATATGACAATGATACTTACGCTCGATCCTCGCCAAGGTGTGGTCGCAAATAGTTAGTCGTATTCTTCTAATCTCCTTCTTTCTATCTTCCTCTTTGTTTTGTTTTGTTTTTCCTTATCATGAAGTGTGAGTAGTTTTATACTTGTTAGGGTAGGATAAGGGAAGTTTGAGAGAAGGAAATCTCTCTCACTCTTTCCTTGCCTAACAACTTAAATCGACTCCCGTTAATTGAACCACAATCCGCTCCTTACGGCACCCTATGCTACATGATAGCGGTGATTCCGTAGTGAGACCGGTTGTGGTTGAATTAACCGGAGGTTATGGATAAGAGCCAAGAACGGACGGACAAGCACCAAAAGGAAGGACTATGCGTTGGAAAGCCTAACTTATACTCGCAAGTACCTTCCTAGTCGTGCTAATCCCCGTTGTTGCCGATTACCGTAACACCGATATTAAGTGGGGCAACGAAAGATGTGGAGACTCCTAACTCAAACTAACCTAATCATAACCCTAACAAGCTCTCTTTAAATATCAACTTAACACTTAGATAACCACAACAAAATCTGAACAACCAGACTTAACTCGTTAAAACACTTTGAAAAAGACTCCCATCTCCCTGCGGACGACCCGTACTCAACCGGCTAGCTACAAGCGAAACCGTCTTGATTGCGGTATTTAAACTAGAACTTGAAA
Organism: Agapanthus africanus; assembly: GCA_030015575.1. NCBI lineage: Eukaryota > Viridiplantae > Streptophyta > Magnoliopsida > Asparagales > Amaryllidaceae > Agapanthus > Agapanthus africanus. The sequence goes on from CM057339.1 coordinate 399,224,841, forward strand.
GTAAAATATACAATCACTATCCGTGCACCCCACCTTGGGGTAATCCTAGTACAGAAAGTAAAATATACATACAACGGGTACATCGACCTCGACCTGGTCGTGCCCCAAAAGAATAATATACAATCAGGCAGTGACGGCAGCCCACATGTCGAACGCTCGTCCCGCAATATCAAATGTATAAAACAAAACTGTACTAGCATTGCATCCAGGCTATCCCCCACGACCAATCCGCAACATCACAGCATAACACAGAACATCAACGTGAATGTCACGTTCGCAAATCCGTCTAACCGGGCTATAGCAGTTAGACAGGATTTACCGATCAAGTAACATTCACGGTCGCAGATATAATGTAAATACTGTGAACTAATGTGTTTAAAATATTCGATCGATCAAATTTACCCAAGTGGGCCCCAAGCACTACTGTAGCACATAAAGAAATCTGGGCCCAAACAATAACATTCCAAAAACCCTATTTTCATGTCAGGAGGCCTCTGTAAAATTTTGGGGGAATGAACAGTGAAAAGAGCGGCGGAACCGCGACGCAAGCATGGGTTTGGCCGCGGTTCCGCGGTGGTATAGACTGTTCACGAGACCAAATTTTCCCAGAACTCATATAACACCTTGCACATCATTCTGAAACAACCTGAAAAATTTTTAGACTCCAAAAAAATTTCGACAGAAACTGTGCAACTTGAAATCGGGTTTTCGGGATTTTGTTCGATCGAAAGAGTAAACACAATAGACCAAGCTAGACTAGGTTAATGGAGAGGCTCTGATACTACTGTTAGTGCACAGCGGCGCCCCGGCCGTCGATCCGACGCCGGAAATGCGGAAGCGATGATTTACTTTAACTTTTCGAACTTAGAAACCGGCACCACCGCGCACTATAAACCCAGATTGTGCCATTAAACTAGTCCTAGCTATCTAGAGAAAAGGTAGAGAGATATACCAAGCGATCCGTGTCCTTCGGTCTTCGTCTCTACTCCGATCTCCCGCGGAATCTCCGTCCGTCACCTCCTCATCGGAAAGGGCACCACGTAGCCGGGTTCTTTTACGGGCTCCCACCTCTTTACCGAGGCAACTCAGGCGCGAAGTTGGCTAGCCGACGCGTCCAAGGAAAGCTGTAGACTAGTGTAGAAACTTTGTCTCTTGGGGTTGTGAAGTTGCCATGATGGAGGAATGAAACAACGAGCTTTTGGAGATGTGTTAGGAATTTTGCAAGCAAGCTAAAAATGAGATGATAGATTTTCACTCATGCAAAAATGAAGCTCACTCTCCTCACAAATGTGGCCGGCCCCTTATGAATCAAAATGGTGGAGAGAAAAACCCAAACCATGAAGGAAGGTGATGGTAGTAAAAGTAAAGGGGTGACCATATCCAAAAGGCAATGATAACAATATCAAATCCATTTCAAATCTTATCTAATCTCATTAAAGCAAGCCATCATGAAAAAGCAAAAATGCTTAACCTTTCATAATGCCACAAATACAAATAACACCCTCCACAAAGATAATTTGCACAACTGCAAATAACCCCCTCCATCAGAAAGTCCGGCCATGAAGGAACAAAGGAAAACTGGCCGGAACGGAATGCAAACTGGCAACTTCAGAAAACTGATCCTGTAATAAATTACAGGAAAAACCCCGCTACTGCATATACATGCCCGCATCTGTATTCCCACTGAATACAAATGCAAAGAGACAAAATCTACACTGTACTATACTAGGATCCGGCTTAAACCAAAGCCGGCTAGTATCATCCGTCCGATCACGATCCGTGCAATACCGCACGTATCTGATCGAACCCTGCCATATCTCCATACGGCCTCTACAACGTTTCACCCAAAATTTGAGTAACTGTTTTGTGGTGGACTCTAAAGACTCGTCAATACTATGGCTGTGGATTTAACCACTAGCACGTCAGAGGTATTAGCCATATGTGACGGGCTACCAGCTATTGACCAAAAGGGACGTCGATGAGCGAACTCATCCTGACACCCTACTGAGCCTGTCAGTGACAATATCTGTCCAGTCCGGTCCGTTCGTCTATGAGAATCGCATGGCGGGCCTAGGGGGTTGGTAAAAGTCAGACCCCTAAAACCGGTACAAGTCGTGTCGGAGTGTAGCCTAGAACACCCTGAGATACTACTGGAATACCTACCAGTAAATCTCCTGCCTTGGCCAAGGACTTTGTGTAATGGCTCTCCTAGACACAGCGCGACCTCACCCCCAATATCGGGAGAGACGAACCCCTGAAGATCCGCTCACTGCCTCCATGTGGCTCGGGACTGTACCCAACTAAAACCTGTTTGCACGTCTCCTTTGAGCGTGGTAGGGTAGTAATCAAAGTACAGTGGGAACTCACACGAGACAAATGACGATCCCCAGGTCGATGAACTAACCTGTACACATGTCACCAGGGAACTGCTATCTGACGTCAGGTATAAGACCAACTAGCATGTTCCCGGCAAGTCCTGTCCGGTGTACTCATAACCCAATGAGCACCTGTATACATCTTAAGTGAACCAACTGACACCAGTGGCTTATGAGACCGGCCACCGCCCCTCGTCGGGGTCTCGATTGTATACACTAGTCTACTCTGGAGTATCGATGCCCTGTCTCGAAACTCCCACGACTAGGGACCTTTTAAGGATGTGCTTATAGACTACCAGCTCCCACGTATATGATCGCCCTCATACTGCTGGCAGTCAAGCAAGAATCCTAGGGGCTCTATCAACGTGCAATAGTGACATGTAAGGTCACCTAAAGCAGTACACGATGATAAAGATAAACCAGATAGCATACTATCATCTCGAGTAAGACTGTCCTACCGGGATAGGTCCTCCCTCAATCATTGCAATCACGTGCCTGTGATCCAATAATTGACTCTGAGGGCACTATCTCCAACAGATATGATGTTGAACAATTGTAGGAGGTATTTCCTTAATATCCGTCATAGTCCAACCTAACGCTTCCTTGTTTATGCTAAGTATTTTAAGCAAATCCTCTTCTTGCTTCGAAGTAAGAGAGGCCGAAATGATAACTGGAAGCGTTTGGTTTTCCCTTAAATAAGAATACTTAAGATGACTAGGAAGTACTTTCAAATCTAGTGTTGGTGGAGATTGAATAGAGGAAAAAGAAGGCGGTGGACGAACGTCAAACTCAAATGATTCAAAGAGTGGTTCAAATTGAGTGAATGCAACAAGTTTGGGAGATTCTTCGGACGTGTCTGAGAAATTGAATGATTCAAGATAATAAGGTGATTCAAGTGGTTCATCGGTGAAGGTGAAACATTCATAGTCTTTATCAACGTCGGACTCAAGCATATCAAAATAGTACTCTTCATAGTCATCATCTTCAAGGGAGATTTCATTTACATTGTATACTTTGAAGGTGGAATCAAAAGGATTACAAGGTTGATTTCTAATGCGTAAGATGTTTAGCTCAAGTTTCATGTTTCCAAAGGAGAGAGACATTGAACCGCTTCAACAATTTATCAATGCATTAGAAGTCGTAAGAAAAGGATGGCCTAAGATCACCGGGATTTGATTGCAAAGGTTCATCACAAGTTGTGTTTCAAGAACTATAAAGTCAACGGGGAAAACAAACTCACTGACTTTGACTAACACATCTTTGAACACATCTTTGATTTCCCCTAAAGGTTTCTTAAGTGATCGATCGGCTAATTGGAGTGTGACCTTCGTAGGTTTGAGCTCTCCTAGCCTACATTCTTTATAGACGGAGAAATGTAGCAAATTCACACTTGCACCCATGTCTAATAATGCATTATTAATTATCTTTTCACCAATTGTGCATGGAATAGTAGGACAACCGGGGTCCTTATATTTCACAGGCAATGAATTAGAGAGAACTCCCGACACTTAGTGGTTAGAAATATAGTTTTGGGTACAAGGGTTTTCTATTCCCTAGTGCACAAGTCCTTAAGGAATTTAGCATATGAAGGATCTTTTTGGATCGCATCTAGGAGTGGAATGTTGGTTTTGACTTGTTTAAATATTTCAAGCACCTTTTCCAATTTATCATTATTTTTGTTAGATTGCTACTTTTTAGAGAATGGAGCCTTAAGTTGATAAGAGTCATCTAATGTTTGTGTTGGATAGGTAAAGAAACAAGATTCGGCTCTGGACTCACCAAAATTGGATTTGATATAAGTGGAGGAGAAAGTAAGATATGCGGAGTCGATCTTAACACCGGCGGTCGATACGGTGGAGGCTTCGATGTAGAAGAAGGTGTAGAAGATGAAGGAGTATAAGGAGATGAAGTTTGAGGCATGCTAAAATTTTTGTCAATCTTCTTATCGAATCAAAGGGTGATAATAGCAGCAACATGCGTGATGTTTTCATCAGAAATCATGTGAACATTACGTTGTGCATTTGGATTTGTGACCAATTGACTTGGTAGTTGACATTTTTCTCTCTCGCTCAAAATCGCGGTTAATTTCTCCATTCAATTTTTAAGACGAGCTATAGCTTGAGATTGAGTATTAGCAAAGTTGGTAGAAGGTAGCAAGAAGTTTTGGAGTGTGAATGAAAAATTATCGATTTTGGACATAAAAAGTTTTATGAAAATTTTAAGGCTTTTTTCCAAAGATAACAATTTTTCATACCCCAGTTGAGAGAAAGAAATATTTGATTAAACATGATTGTTGAAACGTTGATTGAATTGTAGAGTGGGAGGATTAAAAGATTGATTTGATGGAGGAATCGGTTTTTAAAACATTTGTTGTTGTTGAAATTGAGGTAAAGAATTAGAATGTTGATCTCCGTGAAAGTTATTATTATTCCAAGTAAAATTAGGATGATTCCTCCATCCCGGATAATAAGAGGATGAAAAAGGATCATTCCTCGTTTTTTTCTAGAAAGCATTGACATGGTCGGGTCCAAAGAGATTTGCAACTAAAGGACATTCATCCGTAAGATGAGAAAGATCCGCACAATTCAAGCAAGATGAATGAGAGAGTTGGTTAATAGAACTAGGTGGGAAAATGATTTTTCCTTCAACTACTTCAAGACGACATATAACCGTGGCCATTTTGGTTTCAGAAGCAATTGAAGACTCAATATTATGAATACCTCATTTAGAAGTGATAGGAGGTGAATTTGTCTCTCATCGTGTGCTCTTTTTAGACAACTCCTCAAGATTAGACCAAGCTTCTTTGGAATACACTTTCATGAAGTTTCCGTTGCATATAGATTTCAAGAAAGCGATAGAATTTTGATCTAATCTTTCGTAAAAAATTTGGCACAAGCACTACTTCTCTATTCCATGGTGTGGACATTGAATCAAGAGATTCTTAAAACGGTCAATGTATTTCCAAAAAGATTCACTCGGATTTTGTCGAAATTGGTTTATTTAAAGTCGATATTTTGAAGTTCTGTGATTGAGGTAGAATTTTTTAGAAATACCTTGACGAATTCTTCCCAAGTGGAAATAGAGTTGGCGGGTACACTAAAAAGCCAACGTTTTGCTAGATCACGAAGGGTTAAAGGCACTAATCAGAGTTTCACGGCATCTTCGGTAAGGTGTTGCAAGCGCATCATTCGAAAAACATCATCAAAATCACTTATGAAGACATAGGCATCCTCGAAATCAAGTCCGGAAAATCGTGGAAGCGTGTTGATGTAATTGGACTTGATTTCATAATTGTTGTTGTTGAAGGCAGGAAAATAAATACAAGAGGAATAGCGGATCGGCTAGGGTAGCAAAGATCTTGGAGAGTAGGAGCGTGAGTATCGGTCATCGTAAGGTCGAAGGAAATAGTGATAGATAAGGTAGAATCATCGGAAATACCAATATCGGAATCGGTTGAAGAATCAGAAGAAATGGGTAGAATTCGGACTAATCGGGATTTTGTATCCCTAGCCCATGTTCGCATACACTAATTGAGACAGCGTAAGGTAAAATAGGGGTAAAGGAATGAAAAGAGAGTGTATGAATGCAGAATAGGTGAAATGAAGTGAGTTTAGTGTGACTCGGGAGTATGAACTCAAAAATAGTGCTAGAATGCACAGATGAAGAACTCAACCAATCAAGAAGAAAGAAAACAACTAATCACCTAGCTTCTATGGTCACCAAAGTCAATCTCTATACCCACTCCTAAACTTCTAAGAGACAATTTGAAAGATGGATCATCTACAACACTCTTTGCTATCTCTCGGCCAGGTAAGTGCAAGCAAATGGAGCGAGTTTTTCGATGTTTTCGCCAAGTTCTTTAATTATAGAACCCCTTATTTTGTGAGACTTTCGTACTTGGTAACACTTACCTTAGACACCTCAAGTAGCTAAGATGAGAAATAAATTACCCTCAAACTCCTCTTGTCTTTAGTGAGTGCGACAGTCCTTAGAGTCTTGTCTAGATTTCTTTTATTAATTCACAAGGTGATGCTTGATGGTTGGTTGTAATTTTTGGGGCTTAAGAAAGATATTGAACTCCCCCACCTAATCTTGGTTTGGACTTTGCCCTACTTAATCTGTATTAGAATGAATGTACACACTTTTAAAATCCAAAACAATCAAAATAAACCACACCTCTTAATTGTTTTGCGGCAGCTTTGCAAGCAAAGAATTCTGCACAAAATACATTTTTATTGGAGCTAAGAGCGAGAGGAGAGAGGCGAAAATGTGCTCAGAAAAGATTGGGTTAAGCAACCCCCATAGGACTACGATTCCACGGTGGAGAAGTACCGCGCCGATCACGTTTTTGCAGTGGATTGTGTTGGATATATGTATGCCCTAGAGGCATTATATGATAGTGGATGTATTCATACATGTATATATATATATATATATATATATATATATATATTCAGTATACATTCTTGCTCGACATGATAGTATGCTATCTGGTTCTTCTTTATCTGACATGTTGACTTGATCATGTTTTTTATTCATTCATACATGTTGATAAAGCCCTGAGGATATAGGCTTGACTACTGTGATTATGATGGAGATCATACTAGTGGGACATCTGTAGTTTATAAGCATAACCTGAAAAGTCCCTAGTCGTAGGTGTATCGAGACGGGGCATCGATATACCAGAGTAGACTAGCGTATATGATACTAGACCCATATGATGGGCGATGGATGTTCCCACATTCATCGATGTTTGACATCGAGATCGTATACGGGCGCTCAGTGGTGACTGGGTACACTGGAAGGAATCACCGAGAACTCCTATATGGAATTATATCTATCGTCGGATAGCAGTTCTCATGTGACACTGGTACATGTTAGTCTGTAGACTCGAGATCATCATAGAGTCTTGTGTGTTCTCCCACTGTACTTTGATTACCACCCTACCACGGCTCTACTGAGTCGTGCAAACAGGTGGCCGTTGGGTACAGTCCCGAGACACACGAAGGCGATGAGCGATAGGAGGGGTTTCGTCTCTTCCGGTATTGGGAGTTGATGTTGTGCTGTGCTCGATTGGCTATATCAGTAAGTCCCTGGCCAGGGCTGTTGAGATTTACTGATAAGTGTTATCAGTAGTTTCTCGATCTGTTATAGACCACTCATCGGCACGACTTATTGAGTTATTGGGGTCGACGTTACCATCCCTAGACTCAATATGCAGCATATCTGACGAAGAGACCGGAATGTACGGTAGTGTTGCCGGTTGGCTCGACGGGAGTTGTGACAGGTTCGCATGTTTTCTTCTGATCGCTCAATACCTGGATGGCCGTTATGTTTAGCTGACCGCTTGCGGGTGTTTGATATGATCATCACCCACTGCCGGCGTATTGACGAGTCATAGAGTCCCACAATGGAGTTACCTAGTCCAGGCGAAACGATGAGGTGCGCATATGAGATATGCGCGTGGACCCGGTTAAAATGCGCGTATGAGATACTGTATATTAATCGGGCGGTTTGCTTTTGATCGGGTCGTATGTAATATGACCGGTTTGCTAAATCAAGTGTTGATTTATCATTGACCATTAGTTTCTCACTTTAAAACCTTTCTTGTCTTTTTATTGTATGCATGCATGTATGCATCTATTCTCATTAATGCACATATGGATGTGCATGCACACATACATGCATACATAATTCTATCATGGTTGTTGATATAGTGGATGGTGGCAATATAAGACTCACACCATATATATATAAATATATAGATATTATTTTTTGGAAAAGAAAAATGGAAATGGAAATTGTTATCATGGTTTATTATTTTATTCATGCATTAACCCTTTAGTTTAACCATGATTCATTTTCTATAGCCATTTTTGATCCAAAACAAATATCTAGATATTTTATAACTATGGTTAAGAATGAGAAAGAGAAAATATATATATTCTTTTCTCATTTTTATTACTATGCTTATCATTATCTTGAGCTCTTTACAAGCCATCATCTTCTTCGTCATTTCTCTCTTGCTCTCTAGTTTCCTCAAGTGAGCAAAAGAGTCATCAAGTTAGGGTTTTGAAGTGAGAAAATAAACCACATCACCATTCTACACTAGTCTTGCCCATTAGTCTAGAGTGTTAGCTTCTACTTCTTCTCTTGATCTAGTGGAGCTTCAAGCTTGGACAAAGAGGACTCCGGGTGGATCGTCGTGGACCTAGAGATCTCAAGTGAACCTTTTTCCAACTCTCAAGTAGCCAAGGAGTCTAGCATAGGGAGCTACAAAGGTTGTACTCTCAAAATCCTAGCTTTACTACTTGTGTTATTGTTAAAGTTTTGTTACCCTATATTTTCTAGCATGATCCTTAAGATAGTTTCTCTAGCACCATATAAAATTTAAATATGGCATGTGTGTTGCCTCCAAACCTTTGTAGTGGTGCTGTAGGAAACCCTTCATGGTATCAGTGCCAAGCTCGAACCTTAGGGTAACCTAGACGACGTTAAAAACCTCGAACGAACGAAACACGACACCCGGGGGATGCTCTCTGGAAATTTTTCTAAAACCTGGATTTTTCAAATTAAAAATACTTTAAAAATTCAGCAGGGTATTTTATGGACCCACCAGAAATACGATGCCCTAACTCATCCGTATGACCGCGTAACCGTGGCCATAATGGCCTTTCTGCGGCGGTTCCGCGGCGCAGTAGGAGAGCTATGGGCCGTAGTTTCTTGTGCATGCCCGTATGTATTTTGTGTAGTTACTGGTATTTTTTAAATCTGCTCAGGTGTTGAGCTTTCTGAAAAGTCTTTGGGTGTTCAATCGTTCGATCGAATGTTTTAACGTCGCCTAGTTTATTAATATTTGATACAATAATTGGAATCTACAAATTTGTTTGTTGCGTGTAAATCTAGCAGTTCGGTCTCGGCAACAATCGGAAATCTTGTTGAATTATCCGGCTTGTTTTGAAAAGGTGTTTTCATGGATGAGACTGAAATGCGAGCTTTACATTGTTAGGCATGAAATCTTGTATATGTGATATTCCGGGTTTGTATTGTCTAAAGGCGGTTACGATTCCAATTGTTGTAGTTTTTCATTTTATTTCTCTGTGACCGTAAGTGTAGTATGTGGCATATCGCCTTTTTCGTTGCTATACATCAACGACAATCGGGGTACGCATACTTACTTACGTTAATGATATGTGATATTATGTGTTACTGAGATTTGACATGTAGGATTGTCGTGATTGAATAGCCGGGGGGTTTCATATGAGATGAGAGTTTTCTTTTCATTCATGTAAAATTCAAATGCAATGTAATATTCTTTTATTTGGGGCACTTCCGGGTTGAGGTTGATGTCACCAGTGTTGTATATTATTTACTTTTCCGCATTAGGATAGACCCAAGGAGGGGAGCACAAGTGACCGGGTTCTGGGGTTCAGTGGGAGGCCATCTCGAGGAGTCGAGACCGGGTCTCCTAAACTCCAGAATTGGTAGGGTCGCTTGCCGCTCTCGTAGGGGTCTAGGGGTGTGGGCTTGGCTATTCATCGCGACCGTGGAATCCGTATTTTCTATTATTGGCTAAATACTAAATACGGACGTCCTAGTATATCCTATATTATCATATCTGTGTTTCTGCTGCCTGTATACTGTGATGTGATATCTGAGACGAATGATATATTATATATGAGATATATAGTAGACGTTGCTTATGTTTTACACCCGCACTAGTCCCGTTCCGGTATGCCGTTAGTTAAGTAACCTAACGGTGCATAACGGAACATTGCGGCGAATGCGGATGGCATAAGCGTACGTTGTATTTTCGTTTCTTTTCTGTGATTGGCTTAAGGACTTAAATGATGGGGCTACATTAATATGATTAATGTAAAGAAAATAAACCTAAAAAGATGTTGTAGAATCGGATTTGAAAACCACTCGGCTCTTTATGAAAAAGCTACATTTCAAAACTGCGGAGTTCAAGCCACTCCTTTTGAAAACCATTTGATTCTACGACGATATCAAGTTCAAAGCGTTAAAGATTTTCTTAAAAATCATCCGCAACCCTCCGTTATTTTAGGAAGTAGGGTACTTAGTATTCGTGCTACGTTTTTTGACCTTAGCCAAGGCGTAATGTACAGTAGCTAAGTGATGTCTTCTTACAATGCATATGATGCAGATTAATTAGGACGGGCATGTGACTTTGTTGACCTTAGCCAAGGATCATGTGAACGGGTCTAATTAATCAAGAAATGACGGGTTGAACTTGATTAGTACTTGTGATTTGTTGACCATAGCCAAGGTCATAAGTACTAGGGGTAAAAACCACATCGGGAATTTCAATAGTTGAAATTTGCAATGAGATTGCATACCTTCCATATGATGGTTGGATCCCGATCCCACCGTGGGCAATAGTTGCTCCCAGGAGAGTTTTGCAGTTTACAATTAGCTAACCCATTAGGTGTCTAGAAAGGTGTTAACGGGGCTACGCCTCTGGGAAGACGAGGTTTACTTTAATTAGGTCCGTGCGAAAGCACGGGGAACTTCCCTCAAGTACCGACACTGGCCTGGTTGAACGGTTAGCGAAGTTGTAGACTGTAATTAATCCTGGCTAGTTTTCTTTTTAAGGTTTGAAAGAAAAACTTGATTAAAGCAGTGGGAGACATCGATTAGATAAGATAATAACCAATCTGATCTTTGCAAGAGCTTTCGCTGAATGTATTCTTTTCTCTCTCTTAATGGCAAATACCAATGACATGACTCAAGCTTCTACTAGATAAAAATAAACCGAATGAGACCAATTATAAAGACTGGCTGAGGAATCTTAACATTGCCTTGACTTATGATAAGGTATCATATGTCCTCACGGCTCCAGCCCCGCCCGTCCCAGGTCCAAAATCCTCAGTTGCGGATATTGAAGTCCGCAAGACATGGGACGCTGACTGTGCCACGGCCAAATGCCTCGCGCTTGCATCGATGGATAACACACATCAAAAGCAGCACGAGAATATGGACATTCACGCCATATTCCTCCATACAAAGGAGTTGTATGGAGAGCAATCCCGCGTATTACGATATGAAGCATCAAGAAAACTGTTTCAGATGCGAATGGCCCCTGACACACCCGTAGGAGACCATGTTCTGAAGATGATAGCTCTCATAGAAGAGCATGAGGACCTTGGATGGACAATGGACAATGAACAATATATGGATATTATTCTGCAGTCTCTCCCCTCCACCTTTGCTCAATTTATAGTTAACTTCAACATGCACAACATGGAGAAGGAACTACCTGAACTCCTTAATATGTTAAGGAGTGCAGAGAGCACACTGAAATCAGTGAAAACTCCTGCTTTGAGTGTTGGACAATCTTCATCTTCTCGCCTAAAGGCTAAAGCCAAGGGAAAGATAAAGAAGAAGCCCACCAATCCTAGGGGTGGAGTTAAAAAGGTTAAGGGGAAGGACAAGTCCAAAGATGGAGAATCGGGGAAAGGGGAATGTTATCACTGCCACAAAACAGGACATTGGAAGCGCAACTGCACGGAGTACTTAAATCTCAAGAAGAAGCATGGGGATGCTTCCGCTTCAGGTGTGTTTGTGACAGAAAACTGTTTTTCAATAAACTCTGTTTCCTGGGTATTAGATACCGGTTCAGGTTCTCACATTTGCAATTTTATGCAGGGGCTGAGAAATAGCAAGGTTTTGAAGACAGGTGACCATACTCTCCGTGTTGGAAATGGTTCCAATGTACATACAGTTGTAGTGGGAGAGTATCACTATGGGTTGCCATCTGGGTGTATATTGATTTTGAACCCATGTTATTATGTACCTTGTATGCTTTGTAATATAATATCCGTTTCCTTGTTAGACAATGAAGGATATAATTTTGTATTGCAGAACAATGTTATGAACATTCACCTGAATCAAATGTTGGTTGGGTATGGTACGCTTAAGAACGGGATATACGTCCTAAATCAACACACAGTTTTCAGCATACAACACACTAATAAAAGAAAACTTTCAGAAATAAATGAAGCTTTTCTTTGGCACTGTAGTCTTGGTCATATTAACGAAACACGACTAAACAAGTTACACAAAGATGGATATTTAAACCCTTTTGAATATAAATCTTATGCAACTTGCCAGTCTTGTATCAAGGGTAAAATGACCAAAACTCCGTTTGCAGGACACGGTGAAAGAGCTACTAAGCTCTTAGGCCTCATACATAGTGATGTATGCGGGCCAATGTCTATACAGGCTAGAGGCGGTTTTTCATACTTCATTACTTTCACTGATGATTTCTCAAGATTCGGTCATGTATTTTTATTAAAGCACAAATCCGAAGCTTTCGAGAAATTCACTGAATATAAACTCGAAGTAGAAAAACAAACCGGCTTGAGTATCAAAATGCTTTGATCAGATCGAGGTGGAGAGTATCTCAGTATAGAATTTGCAAACTTCCTAAAAGAGAATGGGATTCTCTCTCGGCTCACTCCTCCTTACACACCACAGCACAACGGTGTGTCAGAACGACGGAATCGGACCGTATTAGATATGGTCCATTCCATGATGAGTGATGCTGAGTTACCCGTCTCATTTTGGGGGCATGCATTGGAGACTGCAGCGTTTCTACTGAACAGGGTTCCAACCAAAACCGTGTCTACCACGCCATATGAGATATGGCATGGGAAGAGACCATCTCTTAAAGGATAATTAAGATTTGGGGTTGCCCGGCCTATGTTAAAAAGCAAAATCCGGACAAACTCGAGACACAGTCGGTCATGTGTAACTTTGTGGGATATCCTAGGAATTCTTATGGATATCTTTTCTACCACAAGGAGGAACAAAAGGTGTTTGTTTCTCAGTATGCCACATTCTTGGAAAAAGAGTTTTTCATAAATGAAACTGATGGCAATGTGGTAGATCTAAAATAGGTTCTATAGATACAAACTACAAATGACGACTTGGTTGAACCGGCTGTTGCAATAGAAACTGAGGAACCTCGACCATTCCGTAGGTCTGGTAGGACTTCTCGCCCACCGGAGAGGTACTACGGTTTCCTCATTGATGGTGACAGAGAAGACTGCATCATGGAAGATGATGATCCTACCAGTTTTCAGCAAGCTATTGAGTGGAGACTCTATGAAGTGGCAGGATGCCATGAGATCCGAAATGAAGTCTATGTACACCAACAAAGTATGGACTTTGGACGTTGTACCCCCTAGGGTAAAACCTGTGAGGTGCAAATGGATCTTTAAAAGAAAGATTGGTGTAGATGGGCAGGTAGAGACCTATAAGGCAAGACTTGTGGCGAAGGGTTTTCGTCAAAGACTAGGTTTGGACTATGACGAAACTTTTTCTCCCGTAGCCATGCTCAAATCCATTCGAATCCTACTTGCTATAGCTGCTCACTACGACTATGAAATTTGGCAGATGGACGTTAAAACGACATTTCTAAATGGGGATTTAGAAGAATGCGTTTATGTGGATCAGCCAGAGGGCTTCATTGACAGTGAAAGCAGCGTGAAAGCATGCAGATTGCTTAAATCCATTTATGGGTTAAAGCAGGCATCACGGAGTTGGAACATCTGTTTCGATGATATTATCAAAGAGTTTGATTTCATCAAAAATCCAGATGAACCTTGTGTTTATAAGAAGGCTGTAGGGAGAGCTGTTACATTCCTCGTATTGTACGTGGATGACATTCTTCTGATAGGAAATGATATCCCTATGCTACAGTCGGTCAAATCTTTCTTATCACTAAGGTTCTCCATGAAGGACCTGGGTGATGCCACATACATTCTGGGTATTAGGATCTATAGTGATAGATCCAAGAGGTTATTGGGATTGTCCCAAACCAGGTACATCAACACCATGCTAAAAAGGTTTAGTATGGAAGACTCCAAGCGGGGTGCCTTACCCGCTTGCCATGGGGTCACTCTCTCTAAGGACTCTTGCCTAAAGACCGATGAAGAGAGAGCTTGCATGAGCATTATACCCTATGCTTCGGCAGTAGGATCTATAATGTATGCGATGTTATGTACACGCCCAGATGTAGCTTATGCACTCAGTGTTGTAAGCAGGTATCAATCCAACCCAGAGGAGAATCACTGGATAGCTGTGAAGAACATTCTTAAGTACCTGCGAAGGACTAAAGAATTGTTCTTGGTGTATGGTAATGGAGATCTCCAAATGGAGGCCTTTACCGATTCGAGCTTCCAGAGCGATAAGGACGACAGCAAATCTATCTCCGGGTTTGTATTTACCCTCAATGGAGGGGCGGTAAGTTGGAAGAGTTCCAAACAGGATACCGTTGCAGACTCTACGATGGAGGCTGAGTACATTGCTGCAAATGATACCGCCAAGGAAGCCGTCTGGATGAAGAAGTTAGTCTCAGAGCTAGGAGTAGTTCCAACCATTATTGATCCAATACCATTGTATTGTGATAATAATGGGGCTATGGCGTTAGCCAAGGAGCCCAGGTCCCATCAGCGATCCAGACACATCCTGAGACGCTTTCATTTGATCCGGGAGATTGTAGATCGCCGCGAGATCGAGATTAGGAGAGTAGACATAAAGAATAACGCCGCGAATCCACTCACCAAGGCCCTCCCTCAGCCGCAGCATGAGCGACTTTTTGAGATGTTGGGTATGAGATACGCCAATAACTGGCCTTAGTGCAAGTGGGAGATTGTTGGATATATGTATGCCCTAGAGGCCATTATATGATAGTAGATGTATTTATACATGTATATATATATTCAGTGTACATTTTTGCTCGACATGATAGTATGCTATCTGGTTCTTCTTTATCTGACATGTTGACTTGATCATGTATTTTTTATTCATTCATACATTTTGATAAAGCCCTGAGGATATAGGCTTGACTACTGTGATTATGATGGAGATCATACTAGTGGGACATCTATAGTTTATAAGCATATCCTAAAAAGTCCCTAGTCGTAGGTGTATCGAGACTTGGCATCGATATACCAGAGTAGACTAGCGTATATGATACTAGATCCATATGATGGGCGATGGATGTTCCCACATTCATCGATGTTTGACATCGAGATCGTATTCGGGTGCTCAGTGGTGACTGGGTACACTGGACGGACTCACCGAGAACTCCTATATGGAATTATATCTATCGTCGGATAGCAGTTCTCAGGTGACACTGGTACAGGTTAGTCTGTAGACCCGAGATCGTCATAGAGTCTTGTGTGTTCTCCCACTGTACTTTGATTACTACCCTACCACGGCTCTACTAAGTCGTGCAAACAGGTGGACGTTGGGTACAGTCCCGAGACACACAAAGGCGATGAGCGATAGGAGGGGTTTCGTCTCTCCCGGTATTGGGAGTTGATGATGTGTTGTGCTCGATTGGCTATATCAGTAAGTCCCTGGCCAGGGCTGTTGAGATTTAATGATAAGTGTTATCAGTAGTTTCTCTATCTGTTATAGACCACTCATCGGCACGACTTATTAAGTTATTGGGGTCGACGTTACCATCCCTAGACTCAATATGCAGCATATCTGACGAAGAGACCGGACTGTACGGTAGTGTTGCCGGTTGGCTCGACTGGAGTTGTGACAGGTTCGCTTGTTTTCTTCTGATCGCTCAATACCCGGGTGGCCGTTATGTTTAGCTGATCGCTTGCGGGTGTTTGATATGATCATCACCCACTGCCGGCGTATTGACGAGTCATAGAGTCCCACAATGGAGTTGCCTAGTCCAGGCGAAACGATGAGGTGCGCATATGAGATATGCGCGTGGACCCGGTTAAAATGCGCGTATGAGATACTGTATATTAATCGGGCGGTTTGCTTTTGGTCGGGTCGTATGTGATATGACCGGTTTGCTAAATCAAGTGTTGATTTATCATTGACCATTAGTTTCTCACTTTAAAACCTTTCTTGTCTTTTTATTGTATGCATGCATGTATGCATCTATTCTCATTAATGCACATATGGATGTGCATGCACACATACATGCATACATAATTCTATCATGGTTGTTGATATAGTGGATGGTGGCAATATAAGACTCACACCATATATATATAAATATATAGATATTATTTTTTGGAAAAGAAAAATGGAAATGGAAATTGTTATCATGGTTTATTATTTTATTCATGCACTAACCCTTTGGTTTAACCATGATTCATTTTCTATAGCCATTTTTGATCCAAAACAAATATCTAGATATTTTATAACTATGGTTAAGAATGAGAAAGAGAAAATATATATATTCTTTTCTCATTTTTATTACTATGCTTATCATTATCTTGAGCTCTTTACAAGCCATCATCTTCTTCCTCATTTCTCTCTTGCTCTCTAGTTTCCTCAAGTGAGCAAAAGAGTCATCAAGTTAGGGTTTTGAAGTGAGAAAATAAACCACATCACCATTCTACACTAGTCTTGCCCATTAGTCTAGAGTGTTAGCTTCTACTTCTTCTCTTGATCTAGTGGAACTTCAAGCTTGGACAAAGAGGACTCCGGGTGGATCATCGTGGACCTAGAGGATCTCAAGTGAACCTTTTTCCAACTCTCAAGTAGCCAAGGAGTCTAGCGTAGGGAGCTACAAAGGTTGTACTCTCAAAACCCTAGCTTTTACTACTTGTGTTATTGTTAAAGTTTTGTTACCCTATATTTTCTAGCATGATCCTTAAGATAGTTTCTCTGGCACCATATAAAATTTAAATATGGCATGTGTGTTGCCTCCAAACCCTTGTAGTGGTGCTGTAGGAAACCCTTCAGATTGAAGAGTAACATACCCAATCTAATTTTCATATAGAGTTACTTAAGGTTCCCTAAAAATTTTTAGCAGCATCCTAACTTGATTTATTCACTGTACAACCATAAAATTCATCAAAAATAACAAAAATTCAGAATTTTTATGAGTTTTTCAAAGAGTTTTACTATTCACATAATTTTTTTAGAGATAGAAGAATAACAAGAATTGATAACACGTTTTATGAGCCTCGATCCCCGGCATTAGCGCAAAATTGTGTTCACGTATTTTGATGGTAAAGATAAGTGTAAGAAAGATAAGAAATGAATAAAATCGTGCAGTATAATTTATTTCGCAATTAACAACTTTGCGTTTAAACAAAATGGTGAATAAAGAGTCGTTCCATTGAAGATCAAGGACTAAGACCGTGTTTTCAACTCCAGTTATTAAGGTTTTGTTTTGAAAGAGTCGTGTGAACATTTTTTGAAGAAATGAGAATGCAAAGGGAAGAGGATTTATTAAGGAATTGATTTGAGTGAAGGATCTCTAGTTAATCTATTCAACTCTCCCTCTATTAAATTCTTCAACAAAAATAAATAATCTCCAAGAGTATCGATCATCAAACATTCACCATGAAAGTGGTGGAGTATGATCTATCAAAAGGCCAATCAATTGCCTTCAGTGAAGTTTAAACTCAATCTAGCATTGATTTAAATGGTATGAGTACAGACCATCAATCATGCACCACAAAGGGTGATCGAGTATGGAATGTCAAATTAGACATTTAGAATCAAGTCCTTCTTGAGATGGATGATGCTAAATCAATGCTTGAGGATGATGTTAAGGGATTTTGGTGGAATTTCTCGATGAGGAGGCAAAGCCTTCCATGTTCAAGTGTCACCTTAGAACCCTTAATAACATTCCCAAGACTTGATCTAACCTCTATCTTCATTAAGATTTATTAATCCCTATATAAATTGCATAATCATCTAGCCTTGCCACTCTCAACAAGGACTAGAGAGGAAGATGTGTCTACTTGAAATTAATTAGAACAAGCAACCTAGAGTTTCATTACAATTATATAATCAAGAGAGAGAGAGAGAGAGAGAGTGTGTGTGTGAAATGGTTTACTTATGTTGGATATGTATGCCTTAGAGGCCATTATTGTATAGTACTAGTTTGTATAATACATTTTGGAGGCTTGGGATATATATATGGGTTTACGACAGTCTTGCTCGATATAGTAGTATGCTACTTAGTCTGTTTCTATCTTAATATGTGTATGTGTTTCTTTTAACATATCGCTAAAACATATTGATAGAGCTCTTAGGATCTTTGCTTGACTACCGACGTTGTGATGGCGATCACACTAGTGGAGGCTGGGTAGTCTATAAGCACATCCTTATTTTGGTCCCTAGTCGTAGGATTATCGAGACAGGGCATCGATACTCCAAAGTAGACTGGTGCATACGCTTCTCTTCCCAGCAGGGGAGATGGTCTGTCCCACAGCCATCAGTACGTAGTACTGGAGATAGTATGCAGGTGCACGTTAGGTTACGAGTACACTGGACAGGACTCATCAGGAACTGTTGGTTGGTATTATATCTATCGTCAGTTAACAGTTCCCAGGTGACATGAGTACAGCTTAGTCCGCTGACTTGACACTGTCACTTCGCCTCGAGTGTGTTCCCACTGTTCTTAGATTACTACCCTACCACGACTCTACTGAGTCGTGCAAACAGGTAGTAGTTGGGTACAGTACCGAAGAACTTGGAGGCAGTGACGATTAGACAGGATTCGTCTCTCCCGGTATTAGGAGTTGATATCGCGTTGTGTCTAGGAGAGCCATTACACATAGTCGTCTCTGGCCAGGGCAAGCGAGATTTGCTGGTAGTGTTACCAGTAGATTCTCAGGGTGTTTTGGGCTACACTGCGACACGACTTGTACCGCTATTAGGGGACCGACGTTTACCACCCCCTAGGCCCGACATGCGATACTCTCAGACGAACAGACCAGACTGTATGGAGATTGTCACATTCAGGCTCAGTAAGAGTTCGGATGGGTTCACCTCACCAGTCTTCTTGTCGGCATCTACCTGGGGACCGTTACGTACAGCTAGTACCGCTTGCGGCCTGTAGTTAAACCAACTGCCAGCGTAGTGTCGAGCCTTTAGAGTCCCACACAGAGGGTTACTCGCCTTTGGGCAAAACTGAGTAGAGATCGCATGGTTTTGCGACGGGGTTCGTTCACATCCGCGCACTTGTGCACGTTTGGTGTCCGGGCAGCTATTACTAGTGGGCTTTGGTTTAATCCAGATCCTAGTATTTGTTTTGGGATTTGTTTTGTCTCAGTGTATTCGTGTTCCTTGGAACACGGATGCGGGTGTGTATGCACAGTTGACAGAGGCAGAGGATTCTCATTAGGGTTGCTGACCTTTTGGCTTTGGTTGACTTGTTGACCGTTGACTTTTTCTAAACCCTAATGAGAATAAGAAATATGATTAATAATATTAATTAAGTATTATTGTGCCATGGTTGAGTTGAACATTTGACTTTTATTGATTTGTTGACTTTGTTGACCGGTTGACCATTGTGGACTTGTTGACCATCATCATTTCATTTCTATGACTTTTGTTTACTTGTTGTTCTTTACAAAATGCATTAAATGCATGAAATGATAACGGTCATTGAAACTAACCATCACAATTCTTAATTATTATCATCATCATTATTCTCACTTTTGTGAGCATGGTTGCAAGATGAGAGCTCATTCTATTATATTCTTTCTCTCTCTTAGAAAGAAAGCTCTCCCTCTTCCTCTCTAAAAGTTCAAGTGTTCCATGAGTTGGAAATCATGAACCTTTGAGACAAAACCACCATAACTCTTCTCTACTCATTCTAAGGTTCTAGGTTTAGCAAACCAAGCACCTTAGTTATCTCTAGGTTGAGATAGGAGCTCAAGTTCGAGGCCCTCGGGTGGATCCATCTACGGCAAAGAGGAGACGACGAGGAGGAGCCATTCAAGCCACTACAAGGAGCAAGCAAGGAGGAGAACCACCAAAAGAAGAGAAGGAGTTCAAGACCTAGGTATAACCATTCTACATAGTAGCTAGAACTTGTAGTTTATTTGTTAGTTTTTGTTTAGCAAAGATCCTTCATGGATGGTCCATGTTACCTATTGAGGAAAATTTTGATTTTTACCTATTCTGCCTCCCCGAAAGAACCGGGGTGGGTAACGTGGACCTAACAGTGGTATCAGAGCCTAGCTAAACAAAAACTAACTGTTAGCAAAGTGTTTAGAACTTCGATCCGGATAAAATCGCAAAATCTGTCTAAAAACTTGTGTTTTCTGTCGATTTATAAAACAGGCCTAAAAATATTTTAACTGACATGAAAAATACAAGCAGGGTTTTTTGAGAAAACTGCAGAAATTTGGGCGCCTGAGTCCCTCAGATGACCGCGGATCCGCGGCCGAGTCAACTCGGCAGCGCGCCAAATTTTTCCGGGGGTTCTCTGTTTGGGTTTTGTGATTTTTAAGATGTTTTGTTTCTGCCCAGATTTTCCAGAGAACAATGTTATGTTTGGGGTAGTTACAAATTGGTAATTTGATCGAAGTTCTATAAACTTTAGCTATATGGTTATATCTGTGATGTGATATATGCACTGAACGTCGACTAATCGCTATATGTCGATTAATGGGGGTTGTGCATATCTGTGATCTGTAATGTTGTTGGATTGTGTATATGAACTTGTTGGATTGTCGCGGATGAATAGCCGGGGTTTTGTGAGATGAGAGTTTCTTTATCTTTCATTTGATGTAAAATGTAAATTGATGTAATATTATTTTTATGGCCGCACATCCGGGATGAGGTTGTAGCCGCCATTGTATATTATTTCTTTTACTGTTTTCGCTCCTAGGATAGACCCAAGGTGGGGTGCACAAACTACCGGGTACGTTGAAGTGCTGAGTGGCCTACTCACGTTGTTGAGGGGGGCTGCTTCACTTCGGGTAACGTTGTTGAGGGGGGCTGCTTCACTTCGGGTATTTGGCGGGTAGTTTGCCGCACCCGTAGGGGTCTACGGTGGGGTTTGGCTATTCATCGCGACCGTGTAATCCGTCTTTCGGTGTAGGCTCGAATGAAATACGGATTCCTAGCATATCCAATGTGTTCATCTGTGATCTGGAATGGCTATCATTGTATATGACGAATGTATATATCTATATATGATATCTAGTAGGCGTTGCTTATGTTTTGCATCCGCGCTAGTCCAGCCCCCGCTCTGTCGTTAGTTAAGTAACCTAATGGGTAATGACGGGGCCCCGTGGCGAATGCGGATGGCATAAGCGTACGTCATATTTTCGTTGTTTTCTGCAATGGTAGGATTAAATGATGGGACGCATTAAATTAATGCAAGAAAACAAACCTAAAAGACGTTGTTGGAACAATTTTCAAAAAGCTGTTATTGCAAGGACGTTCTCTTTTGTTTTGCACAGAGGTATTCGGTTATGAATGCCCAGCACCTCATTCGACGAGGCAAGGGCCGAGATCCCTTCGTCGGGAGTGACCCCTTGGACAAAAGTTTACGTCGGGGTAATAACTTCACTATAGTTGATTATTCTTGCTTTGCACAGAGGTATTCGGTTATGAATGCCCACCACCTCATTCGACGAGGAAAGAGCCGAGATCCCTTCACAGGGAGTGACCTCTTTAGCAAAAGTTATCGTCACTATAATTTTAAAAAGGTTATCAGGTTCCTTCAACGATATCAAGTTCATTATGTTAACGGGTTTTTCGCCAAAAACCCAACCATAGCCCTCCGTCGTTTCTTATAAGTTATATTTAGTATTCGTGCTACGTTTGTTGACTGTGTCAAGGCGCAGTAAACGGTAGCTGAGTATTGCTTATCTGCTGGATACAATGTGATTGGTTAGGACAGTCGTGTAACCTTGTTGACTGTGTCAAGGGTTATGCGGGTGGGTTTAATGCAATCAAGATAATGACGGGTTGAACTTGACTAGGACTCTTTGATTTGTTGACTTTGTCAAGGTCACTTGGGTCCTAGGGGAAAAAATCCACATCGGGAGTTTCTAAAGAAACTGAAACTTGCAGATTTAGCATACCTTCTGGAGTGTGGTGACTAGAGTGGATTCCATCTAGGTCATCGCACAATGATAGTTGGATCCCGATCCCACTGATGAGTTGGATTACTCTCGGAAGATTATTTCACTTAACAATCAATGCTATAAACCAAGTAGGTGTCTAGAACGGTGTTAGCGGGGCTACGCCTCCAGGGAAAAGAGGTTATTTAATTAAGGAATTTCGTGAAAGCGTTGGAAAACCTCCCTCGAAGTACCAATACTAGCCTGGCTGAAAGGTTAAGTAAGTATTGTGACGTGCGATTAATCCTAACTAGTTCTTCTTTTAGGGTTTGAAGAAGAATTTGAGGAAACAGTGGGAGCCGTCCTTGTTAGATAAATTAATAAACCAATCTAATATTGCAAGAGCTCACGCTGAGTGTTTCTTTTTTCTCTCTCTCCAGGTAGCAACCATTTCACGCCCTAATCAAGATAATAAAATGTATCGCTTGACCGATCCGAATTCTTATTCGGGGCTGGGGAACGTTGGTTCGGCTCTAACTTACGACAACAGTCATAAGTATGAGCAAGGGAAAGAGGATTGTATGGATTCCAAGGATACCCAGTTGAAGAAGAAGCATAGTTTTGCATCTATTTCAGGTGTTCTTGTAATTGAGAACTGCTTTACGGTCAGCCCTACCTCCTGGGTACTTGATACCGGATCAGGATCTCATATCTGTAATCTATTGCAGGGACTGAGAAAAAGTAGGAAAGTTGTACCTGGTGATATGTCGCTCATGGTAGCGAACGGAGCACAAGTTAATGCTGCAGCCGTCGGTGAATATCACCTAGTGTTGCCAAACGGCAATACTATGATTTTGAACGATTGCTACTATGTACCTTCCATGGTTTGCAACATCATATCAGTTTATTTACTCGATAAAGATGGATATAACTATGTTCTTGATATAAATATCATGAACATCTACCTTCATAAGGTACTGGTTGCAGAAGGTACACTGTGTAATGGTATCTACGTTCTAAATCAGAAAACAGTTCTCAATGTACAAAACACACGCAAGAGGAAGAATTCAGATACGAATGAATCCTATTTGTGGCATTGTAGACTTGGTCATATCGGAGAGAAAAGACTAAGTAAGTTGCATAAAGATGGACTCTTGAATACGTTCGAGTTTTCATCTTATGAAACTTGTCAGTCTTGTCTCAAGGGAAAGATGACCAAATCTCCGTTCACCAGACATGGAGAAAGAGCAACAGAGCTCTTGGGACTCATACATAGTGATGTATGTGGTCCAATATCTAAACATGCAAGGGGTGGGTTCTCATACTTCATCACATTCATTGACGATCTCTCTAGGTTCGGATATGTGTATCTGATGAAACACAAATCTGAAGCTTTTGAGAAATTCAAGGAATTCAGAAACGGAGTAGAGAACCAGACTGGAAAAAGTATCAAGATACTTCGGTCTGATAGAGGAGGGGAGTACTTAAGCACGGAATTCCTAGATTACTTAAAAGAGAATGGTATTCTCTCTCAGCTTACTCCTCCTTATACACCACAGCACAACGGTGTATCGGAATGGAGGAATCGTACCCTATTGGATATGGTTCGCTCCATGATGAGTAGTGCTGACTTGCCTCTTTCATTCTGGGGATATGCACTTCAAACAGCAGCGCATCTATTGAATCAAGTTCCATCCAAATCCGTGCCTAAGACTCCGTATGAAATATGGAGTGGTAAGAGTTTGTATCTTAAACGTATTAAGATTTAGGGTTGCCCAGCTTATGTCAAAAAGCAGAACCCAGACAAACTTGAGGCACGGGCAGTTTTATGTAAGTTTGTGGGATACCCAAAAGATTCTAGTAGGTATCTAGTCTACCATGCAGAGGAACAGAAGATAATTGTTTCCAGGAATGCCACATTTTTGGAAAAAGAATTTCTTGTTAATATTGGTGGCAGCACGGTAGAACTGGATGAAATTCCAGAAACACAAACTTTAGCTAAAGATTTGGAGGAACCGCTAGATTCAGTTACACCCAACGAACCTCAGCCACTCCGCAGATCTGGTAGGATTTCTCATCCGCCCGAGAGATACTACGGTTTTCTCTTAGACGGGCATCTTGGAAGAAGATGACCCTACCAGTTTCAGGCAGACCATTATCAGTAGGGACTCTGATAAATGGCTGGAAGCAATGAAATCCGAAATGGAGTCCATGTACGCCAATAAAGTGTGGACCTTGGTTATTGCTCCACCTGGGGTAAAACCCGTTGGATGCAAATAGATCTACAAAAGGAAACTTGGTGGAGATGGGCAGGTGGAAACCTATAAGGCTAGACTCGTTGAAAAAGGTTTTCGTCAAAGACCTGGTGTGGACTATGATGAAACTTTTTCTCCAGTGGCTATGCTCAAATCCATTCGGATCCTACTTGCCATTGCTTCCTTCCATGACTATGAAATTTGGCAGATGGACGTAAAAACGTCTTTTCTAAACGGCTGTTTAGAAGAGTGCATTTACATGGATCATCCAGAAGGTTTCGTAGACAGTGGGAGCAGCGGGAATGTGTGCAAGTTGCTTAAATCCATTTATGGATTAAAACAGGCATCGCGGAGCTGGAACATCTGTTTTGATGAGGCAATCAAGGAATTTGATTTCATCAAGAACGAAGATGAACCTTGTGTCTATAAGAAGATTGTAGGACGAACTGTCGTGTTCCTAGTCTTGTACGTGGACGACATTCTTTTGATAGGAAATGGCATTACTATGCTACAATCGGTCAAGCTATTCTTATCACAACGGTTCTCCATGAAGGACCTGGGTGATGCCTCGTACATTCTGGGGATCAAGATCTACAGAGATAGATCCAAGAGAATACTGGGACTTTCGCAGTCTAGGTACATAGAGACCGTACTAAAGAGATTTAGTATGGAAGATTCCAAGCGCGGTAATATACCCGCATTGCACGGAATCACCCTCTCCAAGAAGATGTCTCCTAAGACTGACGAGGAGAGGGTTCGCATGAGCACTATACCCTACGCTTCGGCGGTAGGATCTATAATGTATACGATGCTATGTAGAAGACCAGATGTAGCTTACGCGCTGAGCGTGGTGAGCCGGTATCAGTCAGACCCAGGTGAGGACCACTGGACGGCAGTGAAGAACATTCTCAAGTACCTGAGAAGGACTAAGGAGATGTTCCTAGTTTACGGTAATGGAGACCTCAGGGTCGAGTCCTTTACAGATTCAAGCTTCCATAGTGACAAAGACAGCAAGTCTGTCTCGGGTTTTGTGTTTACCCTCAACGGAGGGGCGGTGTGTTGGAAGAGTTCCAAACAGGATACCGTCGCAAACTCGACGATGGAGGCTGAATACATTGCCACAAGCGATGCCGCAAAAGAGGCGGTCTGGATGAAGAAGTTCATTAGTGAACTTCAGGTGGTTCCGTCCATTGTTGACCCAATACCTTTGTATTGCGATAACAATGGGGCTATAGCTTTAGCGAAGGAACCAAGGTCCCATCAGAAATCCAGACACATCTTAAGGTGGTATCACCTGATCAGGGAGATCATTGATCGCCAGGAGATCGAGGTACGGAGAGTGGACACAAAAGACAACACGGCGGATCCATTCATAAAGGCCCTCCCTTAAACACAGTTCGAGCGACTTTTTGAGCTATTGGGTATGCGGTACGCCAGCAGCTGGCCTTAGTGCAGACATTGGGTATGCGGCTCACCAATTACTGGCCTTTAGTGCAAGTGGGAGATTGTTGGATATGTATTCCCTAGAGGCCATTATTGTATAGTACTAGTTTGTATAATACATTTTGGAGGCTTGGGATATATATATGGGTTTACGACAGTCTTGCTCGATATAGTAGTATGCTACTTGGTTTGTTTCTATCTTAATATATGTATGTGCTTCTTTTAACATTTCGCTAAAACATATTGATAGAGCCCTTAAGATCTTTGCTTGACTACCGGCTTTGTGATGGTGATCACACTAGTGGGGGCTGAGTAGTCTATAAGCACATCCTTATTTTGGTCCCTAGTCGTAGGATTATCGAGACAGGGCATCGATACTCCAGAGTAGAATGGTGCATACGCTTCTCTTCCCAGCAGGGGAGATGGTCTGTCCCACAGCTATCAGTACGTAGTACTAGAGATAGTATGCAGGTGCTCGTTAGGTTACGAGTACACTGGACATGACTCGTCGGGAACTGTTGGTTGGTATTATACCTATCGTCAGTTAACAGTTTCCAGGTGACATGAGTACAGCTTAGTCCGCTGACTTGACACTGTCACTTCGCCTCGTGTGTGTTCCCAATGTTCTTAGATTACTACCCTACCACGGCTCTACTGAGTCGTGCAAACAGGTAGTAGTTGGGTGCAGTCCCGAAGCACTTGGAGGCAGTGACGGTTAGACATGATTCGTCTCTCCCGGTATTGGGAGTTGATATCGCGCTGTGTCTAGGAGAGCCATTACACATAGTCGTCCCTGGCCAGGGCAAGCGAGATTTGCTGGTAGTGTTACCAGTAGATTCTCAAGGTGTTTTGGGCTACACTCCGACACGACTTGTACCGCTATTAGAAGACTGACGTTTACCGCCCCCTAGGCCCGACATGCGATACTCTCAGACAAACAGACCGGACTGTACGGAGATTGTTACATTCAGGCTCAGTAGGAGTTCGGATAGGTTCACCTCATCAGTCTTCTTATCGGCATCTACCTGGGGACCGTTACGTACAGCTAGTACCGCTTGCGGCCTATGGTTAAACCTACTGCCAACGTAGTGTCGAGCCTTTAGAGTCCCACACAGAGGGTTACTCGCCTTTGGGCAAAACTGAGTAGAGGTCGCATGGTTTTGCGACGGGGTTCGTTCACATCCGCGCACTTGTGCACGTTTGGTGTCCGGGCAGTTATTACTAGTGGGCTTTGGTTTAATCCAGATCCTAGTAATTGTTTTGGGATTGGTTTTGTCTCAGTGTATTCGTGTTTCTTGGAACACGGATGCGG
The DNA here is from genome assembly GCA_030015575.1 of Agapanthus africanus. Classification (NCBI taxonomy): domain Eukaryota; kingdom Viridiplantae; phylum Streptophyta; class Magnoliopsida; order Asparagales; family Amaryllidaceae; genus Agapanthus; species Agapanthus africanus. Next base: position 399,252,052 of record CM057339.1, read on the forward strand.
GTGTGTATGCACAGTTGACAGAGGCAGAGACAGAGGATTCTCATTAGGGTTGTTGACCTTTTGGCTTTGGTTGACTTGTTGACCGTTGACTTTTTCTAAACCCTAATGAGAATAAGAAATATGATTAATAATATTAATTAAATATTATTGTGCCATGGTTGAGTTGAACATTTGACTTTTGTTGACTTGTTGACTTTGTTGATCGGTTGACCATTGTGGACTTGTTGACCATCATCATTTCATTTCTATGATTTTTGTTTACTTGTTGTTCTTTACAAAATGCATTAAATGCATGAAATGATAATGGTCATTGAAACTAACCATCACAATTCTTAATTATTATCATCATCATTATTCTCACTTTTGTGAGCATGGTTGTAAGATGAGAGCTCATTCTATCATATTCTTTCTCTCTCTTAGAAAGAAAGCTCTCCCTCTTCCTCTCTAAAAGTTCAAGTATTCCATGAGTTGGAAATCATGAACCTTTGAGACAAAACCACCATAACTCTTCTCTACTCATTCTAAGGTTCTAGGTTTAGCAAACCAAGCACCTTAGTTATCTCTAGGTTGAGATAGGAGCTCAAGTTCGAGGCCCTCGGGTGGATCCATCTACGGCAAAGAGGAGACGATGAGGAGGAGCCGTTCAAGCCACTACAAGGAGCAAGCAAGGAGGAGAACCACCAAAAGAAGAGAAGGAGTTCAAGACCTAGGTATAACCATTCTACATAGTAGCTAGAACTTGTAGTTTATTTGTTAGTTTTTGTTTAGCAAAGATCCTTCATGGATGGTCCATGTTACCTATTGAGGAAAATTTTGATTTTTACCTATTCCGCCTCCCCGAAAGAACCGGGGTGGGTAACGTGGACCTAACAACTTAATCACCACTCACTCTCCTCATTTTCTCAACAAAAATCAAATACTCACAATTCATCATATTCATCATCACAAAGAAACAAAAACAAATCAAGAAAGAGATCATCACAAAAGCATAAGGTATTTAAATGCAATAGAGAAAAAAGAGGGAAGAACACTAATGATCTTCAATTTACCCTAATTCAAACTTTAATCTCTAATCTAATTACAATTTTAATGATTTTAGAAGTGCAAAAGAAAAAATCAATTAACATAAGCTCCAACCTCTATTGATAGATACGAGGAAGCTAACAAAAAAGGAGAAAGAAGAAAACTAATCTAAAAAATGAAAATTACACAAATTGAAATTCAATAATAAAAAAGAGAATAAAAGCTATCTCCAATTCCTTCAGATCTACTCCTTTTATAGATTTGCCACCGAGATTCTTGAAGCTTTGAGGGAGTATCCGTCTGATGACGAGGCACAGGCCCAAAATCGAGCCCAATCGCTTGCGTCTTGACTGTGGTTCCATGTTGGACTTGAACTCTCTCGGCCGTGGTTCAGTGGTCGACTTGTAAGCAATTGTTCTCGTTTTTTTTTCTTTGCTTGTTGGGACGTCACGCGTGCGCGCTTAGGCATTTTGTAAAGAAAATGGGGTTTTAGAAATTCGGCGCACGTGAGCTCGGTCTCGTTTTAAAATTTATAAACCGCAAGTGCATGACGTGTTGTAGCTAGCCGGCAAGTACGATCGATGCACATGCAATTGGTGATTAAGGGTTTTTATTGCAAGTTCAAGGAGAAAAGAATTGGTTTTGAATTGAAAATAAGGAAATGCGAAATTATAGAAACAAAGGTAAGAAAGGCGGCCGTGGCTCCAATTCAGATGGTTGAATCGTGGAGAACTCTTCGACACTCTCTTGATCATGAGTGTTCCCTCCTCTTATTAGATCCGACATGAAGTATGGCTTGTCAAGGTGTTTGCGAAGCACAAATGTAACATTTTGGAAAATTATAAATATTAATTTATAATTTTAATAAGGATATTATGAGTTTACAAAATAATATCGTGTATGTATTTTTGATTTCGGATTGGTATCCGTAAAAATGTAATTTTTTTAGGAAAAGTGAAAAAAAATGTGATATCATAAAAATGATAAGTGTTTTATTTTTTAACATAATACGAGATTTGGTGTAAAATGGTGGTATTTACATGTGAAGGTATTTATTGAAAAAGGATTTTTATTTGTTTTGAGGGTTGTGGTATATGTTTAAGCTAGATATAAAGCTTCATGCTCACCACACCACACACACACCCACTTTTCCCTACACTTCCTTCTTTCTTTACACCCTTCCTTTCTCTACACAATTCTTACACTCCTTCACTCTATCAAATTTTTATGTTCATTCTCTTAATCTCAAACTGAAACAATGCTTCCCTTCAACCTCCATCACCAAAAATTTAATAGTATTCATCAAACCAAAGGGAATTGGATGGTTCCTTCATGAAAATTGTTCATATCATCAAGCTAAATCTACTACAACCTCAAGAAGCCTCAATCAACCACTTCATGAGTCGGAAATTTCTTATGCTCAATCCTTATAGGTAAAAACCATCCTTTTTCAAGTTTCCTAGTGTCAAATATCAGTTTTTCTAGTTCAAATATCAGAAAATAGGATTTTTGTTAAGTTTGAGATGATCAAATTGAATCTGGAACTAGTAGAGTTGTCTATAAGATAAACTAACAATACTGTGATATGGTGAGACCAGTAAGAGACTACCCTAAAAGCCCGAGCCCCTAACTCTTCACTTCAACCGCCAGAAAATCCCAAAACCCCGCTACCGGCGATTTTCCTGTTGAGTTAGGTTTTTAATTTTGTTCTGTAACTTCTTTTTGTAGTAATTAGGCTACTGTATTGTTTGTTTTATCCCAGATTACATATAGAGAAATTTGGGAGTGTTTTAGTATGGTTTTGGCAATGTTTTTGATATTTGAAACTTGGTTTTTCGTATTTCTATACCTCGACTTGATTGTTCGATGTTCATATATTGACATCGGGGGTATTTGGTCGTATTTGGAGTAAGAGAGCTATAGGTTCTAACCTATGTGTGCTTCGCTCGTTGTATCGCTTTTGATTTGGATATTTACGTCGTTGTGTTATAATTACGATTGTAGGTACGACCGCGGGGATTTTCGAGATGGTAAGGACGGGCAAAACAATTATAGATTTCAACTAGCTCGATATATCTGCGAGTAGATTTATATCTACGGGGGAAGTCGGATGGATGGCGTATAGCACCCCAGCAACCAATTAACTAGGATAATTATGCTATCTACTTAGATTTTAGTGTTATGGAGATAACTTAGCTTAACTATATTGGTGTTTATTTTGTATCTAGTGGGTTACATATACGGATATATCTTGATATATAATTATTGTGACATATGTACACGACGATGGATCCGTACAATATGGATGTGATATTGGATGGATATTGTACGAGAGATCATACCGTGCTTGTGATGACGAGGATAATGTGTCGAATACGGCCGAGACTCATTTAGACTCAGAGAGTCATGCATTTATCCCGACTTGGGACATTACGATTGCGTGAGCTATACTCTTTTAAAACCAACGATTCATTTCCATTTTTAAATGATAAATGATAAGGATGCGCTGCTGCTTCCAAAATGAATATCTATTTAAATATACCACAGCTTTCTTATTTGCAAAATAACGTTTCGTTCCATTTTCAATGGTAACGGTATAACTCATAATAATTAGTTACATTTAATGATTATACACGTTACGATTATGTTACTTTTACACGCTCGTGATTCAATTGCCTACTATATATGTTAGTTGCATTATATATGTTAGTTGCGTTATTATTCTCATATGAACACACTGATAGAACACTGCACAACTACCAATAAGTATTATGTTGCACAAATCATAGACGCACACGTTACACTACACCTCATTGGTATTGCCATGACACTGTAGGACGACTATACCACGTGATGTCCATGTAGATGCCGATACAATTTATCATGACTTCCCTATATCCGGGGAATTGATTCGTATTTATATATATGTTGTCGATAGGGATTGAAAGCTATTCTCCTATGAATACATTTATAGAACACTTACACAAATACTAATTATTGCCTTGCTGCACGAGCACAGACGCATATGCTGCACTACACATCATTAGTATTGCCATGACACAGTAGAACTGCCGTATCTGTTTGTGTGATTGGTTATATTTATGTACGATGTATTATGTTACTTGTTGATTGAGTTGCGAATACCATTACCATAGGTATTCGTATATGATTGTTATCAGTATTATGATATTTTTATCTGCGATGATATATCTCAGTGGTATGGGACACTGATATATATATATATATATATATATATATATATATATATATATTATATCATCAGAATGAATTATGCAAATATTGTTCTTCTTAACTTGATGTTTTCTCTTAATACGATGAGTTAGCGTCCACCATGAGCTTGATATTTTCTGATTTGATTTTAATCCGAACCGAGTGGGAGAGTTATACGATTGCGGACATACTACGTTATCCGGACTGAGTGGGAGAGTATACAGTCGGATACATGGTGGACCCGGTCGAGGCCGAGGGGCAGGAAAGCCGCATTTGAGGCGTGAAGCCTAACGAGGACACTCGATATCGAAGATAGATTTGAGCACGGCGAGTGTCCAGGGGATACCAACCGGGTCTATTAATATCAAGGGAGGACTGGTCTGATGAGACGGTGCCTTCGATATCTGGATTTACGTATCGGTGATGGATACAAGATTATAATGATTTTGAGTGTCGATGATGGACACTCGGTAGATGATGAGTTGGGTGCCGATGATGGATACTCGTGAGATTTGGAGTGTCGATGCTGGACAGACCTATGTTGATATTTGCACGATCTGTCGAGATACAATGTTATAGATTATGTTATATAGTGGCCGAACAGAACTGATCCAGGGGACAGTACCTGAATGCTATTTTCACGTGTTGATACACATAACGAGGTTTCCAAACGAGCTATAGTCTCACTATTTTAACGTGTCTGGGACGACACAAGGATCTTTTAAACGGAAATATTCTAAAAACTCATTTCTAAAATGCGAGACGTATACTTTAAACAAAACACATATAATACTTCATAAAACTACGTCTGCTACTTGTACCGTGATTGATCGTGAAAAGTGTCTATGTGTGTTCTAAATTACTGCAATCAATAACGGTGTCGCAATAGCTAACTGATAGTGAGTACGAGTCGTCCACAGGGAAACGGTGAACTGTTTTTCTTGCTTTAGACAAGTTGATAGAAGAAATGTGGAATTGTTATCGTTTATTACTAAGAAAGTTTGAAAAGTTTATAATAGAAGGGCTTGTAGGGTTTATAGGATTTAGAAGTTAATGGATGGAGTTTTAAAAATAATTCTTTTTATATTTTAATTATTTAATACTAGAGAAATAGCGATGAATGTGGATTAGGGTTATTGAAGGGAATTAGGGTTCCTCTCTACTGACCCTTATCCCTCCATTAATCCATATTTGTCTTAAGCCATTAACAGAATGATTGTTAACGATTCTCAAATCGTGGTCGTGACTATCATGAATTGATAGCGCGCCCGATAAGAGGGTTAATATTCATTTAGCTAAAGTTTATAAAAATTAAAATTTTAAAAAGAATTTAAGTGATATTTTCATCCATTATTCTACCTTATCCTACAAACCCTAGCAAGCAAAAATTTACACGCTCATTTATATTAGCAAAATAGAAGAAAGGTGGAAGAAAACGGAACCCATAATTAAAATTAAAAATGCAGAAAGTTAGTGCAGAAAGTAATGCAGAAGTAATGCGGAAAGTAAATGCAGAAAATAAATGCGACAAAATTAAAGAAAAGACTACCTTTATTGATTTACTAGTTTATTACACTCACTGAAAAAGTAATTTACAAAACCCTAGTTTTCTCTAGATAGCTTGGTAGGTAGATCAAACGATTCTTCGATGGATAGTTCGATGTTTTTGATGATAAATGCTCTCGGTCCTTTTATAGGCTCTGGAATTTGAAACCCTAGACGTCATGTTGAAATGTGTCAAATTACGATCAAGACCCTGGAGTTTCACATCTTAGGCTGCCAGAAGACCGCGGAACCGCCGCCCATGGTGCCTTTTGACTGTGAATCCACCGCCGTATGGTGGGTTTGAGCTTCCAAATTTTTCATGCCTTTTCTTCTCGATATTTGGAGATCCTTCTGATAAAAAGATTCTGAAAATATATCTTTTAGACTCTACTGTTGCAAGATTCTTCAATTTTCTCTTGGCAGATTTGGTTTGGTGAATCGATTTGTTGTGGATCTCCTATTTGTATTTCAGACCTGAACTGATCTATTATAATACATGCACAATATCTCAAATCAAATTGTTAGTAGCATTTTTTTTATTTGAGATATTATCCCAACCAATTATATGATATGATATTTTAAGAATATTGGTTAAGAATATTTGATATAATATGCATATTTTAATAATAAATAATCTCATGGATATTTTATTTAAATATGATATGCATATATTTCCCTAATTATATTAATTATAAATGAAGAAACATATGACAATAATCTTTTTACAAATAAACTCACATGTGTTTTTTATTTACAATTAACACCTTTTAGTAGTTAATAATAATAGGGAAAATGTCCATACAAATATGCAATAAATTTGACTGATCAAATACCCCCAAACTTATCTTTGATCGTCCCAAGCAAACTGTTTATTATAAAGAAAAAAGAAAAATCTAGCACATTTTCGTAGTCAACACGATTGCACTTAGCTCGTACAACAAGCTTTTAAACCTCTAGGTGTCCCTAATAGGAGGAGTGCTATCTCATGAGGGTTTTCAGCGGATTACACCCACAAAATCCCAAAATAAAAGAAGACAAAAAATACATGCAAAGATAAGAACGTATAAAAGGAAAAACTTGAAAATAAGTGTTTCAAACTACACTAGTTTTTTAGTCATCATGAGCCCTATCTTAATGGTCTTGAAAAGATTTTGGAAATCACATCATTCCTCAATAAAACACCGTCTTTAGTTTTCCTCCTTACCTTTCCTCCAAACATCAATCATAGACCCCTACGTGTGTGTAAAAGACATCCCTACACATGGAGAATTCAATTCAAGCTATCATACTGTAACAAATCCAATTTCAATGTACAGAAAATTTATTTAAAAGTTAATGTACAAATGGAGTATTTTCAATCCTGTGTACACTATAAGTATTTGATTTGCTTTTGAACAGCAAGAAACAACTTGTAGCTCATTGGTAAAGTATTGCACTGCTGTGACGTAGCCCCTATGTTCAAATCCCATCAGCCACATTATTTTTTGTTGATTTTTCTTTAATCTCCCAAAAGTTTGCACATGCACTGCATGTAAAATGAAAAGTCACAAATAAAATAAACATGTGGAAAATGTTGCACACATAGATAGGGACACGTGGCATGAATCCAAGCTCCCCTCACCGGCATTAGATCGGCGAGATCCTTCCTTGGCCCGGCGTCGCCGGCCCCCCTCCGTAGGTACTACCTAATTTTGCTAACCCTAGTCTCTTGGCCTCCCCCTTAACCCCTGTACTGATTGTTTTTATTAAAAAAATTGATTTGCTTTTGAACAGCAAGAAACAATTTGTAGCTCATTGGTAAAGTATTTGATTCTCAAATACCGGCGAGAATTAAAAAATGGCATTAAACCAAATTTTAAATGTACATTTTAATTCTCAAATTCAATATCCTAAACCTTGATTTTTCTGATAAATACCACACTCCATTTTACACTTCCTCACTCAGAAATTCCCTTCCAAAACTTTCAAAAATTTCCAAGTCCTAAGTTGTGCAAGTGGAGTTAGCAAGAGACGAAGTTCCGGCGACGTTCCAAGAAGAATCCGGCGATGAAACGACGCCCCGATACTTTTCTAACCTTACCCTACCTCTCCTCTTTCTCTATAGCTTGTAAGCTCCCTCTCCCCTTCTTAATCTTTATTCTAAAACTTTTATTTTTCAAAACCCGTCGGAAGCGGAGTTAATCCGACTTCCGATTCGTTTTTCTTTAAAAATTCCACTTTTCTAAAATAATAAAATACCATACTCTCATATAATATTTAACAAACATAAATAAACATATTAGAACAAGTTCCATCTCAAAATAATTCATGTTACAATCTTTATTTCATTTTTACATTAAAATACCACCATGTTTAGAAACGATGTAATTATCCACTTTTTACCGTATTACCTTTAGATAACTAATGGGGTAATGACTTATCTCTTCACAAAACACATTTTTGACATAGCACGATGAATTTTGGAATTCTAGATTATAGGAAAATACGCTTTTACGAATAAATACCCTAAATTTACAAAACCGTTTTCTTTAAAAAGAGTGTTAACTAATTCCTTGCAAATACGCCTCTACAACTCATTTTGGGGAACCCCGATCGGGATGGCGCGGGTTAACGCGTCATCGAGCCTAGTAGAGCGAGATGCAGACCTCCGCAAGGAGCATTCAATCTCAATGGAATTTTTAATGCGATCATTAAGAAAATGAGATTTCTATAAAATAAATAAAATTTATTTTTATTAAATATATATATATATATATATATATATATATATATATATGAAAATTAGAAAAAGATCTATTTTAATATATTATACAAATATTCCATGTTTTCTAAATCAAAGGAATCACAATTATATGAATGTACCATTTCAATACAATACAATTCCAGTATTTCATTAAAATACCATGAACAATGAAAATTAGGTTCTACTCACTTGAAATTTCGCTTTTATAAAATATACATCTATGAAAACCCTAAAGACGATAATTAAATACTTGAGGTGTATTTTGAAAATATATCAAAACTATTTTTACATAAAACCCCCTCAAGTTATATTAAATTACAATAAGGACCCTAGTAAATATAGGCTTAAGCGGGACCAGTTCTCTTAAGCCTCGGGGAGCTGGAGAAAGTGGGTGATTGCTTATCTAAGGTAGATAATCTAACAACGGTTTTATCAACACGGTAATTGTCTTGGAAAAAGACACAAATCTTGTCGTCCATGTGCAGCAGTTACCGATAACATCAAAACTAATTCAGGACTTCAATTTCTTTTAAGTGTCTGACTCAGACTGAGTCTCAATATAATAAATCTAACTTGAATATGATTCAAGTATAAACTACAATCCAACATGAATCCGTCTATTCAATATATATCAATCTATATTGACTGAACCGAACTATGGATATACTCCGTTTACATGACTATCCATTTATATCCATTCTGTTTACTGATATCATGGTTTCGGCAAGTCATCCATCTATATAACAAAATAATACAATCAATACAAAAGACATTATAGGGTTTTTAAAGGGGTAGATCGGTAATGAATGTGTTAGAAGTGGCACGATACTGTAACCATAATACACCTAACCTGAATATCCATTGCCGTTGTACCGTGGCTGAACGGTTCCTTGTGCTCTGTATACCTTAGTCTCCAGATAGTGGGACTCCTCTCGTATACACTGGCATATTCTGTACCAAGCTACAAACAACTGCGTTAACATTATAATCAAACATTACTAGTTATATTCACTTTCTGTCTATTTTATCTCTACTCATCTTTGGGACTTACCAAGCGATTGTTCGCTGACGACATTCCTTTTCTTCTTTCTTTGGGATGTTGTCAGGTGGATCGGAATCACTGGAGATCGAGCTCAGTATTGAAGACTTGGAGCAGTTAGCATTTGACCCCGAGGTTTAGATATTTGTACATACTTTTCATTTCTGTTATGTCATTGCTTAGGCATTGTTTTCTATTCATGTATTTACATTTCCAGTTGTATTTGTAAAGAATTGTTAATAAATAAAAGTTGTTCAATTACATCTATTGTCATTTTCTTGTGTACAATTATTTTATATTGCTTAGATACGCTTAGCGTGTTTACTTCGGAGTAAATACGTAGCGGACCTCGCCGCGTCCCCTGCCGTATATCGGGAAGCGGGACATGACAGGTTTTGTTGGCGGCCCATGCCGGTCAGCTCTGTATGGACATGCAGGTCAGTTCTGCATGGACATGCGGGTCAATTCTGCATGAAGTCCTAAGCAATATAGCACAAGAATCAGTACTAAAAACATTCTTTACATTTCATATTCCTTGAATCTTACAATTTCATATACTTTGAATCTGTCCTAACCCAAAATTTTCTTTCAAGGTTATGGATTCTCCAAACAACACTAGCACTAACTTCAACAACACTCCACCACCTCTACCGCTTACGCCTACCGTTGCTGCTCCGATCAATGAGCTGACGGTACTGCTTGAGGTAATCTGCAGCCTTCTGGAAGGACAGCAGCAACAGAATGCTATTCTGATGAACCGTCCAGAAGTGAAAGTGCCCGGAGTGAAGCAATTCCGGGCACTGCACCCAAAACAATTTCCGGGAAAAGAGAGCCCCCTGGAAGCTGAAGAATAGGCTCAGAGTGTCAAGGATGACCTGGCAGTGGCACAAGTGCCAGAGATCGCTTGGGTTCGAGTTGCGAAGCTGCAACTCGCTGACAACACCTGTTCATACCATAATATTGCATTATTGTATTCCCCATTCTTATTCTTTTTACAAATAAACAGGTGCTTTTGATGCATGTCTGCTACATATTACAGGTTACGGGTTCTTGGAGCGAAAACGGTGAAAAAGAAAAAAGACGACACAAAAAAGGAACTTTGACCAACAAATAGAAGGATCTTAATCAAGCCTACACAAAAGATCAGTACAAGGCAACGCAAGGTCCAAGATTACAAAGTAAAAGGTTAAAAGTCCACAGCAATTGTTCACTGGAGATCTGGAAGAAATAGAGAAGCCAAATTGAATAAAGATCCAAAGAAATAAAAAGCCCAAGAAGCCCAGAATCAGTTCCAAAATTTCCAGACATAGAATTTTACCAAAGCTTAAAGTCTACTTTGACTAGGTCTTCCTAAGGATATTTTGGTAAATGTAGACGTGCGAATCAATTGTAACCTAGGGTTTCCTATCCTCTATAAATAGGAACTCTAAATCATTGTAAAGGCTATGTCTCCCTTCATTAATAAATTTCAGCATTCTCTTGGAGAGCATCATTTTTTGTAAGTTCTTTATTTTCTGCCCTAGGTTAATTTTTTATTCTTGCCCTAGTTAAATTTAATTCCTTGCCCTAGTTAGATCTTTTATTCTCTGCCCTAGATAAATGTATTTTAATTCCCTAATGAGTGAGTAGTCTCCTCGCTTGTTAGGGTTAGATCTGGAGAAGGTTTGAGAGACGAAGATCTCTCATCCCATTTCTTGCCCATCATATATTTTCATAGGACTCTATGCATACACGCACATACCGCTCCCTACGGCACCCTATCCCTCGAGGTAGCAGTGATACCGTAGTATAAAGGCCCGGTTGCGCGTGTTTTCCATGGAGGTTAGGGTAAGGATTTCTAAAGGAAGGACAAGAACCTAGAGGAAGAAACATCTTTCCAAATGGTTCTAATCCCTTTTATTAATGATTACCATAACACCTAATTAGATATTCATATGGGTATAGTAAGCGGTGAGATTTATTGACTTTCCAAACTTAACCTAGACCTAACCCTAGCAAGACTTAGATATAGATTAATTTAGTTTTTAGATTTAATAATCAATCCGAACACCCTTCGGAATTAACTCGTAAGCGCAACTAGGAAATTCACAACATCCCTGTGGACCGACCCGTACTCACCGGCTAGCTACCAAGCGACGCCGTTCTTGATTGCGGTTATTAGATAGTTTTGAGATAAATCAAATGGCGCCGTTGCCGGGGATGGCGTGTTATTTCCTTTTTGCAATTTCGGGTTAATCAAAATTCAAAAAATCTGAAAAATCTGAAAAATCAAAAAACATATAAAAATATATCATCTGTTATTTTTGGAAAGGGTATTTTTGTGTGAATTTTGCAGGATCTACGAACAAATTCGGATCTGGAAATCTACAGAGATCAAAACAGCAAATATCAAATCCGAACAAACAGAGGAATATCACAACAACCGAGGAACAGAAGAAATTTGGAGGACCGAGTCAAACAAGAAGAATCGCTGTGATCTGGTTCAAAAAAAAATAGAAGAGACCAACTCGCGGCGGAACCGCCGCGCGACCCCCTCTCCGGCCGCGGAACCGCCGCTCCCTGGTGGCCTCCTAAAAAAAACAGTTCTGCTCCTGCAAATCTCTGTGAGTTTTCTCTCTTCTCCTCTGCAAATCTCCGATATATCTTCTGAAAAATCTTCTGCAGGATTTCTTTGCGCTTAAAAATCTACCCCTTCCAAATAACAAATCTTGTGCAGGATTCTTTACGCGCGTTTAAAATAAAAATTGATTGCAAGAAATCTTTTCTGGTTTGCATATCTTTTCTCAAATTGCAATAACAACAAAAAATCTTTGATTGCAAGTGATTTTTTCTGTTTTGCATATCTTTAAAACTGACTTTAAGGGGCTTTTGACCAATTCAGATTGGGTGGGGATTTCATCACCCTTCCCAGGACCCCAGAAATCACATAAGACATATGCATTGACCATCTATTAATTAAAAAATACTAGACTCAGCCCTGAGGACTTCGAGCTCAATAGGACAGAGGACTAGTTATAGGCATCGGCCGTTTATCCTAACCTCACTTTGCGGTGTCTAGGCAAGTGTGTCAAGGCAAGTGGTTACTTAATTAGGACCGCTACTTGTAGCGGGGAGCCTCCCACCTACCTGGCACTTACCAGGCCGCAATTGGCGGTGAAGAGGCAGTTTGAGGTCCTATTTCTAGCCCTTTGGAACAGTTAGGAGCTGTCTAGCTGACCTAGGTGACCCTAGATCTAGGCCTGATTGTGCATTTCTGGTTGATTGCATTTGTGTCTAAGCCCTTTTATCGAAAATTTTTGCAAAACAAATAAAGCAAAAGAAAAAAAATCTTTTATAAAAAAATAACTTGCAACTTGTCGCGTAAAATCCTTGCACCCCACTTACACCCACCTTCTTTCTCTTCTCCTTCTGACATCATGGGTACCCCACATCACAAATCTCTTGCCGAACTTTGGTATCCCGAACCTAACTTTGCTTCGTACGTCAATTGTTTCGGTCGATTTAAGGCAGATCCTTCCGTGCCCAAAATTTCTTTGAAAGATCAAATAGAAGCGTCTAGGAGAAACAGTTTGACTTTGCAACCCACTTTGTGTCAACCATGTCAACCTTCACCACCTTCGTACGTTGACACCACATTTTCAAGTCCTGCTGTAACTCCTAAACCGATGTCCATTGCTGAGCACATTGCTCAATCTCGTAGCCGATCTTTCACCCCTCTCCCCTCATCTAGTTCTAGGAATCAACAAGTCCATCCACCTTTTTATCCACATGTTGACCCTAATCCTGTCCAACCATCCACTTCCTACCAGTCCTACCTGACTTTCCCACCGTCACTAGACACTGTTTCTACACAGCATTTTGGGAGTTTCACATATCCAAACAATTTCGAATCTTTTGCCGAAACCCCCTTACCACCCAAGTCTAGTTTGGAACAGTCGTTAGAAGCTTATATTGCAGCAACAAACAAAATGGTTAGGAATGTGGAAGCGTCCATAGCCGCCCTTATGCAACCTGCTGAACCGGTAGCTGGTTTCCAACTAGCTTCAAATTTTTCAATGTATGAGGAGGCGGTTGGACAGAGTGAGACTGTGAGAGGATTTCCAAATCAAACCTACCCATACCCAATTGAATCCAACAACTCCAATTTTCAAACATGTGTCCAAAATGATGAGTTGTGCGACTTTGTAGTGCTTGATTTGCCAAATTATGAGGAACCCCTTTCAAGTGAAACCGCACCTAATCCGTTTGACCTTTACACCTCCAATCTAGAACCTGAATTGATAAATATCCATGCTTTTGATGAGGTATCCGAAAAAATTGATTTTCACTTGATTGACGATATAGACGCCGGGAATATTTTGGATGATGAACCAGTAGATTTGATTGCAATTTTATGTCCAATTCATCATCCCGGGTCATTAGATGTTTCTCCCGAACTTCATATGCGTCTTGATTTTGATGATAATGGCATGGATGAGTTAAATATTGAGGAGAATTCTGAGGATAGTATTGAGGAGAGTTTTGAGGATCATATTGAGGTTGAACCATTTTTGTTTGATGTGTCCGATTTTCCAATCCATCCTCTTGAACCTTTACCTAAATCACCCTCCCTCCTTTCCATCGTTCCGACCACGCCTCATATCACGCTTGAAGACTGTGAGTTTGAAAAATTTCTCTTTGAATCTAACACAGTTCTCGCAGACGATAACACGTACGAGTGTTTCACTTTTTCGGACGATGTTGATGACTCACCGCCCGAGTTTGAGTCCTTTACATTTTCAGATGAGTTAATTGAACCATCAGACTCGGTTGCTTACAGTTGTTTCGAACCATTGATGGAATCCTTCAAGTTCGCGAAAGATTACTTAGGTGAGAATAACACTATCCCTAATTCACTTCCCTTCTTCCTTCCTATCGTTCCGACCGTGCAAGAGACCGTTACGCTTTCATCTCCTATACCAAGTTCGGCGTACCCATGCTTTCTTGCGAATCTTGAGGAATTTGACCCCATTTCGCGACGGGTTGATAGATTAGCACAATCGCTTTTAACACATCGGTCATCACAAATTGTGCTAATTTATTCACTCGATTTACACCCTCAAGATCGTACTCAACTTCTTTCTCTTTTCCGCCATTCTTCTCCCCCACCGAGTCCGTATCCCGTTTCTACCTCTACACGGTCTCGTGTGTTTCTCATTTCTTTTCTTTCTACTCCATTCTTTCACCAACTCGACCATTACCACGATAAGATTTTTGAATGGTTGGTGCTAACCTTTGGCTTGTGCAAGGCCAAGCTTAAGTTTGGGGGGAACCTTTATATATATGTATATATATTTTTTGTTTTCTTTTTCTATAAAAAATAAATAAAAAAATTTCAAAACAATAAAATAAAAAAAATTATAAATAAATAAATAGGGGAGTGCCGACATTTTGACCCTCTTGGTGCAGCATAACAGTGAGGACACTGTTAAGTTTAAGTTTGGGGGTATGCTCGGTACGTCTTCTTCCTTCGCATTCATTTGTACATATTTTTGCATTTTGCATACTTATTTTAAAACCCATAAAAATTGAAAATTTTTAAAAATTATAAAAATTAATGTATTCAATTTTGGCTTATTTGACTTGAGTTTGACAAATAGGTTAACTGGCTAGGAACAACTAGATTTTAGACTTAGTAAATTAAAAAACCTAAAAATAACCTTCTTTAGAGTCTAACGGTAGAAAGTATATGTTTTTTGTAGTTTATTTAGAAATAGGCAAATTTTGAGTTCACTTCTTGGGCTAAGTCGAAACAAAGGAAAAGCATTGATGTTCTTATTAGAGTATAAGTTTGAAAAATAGTTCCTAGCTTAAGTCTAGATTCTGAAAATATATACGCTACAATTTGCACAATCACGCACCTTGAAACTTGGAATAGTAGAGGAGACCTTGAAATGCTCTTGTCTAAAGTCCTTAGTACGAAGAAAATAAAAGAAAAAAAAAGTGAATAAAGAAAAAAATGAACACTGGTCTTTGTGATTACTTAAGGCTGCAAAAATAGAAAAAATATTTAGCAAGGGTGCTTCATCACCTAGTGCCTTAGACCAACTGGTTTGGGAGTCACTGCTAAAAGCCTTGGGTGTTGCAAGACTAGGAATTACGCTTTAAAGTGCAAACATATCTTGTAATCGGTTGATGGTACTTTAAGAAGTATTAACGGTCGCATGAAGGATGTGTAAGCAAAATTCATTTAAATTCACCAACTAATTAGTACTTTGGACAACGGACAAGGGTATGATTGCTTGATTTGAATTTCCAAGTGTAGGGGTGACTTATACACACACGTAGGGATATGTGATTGGAGTTTAGATGAGAGAAAGGAATGAAGAATAAAACTTGTATCTTTAGTAGAGTTGATAAAAATTCCTAAGTGGAGATGGAACCCTAGAAGGAAAACTTAAGAGATGCCGAAAGCTAAGTAGATCTGCAGAATATATATAATCTTAAGTTAAATGATAAGGAAGTGTGAAGAATATGGGTGGATGATTTACAAGTCAAAGATAATAGAATTCTTTGTTAGAAACCCTAATTGGAGAATTGAAGTCGAAAAAAGCCAAATTGATAGGATTTTGTGGGTAGTATCCGCTGAAAACCCTCAGGAGACAACGCTCCTCCTACTAGGGACACCTAGAGGTTTAACGGCTTGTTGCACGAGCTCAGTGCAATCGCGTTTCCCTGCGAAAGTGCGGTTAGGTTTTTTGTAGAGAATAAAAATAAGTTTGCTCGAGGACGAGCAAAAGATAAGTTTGGGGGTATTTGTTCATACCATAATATTGCATTATTGTATTCCCCATTCTTATTCTTTTTACAAATAAACATGTGCTTTTGATGCATGTCTGCTACATATTACAGGTTACAGGTTCTTGGAGCGAAAACGGTGAAAAAGACAAAAGACGACACAAAAAAGGGACTTTAACCAACAAATAGAAGGATCTTAATCAATCCTACACAAAAGATCAGTACAAGGCAACGCAAGGTCCAAGATTACAAAGTAAACGGTTAAAAGTCCACTGCAATTGTTCACTGGAGATCTGGAAGAAATAGAGAAGCCAAATTGAATAAAGATCCAAAGAAATAAAAAGCCCAAGAAGCCCAGAATCAGTTCCAAAATTTCCAGACATAGAATTTTACCAAAGCTTGAAGTCTACTTTGACTAGGTCTTCCTAAGGATATTTTGGTAAATGTAGACGTGCGAATCAATTGTAACCTAGGGTTTCCTATCCTCTATAAATAGGAACTCTAAATCATTGTAAAGGCTATGCCTCCTTTCATTAATAAATTTCAGCATTCTCTTGGAGAGCATCATTTTTTGTAAGTTCTTTATTTTCTGCCCTAGGTTAATTTTTTATTCTTGCCCTAATTAAATTTAATTCCTTGCCCTAGTTAGATCTTTTATTCTCTGCCCTAGATAAATGTATTTTAATTCCCTAATGAGTGAGTAGTCTCCTCGCTTGTTAGGGTTAGATCTGGGGAAGGTTTGAGAGACGAAGATCTCGCATCCCCTTTTTTGCCCATCATATATTTTCATAGGACTCTATGCATACACGCACATACCGCTCCCTACGGCACCCTATCCCTCGAGGTAGCAGTGATACCGTAGTATAAAGGCCCGGTTGCGCGTGTTTTCCATGGAGGTTAGGGTAAGGATTTCTAAAGGAAGGACAAGAACCTAGAGGAAGAAACATCTTTCCAAATGGTTCTAATCCCTTTTATTAATGATTACCATAACACCTAATTAGATCTTCATATGGGTATAGAAAGCGGTGAGATTTATTGACTTTCCAAACTTAACCTAGACCTAACCCTAGCAAGACTTAGATATAGATTAATTTAGTTTTTAGATTTAATAATCAATCCGAACACCCTTCGGAATTAACTCGTAAGCGCAACTAGGAAATTCACAACATCCCTGTGGACCGACCCGTACTCACCGGCTAGCTACCAAGCGACGCCGTTCTTGATTGCGGTTATTAGATAGTTTTGAGATAAATCAACACCCGCATTTGGTGGAAGGAGGAAGAAATCCGTCTTGACCAACCTATCGAATGGAGGACTTTTCACGATGTGTTCGACGCGAAATACTTCCCAGAGACTGCCCAATTTGACATGGAGCAGTAGTTCATTCACCTACAACAGGGTTCTATGCAGACCAAATCAGTGGATGAATATGATGCTGAGTTTACCGTGCTCAGTAGTTAAGATATGTCTCAATACTCGATTTTCAAATATCACATATTACACAGCTAATAAAAGACCTTAATATGTTCGCGGCACATTTAATACCAACTGCTGAGATCAGGTCCCGACGATTTTAGCAAGGGTTAGATCCGAAAATCCAAGCTGCCTTAGCTACATGGGATTTCCCAACCCACGAGCTAGCCCTGAAAGCTGCCCGCCGATATGAGGCAGTGGTAAAGATGAAGGGCATACCCCACTCTACCGGGATGAAGCGCCCTGCCACTCAGATGGCCGGAGGAGCCTCTTCAAGACCACAATTTGTGCCCAGGAGACCGGGAGTACCAAACAACCGGCCCAACCCAGCCTTTTGTATCTACTGCAGGAGAGATAGATATTTGGCGAAAGGCTGTCGGTGTGAAAATTGCCTTTGCTTAATCTGTGGCTTAGCCACTCATGACATTGGGTCTTGTCCTCGTAAACACAACCCAAATGCTGCATCCAGACCAGCAATCACCTATCAGCAGCGCCCAGCCATCCAGGCACCTGCTCCGAGACTCGTACTCCCTGCTCCACCTCCTCGTGGACTGACTGCACCTCCTCCTCGTCGGGTCCATCAAGCTTAAAGGAACTTACCTCAAGTACAGAGGAATAGGCAGAGGAATGCTCCTCCAGCAAGAAGGAATGTATCGAGGCGACAGGCTTTCACAATTACTGTGGAAGAAGCTGAAGCCATTGGCCAAGTCATCACCGGTAACACTTTCCTTTCAAAATATTCTTTCAGTCTATATACATACCTACATATCTTTTCCTTATACCTAAAACCTATCCCACATAACTTAGGTACAATCTTAGTAGCCTCATTTCCTGCATTAGCACTCTTCGATACTAGAGCATCTCATTGCTTTATATCGCAACGGTTCATCCGAACTCATGCGATTCCAGTCAAATCTCTCGTATCCAACCGGAATGTCAGTTCAGGGAACGGCTTTCTAAAAGCAACAATGGGATACGACCTGTGTCCAGTGGTCGTCTGCAGTAGAGAATTCTATGCTGACTTCAAGGTGCTGGACATACCGAATTTTGATGTCGTTTTGGGTATGGATTGGCTCGGAACTTTTTATTCTACCATTGACTGTCATCAAAGGAGGGCAGTGTTCGAGATTCCAGACCATTCGGTCTTTTATTTCAAAAGTTGAGACCGTACCCTGGAGCCAAGCACATACAAGGCAAAACCGAAGAAGGCATTGATTGCAGCACTTCAAGCGAAGGAAGGATCGAAGCCAGAGATAGTTCGAGAGTTCGACGATGTATTTCCTGAATACATATCAGGTTTGCCTCCCGATCGTGCTCTTGAATTCAGCATTAATTTAGTACCTGGAGCACAACCGGTGATCAAAGCACCGTATCGGTTAAGCCCTGAAGGTTTGAATGAAGTCCGTACTCAGTTGGACAAATTATTGATGAAAGGATGGATTCGTCCCAGCACTTCAAGTTAGGGATCACCAGTTATACTTGTGAAGAAGAAGGAAGGTTCATACCGAATGTGCATTGATTATAGAGCTCTGAATGAAGTAACTATAAAGAACAAGTATCCACTTCCGTGCATCGACGACCTGTTCGATCAGCTAAGTGGGTCTTGCGTTTTCTCCAAGTTAGATCTTCGTTCGGGTTATTATCAGGTGAAGATCAAAGAATCTGATATCCATAAAACGGCATTCAGAACTCACTATGGACATTACGAATTTCTTGTAATGCTATTTGGAGTGACCAATGCACCAGCTATATTCATGAACCTAATGAATCAAGTTTTCCGAAAGTACCTAGATAGGTTTGTTATCATCTTCATCGACGACATTCTAGTGTATTCTAAGAGCCGGAAAGAACATGCCAAACACCTACGAATTGTCCTGGAAACTTTACGACAATATCAACTCTATGCCAAGTACAGAAAGTGCGAGTTTTGGCTAGATCAAGTCGTTTTTCTTAGACATATTGTATCAGGCGATGGAGTCTCTGTAGATCCAGCTAAAGTATCAGCAGTAAGCGAATGGCCGACACCGAAGTCAGTGAAGGACATTCAAAATTTCTTTGGTTTAGCAGGATATTACAGAAAGTTCATTGAAGGATTTTCGAAGATTGCAACACCCCTGACCAAGCTCACATGTAAAGATGAAGAATTCGTGTGGTCAGAAACATACGAACGAGCTTTCGTAGAACTCAAGTCAAGATTGACATCAGCGCCTATCCTTGTCATACCGGACCAATCTGGAGATTTTGAAGTGCATTGCGATGCATCCGGTTAAGAATTGCTTCAAGATAGCTGAAGATTCATGAGCGCACTTATCCGACGCATGATTTAGAGTTGGCGGTCGTTATCTTCGCACTCAAAATTTGGTGCCATTATCTTCTTGGTGAACGAGTGGACATATACACAGATCACAAGAGTCTGAAATATTTGTTTACTCAAAAAGAGTTGAATATGCGGATGAGAAGATGGTTAGAACTTATAACAGACTTCGACATCAACCTACAATATCATCCAGGGAAGATGAATGTGGTACCTGATGCCCTTAGTCACCAACGATTAGCATTGAATCTCACCGCACTGTGGAAGCTTCAACAAGATTTGCATCAGATGGAGATTGAAGTGGTCATGACAGATAACGCTTCAAGTTTAATGAACTTACAAGTTCAATCTACAATTGTCAATCAGATCAAAGCAGCTCAAGTAAGTGATGCTAAGTTGCAAAAGATGAGAGAATAAGTAGAAAGTTGACATAGAACAGACTTCATCATCCATAAAGACGGATCTTTAAGATACGGTAGTAGGTTGTGTGTACCAAAAGGTTCTGTGCGAGAAGAGTTGATGAAAGAAACTCACAGCTTTCCTTATTCAGTACACCATGGAGGCACAAAGATGTACAAAGATCTGCGTCAAAATTACTGGTGATATGGAATGAAGCGTGAAGTAGCCAGAAGCATCGCTAAATGCTTGGTGTGTCAGCAAGTAAAGGCTGAACATCACAGGACTGCTGGTTTACTTCAACCGTTACCTATCTCAGAATGGAAATGGCAACACATCACAATAGATTTCATGACTGCACTTCCTCGCAGCATGAAGGGTAACGATGCGGTATGGGTTATTGTGGATCGACTCACAAAGTCGGCTCACTTCATCCCATTTTGAGTTGGCTAATCTACCGAGACATTAGCAAAAAAGTACATTGAGGTAAGAATCTAAGTAAGATTTATCTCTTCGATATGTGCTATCTTTGATACCCATGAACTCATGCAGGAAATCGTGAGATTACATGGAGTACTGGTTTGCATTGTCTCCGATCGTGACACCAGATTTCGATCGCAATTTTGGCAAAGTCTGCAAGCTAGCTTGGGAACAAGTCTGAACTTCAGCACGGCTTATCATCCACAAACAGATGGTCAGTCTGAGCGAACGATTCAGATCTTAGAAGATATGCTAAGAGCATATATGCTAGACTTCGGAGGATCATGGGAAGATCACCTACATCTTGTGGAGTTTTCATACAACAACAGCTACCAAGCAAGTATCGGAATGACACCATTTACAGCTTTATATGGAAGGAAGTGTCGTTCGCCATTAAGTTAGGACGATATCGGAGATAGAGAACTCCTTGGACCTAAGATGATAATAGCAACTGTAGATGTAGTTTGCACTATCAGGGAAAGAATGCGCATAGCCCAAGATCAACATAAGCACCAGGCCGATGTAAAGCGCCGTCACTTGGAGTTCCAATCGGGAGATCATGTCTTTTTGAAGATATCTCCGAACCGTGGAGTGATTCATTTTGGAAGATGGGGTAAGCTCAGTCCGAGGTATATTGGACCGTTCGACATACTCGAACGGGTCGGAGAAGTGGCTTATCACTTGAAACTTCCACCTTTATTGGAAGGAGTGCACAATGTATTCCACATATCCCAACTTAGAAGGTATGTGAGTGACCCCAGCCATATTCTTGATCACTCCGAGCACACTGTACAACCAGACTTATCTTGTGAGCAACAACCTATTGAGATCCTGGATAGAAAGGTGAAGTCACTTCGGAATAAGGAAGTCAACTTGGTTCGAGTGATGTGGAGAAAAGATTCACCAAGATAATCAACATGGGAACGTGAGAACGATATGCGTGCAAGATACCCTCATTTGTTTGTAAACTAGTCCTTAAAATAATTATAAATTTTGAGGACAAAATTTTTGTAAGGAGGGTAGAATGTAATAACTCCAATTTCTATGTACAAAAAATTTATTTAAAAGTTAATGTAAAAATGGAGTATTTGCAATCCTGTGTACACTATAAGTATTTGATTTGCTTTTGAACAGCAAGAAACAACTTGTATCTCATTGGTAAAGCCTTGCACTGCTGTGATGTAGCCCCTGTGTTCAAATCCTATCAGCCACATTGTTTTTTTGTTGATTTTTGTTTAAACTTTTAGAAGCCCAAAAGTTTGCACGTGCACTGGACCTAAAATGAAAATTCACAAATAAAACAAACATGTGGAAAATGTTGCACACACAGACAGGGACACGTGGCGTGAATCCAAGCTCCCCTCGCCGGCATTGGACCGGCGAGATCCTTCCTTGGCCCGACGTCGCCGGCCCCCCTCCGTAGGTACT
Organism: Agapanthus africanus; assembly: GCA_030015575.1. NCBI lineage: Eukaryota > Viridiplantae > Streptophyta > Magnoliopsida > Asparagales > Amaryllidaceae > Agapanthus > Agapanthus africanus. The sequence goes on from CM057339.1 coordinate 399,274,501, forward strand.
GCCTAATTTTGCTAACCCTAGTTCCTTGGCCTCCCCCCTTAACCCCTGTACTGTTTGTTTTTATTAAAAACAAACATAATTAAAAAATGGTATTAAACCAAATTTTAAATGCACATTTTAATTCTGAAATTCAATAACCTAAACCCAAATTTTCCCTATAAATACCACACTCGATTTTACACCTCCTCACTCAGAAATTCCCTGCCAAAACTCTCAAAAATTTCCAAGTCCTAAGTTGTGCAAGTGGAGTTAGCAAGAGGCGAAGTTCCGACGACGTTCCAAGAAGAATCCAGCGACGAAACGATACCCCGACGCTTTCCTAAACTTACCCTACCTCTCCTATTTCTCTATAGCTTGTAAGTTCCCTCTCCCCTTCTCAATCTCTATTCTAAAACTTTCATTTTTCAAAACCCGTCGGAAGCGGAGTTAATCCAACTTCCGATTCGTTTTTCTTTAAAAATTCCATTTTTCTTAAACAATAAAATACCATACTCTCATATAATGTTTAACAAACATAAATAAACATATTAGAACAAGTTCCATCTCAAAATAATTCATGTTACAATCTTTATTTCATTTTTACATTAAAATACCACCATGTTTAGAAACGATATTGTTATCCACTTTTAACCGTATTACATTTAGATAACTCACGAGGTAATGACCTACCTCATCACAACACACATTTTTGACACAGCACGATGAACTTTGGAATTCTAGATTATGGAAAAATACGCTTTTACGAATAAATACCCTAAACTTACAAAACCGTTTTCTTTAAAAAGAGTGTTAACTAATTCCTTGCAAATACGCCTCTACAACCCATTTTGGGGAACCCCGATCGGGATGGTGCGGGTTATTGCACGTCCCCGGGCCTAGTAGAGCGAGATGCAGACCTTCGCAAGGAGCATTCGATCTCGACGGAATTTTTAATGCGATTTTTAAGAAAATAAGATTTCTACAAAATAAATAAAATTTATTTTTATTAAATATATATATATATATATATATATTAGCAAAAGATCTATTTTAAAATATTATACAAATATTTCATGTTTTCTAAATCAAAGGAATCACAATTACATGAAAGTATCATTTCAATACAATACAATTCCAGTATTTCATTAAAATACCATGAACAATGAAAACTAGGTTCTATTCAATAGAAATTTCACTTTTATAAAATATACATCTATGAAAACCCTAAAGACGATAATTAAACACTTGAGGTGTATTTTGAAAATATATCAAAACTATTTTTACATAAAACCCGCTCAAGTTATATTAAATTATAATAAGGACCCTAGTAAATATAGGTTTAAGCGGGACCGGTTCTCTTGAGCCTCGGGGGGCCGGAGAAAGTGAGTGCTTGCCTATCTAAAATAGACAATCTAACAACGGTGTTATCAACACGGTAATTGTCTTGGAAAATAACACAAATCTTGCCGTACATATGCAGTAGTTACCGATAACATCAAAACTAATTCAGGACTTCAATTTCTTTTAAGTGTCCGACTCAGACTGAGTCTCAATCTAATAAATATGACTTGAATATGATTCAAGTATAAACTACAATTTAACATGAATCCATCTATTCAATCTATATCAATCTATATTGACTGAACCGAACTATGGATATACTCCGTATCCATTTATATCCATTCTGTTTATTGATATCATGGTTTCGGCAAGTCATCCATCTATATAACAAAATAATACAATCAATACAAAAGACATTATAGGGTTTTTAAAGGGGTAGATCGGTAATGAATGTGTTAGAAGTGGCACGATACTGTAACCATAATACACCTAACCTGAATATCCATTGCCGTTGTACCGTGGCTGAACGGTTCCTTGTGCTCTGTATACCTTAGTCTCCAGATAGTGGGACTCCTCTCGTATACACTGGCATATTCTGTACCACTCTACAAACAACTGCGTTAACATTATAATCAAACATTACTAGTTATATTCACTTTCTGTCTATTTTATCTTTACTCATCTTTGGGACTTACCGAGCAATTGTTCGCTAACGACATTCCTTTTCTTCTTTCTTTGGAATGTTGTCAGGTGGTTCGGAATCACTGGAGATCGAGCCCGGTACCGAAGACTTGGAGCAGTTAGCATTTGACCCCGAGGTTTAGATACTTGTACATACTTTTCATTTCTGTTATGCCATTGTTTAGGCATTGTTTTCTATTCATATATTTACATTTCCAGTTGTACTTGTAAAGAATTGTTAATAAATAAAAGTTGTTATTCAATTACATCTATTGTCATTTTCTTGTGTACATTTATTTTATATTGCTTAGATACGCTTAGCGTGTTTATTTCGGAGTAAATACGTAGTGGACCTCGCCGCGTCCCTTGCCCGTACACCAGGAAGCGGGACGTGACACATACCCTTTATCCATACTCCTTAGTACTTTTTAGTCGATGATATTTAAGATGGATTTGCTCACACATTTTTCATGCGACCGTTAATATTTCTTGAGATACTAACCAACCAATTACCGAATGTGCTTACTTAGTAAGGCGTAATTAGCAATATCCTAGTTCTGCAACACCTAAGGCTTAGTAGTGACTCCCAAACCAGTTGTTCTAAGGGACCAGGTGATAAGACACCCTCGCTATATTTTTTTTATGCTGCTTTAAGTAATTACAAAACTAGTGTTCATTTTTCTGCACCATTTATTTTATATGTCATTTATATTTTGTTAATTTATATTTTTTTCTTCATACTACGGTTTCTAGGCAAGAGTATTTCAAGGTATGCTCTACTATCCCAAGTTTCATGTGTGCAAGTGCGTATAGTAGGGTATCAACGTTCAGAAGTTTGGACACAAGAATAAGGATTATTTTTCAGACTTATTTCTATCCACAGATTAGTGATTTCTTCATCTTACTAATCGTTGGGACAACAGCTCATGACTACGTATTACTAGCTTCGTTTTAAAACATCTAATTTTCTTGCATTTATTAAATCTCTCTCTATCTTTCATATGTATTTTTCACTTTCTAATTTTTATTTTCAAAATTAATGCAATGCAATATTTAAATATGATGCATGGATATATACAAACCATCCATACAAACTATCCCCACAAAATTATTTGCAGCAGTGTCCTCACCGATGTTGTCCTTTAAGCTCAAAATTTGAAGACTAGGAGGATCAGTTCAATAAGATGGTATAAAGAAGGGGTCAAGAGTGAATGACAGTGAAATCCTCCCCAAACTTGTTTTTGGCTCACAGTCGTGCAAAAATTTACTTTCTTTCAAGAGCCATTTTAAAATACTTTTCTTCTCCCCCCCCCTCCCCCAAACTTGAGTAAAACATCGTTTTTATTGAAATTCAACATAAGAGGGGGTAAATAATATCGGTTTATTAAGCTTTACAATGACCAAAAGTTAAAACCAACCATTCAAATATTTTATCAATGTAACACCATGGTTGGTAGAAGAATGCGAAATGGATAGACGTGAAGAAGACTCGAGACCGTATAAGAATAGAGGTTGTATCATATCTCCATTAGAAGAAACAGAAATGAGAGCAACGATAAGAGATGAAGTGTGAGGGAAGATAAGAGGTGTAATCGAAAGGTTTTACGTCTTGGTTGGTAAAGACAAAAAAGTGAATGTGAATAAAAACGAGAATGTAAAAGATAAGGAATGAGTGGAATAGTCGCATTCTCGGACGTGACAAGAAGAAGGGGCGGCGGTTCAACTTCTTCGGCCTCAAACAGAGGCGCATGAATTTCCGGTGGAGGTTGATTCATCACAGCATCCGGGTCATCAAGAAACGCGGGTTCTTCGGCAAAAATACTTTCGAAACTTTCATCGATGTTCCGAACGATAATCTCATCGGCAAGAAAAGAATAAGTGGAATAGACATATTCACTAGGAAAGTTGAAAGTATCAATGTCAATGTATTATGTACCAGAATTCAAAACACTCGATTCGTCAGAAATTATGGAGGTAGGAGACTCAAAAAGCTTGTCTACCTTATCCTTAAAAGAGTCTAAATCGAGTGGTCTTTCAAGAATTATAGAACTCGAAATATTGGAGTGTGGTTCATCAAAACTCGGGTGAATTGAAAGAAGTTGAGAAGAAGAACTAAAGAAAGCATGTAATGAAATGGGTAAACAAACTTGGGTGTCGAGCATTGGTGAACCAAATATGGGAGCTGAAGGCTCAATATCGTTTTGCATATTAGATAGGTTGGTGGTAAGAATAGGATCAGTTAAATGTACAGGAAGATGTTCATATTCATTAGAAGAGATATGATGGGTCGGGGAATCCAACTCATCCAACATAACGAGTTCATCTTCAAAGATATTCTTATCACCGATCTTACTAGCACCTTGAGTCAAATCAAACGAATAGTTCATTAAAAATTCATCAATTATATTATCCTCAATCGATAGATCACTAGGTTCACTTGATAAAATTGGAAGGTTTGAAATGTCAAATTTAGTCGAATAAGGATCGGCTTGATTTGGAATAGTGCAAGGCTCTCTTTCACACTCATGATTGGACAAGTCCAACATATTAGTCTCGGGAACCTCATCAATTAGATTATTAAGCGGTTGATTATCAAATACATTGGATTGGGGTTCAGTATTGAAGGTGTCGAGATCAAAAGAATTGGTTCGGGTTTGACTTTGAGAGATCCCTGGTTCTTTCTCACTACTCAATTCCAACTCTACTTCAAGACTAGACATGGTTCGTGAAGAAGTTTCAATGAAGGATTCTCTTTGAACCGTGGAACTTCTCAATTGACTTCCAGAAGCATTGTTTAGATAAGGTGAAAAAGTTGAGTATGGTTGGAATGGATTTAATTGTTGGCTACGGGTGAGTTCAATGTGTTCCGCAATAGAAATGGGTTTACGAGTTGCCACATTAGCCTTAAGAGAAGTATCAACATGAGAGGGTGTGAAAGTTTGGTACTGTTGATAAGAGTTAGAAGGGTGTATCCAATTTTCAAAAATATGATTATGATCAACATTGTAATATGAAGAAGATTTAGATTGGGTGAATTGTTGGCGACTGGCTTTTGCAATTTACTCAGCAATGGTCATGGATGTAAAAGTTGGCATATTCGTCTCAAAAGGAGTATCAACATTTTCATATGGAAATGATTGTAATTGTTGTCCTAACGGTTTTAGAGCAGTGAAAGGTATGAAACTTTGGTTATGGGCCTTCGCAATATGCTCAGCAATGGACATAGGTTTAGAAGTTTCCTCACTAACCTTAAAAAGATTATCAATATAAGAAGGTGTTGAATTTTTACACGGTTGATAGGATTTTGAGTGAGGTGTCCAACTAATATTTCTAAAGTGTTCTATCATATCCCTTAAAGAAATGGTAGGGTCGGAATTTGTACCAAAGCAATAACGATACAAAGAAATATCTGGTTGTGTATAGCAAAACTCGCCAAGAGTTCGTCGATTTGGGTTACCCATCTTAATAATGAAAAGAAAAGAGGGTGATAATAGTTTTTTTTTAAATTTTTGAAATTGTTTTGCTTTGAAAAAGGGACTCGACTCAATTAATCACAAACGTGCACCAACAATCCCTAGAACTAAGGTCACCTAGGTCAAGTCACTAGACCGCTCCTAGACTTCTAAAGGACAAGACGCAGGATAAATTCTCTATCACCTCCTTATCAATCTTGCAGCCAGGTAAGTGCCAGATAAGTGGGAGGTATCCGCTTTACGAATCACCGAAATAGCGGGCCTAATTAAGTAACCACTTTTCTTAGTCATGATTGCCTTATACACCACAAGAGAAATGCGGATAAGCAATAGATTACCCACGACTCTTTTTTGTCCTTACTGAGTGCAACTGTCCTCAGAGATTTGGTCTAGATATTTGTTTTATTAATGTAGGGTGATAGTATACTCATTTGTGATTTGTGGGGCCTAGGATGGGTGATGAAATCCCCACCAAATCTGAATTTGGGTTTCTTGCCCCTTAATGTCCATTTTAAATATGCATAACAAACCAAAATCTGAAATACGCAAAAAGATTTTTTTTAGCGGCGCTATTTGCAAAGGATTCTGCAGGTAAAAACAGTTTATTGGAGTTTTAGAGGAGAGAGGAAAACGATAGGATAGTACCAAGAAAATTTAGGGGCTTAGCTCCCTACTATGGCCGTGCTTCCGCCGCCAAAAGCTACCTTTGGCCGCGGTTCCGCCGCCGTTTGATGGAATCTCCCCTTGAAATTTTTTTAGAGCACTTTAATACTCCTCTGCTTCGATTTGACAATCTTTGAATTTCTCTTGGTTCGCTCCAGGTGCTCCAGATTTCTCACAAAACTCGCACAAAAATCGTTAAAAATACAAAATACGGTTTTTTAATTTCTATTTTTATGTTCTCTGGTTTTATATTAGAAATCAACCCAAATAATAAGAAAAATAATTACGATCGCTTCCCCGGTAACGGCGCCATTTGATTGATCATGAAAAAGTGTGTCTATGTGTGTTCTAAATTACCGTAATCAGTAATGGTGTCGCAATAGCTAGCCGATAATGAGTACGGGACGTCCACAGGGAAATGGTGAACTGCTTTTCTTGCTTTAGACGAGCTGATAGAAAAAAGGTGGAATTGTTATCGTTTATAACTAAGAAAGTTTGAAAAGTTTATAATAGAAGAGCTTGTAGGGTTTATAGGATTTAGTAGTTAACGGATGAAGTTTTAAAAATAATTTTTTTAATTTTTTAATTATTTAATACTAGAGAAATAGCGATGAATGTGGATTAAGGTTCTTGAAGGGAATTAGGGTTTCTCTCTACCGACCCTTGTTCTTCCATTGATCTCTATTTGTCTCAAGCCCTTAACAGAACGATTATTAACGGTTCTCAAATCGTGGTCATGACTATCATGAATTGATAGCGCGCCCAATAAGAGGGTTAATATTCATTTTGCTAGACTTCATAAAAATTAAAACTTTAAAAAGAAATTATGTGATATTTTTCATCCACTATTCTACCCTATCTTACAAACGCTAGCAAGAAAAAATTTACTCGCTCATGGATATTAGCAAAGTAGAAGAAAGGTGGAAGAAAACGGAACTCATAATTAAAATTAAAAATGCAGAAAGTAAGTGCAGAAAGTGATGCAGAAAGAAAATGCGGAAAGTAATGCGGAAAGTAATTGCAGAAAGTAAATGCGATAAAATTAAATAAAAGACTATCTTTATTGATTTACTAGTGTATTACAAAATTTTCTCGCTGAAAAAGTAATTTACGAAACCCTAGTTTTCTCTAGATAGCTTGGTAGGTAGATCAGACGATTCTTCGATGGATAGTTCGATATTTTTTATGATAGATTCTCTCGGTCCTTTTATAGGCTCTGGAATTTAAAACCCTAGATGCCATGTTGAAGTGTGTCAAATTATGATCAAGACCCTAAAGTTTCATATCCTACGGCCGCCAGAAGACTGCGCAACTGCCGCCCATGGTGCCCTTTGACCACGGATCCGCCGCTGTATGGTGAGTTTGAGCTTCCAAATTTTTCGTGTCTTTTCTTCTCGATATTTGGATATTCTTCTGATAAAAAGATTATGAAAAAATATCTCTTAGTCTCTGCCGTTTCAAGATTCTTTAATTTGCTCCTAATATCCGGCAGATTTGGTTTGGTGAATTGAGTTGTTGTAGATCTCCTACTTGTATTTCAGACCTGAACTGATCTATTATAATACCTGCACAATATCTCTAATCCAATTGTTAGTAGCATTTGTTTTATTTGAGATATTATTCCAACCAATTATATGATATGATATTTTAAGAATATTGGTTAAGAATATTTGATATGATATCCATATTTTAATAATAATAATCTCATGGATATTTTATTTAAATATGATATGCATATATTTCCCTAATTATATTAATTATAAATGAAGAAATATATGACAATAGTCTTTTTACAAATAAACTGATATATGTTCTTTATTTACAATTAACACCTTTTAGTAGTTCATAATAATAGGGAAAATGTTCATCTAAATGTGCAATAAATTTGACTGATCATGCCGTGACATATGTATCATACGGCTATTTTGAAAGGGTTTTACTTACATCTTTCGGATACTTTATAGGTTTATACTTGGATGCATGTTATATACATATGAGATGATAATATATTTCCCTGTTTACACGATCGATATTGATGCGTTTATAGTACTTGTACACTATACATATATTAGTACAGGATATGATAGTACTATAATTTATGACCCGGATAGATCGTTATACATTTCGATTTCTACCTTGCGATATACTTTTATTCACCGAGTTGGTAACTCACCCCCGTTATGCCCCAGTTTCTTGCAAGATTTACCGCTCGGATCAGTAGCGGCTTGTCGGCACACTTCTTACTTCGATGATTAATTTGGTAGGTGGGTTACTGTTGTGTTGTATCGTAACCACACATTGTATATGTATATATTCTTTTGTATCTAGTTAAAAACTCTATCGACCAAAACTTGTATATTTATGGACTTAGAAGCGAGACTTAGAGGTTATATGTTGTGGGCGTCATACTCGTTAGAGTCGACTTTATATTATTTTTATTCGTGTTTTGCTTTCTATTTCTTCACTTTGGGCGTCATATATTATCTGCGTGGTTACTCCGCCATTTGGGCGTGGAAGCTAGCTCCTGTTAGGGATGCTTTATATTTATTATGTTTTGTATATAGTTTTATTCAAAATTAACAAAGGAGGTGATGCCCAATTTTTAAACGTCATGGATGTTTTTCAAACAAAATTTATTTACACTTTAAGAATAAAACTTGATTCCAATTAATAACTCTTTTTAAACTTCACCTCAACTATTTTCATAAAAAAGTTTAGATTCCGGGTTTTTGGCTTACTTAGATTTCGTCGATATCTTTAGATGTCACGTGATCTAAGTGCCGGTCGTGTGCTGCTTTCGGGTCGTGACAACAAACCATCAAGACGTGTTACTCATACTTGAGGAATGAAACGAATCCGTTTTGTTCTCACTTGCCGTTTTCATGTCCAAGCATGTCGTATCAAAGCAAGCCACTAGGATCAAAAGGCATACAACATCAAGAAACAACAAATTAGCATATGAGAGCAAAGTGTTTAGTATTAAACTTGCTAAGTGTGTGGTGATAGTATATGATATATGCTAAATGAAGGGTGTCAACAATCATTAGGGAACTTTGACATTGATTCTAAACACTTTAGCAACCTTAACACTAATATTGATTCTAAGCTTAACATTGAAAAATAAGATATCGAGAGAATATGGTATGTGCTAAAGGTTACAAGTAACCATCAAAACCAAAATACCATATCACACAAATATTAAGTTGATAATCTTAAATTTACAATCACATTTAAGCATATTAATCAATCACAAGAGGAAATAGGAAGACAAAGCCATTTATCTCACATCCTTACCATCATCACAACCTAAAAGATTACTCCATTATCACAAAAAGAAAAATAGAAACACAAGAGAAGAAAACATTAAACACAAGAACAAGAACACGAAATTAAAGCAAAAAGAGTACAAGTCTTTATTCACATATGGAAGGGCTTGAGCTACAAGATAAGATATCAACTTTGTTGGGGTCAAAATTTACACCCCGGTTGACCAAGTCAAAATCAAAGTCAACCCCAAGCCAAGTGGGCCCAAGCCTAGGTCAAGTGGGCCAATGCCAAGGTCGAGCCCGAACACAAAGCGTCCGCCTTCCGCCATGCCAAAATAAAAAAATTTGTAATAAATAATTTTGGTGTATTCCTTTTTTTATTTTTTTGAATAAATGTAAGAAAAATGGGCATAAAACCAAATTTTTGTAAAGCCCGTGGCTTATGTGCAAAAAGAAATAGCACATGAGGCATGGGATGGGCAAAATGCCATTTTTGTAAAGCCCAAGGGGCTGTATGTAAAGTGTATAGCCTATAAAGGCAAAAATAATGAAAATATCTCAACAACTTTTTTTCTCTCTCCCAAAAAAAGAATCAAAATCTGTGCTCTTTCTCCTTCCTCAAGGTTCTAAAACCTTCTTCTTTCTTTTGAATTAAATCAAGAGTTTTACTCTTCCTTTTCCAAAACTAAATAGTTTTTCACCACAAAACCCACAAAGGGGGGCTTGGATCTTCCATCAGATCTTAAAAGGAGAGATTTTTAAAATCCCACCTCTCTTATTATCCAAGAGCCGCCCAACAAAGGAGGAAGAAGGAAACCTATCTCCAAAGACCCCACTTTGGGGAAGATCCAGGGGTCAAGGGGAGAAGCCCCTTCATCAGCTTCAAAAATATCTTAGGAGTTTAACACCACACACACACACACACACACACAAAATAATAAGTATTTTTTTCTGGGAGTACAACTCCCAGTGCAGGGACCAAGTCCCTTTTGCCGCCCAGCGCCCGAGCGCCCAAAGCGCTAGCGCCTAAGCACCCAAAGCGCTAGCGCCTGAGCGCCCATGTGCCTGGCACGTGTGGCGCTAGCGCCCAAAGCGCTAGTGCCCGAGCGCCCAAGCGCCCAAAGCGCGAGCGCCCGAGCGTCCACGTGCTTGAAACGTGAGGCGCTAGCGCCCAAGGCGATAGCGCCGGCGCCCGAGCGCCCAAGCGTCCGCGTACCGTGTACGTGAGGCGCTGGCGCTTTCTCCCACGCATCCTTTGGATGCCCTTTCCCTTATATATATACATACATACATGCACACACACACATACTCTACAAAACTGTCCCCCGTTAGAAAAAATTTCTAACGGGGCGCTGCCCCACACCCCGTAAGGGGGATGCTAGCCCCCTTGACCCCTAGCCCGCTATCCGGGTAGTGGGACCCCCGTAAAAAACTTTGCGAGGCCCCCGATATACCCAAAACCCCTTTCAAAACACAACACACGTAAACTGCACTTTGAGTTCGCATGACCTGTTTGACCCATTAATCGGAGGTTCTCTCGCTCTAAAGGCGAGGGGTAATTAACAACAGCTTAGTCCGCGGCTGCCGGAGATTCGGATCCCTACAATCAATAAAACCCAGCCTACCCTAGACAGAAGGAATCTGTAATGCGCCTGACAAGCACGCCCGTATTCCCATCTCAATGGGGTGACGAAAAACACCCTACAGATTCTGGCACGCCCGGTGGGACCTTTCTCTCCTCCCATATCTCGGGTCAAGTGTTCATGCGAACTCATTTAACATATATGCCGATGTTTGTACTGAAATAATGTTTTTTTCCGTGCAGCAATCAACTTTCAACGACAATGTCTCCTAAGATGGATCCAGCTTCTGATGCGACTCCGATTCCGTACGTGGTCAAGATCAATACTCGTGTGGTTCTCCCCGCAAGCCTCAGTCGACAGTAAGAGGAACTGCCCCGCCACTTTGGTTCCGTCATCATCTACCCTGCCGGAAGAGCTCATCTGGCGGAAATCCCGACAAAACAGGTGGCCAAGCCGGTCTCAAAGGGCAAGAGGCCGAATGTTGTGATCGCTAAGGCACCACAACCGAAACTTAAGACGGTGTCTGAACGACTCTCTGGTGCTCCGGCTGGGGGTAAGACTTCCGGTACAAAGGGCAACATCAAACGTTGCGGACTAGCTCAGGCGATGACTCCAACAAATGCACGATCAGGCATCTTCTCTGGCCTCTCTATCACTCGGTCTACGGCGTCTTCCCGAAGAGACGAAGTCTGCCAAGTGCTTAAAATAGAAAAGTTAAGGCAGAAGCGGCTCAGGTATCGAGCCAACAAGAGGGCCGGGACTTCGGCCATGTGGAATCTTGTGAGGTTCCAAGAGCAGGGTTACTCTGCGACGACGGCTGAGTCGGCCGTAAAAATCAGCAATTCCTTCGAACCTCTGAAGTGGGTTCAGAAAAATGCTATGACTGCCAGAATCAAGAAGACAGCGGTCCGAACGTTGCTACGAAGAGACGTGTCCCGGCCCTAATAGAAAAAGTATGACACCGTCTCTTCAAGAGTCTATCAGGCGCTCTGTGCCGCGTGAAAACAGCGGGGCAAAACCAAAAAGGAAGCGTCAGCACCATTCAAGAATCCGACCAGGCCAGCTGCCTTCAATCGACTGCCCATAACCGAAACAGGGGGGGTCAAGACAGCGATCCATGAAATCAGCCACCGATAAAAAAAGACGGCTGGATATATTATCCATACGGTCTATATGGCGGACGGACGCCCCAGCGACAACCTTCGCAGCAACAGCAAGGATGGGGCCACTACATCCCAAGCCCAATCTGGCTTGAATGTGTTTGCCGCTTCCCAAGAACAGCTGCCTCCGCTGGATGATGAAAACCCTCTCGATGAGGATGATAGGAAGAAAGACCCCTCGGTCCATGCAGAGTCAAGCTCGGAAAGCGAGGAAGAGCCGACTTTCCGCCCCAGGACCGCGAAGCAAGAGCTGCTTCAAGAGCTTCGAAAACAGCTCAGGAGCAAAGATAAAGAGATGGCCAAGCTCTATTCGAAAATTGACGACCTAGCGAACGTTGTGATGCAGCTTACGGCTCAAATTGCTCAAGCGCCTCCCAATCAAGCACAAGTCTCTACTCATGAGCCGGATGATGAAAATCCGAAGCGGCCGATGCCTGTCCCTTTGGGTCCAAGATTGGTCGAGCCGCACGAAAGCCGGCCACATTCCGCTTCTGGGGACGCCTTGGCCCCAGATAACACTATCCCGCTAACACAAGACCGGATAATGGATTTGGTCTCTAGCAAGGTTAAAACATTGGTGGCCGAAGCTGAAGCTCAGAAAGAAATTGGCACTAGTGGGCGGCCATATCCCGCACAGTACGATCTGATCAAAACAATATTCTTGGTTTAGCATGCACAGGGGAGTGCCGGTATTTTGACCCTCTTGGTTTAGCATGACAGTGAGGACACTGTCAAGTTCAAGTTTGGGGGTATGCTCGGTACGTCTTCTTCCTTCGCATTCATTTGTACATATTTTTGCATTTGCATATTTATTTGAAAAACCCATAAAAATTGAAAATTTTCAAAAATTATAAAAATTATTGTATTCAATTTTGGCTATAATTGACTTGAGTTTGACAAATAGGTTAACTGGCTAGGAACAACTAGATCTTAGACTTAGTGAATTAAAAACCCTAAAGATAATATTCCTTAAAGTTTAACGGTAGAAAGTATATGCCTTGTAGTTTATTTAGAAATAGGCAAATTTTGGGTTCACTTCTTGGGCTAAGTCAAAATGAGGGAAGAGTATTGATGTTCTTATTAGAGTATAAGTTTGAAAAATAGTTTCTAACTTAAGTCTAGATTCTGAAAACGTATACCCTACAATTTGCACAATCACGCATCTTGAAATTTGGAATAGTAGAAGAGACCTTGAAATGCTCTTGTCTAAAGTCCTTAGTATGAAGAAAATAAAAGAAAAAATGTGAATAAAGAATTAAAAAAAATGGACACTGGTTTTTGTGATTACTTAAGGCTGCAAAAATAGAAAAATATTTAGCGAGGGTGCCTTATCACCTAGTGCCTTAGACCAACTGGTTTGGGAGTCACTACTAAAAGCCTTGGGTGTTGCAGGACTAGGAATTACGCTTAAATGTGCAAACACATTTTGTAATCGGTCGTTGGTACCTCAAGAAGTATTAACGGTCGCATGAAGGATGTGTAAGCGAAATTCAATTAAAAATTCACTAATAAGTGCTTTGGACAAAGGACGAGAGTACGATTGCTTGATTTGAATTTCCAAGTGTAGGGGTGATCTATACACACACGTAGGCGTATGTGATTGGAATTTAGATAAGAGAGAGGAATGAAAGATAGAACTTGTATCTTTAATAGAGTTGATAGAAATTCCTAAGTGGAGATGAAATCCTAGAAGGAAGACTTAAGAGATGCCGAAAGCTAAGTAGGTCTACATAACATATATAATCTTAAGTTAAATAATGAGGAAGTGTGAAGAATATGGGTGGATAATTTGCGAGTCAAAAGATAATAGAATTCCTTGTTAGAAAACCTAATTGGAGAACAAAAGTCAATGGGCCGAGTTGATAGGATTTTGTGGGTGTAATCCGCTGAAAAACCCTCAGGAGACAACACTCCTCCTACTAGGGACACCTAGAGGTTTAACGGCTTGTTGCACGTGCTCAGTGCAATCGCGTTTCCCTGCGAAAGTGCGGTTAGGATTTTAGTGAATAAAAATAAGTTTGCTCGAGGACGAGCAAAAGATAAGTTTGGGGGTATTTGTTCACACCATAATATTGCATTATTATATTCCCCATTCTTATTCTTTTTATAAATAAACGGGTGCTTTTGACGAATGTCTGCTACATGTTACAGGTTACAGGTTCTTGGATCTAAAACAGTGAAAACGATGTAAAGACGATGTAAAAGTAAAACTTTGACCAACAAACAGAAGACTCTTGATCAAGCCTACATCAAAGATAAAGTTTACAAAGTGCAAGGCAATGCAAGGTCCAAAATCGCGAAGCGAACGGTTAGAAGTCCACTACAATGTTCACTGGAATATCTGGAAGAAACCAGGAAGCCTATTTGAGAAAAATACCAAAGAAACAAGAAGCCCAAAATGACATGAGCCAGCACAGAAAATTACAGAGCCCAAGCCCACTTGTTGGCCGCGGAACCGCGGCCAAACCCTGGCTGTGGCCGCGGTTCCGCGGCCGTATTGCGCGATCAGGAGCTGATTTTTTTACTAAAACTTGTGGCAGCTTTGACTAGTCAACTTAGGGCTATTTTTGTAATTGTAGACATGCGGATCAAATGTAACCCTAGGGTTTCCTATTCTTTATAAATAGGAACTCTAATCATTGTAATTCTTCATGCCTCCTTTTAATGAATAAAATTTAAAAATCTTTTGGAGAGCATCGGTGTTTCTTCTCCATTCAGAAATTCAGATCTGACAACCCTGCATGGATGATTGGAGGGATGCATCTGTAAGTAATTTAATTTCTTGCCCTAGTGTAGATTTCAATTCCTTGCCCTAGGTAGATTTAATTTCATGCCCTAGGAACTTGTTTAGGGTTTAGCTTTGGGGAAGGATTATGAGAGATGAGATCTCTCATCCCTTTCTTACCCACCAAATATTTACAATAGGACTCCATGCATATATGCACATACCGCTCCCTACGGCACTCTATCCCTCGAGGTAGCGGTGATACCGTAGTATAAAGGCCCGGGTGTGATGTTTTCCATGGAGGTTAGGGTAAGGATCTCTAAAGGAAGGACAAGAACCTAGAGGAAGGAACACCTTCCCGAACGGATCTAATCCCCTTTATTGATAATTACCATAACTCCTCACAGATCTTCATTCGGGTATAGAAAGCGTTGAGGTTTACTTGCATTTCCAAACCATCCCTAAACCTAACCCTAGCAAGAATAGATCTAGTTAATTGCCCTGGAATAATTAGGTTTTTAGATTTAATAATTAATCCGAACACCCTTCGGAATTAACTCGTTAGAGCGAATCGGAAATTCACAACATCCCTGTGGACCGACCCGTACTCACCGGCTAGCTACATGCGACGCCGTTCTTGATTGCGGTTACAAATATTTTTGATCTATCTTTTAGAAAGCGCAAGCACGCTAAATCATTCAATCAGCCGACAATCCCCTGTATTGCCCGTACCACCGAGTAGTGAGCCATGCGATCGAGGATTGCTATATCTTCAAGGACTGGGTCGAGAAGCAGTACAAGGCTGGAGAAATCGAGCTGTCCAAAAGGGTGTTGGTGAACAATCAAGTTGCAACCACCAACTTTATATAGACAGAAGCTAAAGACTTCTGGGAGAAGACAGCCGAACCCGCTGCCCTGAGAAATGAAACCGACTCACCACAGCCTCCTTGGAGTAAGCACATATCTAATAAGACGAAGAAGATGCTAAAGCTACTTCAGAAAGAACCCAGGACGGAATGTGAAAGGCAGAAAAGCCCACCATTCCAGCTGCCAATTCGGCCTAATCAGGCTCAAAATCCAAAAAGCTCAAGAAGAAGAAAAGTGCAGCTCGACGCGAAAAGGAGTCTGCAGGGAGATCGACCATTCAAAAATATATCGATTCCCTCGAAGACTATGAACAGCAGGAAAGAACTCTGATTCAATTGAAGGAATTCCTCCCTGTAGAAGCGGCTGAAATTCTGGAGGAGTTAAAAGAAGACTCCAATGAAGAGATCCCTATAGTGACTTGCTACGCCATCCATCTTGGCAGCGACTCTGAGGAGGAGCTCTGTTTCCCCGAAGAGGACCAGGAGCTCGCCAAAAAGGCCAACCAAATCCAGCTTAGAAGCGGCGGGGCTCTACCGCCAAATTAGGAAAACGCCCCAAAAGGAAAGAAAAAACAGGTGGCTAATGAGGAAGATGGCAGAGAGCCGGCTAATGAAAACTCAAGTCCTTCCTCAGTGGACTACAATGTCTTGGCTCATCTCCGAAAGCTCCCATCTCTCCTGAGCATCTACGATGCCTTGGTCCTATCTAAAGAGGTTAGAGATGTTCTCATTCACGCTCTACAAAACCCCGAGCGGTATAGGCTCGCTTTGCAGAAATTAATATGAAAGAATCCCAGTACGCTCTACATGCCGCCGCAATCACGTTTAAGGATGAAGACTTACTACTGGGAACGGCTGAGCATAATCGGCAGCTTTACGTGACCGGGTACAACGATGGAGATCGGATTAATCGCATATTGATTGATCCGGGATCCTCAGTGAACATCATGAACTTGCGGACTCTGAAGAGTTTGTCAATGGACGTCCGACACCTGTCAAGGGAAAGGATTGTCATTCAAGGCTTCAATCAAAACTGCTAGCAAGTTCTGGGGTCTATAGCTTTGCCAATCAAATTTGGGGATCTGCAAACTGAAGCTAAGATATACGTGATCGACGCTGACACGTCTTATAAAATTCTCTTGGGACGGCTGTGGCTCTACGATTACGGCATCATTCCGTCAACTCTCCATCAATGCATGAAGTATACTAAAAATAGCGAAGGAAGACGCATTGATGGAGACATCCAGCCGTTCGGTATGCATGAAGTCCGATATGAAGATTCTCGGTACTTCATGAACCACCAAAATGCTAAGCCACAACTGACTGAGGATAGAGCAACCCCAAGACTCAAAAACAAATCTGAGTCGGCTGTCACTTTCAAAAGCAAGAACGCCCGAGTGCCCCCGCGTTTCGGTAGCGACACTGATGAGTCCGACACTGGAAGTCCGTCCTTCCATAAAACTCGCTCTCGTTTCGGTAGCGATACGGACGAATCCGATACTGAAAGCCTATCTAGCAGCAAAGTCCGCCCTCATCTTGGCAGTGACACTGAAGAGTCGGAGGAAGAGGACCTGCCGTGCAACAGCTGTGCAGATTGGACCCCCATGCAGCAAGCGAAACTACGAGAGACCTTCAAAATTGCAGAAGGGTCCCTGGCCATCACAAGGGTGCTGGAACGGATGTGCAAAGAGCTCGATGCATTGCCAGTCTCTACTGTGGACCAGCTGAAAACTTTCTACTTTCCAGGGTGGAAAAGTGGACAGAAGGGCATCCTGTTTTATGGGTCAAACCCCGTTGTGCACCCGGACGATTTGTCTGTCGCGTGCCTTCCTTATGAGAGAGGCATAAGAGCCGTCCTCAATCCCAGATACTATGCACCCGAGATGTAGGAATATTTCAAAAGGTGCGGATGCCAGTTATATCAAACGGAGTCCGAAGCAAAGTTTTATGAAGGGATATGGCATCCACCCCAGGTCCGAGCACTCATCGATGGAAGAATTCCAGATAGACGGGGCATAGGCTTCATTCAACCTGATTCCAAAGCATGCTACATGATCCATGTTGGTGAAGCCAGCGAAAGATCAAATGATGATGACGAGATAGCCGAGCCAGAAGAAGCTCCTTAAAAGCTCGAAGATGGCGGACAAGCAACCTTTGACGAGCTAACCGAGATTGACTTAGGAACGCCCGATAATCTAAGGCCGACCTATATCAGCTCACTCTTGTTAGAGGAAATGAAAGAGCAGATAATTGCCCTGCTGCATGAGTTCGCCGACTGCTTCACATGGACATACAAAGAAATGCCTGGCCTTTCCCCTGATAGCCGTGCATAAAATGGCTATATCTCCTGATGATAAGCCGGTCAAGCAAGCTCCTCAAATAATGAGAAGGGAACTAGAAGAAAAGGTCATCGAGGAAACCAAGAAGCTCATCGATACCGGCTTCATCAGGGAAGAGAAATATGCGGACTGGATTACATGCATAGTCCCAGTGAAGAAGAAAAATGGGCAGATCCGAGTTTGTGTCGATTTCAGGGACCTTAATAAGGCATGTCCTAAAGACGACTTCCCGCTACCGGTCATGGAAATGATGGTCGATGACACCTCAAATTACGAGCTGTTCACTTTTATGGATGGCTCGTCTGGGTATAATCAGATCAAGATGTCGCCTGAGGATGAGAAGCACACAGCATTTCGATCCCCGATCGGAATTGTAAGTGCACGGTGGCGCCCCGGCCGTCAATCCGACGACCAAATGCGGAAGCGGTGAAAAACTTTAATTTTGCAAACTAGCAAACCGGCACCACCGCGCACTAACCACCCGGATCGTGCCATTAAACTAGTCCTAGCTAACTACAAGACGGGTTAGAGATATACCGAGTGATCCGAGTCCTCCGGTCTTCTCGTCATCGTCCCGATCTCCCGCGGAAAGTCTTGTCTCCATGTCGTCGCCTCCTCGCCGGAAGGGCACCACATCGCCTGCATCTTTTACGGGCTCCCACCTCTATAACGAGGCAACTCGGCACGAAGCTGGCAAGTCGACGTGCCCAAGATTTGCTGTAGGCTAGTGTAGAAAACATGTCTCTTTGGAGTAGTGAAGTTGCCATGGATGGAGGAAGTGAAGCATGAACTTTGGAGAGGGTTTTTAGAATTTAGCAAGCATAGAATGAATTTGAGATGAATCAATTCCTTAAATATCAAAATGAACTCTCTCCTTCTCCTTCAAGTGAGAATGGTGGAGGATAAAACATCAACCATGAAGGGAGGTGGGTGTAGGAAAAGAGAATGGGTGACCACATCCAAAGATCATGATAACAAATCAAATCAACCTTCATCTCATTTCTAATCACAATTAAAGCAAAAGAAAAGATGGAAAAAGAATATAATGATGATGGTCATATCATAATCTCACAAATGCAAGAAAACCCTCCACAAATACTAATTTGCACAATTGCAAATTAGTCCCTCCATCGGAAAAGTCCGGCCGGGAAAGAACAAAGGAAAACCGGCCGGAACGGAATGCAAACTGGCAACTCCAGAAAACTGGTCCCGTAATAAATTACAGGAAAAACCCCGATACTGTGCATACACACCCGCATCTGTATTCCGACCGGATACAAATGCAAAGAGACAAAATCTACACTGTACTATACTAGGATCAGGCTTAAACCAAAGCCGGCTAGTAATATCCGTCCGATCCTGATCCGTGCAATACCGCACGTATCTGATCGAACCCTGCCATATATCCATACGGCCACTAGTACAAACCGTCCGATCCTGATCCGTGCAATACCGCACGTATCTGATCGGACCCTGCCATATCTCCATACGGCCTCTACAGCGTTTCGCCCGAAACTTGAGTAACTGAAAGTGTGGTGGACTCTAAAGACTCGTCAATACTATGGCTGTGGATTTAACCACTAGCACGTCAGAGGTATAAGCCAATACGTGACGGGCCACCAGCTATTGACCAAAAGGGACGTCGATGAGCGAACTCATCCTTACACCCTACTGAGCCTGTCAGTGACAATATCCGTACAGTCCGGTCCGTTCGTCTATGAGCATCGCATGGCGGGCCTAGGGGTTGGTAAAAGTCAGACCCCCAAAAGCGGTACAAGTCGTGTCGGAGTGTAGCCCAGAACACCCTGAGATACTACTGGAATACCTACCAGTAAATCTCCTGCCTTGGCCAAGGACTTTTCATGTTCTGGCTCTCCTAGACACAGCGCGACCTCACCCCCAATATCGGGAGAGACGAACCCCTGCAGATCCGCTCACTGCCTCCATGTAGCTCGGGACTGTACCCAACTAAAACCTGTTTGCACGACTCCTTTGAGCCGTGGTAGGGTAGTAATCAAAGCACAGTGGGAACTCACACGAGACAAATGACGATCTCAGGTCGATGAACTAACCTGTACACATGTCACCAGGGAACTGCTATCTGACGTCAGGTATAAGACCAACTAGCATATGTTCCCGGCGTGTCCTGTCCGGTGTACTCATAACCCAATGAGCACCTGTATACATCTTAGGTGAACCAACTGACACCAGTGGCTTATGAGACCGGCCACCGCCCCTCGTCGGGGTCTCGACTGTATACACTAGTCTACTCTGGAGTATCGATGCCCTATCTCGAAACTCCCACGACTAGGGACCATTTAAGGATGTGCTTATAGACTACTAGCTCCCACGTATATGATCGCCCTCATACTGCTGGCAGTCAAGCAAGAATCCTAGGGCCTCTATCAACGTGCAATAGTGACCTGTAAGGTCACCTAAAGCAGTACACGATGATAAAGGTAAACCAGATACCATACTATCATCTTGAGTAAGACTGTCCTACTGGGATAGGTCCTCCCTCAATCATTGCAATCACGTGCCTGTGATCCAATAATTGACTCTGAGGGCACTATCTCCAACAGGAATATACTGCTACAAAGTGATGCCGTTCGGACTGAAGAACGCAGGTGCTACATATCAAAGGGCAATGACCAATATCTTTGATGACCTAATTCATAAGGTCGTCGAATGTTATGTTGATGATCTGGCCGTCAAGACTAAAGCCAAGGCCGATCACATCCAAGATCTTTGGACCGTTCTTACCAGACCGAGGGAGTACGATCTGAAAATGAATCCTCTGAAGTGCACTTTTGGCGTGCCATCGGGAAAATTCCTGGGCTTCATAGTCCGACATCGAGGGATTGAAGTTGACCCATCCAAGATAAAGGCCATCATGGAGATGCCCCCTCCGAAGAATCTGATGCAGCTAAGATCTTATCAAGGCAAGCTTGCTTATATACGAAGGTTTATCTCAAATTTATCGGGGAGATGTAAGCCCTTCTAAAAGCTTATGAAGAAAGGAGCTCCTTTTGTCTGGGATGCCGAATGTCAAGAATCATTCGAAAGCATCAACACTACTTGTTGCACCCTCCAGTGTTGGCCGCTCCCATTCCAAATAAACCATTGATTCTCTAATCTACCGCGCTAAATGAGTCACTCGGTGCGCTCCTTGCCCAGAACAACGAGGAGGAAAAAGAGAATGCCCTCTACTACCTCGGTCGAACTTTAGTCGGGGCGGAACACAACTATTCCCCGATCGAAAAGCAATGCCTGGCTCTGATGTTCGCTATGAAAAAACCGAGGCACTATCTGCTCGCTCATCGGGTTATGCTGATCTCTAGGGTTGGCCCGCTCAAACTTTTAATGACCAAAGCAAGCCTAGCCGGTAGAATGTCAAGATGGGCTGTCATGCTGCTTGAGTTTGACATAGTTTATACTCCTCAGAAAGCAGTAAAATGGCAAGCTCTCGCAGACTTCCTTGCTGGTCATCCCATATCAGAGGGGTCACCGCTTAATTGCGAGCTACCCGACGAACAAGTGCTGCACCTCGAGGAAGATGGGCCATGTTGGGAGCTCTACTTCGATGGAGCCTCATCAATGAGGCCCTCCAGCAAATCAAGCGTCCCGGAGATAAAAGCAGGGATATGATTGGTGTTCATCACGCCATCAATGGGAACCATACGACGTTCTTTTGCTCTCACCGAGCCTCGCACAAACAATGAGGCCGAGTATGAAGCTCTGATAGCTGGTTTGGAGCTCGCCATAGAAATGGAAATCCTTCGGCTACGAGTCTACGGTGATTCCCAGCTTTTCGTCAACCAAGTAAGCGGCGACTATAAGATATACAAACCCGAGTTAGCTCAGTACAGAAGCCGAGTGGTGGAACTCATGAAACGGTTCACTCATATTGAACTAATGAGAGTCCCTAAAGCGTTGAACGGAAAAGCCGACATACTCGCTCGCCTAGCTAAAGAGCTGGCTGATCCTGACATGGACGAAATTCTAATCATAGTCAGACGCCGGCAAATTCTGCCTCCAGCCACTTTGCGTGAAGAAGAAAGCGTATAACAAGAGAACACTCCTGCCGAAGAAGCTTCGATCATCCAAGAAGAGCCTGATTGGAGAGAACCTTTCATAGAGTACCTCCGATACGACAAGTTGCCTAAGGAAAATCTGCGAGGATTCAGTTGAAGAAGAGAGCTCGCCGATACGTGTTTGTAAATGACACGCTATACTGCAGGTCATATGACCAACTCTGGCTCAGGTGTTTTTCATTGGCCGAAGCCCAAAAGGTCATGAAAGAAGTTCACTCAGGCGTCTGCGGGGCTCACCAGTCCGGCCCCAAAATGCGGCTTCAGATCAAACGGCTTGGATATTACTGGCCCACCATGATAAAGGATTGCGAAGAGTATGCAAAGAAATGCCAAATCTGCCAAATCCATGGTGATTTCATTCACAAGCATCCCAATCCGTTGCATCCTACGGTGGCGTCGTGGCCCTTCGAAGTTTAGGGAACCAACATAGTTGGTCCAATTGATCCTCCGTTATCCAAAGGCCACCGGTTCATACTGGCTGCAACAGACAACTTCTCCAGATAGGCTAAAGCTGTCCGGCTAAAAGAAGTCAAGACAGAAGATATTCTAACATTATTCCAGCATAATATTCTATACCGCTTCTGTAAGCCAAGAAGAATCATTTCTGACAGCAGACCTTCTTCAAGAGCTTCAAAGTCTCAAGGTTCGCTACTCAGCATAAGATAGACTGGAGATATTCCTCTATCTATAATCCAAGAGCCAATGGGCTAGTCGAAGCCTTCAATAAGACTCTCTGCAAGCTCCTGAGAAAAAATGCTTCAGCCAACAAGAGAGATTGAAATCTCAAACTTCACGAGGCGTTGTTGGCATATCGTACCACGCACCGTACTCCAACTCAGTCCACTCCATACTCATTGCTCTTCTGAGTGGAGGCGGTCCTCCCCTTCAAAGTCGAAGTTTCAAGCTTAAGAATGGCCGTTCAGCACGAGTTGACGGAGGAGGAAAACGTGCTCTTTCGGCTTGAAGAGCTCGACGCTCTCGAAGAAAAGATGCTCGCGGTGCAGCAAAATTTGGAGCTATACCGAGCTCAAATGTCACGGGCCTATGACAAGATAACCCGTCTCCACGCTTTCAAGAAAGGTGAATTGGTGTTGGTCCTCAAAAGACTGATCATCCCCAATCGACATGCCAAGGGAAAATTCGAGCCAAATTGGGAAGGACCATACGTCATCGAGAAAGTGTTTGATGAAGGATCCTACCAACTGATAAATGCCGAGGGAGAAAGGCCCATAACACCCATTAATGGTCGATATCTCAAGAAATACTACGAGTGAATGCTCTAAGTTGCAGGCGAATTGAGCACACCAGCCCTACGGTCTAGATCATACATCCTGTAAAACCGTATACAATCCATGGGCGTAAACGACCCCTATCTCTCCCAAGTCCTGCCGGTGAGACTACTTTTAAAGTCCCACCAGCGACAAAAAAAAAATGGTATGTCCACAAGCAAAACGGGCACGGATGAAAACCCGAAAGGGCTCCATGAGTAAAAACAACAGGACTGCCGGCGAGTTTGTGAAAACCCGAAAGGGCGCAAACTCGTGAAAAGAGATCAAATACACTCGCAAAGTCCTCTCGACCTTGTAAGGAGAAAACCCCTGCGTGAGATCCTTACGACTCACAAAGGAGCAACACACTTAGGAATCCCTACGATTCCTAAGGAGAACATACACCTGCGAGATTCTCTCAACTCGTAGGGAGAAAATGCTTTTATGAGACCCTTACGGCTCATAAAATTGAAAAACCTTAGGTGATAGGGATCTAAACCTGTCTCCTGAGCCATCATTCCCCAACGAGCAACGGCAAATGATGAGTCGCTCCTGGCATTTCGCTTCAGTGTTAGCGGTGCTGATGCTGACCAAAAACCTAAATCCCAAGTTTTGCCAACGGCAAATGATGAGTCGCTCCTGGAATTGCTTCAGTATTAGCGGTGCTGATGTTGACCCAAAAACCAAATCCCAAGTCCTCCCGGGGCAAATGATGAGTTGCTCCTGGCATTATTTCAGTGCAGCAATGCTGATGCCAAACAAGATCCAAATTCCAAGTCCCTAAACGGCGAATGATGAGTTACTCCTGATACCATATTCTAGTGCAGCGATGCAGTCGCCAACCAAAATCCAATTTCTCAAAATTCTCCCAACCCTACGGTTAGTCCCCAAATTGACTACCGTATACAATCCACGGGCTTAAATAATTCTCATTATACCCATACCCCACCGCAATCACCAGTCCAGCGGCCGGTCTCCGCCCTTGGACTTATGCTCCATTTGGAAAGACCCACTCATGTGTCCTCACGATACATGAGGAGAACAAACTTGCGAGATCCTCTCGACTCGTAAGAAAACACCTTCGTGGGATCCTTACGACTCACAAAGAAAAAACACACTTAGGAGTCCTCATGACTCCTAAGGAGAAAGTACACCTACGGGATCTTTTTGACTCGTAGGGAGAAAATGCTTTTATGGGACCCTTACGGCTCATAAAATTAAAAAGTCTTAGGTGATAGGGATCTAAACCTGTCAGCTAAGCCATCGCTCCCCAACAGGAAAAGGCAAATGATGAATTGCTCCTGGCACATGTGCTTCAGTGTTAACAACGTTGATGCCCACCCTAAGACCAAAATTCCAAACTCCAATCCAATAGACCCCTAAGTCTTTAAACTGGGAATAGATGACATCTAAGTCGTTAAACTGGGAACAGATGACCCCTAAAGTCGTTAAACTGGGAACGAGGGAAATCTCCTCATGGCAAATGATGATTCGCTCCTGGTACCATATTCCAGTGAAGCGATGCTGATGCTAAACCAAAACCAAAATCCCTAAACCCTGTCATGGAAGATGATGATTCGCTCCTGGTACCATATTCCAGTATAGCGATGCTGATTTCAACCCAAACCATATCAAGTCAGCAAAACAACCAACAACCTCCCTGGCGGAATCATGCTCCACCTCGGAAACAAGTCAAATCCCGACACCGCAGAAATCGGAGCAAGTCAAATCAGAATCGACCGTCCAAGTCGCTAAAAGGGCAGCATCGACCGTCTACGTCGCTAAAATGGCAGCACCGACCGTCCACGTCGCAAAAAGGGCAGCACCGACCGTCCACGTCGCAAAAAGGGCAGTATCGACCGTCCAAGTCGCTAAAAGGGCAGCATCGACCGTCCACGTCGCTAAAATGGCAGCACCGACTGTCCACGTCGCAAAAAGGGCAGCATCGACCGTCCATGTCGCTAAAATGACAGCACCGACCGTCCACGTCACAAAAAGGGCAGCACCGACCGTCCAAGTCTCTAAAAGGGCAGCACCGACCGTCCAAGTCACATAAAGGGCAGCATCGACCGTCCACGTCGCTAAAAGGGCAGCATCGACCGTCCAAGTCGGTAAAATGACAGAACCGACCGTCCAAATAGCAAAAAGGGTAGCACTGACCGTCCAAGTAACTAAAAGGGCATCACCGACCGTCCACGTCGCTAAAAGGGCAGCAGCGACCTCCTCGTCGGAATTATGCTTCGCCTTGAAATCAAGTCGACCAGACACTCCATCTCGGAGACACGTCAAGCATCGACCGTCCATGTCATAAAAAGGGCAGTGCCAGCTTCCCAAAAAGCGGGAACCAAATCAAGTCGTCTCCACGTGAAAGAAGATCCATCAATTTCATGCATACGACCCACATATGCTGTTTGCATTTATTGATGGGGCACTTTGTTGGGGTCGAAATTTACACCCAGGTTGATCAAGTCAAAATCAAAGTCAACCCCAAGCCAAGTGGGCCCAAGCCCAGGTCAAGTGGGCCAATGCCCGAGTCGATCCCGGACACGAAGCGTCCGGCCTTCCGCCATGCCAAAATAAAAAAAAATTGTAATAAATAATTTTGGTGTATTCCTTTTTTTTATTTTTTGAATAAATATAAGAAAAATGGGCATAAAGCCAAATATTTGTAAAGCCCAGGGCTTATGTGCAAAAAGAAATAGCACATGAGGCATGGGATGGGCAAAATGCCATTTTTGTAAAGCCCAAGGGGCAATATGTAAAGTGTATAGCCTATAAAGGCAAAGATAATGAAAATATCTCAACAACTTTTTTCTCTCTCAAAAAAAGAATCAAGATCTGTGCACTTTCTTCTTCCTCAAGGTTCTAAAACCTTCTTCTTTCTTTTGAATTAAATCAAGAGTTTTACTTTTCCTTTTCCAAAACTAAATAGTTTTTCACCAAAAAACCCACAAAGGGGAGCTTGGATCTTCCATCAGATCTTAAAAAGGAGAGATTTTTAAAATCTCACCACTCTTGTTATCCAAGAGCCAGCCAACAAAGGAGGAAGAAGGAGACCCATCTCCAAAAACCTCACTTTGGGGAAGATCCAGGGCTCAAGGGGAGAAGCCCCTTCATCAGCTTCAAAAATATCTTAGGAGTTTAACTCCTCACACACACACACACACACAAAATGATAAGTATTTCTTTCTGGGAGCACAACTCCCAGTGCAGAGACCAAGTCCCTTTTGCCGCCCAGTGCCCAAGCGCCCATGTGCTTTGCACGTGAGGCGCTAGCGCCCAAAGCGCCTGAGCGCCCACGTTCTTGGCACGTGAGGCGCTAGCGCCCGAGCGCCCACGTGCCTGGAACATGAGGCGCTAGCGCCCGAGCATGTGGCGCTAGAGCCCAAAGCGCGAGCGCCCGAGCGTCTACGTGCCTGGCACGTGAGGCGCTAGCGCCCAAAGCTCTAGCGCCCGAGCGCCCAAAGCGCCAGCGCCCGAGCGCCGTAGCGCCCACGTGCCGCGTACATGAGGCGCTGGCGCTTTCTCCCACGCATCTTTTGGATGTCCTTTCCCTTTATACACACACGCACACACATATATGCACACACACATACTCTACAGCACCGTCCCTCGTTAGAAAAAATTTCTAACGGGGCGCTGCCCTGCACCCCGCAAGGGGGCTGCTAGCCCCCTTGACCCCCAGCCTGCTATCCGGGTAGCGGGACCCCCGTAAATAACTCTGCGGGGCCCCCGATATACCTAAAGCCCCTTTCAAAACACAATACACGTACACTACACATTGAGTTCGCATGACCTGTTTGACCCGTTAATCGGAGGTTCTCTCGCTCCAAAGGCGAGGGATAATTAACGGCAGCTTAGTCCGCGGCTGCCGGAGATTCGGATCCCCACAATCAATAAAACCCAGCCTACCCTAGACAGGGGGAATCTGTTATGCGCCTGACAAGCGCGCGCGTATTCCCATCTCAATGGGGTAACGAAAAACACCCTACAAACTTCAATCTTCTTAATTAAGCTCTCAAATGAGAGCTCAAAGTGAGAAGAAGAAGAAACTATCAAATTTTACACTATGTTTTCGCACTCAAAATCCAACCCAGAACTTAATATGTGATTTGTTATATATAGGCAACTCAAAATAAAAACAAACAATAGAAATGGACTAATAAGACCACCAAGGACCCACCAAAAGAGCACGAGCTAAAATTGATAAACTTGGAAAGCAAATTACCGTTTTTGAGATTAAAATGGCGGCCACAATGTAGAGAATGGGGCCCATCTTTGGACTGTGGTCTTCTGAGCTTAATATCATCTCTCTCGTGTCTTCTTTTCTTTTAATTCTTTCTGGTGTGCAATCTGGGGATAATGAACAGAGAAGGTAGGCAAGTGGCAAGGTGTTCAACTTCACATCTACTCTTTTTCAAATACTCCTGACATGCCTACTTGCTTGCCCACTTAATGCCTCATGATGGTGCTTGCAACTTGATCCACTTGAGCCATGCACATATTCACATTTGATCAAGTTCATATTATGTTGGACCAAAAATGATTTATTTTTATACACTACTTTATTTGTTGCAAACTCTTTAGAACTTGATCATTTTTCTGTCCCGATTATAGTTCCGGCTAAAAACCGCCGTTTCTGTATATGTTGTGCAATGTTTCCAGTGTTTTTGCCTATGTACATATAATCTGTACTAATGAGCAGACACAGATTAAATAATACTGTTTATTGACAAAATGATAGGAAATGAGCGGTATTAAAATGTAATTAATCATGCCGAACAAAAACCCCCAAACCTATCTTTTGCTCGTCTCGAGCAAAATAAAATCCTAACCTCACTTTCGCAGAGAACGCGATTGCACTGTTCCCGTGCAATAAGCCTTTGAACTTTTAGGTGTCCTTAGTAGGAGGAGTTTTGTCTCCTGAGGGTTTTCAGCGGATTATACCCACAAAATCCCATCAAGCTAGTTTCGTGAGGCAGCTGTTGAGTCTAATTTTAAGGTTAAGTATCAAAACTAGAAATTCTATCACCCTAAGTCAGAAACGTCGAACCCTTATTTTTCACTCCTCACATCTCATTTAACATAAGTTCATATACGTCTCTATGTGATTGTGCAAATAGTGTCGTTACGTTTCAAAATTTTAGATTAGAGTATTCACGTCATAAATATGGACTGGGCAAAACTTCAAAAGAATCAAGCAAGTTTGTAAATAATTAAGCTTTTCTCAAGTTTTATTCTCCAATTAAGTTTCAAATCAGAATTTCTATCATTTTCAACAAAAAACCAAGTCTTATTTTTAACTCCTACCTTTCACTTGTCTTTGTTCATACACACATTTCGTGATCGTGCAAAAAGTCTTATAATCTTACAAATTAAACTTTCATATATCCGCTAAAAACTGTTATAATCGAAAATTCGTCCTAGCCAAGATTATTCTCCCACAAAGAACCGTGAGGACTTTTAATTCGGAGAGAACACTTGCTTGACTTGTTTTATTTGGCGATTAAAAACTTAGCAAGTTTAGGGTCAATAACTCCCAAACCAGATGGTTTTAGGGTATTAAATATAGAGATACCCCTAAAACTTAATTACCCAAGATATCAATGTCACAAAACAAAAGACTCATTTTTATATGTTTAAAATATTCAGAAAGCAGTGCGAACGGAGATATTGCCAATTTTTTTTTCATCCCAAAGACGTGTTCGTGTAGATAAGGTGTGTAATCACTCCAATCAGGTTTCAAATGGGTTATTTTTCAGACTTTAGCCTCTATTAAAGATTTCAATAATATCTTTCACATCCACTTCATTTTATGAACTATTCTTGATATTATTTAATTCAGAACAAACATGTTTGATCCTAAAGAAATTTATCACATTTATAAAAATTTAAAGACATTTCAAACTTTTCATCTAATTTTCAAAACTCACGACACTTGTAGTGTGCTGCAAAGACGTATATTAGCTACGGTTAAACTCAAAGGAGGGTTATCTTTCGGGTTTTCAATCTTTAAAAATAGGATTTAGTTGTTTCTATTTGATCAAACTAAACCGTTGAACTTTGAGTCTAAGTTTCCCTACTGGCTAACTTGATAACAAAGTTTGTATGTTTTGAAAAAATTTCAAATTTTTGTGGTTTTTTTTAATATGGATGCAATGCAGAATTTACACATGATACAAAAAAGTAAAATAAATACTCACCCCTAAATCTAAGATTTACGATGTCCCCATCGTTTCCCCCATCTCCGGTGGCTAGATTTAGACATTTAGGGTGAGCTTTTATTTTAAAAATGGTAACCTAAGAAGTAAGAAACTAAAAAGGTATTTAAAAAATGTTGACTAATTACAGCAGTTAAAAATTACGAGATTGTGTTAGTTCAGAAATTAGTACCAGCCATTCAAATTTTTTGTCAATATAAGATCAGGGCTGGTAAAAGAAATAATATACAAAAAAGGAAAAAAAATGTTAGTAGTATGGTTAGATATTAGTGTTGGGCATGGATGCATGAAAATAGGGATCAGAAAACGTTGAGGATGAAGACGAAATTTTGAAGGAGTCAAATAATTGTTGCCCGGATGAATTTTATTTTCAAGAAGCATGCGTTGAGTTTCAAGATCAAGTTCGTTTAAAAACTGCAGTTCATTCTCAGAAAGTTCAGGAAAAGAGAGATCCACACGATGCTCACAAAGTGATTGTGACTCAAACTCACCAAGAACAGCAAGTTCATCCGCATAAATCTCCTCAAAACTCAGCATGAAAGAATGTTTATCAAAGTTATCTTCATCTCTATATTCCTTCACAATCACATCCTTATCAATACAACTCGCATTTCCCAATTCATGTTCTCTCTCAACACACTGACTTTTGGGTAGGTTGATGTCATCTAGGAATGTAGATTCTCATTCTAAAGTTTCGTAAAAAACAATATCAATCAGTAACATTAAATTCGTGGGTTTCTGATTGTGAATTTTGTCGAACACTATATCGAAACCATATCCGTAAAATTCATAAGTGTCCTCTAAAATTTTATCTCTAAGATCAGTCGGTACAAGAATCTCATTTTCAAGTAATTTATCAGTTAAATCATCCTCAAGATCACAAATGATAGGAGGTCTATTTGGTACTTGAAGGCTAGTGTCGGACTGAATCGGAGGGTTTTTATACTTGTCCTTATAACACTCAGCCAAATCAATTATATCATTATCATCTATGAAATCATCAAAATGTGTTTGATCATTTATCTCACTCAGCTGACTTCCTAGATGACAAATATTGGCATTATTGGATTCAAATTGACTGGTTTCTCCTTAGAATCTGCACAACTAAATGTTTCACTTATTCGTCAATTCTAGCCAATGATTGAGATTGAGTGTGAAACAATTGATCATATTGTTGTATGAACATGGATAACGTCAAAACTGTTTGATTTTCGACTGCCATCATCACTTCTAAATCATTCTCTAAAGCGGTCAACTTTGCATCCATCTCACTATGATACCCTATTGATGTGTCAATTGTTTCAAGAAGAGAGGATTATGATGATAGTAATGCTAAAGCAGTTATCTTGTTGACCTATTTTTCTAAGTTTTTAATCATTTTCTCTATATTTGAAGTGAGATTGGATTCAAGAGTAGGGGGTGAAAAAATTCACAATTCTGGTACAGTTGGCCACCTTCTAAGAAAGGGCAGTTTTAAAAAATATAGGAAGAATCTTGACAGTTTGAACAAAAGAATTGGGTATGTGTATAAACAAAAGAATATGGATCGTGAAGAAACGAATTGAACTGTGTATCACCCATATCAACAAACATTCAAAAAATCACAAAAACAAATATTATCACACCTATTGCAGTCTATGTTTTGCCAAGTCAACTAGACCTGCTCAAGAACCTGATTGTTGAAGTAAAACTGTGTCGAGAACTGGGCTCAAGATGTACCGATCACGAAGCTAGGAAAGTGTAGAGATAAAGGGAGGTTGTCCAACGTTTTCGCTAAATTGCTTAATTAGAATAACCCTTTCTCTTTTAGCGGTTGTGCCGTGAACACTTATCTAGACACCTCATGAACAATATAACATTATGCGGTGTTCTAAACACAATTAACTTGCCCTATTAAACGTGAATCCTTAAAATCAGAGTTCTAATTGATTTTAAAATTACTGTGGGTATGCAAGAATGCAGTTTTGTGATTTGTGGGCCACGGAAAAAGTGATGAAATTCTTTACCATATCTTGTTTGGGTTCTTTGCCCTTAAAATTCGTATTAAGATACAAATGTGCAATCAATAAAAGAATTTAATCAATCAAACAATCAAGCACATCTTTTTTCATTTTAAGCTTAGACGTTGTAACAAGTACGGGTTAGTTCTTTGGCTCTTGTGTGACTAATTTTACAAAGAAATCATGCAGAAAATTAAGATATTGAAGCGTCGGATTTGAGAGAAGATGTTAGAAAAATACACACCAAAAGTTTTGGGTTAAAAAACCCCCTTTATTTCGATCCCGATAGCTTGAAAGGTTCTCTTGCACGGATCAAACTACTTGGATCTTTGACACTATAAATCACTATCGTCTTGGTCTTGAAATTGTATTTTTCTTCGCACTATCGCGGCTCGCAATTCTGTTGAAATCTAAAAATGTCGGAAAATACGATATTTAGTGCAAAATGCGATATTTATGGCCAATACGCTGCACACACACAATTATGAAATTTAAAGATAAAAATGGTGCAATAATAGGACAAAGAAGTAAAAACCAAACACTTGGAGCAATCAGAGAAAATTGGGCCGCAAATTGCGGCAGAAAAGAATAAATTGATGGTTTGAGTTGGGGTTCCAACTTTTTACTGTGTTCTCCTTGTCCTATAAGTGTCCCGTTTTTCTACTCCAAATCTTTCAATTAGTCTCATAGTGATGACAGATCAAAAAGACAGAGAACAAATGTCAAAAAGTTAGTTTTTTGTTTTGAAAAAAATTGTGTTAAAGTTAGTTTTGTATATATATACTTGAACCAGAAATAATAACCCCTAATGACTACCACATCTCCGGCAACAGTGCCAAGAACTTGTTGGGACGTCGTGCACGTACGCCTACGTGTTTTGAAAAGAAAATGGGATTTTAGAAACTCGGCGCTTGCGAGCTCGGTCTCGTTTTAAAATTTATAAACCGGAAGTTCACGGCGCGTTGTAACTAGCTGGTAAGTATGGGTCGATCCACAGGAAATTGGTGATTAAGGGTTTTTATTGCAGGTTCAAGAAGAAAAGAATTGGTTTTGAATTGGGTTTGTCATAAAAAATTAAAAAATATTAAATTATAGAAACAAAGGTAAGAAAGATGGTTATGGCTTCGGTTTAGATGGTTGAATCGTGGCGAACTCTTCAATGCTCTTTTGATCATGAGTGTTTGCTCCTCTTGTTAGATCCGACATAAAGCATGGCTTGTCAAGGCATTTGCGAAACACAAACCATCAAGACGTGTTACTCATACTCGAGAAATGAAATGAATTCGTTTTGTTATCACTTATCGTTTTTATGTCCGAGCATGTCGTATCAAAGCAAGTCACTAGGATCACAAGGCATACACCATCAAGAAACAACAAATTAGCACTTGAAAGCAAAGCGTTTAGCATTAAACTTGCTAAGTGTGGGGTGATAGTATAGAATATATGCTAAATGAAGGGTGTCAACAATCATTAACAAGATACCCTATCTAAATATTTTAGCAACCTTAACACTAATATTGATTCTAAGCTTAAAATTGCAAAATAGGATATTTAAAGAATATGATATGTGCTAAAGGTTATAAGTAACCATCAAAAGCAAAATACCATATCACACAAATACCAAGTTGACAATCTTAAACTTACAATCACATTTAAGCATATTAATCAATCACAAGAGAAAATAGGAAGCCAAAACCATTCATCTCACATTCTCACTATCACCACAACTTAAAAGATTACTCCATCATCACAAAAAGAAAAAGAGAAACACGAGAGAAGTAAAACATTAAACACAAGAAGAAGAATAGGAAGTTAAAGCAAAAGGAGTATAAGTCTTTATTCACATTTGGAAGGGCTTGAGCTACAAGATGAGATAGCAACTTCAACCTCCTTAATGGAGCTCTCAAATGAGAGCTCAAAGAGAGAAGAAAAAGAAACTATCAATGTTACACTATGTTTTTCTCACTCAAAATCCAACCCAGAAGTTAATCTGTGATCTGCTATATATAAACAACTCAAAATAATAAAAAAAACAATAAAAATGGATTGACAAGACCACCAGGGACCCACCAAAAAAGCACGAGCTAAAATGGATAAACTTGGACCGCAAATTATCATTTTTGGGATTACAATGGCGGCCACAATGTAGAGAATGGGGCCCAACTTTGGACTGTGGTCTTCTGAGCTCAATATTATCTTCCTGGTGTCTTCTTTTCTTTTAATTCTTTTTGGTGTGCAATCTGTAGCTAATGAACAGAGAAGGTGAGCAGGTGGCAATGTGTTCACACTTCACATCAACTTTTTTTCAAATACTCCTGACATCCTCACTTGCTTCCCCACTTGATGCCTCATGGTGCTTGCAACTTGATCCACTTGAGCCATGTACATATTCGCATTTGATCAAGTTCACATCATGTTGGACCAAAAATGATTTATTTTTGTACACAACTTCATTTATTGCAAACTCTTTAGAACTCGATCATTTTTCTGTCCCGTTTGCAATTCCGGCTAAAACCATCGTTTTTGTGTAGTGTGATGTTTCCAGAGTTTTTACCTGTATAGCTGTAATCTGTACTAATGAGTACTAATAAGCAGACACAGATTAAATAACACTGTTTATTGACAAAATAATAGGAAATGAACGTTATTAAAATGTAAATAATCGTGCCGAACAGTGCTCTTCCGCTGTTATGTAGATGCTCTTTTTCAACCCCGAGATATTTTATCTAGTCATCAGTAGTTTTGCACCCGAGGCAATATCCTGTATTTCACGATCGAGCTCAGATGCGATGTTTTAAGTTCAATTTCCATCTCTTTGGCTTCTAGACCTGTTTCCTGTACTTAGATGGCAGTTAAGGGTTATTAGCATTTATTTATATACAATTGTGGTAGGAAAGGATATATAATGCAATAAACCATGATGAACAGTTGGGAACATAGGATAGTAAAGTAGGTGGCTCTTTTCTGAACACTATTTGATAAGGAGAAAATTTAGTTGCACCATGCCAACTAGTATTATACCTGTATTCACCCCATGCTAGCCATTGGGACCAATCCTTTTGTTTATGAACACGAAAACACCTGAGATAAGGCTCCGGCCATCTATTCAAGACCTCAGTCTGGCCATCTGTTTGGGGGTGGTTGGCTGTACCGAGTTTTACCTGAGTATCATTCAATTGCATCAATTCCTACCAGAATTTGCTAGTAAACACAGGATCCCTATCGGATATAATACCTTTGGGAAACCCATACCTGTTCCATATGTTGTTCATGAGAACTTTAGCTATAGTCCTAGCAGAGTAAGGTGGGTCACTAGAATGAAATGTGCATACTTGGAAAATTTATCAATGACTACAAATATAGTTCTTTTACCATGGCTTGGAGGCAGGCTATCTATACTAATAATCTCCCAAATGTAATCTGGAATTTCAATAGGCTGCAACATACCATTAAGATGTGTGTTCTCATATTTTTGCCTTCGATAAGTATCACAATGCCTGATGTAATCATTCACCAACCTCCTCATTCCTTGCCGATATACCACCCTTTAAAGCCTTTGTAGAGTATTTTCATAACCCGAGTGTCCCCCACCAGCTGTGTCAAGGTGTTCCCTTAGCAATGTTTGTATCAGATTTGATGCTGGGCTGATGAGAAGCCTTTTCTTATAATAGTATACACCCCCAAACTTCCTGTACCTGTCAATCGCGACCTCGTTATTCTCTAATTTTTGTTCAAGTTCTTTATAGAAATGATCTTCTTGTCCTTGGTTTCTACGAGAAATTAGCCAATCAGCCTCTACAATAGTTACTGTCATGAGCACTGAATCTTCATATTTCCTTGATAAGCTATCTGCTACAATGTTCTCTTTCCCTTTCTTGTATTCTACTCTGTACTGGAGCCCATGCAACTTGATCATCCAATTGTACCGAGCTTCAGTGTGCACTCTTTGTTCCAGACGATGTTTCAAGGGTTTGTGGTCTGTTTTAATTATAAACTCTCTTCCCAATAGGTATTACCTCCACTTTTATGAACTTTCTATAATATCCACACAACCCCAAAAATCCTCTCAACCCGTTAACAGTTTTAGGTCTTGGCCGATCCTGAACAGCTTGAATCTTCTTCTCATCTACTGCCACTCCATGATTGGATATAGTGTGCCCAAGATACTCAATCTCTGATACCCCAAAGTGACACTTGCTTCTCTTAGCAAAAAGTTGATTACATCGAAGTAACTGTAATACAGTTTGCAGGTGCAATAGGTGTGAATCCAGTCCTTGCTATAACTAGTATATCATCAAAGAAAACCAACACAGATCTTCTTAAGTATTCTCATAATATGTCATTCATTAGAGCCTGAAATGTAGAAAGGGCATTAGTCAAGCCAAAGGGCATGACCGAGTACTCAAAGTGACCATCATAGGTTCTGAAAGCATTCTTTGGTATATCTGTGTCAGAAACTCTTATCTGGTGATAGCAACTTCTCAAATCCATCTTAGAGAGAACTTTAGCACCATAAAATTCATCTAAGAGTTCATCTATTATAGGGATTGGGAACTTATCTTTGATGGTTATCTGATTCAAGGCCCTGTAATCTACACACATTCTCCAAGATCCATCTTGTTTCTTGACCATCACCATAGGTGAAGAACAGGGACTGTGATTAGGTCTCACTAGCCTCTCAATCTCGTTTTTCTTATCCCATGGATGTCTATCAGGTCTTGAGTTAACTGGCTTTGCTCCTGATATCAAAGGTATCTAGTGTTCACAACTTATTGGTGGAGGCAGACTTTTTGCCAAGGGGTAGAGCATGGAAATCTGCCTTGAAGTGCATTCCCTGACAATGAATATGAACTAGTTCACATAACCCTAAACTTTTTAGCTTCTCTCCTCCACCCACAGTGACTTCAAATGAGACCTGCTTGGTTATTGTTAATCCAGCTCTCTGAATTATTTTTGGGTCAATGAAATTATGAGAGGACCCTGTATCAATGAGAATGGTCACAGGTTTCCTGCCAATGTGAGCTGCCAATCTAATAGTACTAGGAGAGCTAGTGCCTGCCATAGCCTGTAGGGAAATTCCAAAGATAATTCTTCTTGTTAATGGTAGGATCTTCAGGAATAGGGCTCTCCTCCTCTTCATCTGAACTCTCTTCCTCTTTACTATTCCAATCACTCTCAATCACAAACGAGTATTTATGTTTCTCTTTGCATTAGTTTGTTTAGAGTATTCTCATCACAGTAAAAACATAATCCCTTATTCTTCCTCTCCCAGTGTTGTTCCTGAGGTATTTTTTTAAAGGCGGGGAATTATTCACTCCTTTAAAGTCCAGTGGTGTTGTTATTGTTAGTGGTGTGAGTGGATACAACAGTGCTATAAGGCTTGGTAAATGTTGACTTGATTGACTTCTTTTGAGTAGCCAATTTCTTCTCAAAAGCCAAAGCCAACCTATAGGCCCTCAGGACAGTTTTAGGATTAGCCATTAACACTCGTCTTAGTTCTTCCTTGAGATCAGCAATGAAACAACTAGTGGTGTGCTCTTTAGATAAATTCTCAATAAGGTGACTGATTTTGATGAAATTCTTATGATATTCTGCTACTGAACCAATTTGTTGCAATTTGGTTAAGGCTATCATAGGGTACTTGTTGGGTGTGTGTGTGTGGTGGGGTGGGGGGGGGGGGAGGGAGGGGAGAGAAGGTACACATATCACCGTTCTAATACACGGAACTATGCTAAACGGTCAACCACATAAAACGCAATATAGAAGTAGAAGGAAAGATAAAACAATGCGAGAACAAGAGAATCAAACTAGTGATAGACACAAGATTAATAGAAGTTTTGCGGATTCCGCGCTCTGTGCTCAGTCAAGTCTGGTTCAAACTGAGCCACAATTTCATCATGAAACTCCCTCCAAGTTACCAACCCTTTCTTGTTCTTTTCCCACCGCCTGAACCACAACAATGCATCTTCTTTCAAGTAGAAAACACAAGGCCCACTCTATCTTCATCCCTCATCTCATGCATAGCAAAATAATGTTCCATTTGGTAAACCCATTTGGTTATATCACTATCTCCATTGAAGACAGGTAAATCCACCTTAAGATTTCTTGGTAAAGGAAATTTAGCCATGGCATTTTGAATCAAAGGAGCACGGGGTCGAGAGATTACCTACAGTTGCTGGAACAACCTCTGTAGAGAACTGGACATGACCTTGATTATTCCTTCGATGGTAAACCTTCAAAGGGGTTCCATTTCCTACCTCAATCTGGACTTGATCATGTAAGCATCGGACAAATACGGGGGTCCACTAATCTTAAGAGCTTGAGTGATAATGGCCTCTACGTCAGCCTTCCACCACTCACCTTTAAATTTGATGCAAGCCTATGGCATAAATTTTCTAAATTCTAACTTGTGTACACACACAAAATAAAGGAATTGATATCCTTTTAAAATATACCCAACCCTTCAAAACATTTTCATAAATAACTTACCAAAGATGACAGGTATTTCTTTGTAGGGTTTAGAAAATGGATATTGGTCTCCAAGCTTAGGGAGGATTATAATGGGCCTATAAAGAGAGCATGCCACCAAAGAGTGCCTCTTTGTCCAACGGTTGTAAAGCTATAAGAATAGCTTCGGCCCGTTTGGATCAAACATTGGGTCACATAAGCCGGCCCATCAGCCCATCTGCTTCGAAGCGCGCTCACGCCATGCCTGCACTCATTTGTGTTTTATTCACATAGTTAATTAACGAGAACTTATTGCTTCATTAACTACAAATTTGTCATAAATAAAGATAAGCAGGATAGCTACAAGATAACATACCAATGCATGCAAGGTCACTTTGTGTCGAACATGGTTGAAGACCTCGACGATAACTCGATCTCCTTCTCTTGCTACGATCTTAGGCCCCGGGAATTGTCCATTGACGACGATCGCAATGCTCTTTGTATGACACAATCTTGTCACATTGACCATTGTTACTTGAAAACTTTAAGTAACGTAATATTTATAACCTGTTTTATTATTATTATTATTATTGAAAAAAAAAGACTACGACATACATGGAACTTGTAATGCCTAGTCTCTTGGGCACCACTTAGTAATAAAGAGCAACGAAGCATGTATTGTGAGAAGAGTCGGTGGAAGAAGAGAGAAGGCCATTGCAAAATACAAGAAAAAGGGGGAAAGAGATGTATCCAAAAATGAAGACAATGTGAGTTGTGATCATAGTGTTATGATGAAAGTTTGAAGTGATATTTATAGAGCTTTGCGCAATTGGGCTTTGCATCTTTGGTGAAACTAAGTACCATAAAGCCGCTTCAAATCAGCCAGTATAGGTTTGGAGTTGAGACTAAATTTATGCCTTCTATTTTATATATTCTCACTCTAGCTTGACCTACCCTTCTATGCTTAACTCTGTAATGTTCACCATGGACCACATTTTCTATATACAGTCTCCTAGCATGCATTGTAACACAGAAGATTCTTTTTTTTTCCAGTCAAGTGAAGTTTAAATAAGGAAATTTGTTTATTATGATTTATTTGATTGTGGACCATTTTCTAGTTATATTTAGTATCCAATGCAAGATGTTGTTCGTCCTTTAGAATTGTTGCGACTTGCAAAGTTTGAATTGCTGTCAATGTCCACTCCACCTTGTCGATCATCTATCAAGTTATGCATATTAATTCAGGGTCATGGTTCGTTTGAACAGAAAGTATTTTTTTTAAATTTCGGATATAGCCAGTTAAGGTGTAGCTGGATTTAATTTCTTAAAATTTGAATGTATGTTCACATGCTTTCTCCTTTCTCGAGGCATTAAATGCACTCTCCCTTGCTCTTCTTCATCTTTCTCTTCTTGTTCTTCCGCTATAGTTCCCATTCAAAACGCTAAATCTTCACTCCTAACCCTCCTTCATAGCACCACTTTTCTGCTACCCAAACCAACACTAGTTCCGGTCATCCACCTCCATCCAGATTTGGGCCATCACCCCCACTCCCCCAACATCCTATGTCCATCACACTCCACTCATACCATCCTCTCTAGCGCTCCCCCATATCTCAATTCCCGTCTTTTCCAGTTCCTTCATTTACCTTTCAACACCCCCTCATTCCCACCTCCGGTTCAAGACCTCCATACCACCACCATCGCTCCACAACCAATAGCAAGTATAAACCTAATACTAAAATTTTAAAGTGGAACTCTTATATTTCTAAATGAAACTTTTATATTTCTAAGTGGAACGTTTTTAGTTCTAATTGGAACTTTTTATTTCTAAGTGTCACTTTTTTAAGTTCTAAATGGAACCTTTTTTATTTCCACACGGAGTTTTTATAGTTTTAAGTGGAACTTTTTCATTTTCAAGTGGAACATTTGTATTTCCAAATGGATGTGGTGCTCTTTCAATTTTAAGTGGAATTTTTTTTATTTCCAAGTGGAACTTATTTGTTTCCAAATGGAGCTTCTGTAATTTTGACTGGAACCTTTTCATTTCTCAGTGGAACGTTTGTATTCCTAAATGGAACTTTCTACGAGGTATCTAGCAAAGCAAATGATCGCATGTGGCAATTAATTAGGCATATTCTGTAAGTCACCTCCCAACACCCTAAACGTTATGGTGGATCCCTCTGTCCCTGAGCGTGAGCAATTTTCTAACACAAAATTCTCGACGGAGAAAGAGTGGTACAACTTTTACAATCAATATGCTAAAGAAAAAGGGTTCAACATTTAGGGGAAGTATATTAAGGCACAGTAAATCCGATGGCCCCGCTTATTTTCGTAGATTTTTTTGTAGTAAGATCGGGACTCGGGATGAAAAATATATGGGTAGAACGAATAGGTCGAAGAAAGAGCGTGCTCTTAATAGATACGACTGTCTGGAAAAACTAGATATTCAACTTGATTTATTTAATAACAAATGGTTTATATATGAATTCATTGTTGGTCGCAACCATATCCTTGCTTCATAAGCTGAAATTAGCTTCCTTAGGTCTCGCAGAAATATAAACAATGAACAGAGCAATGGGATATTTACGTGTTCGAAATCAGGCATTCGTAAACACCAAATTATGTCTCTATACGAGGAAAGAAATGGTGGTTACGAAAACGTAGGTTTTATGAAAATGGATTTATACAATCTATGGTCGCGAGAGCATAGAGTCAAATTAAAGA
Source organism: Agapanthus africanus (assembly GCA_030015575.1). Classification (NCBI taxonomy): domain Eukaryota; kingdom Viridiplantae; phylum Streptophyta; class Magnoliopsida; order Asparagales; family Amaryllidaceae; genus Agapanthus; species Agapanthus africanus. The sequence continues at coordinate 399,315,331 of CM057339.1, forward strand.
AAGAAGACGTGTCTAGTGTCCTAGACACTCTGCAGAGAAGAAAAGAGCAGGATTTTGATTTTTTTCAGGTTCCATACAGACTAGTCTGGTAACCTGGATCATCTATTTTGGTGTGATGTGAAGTCAAGAATGGACTACATTGCATTTGGTGATGTTATAATTTTTTATTCAATACACCGTGCTTATAGATACAAAATGCCAATCATACCTTCTGTTGGGGTCAACAATCATTGCAGTACGGTATATTTTGGTTGTGGTATAGTCTCAGATGAAACAGCGGATTCGTACACATAGTTGCTAGGCGTTTTAATGGAAGCCATGTATCCAAAAAAACCCATATCCGTTGTAACGGATGGTGATCTAGCGATGGAAGCAGCTTTAGAAATTGTTATGACAAACGCCAGGCATCGCCTTTGCAGTTGGCATGTTGAGAGAAATTTCAAAACCCACTTTAAGAGCACAGATCTTTTAGAATCATTCAAAAGTTTAATTTACACCCGCGATGATCTTGATAATTTTGACAGCAGTTGGTAATCATTTCTTAAGGAAGTTGAACAGAGAAGGTTTGATCTAACCTCTCATTGGTTTACGCAAAAGTACATTACAAGGTTTCTTTGGTGTGAACCATTTTTGCACGGACATCTCTTATTAGGTATTCTAAGCACGCAAAGAAATGAGAGTGTTAATGCTAATTTACACAGATATTTAGATCGAAATATGATTTTATAGGACATGATTGTTCACTATGATTCTTGTGTGTCAAAAACTCGGAGGGATGAGGCCGAAGATGAGTGCAAAACATGGAAATATTTTTCGTTGTTGCGTACTGGTAGCAAGGCTAGGAAAATCATATAGCTAGAATCTACACTCCTGGCATATTTGAATTAGTTCAAATTGAGATGTGCAGTGTACTTCTGTGTACAGTAAGACAATATGCGGCACAACTTAGCAAGTACATCGTTTCAGTGGCCATGTAGAGCAGTAGCACCGAGTTTGAATATTCAGTTGAATTAATAGGTGTCTTAGATCGAATTAAATGTGGTTGTCTCCTTTTTGAATCTTTCGGTATTCCTTGCTCCCACATATTCTCCGTTCTTAAGCATCTACACGTCGAAGAGATCCCATGGCCGCTAATTCTGGAAAGATGGACGAATAATGCAAAATGCGGTCTGACACCACTGAGACATTGTGCATTTCAACCAGAAACTGAAATGAGTGGAAAGTATAGAGTTATGGATGACTTAGGATACAAAGTGTTTTGCAAAAACTCTAAATCAGGCGTTGAATACAAGGAAGTAATGCAATGGCTGACCGGCCATCTCCATAAATTTAGCGACAACTCTACTGAAGACACAATCGAAGATTTAGAAGAAGAGTTCGAGGCAGACCATCGGATCAAAGAGACAATCTGTACAACGGTGAACAATTGGACCATATACTAGACCCTTTAAAGGCTGTGATCAAAGGAGGTCGATGTTAACACCAGAATATTACATTTAATACCGCTCATTCTTATGCTCATTTGTATATAGGTAGGTGCTTTTAATCTGTATTTTTTGCATGATTACAGGTTACAGGTTCACAGTCCAGAATAACGCAAATCAAACAAAATCTCTACAGTTATGAAAAAGTTCAGAACAACTGCCAAAAACAGATAAATTCCGGATTCCGGTTATCCACACTTGTCAAGTGTTGTCTACCAGTGTAAGAGACACGATGAATATAGTGGTCATTCATGTATCAGATTAGCACAGAGCACGAGCGAGGCAGCACAAGAAACAAGGTGCAACGCTGAGCTCGAGGGAGATCAAGGCACAAAATCCAATACTGTTGCCATTTTGGACCATTAAAAATCTGAGAATATTTTGGAACCATTTTGCAATTTTGAACCTGTCAAACAGAAGAACAAAGCAATACGAAGAAGCATAGAAAGAACGGCACGCCAACTCGTCCAAATGACCGCGGATCCATGAAGTTTGGCCCCTATTGGCAGTGGATCCACGGTCTGACCATCGTATCTTGCGACCAAATTTTGGGGGTAATTTTGTAATTTTATACGGGCTCAGAATATAGCCATATGGTTTCACTCCTCTGCCTATATATACTCCAGATTTGAGCCAACCATGGATGCCTTTTCTTTTCTTAGGATCAGTACAGTTTAGTGTAGTTTTCTTCTTCTTCATCTATTCTCCATGAAATTATAGTGAGAGCTTTTGAGTGGAAGATTAATGAAGATGGGTTTTTTTTATATCTTGTATCTTTATCTTGCATTGTATTTTAATTCCTAGCTTAACTTTTATTATTTGTTGTTAAACTAGTTGTTGGTTTTATTGTTCTTCTTTTCTTCTAATCTGTATTTTCAAGGCATGATACTCAATGGAGTCCTTTGTTAGGTGAGGGCCCAAATAGTTAGCTTATTATCTTTTGTTATATTTGTATTCTTCTATTCTTTCTTCTTCTTTTCTTGTTTTATTTTCTTTATCATGTGTGAATAATTTACTCACTTGTTAGGGCTAAGAAATATTGGTTTGAGAGATGTAAAAATCTCTTGTGCTTCTCTTCGCCAAACAACTTGATGTGAACCTAGACTAAACAAACACAACCCCCTCTCTTTAGATGCGCTATAAGTGAAATATAGCCGCGACCTAAGTCGAGAATTCCTTTAGGCATACTACAACGTGACATGTAGTTGTGACTTAATTGGAGATTCGGTTGTGTGTGTTTGGCTTAGGGTTGGAAATAAAAGAATGGAACGGATGGATAAGGGGCAGTAGTAATGGATTTAGCTTTAGAAAGTTTGCTTAAACTCGTAAATCCCATTCCTATATCCTTCCAATCCCCGCCACTTCCAATTATCCCGACTTCATTTCAAGGATGGTACAAGACAAGCACGATACTAATTCTTAACTCTACTAACCAACCCTAACCCTAATAAGTTCTCTTTGAACATAAAATACAAACACTTAGGATAGAATTGAACAAACTTGTACATTTTTACTTGACTCGTCTAAAATAATAACGAAAATATGAACCATCTCCCAGTGGACGACTCGTACTCAACCGGCTAGCTACAAGCGAAACCGACTTGATTACGATAAGTAGAATAAATAGAACACATAACATATCGCTACGCTTTCTAATCAATCAGTCGAAGGAGAAGAAAATCGCGGTATGAAATGCGGATTTACAAGTGTGGACGTTGTAATAAAATAGATCATAATATGCGCTCATGTCCAAGTTTGCAAGCTGATTGATGAGATTGTGCCCTTTCGTTTGTATTTAGGTCATCATCTTCGAACAGTCCATATTGTAAAGTGTTTTGTTTTTTGTTCAATTATTACTTCTGTTTTGCAAGTTTTAAGACAGAAAATGCTTATTGGAAATGTAATGTTTTCAAGTGGTTCTAAAAAGTAACCAGGTAGAACGATTTGTATTTTAAATGGAACTACTGTTTTACTAAGTGGAACTATTAAAATAGATGTTTATAATGGATTTCTTGTTTCTCAGGTGGAACTATTGTTTTACCAAGTGGTACTACTGTTTTGGAAATGTTATAATTAGATTTTTGCTAAACAAAATACGAAAATAGAGAGTCCGACTCAGATAGTCCGACTTAGAGAGCCGAACTCAGAAAAGACGGGTCATATTATTAGCTTAGTAAGCAGAAAAATTAGAATGTTGCAGTTACACTTTCAAATTTTCATATTACACACATAAAACTGTAACAAAAACCAAAGTTATTTGAAAACACTAAGCCCGTTCAATCAGAAAATATCAAATAGTTGACTACCCTCAAACAGTAGCGTCCCCGCAATGAAGGTGTGCCATTCGTCAGGAGAAAAGCTGTCGAGGGATCTCGCAATATCCCTTTTCTCGATCAATGCCAACATGTACAAATATAGATAGAATCCACAGTCGACACTGAAAAAATGAAGGAAAATTCAAAAATATGTTTACATTTCATGTCGAATGACAAGTGGAACTTTCTAATTTCCATCCGGTACTATATTTCTTTCTAAGTAGTACATTTTGTTCACCCAACTAGAACTCTAAACTCATTTAGTTAAAGTGGATTTTTGCTTTCCCAGGTGGAACGTTTAACTTTTCCGGCTTTCAAGGTTAATAGTTCCACATAGAAAAACTAGAAAAAGAAAGTTCCACTGGGAAAAACTTGAAGAAGAATATTCCCTTTGAGAAGAAGAAAGAAAAACCCATTAAGTTGTTCTTGGAAAACAGAAAGCCCTGCCAGAACAAATATTAAGTTCTATTTCATATCAATAAAGTCCCACTTACTTGTTAGTTTGCTGAGGTAATGGGGAGATTCTGTAGACAAATTGGCATGATCCTCCAAAACGATTGAAAAATTCTTTCCAAATCGCTTTAACCATTGCATAACAATCTTAACACCCCAAACCCACGCGCCATCCTCGCTTAGTGCTACTGAACAGTAATGCCTGAACTCTTTGGTCTCCATATCAAGAACAAGCAAGTGCCAATGTATAAGTGTATGGTGCTCCTTACCGTGACTACTACGGTTTTGCGGAATCAAAATTTTTAAAGAACTTGAGCACAATACACTAAAACTCTAAAATACAACCCCAAACACTAAATTAAACAACACTAACTAGAATTTAGCTGCTGAGTTAGTACTTCAACCTTTGTAGACGGTTCTTTGGGTCTTAAAAGGTTCACTCCTCAAGCTCCTAAGGTTGATAGAACGGGCTCTCGAAGTCGAATTCCCGCATTAAAGACGATCCACCCGAGAATGCCGATTCAAGCGATAGCTTCACAGAAACAACTAAAGATCGAGTCTCGCTAAGACAAGATACTTAAAGGGTGTAGTTTATAAACAAGATGCTATCTTTTTATCCCTCAAGAACACTAGTGAGCATGTGAGAAAGAAGGAGATGGCAACTAAAGAAAATATCAACCATTGATAAAATCCTACACTCCACTCATTCTTATCTTTTCATACCAAAAAAAAGAAGTGGGTGAGTGGGTTGTGACTCATTAGTGTGAATCACAAACCCACACAACTCTAGAAGAGGTGAGAATATGAAAGAGTGTAGAGAGAGGCCACCTCACCATGATATGCATACACATACAAATACTCGTATGTAAATTATCAAGTATACTGAACCCGTATTTATAATAAATATGTATACCATATTTCTACCAAAATATGAATACCATATTTGTACCGAATATACAAAATACATGTATTCATATTTAGAAAGAAATACATGTATTTGTATCAAAGCACAAATACCCGTATTTATACAAATACACGTATTCGTATAAATACCGATTTCGTGTTAAAATACAAATACCCCAAAGAGAGCAACATAATACTAGCATCAAAACTGGATATTTTTCAAACTTGCTAGTACTACTAAACCATCCGATTAGAGCATGTGTATAAAAACATGTGTTCAATTGAACACCCCAACGTATCGAAATAAGCAAACTACACCGTTTCGCCTAAACCAGGAAACCCTCTGTGTGGGACTCTAAAGATTCGACAATACGCTGGCAGTGAGTTTAACCATAAGCAGATCAGTGGTACTAGCTATACGTAATGGCTACCCAGGTATCTGTCGAAAGGAAGATCGACAAGATAACTCGTTCGAAAACCCTATTGAGTCTATATGTGACATTCTCCGTATAATCTGGTTTGTTCGTCAAAGAGTATCGCATATCGGGCCTAATGGGTGGTAAACGTCAGACCCCTAATAGCGTGAAAAGTCATGTCGGTATGGAACCCAATACAATCTGAGAAACTGCTGGTGTACCAACCAGTAAATCTTACTTGCCCTGACCAGAGACCTATAATATCGACCAACCGTACACAACGCGATATCAACTCCTAATATCGGGAGAGACGAATCCTTTCTATCACCTACTACCTTTAAGTGCTTCGGGACTGCACCTAACCACTACATGTTCGCATGACTCTTCAAAGCCGTGGTAGGGTAGTAATCCAAGTACAGTGGGAACACACTCGAGACGAACAGTGATGTCAAGTCAACGGACTAACATGTACTCATGTCACCGGAGAACTGCTATTCGACGATAGGTATAATACCAACCAGTAGTTCCCAATGAGTCCGTCTAGTGTAACTCATAATCTAATGAGCACCTGTATACTATGGTACCATATACCAATGGCCGCGGGATAGTCCATCTTTCCTGACGGGGATAAGAAACGTATACACCAGTCTACTTTAGAGTATCGATGTCCAGTCTCGATAATCTTACGACTAGAGACAAGTTTAAGGATGCGCTTATAGACTACCCAACCTCCACTAGTATGATTGCCATCACAACGCTGGTATTCAAGCAAAGATCCTGAGAGCTATATCAACATGTATTAGCGATATATTAAAAGAAATATATACACATGTTAAGATAGATACAAACTAGATAACATACTATCATATTGAGCAAGACTGTTATATATCTGTATATATCCCAAGATTCCAAAATATAATATACAATTCTGTACTATACAATAATGGTCTCTAGGGCATATATCACTAATAATCTCCCACTTGCACTAAGGCCATGTATTGGCATATCGCAGACCTATCATCTCGAATAGCCTATCGAATTGCGTTTGAGGGATGACCTTTGTGAGTGGATCTGCAGTGTTGTTCTCCGTATCTACTTTCCGCCCCTCGATCTCCCTGATCAGGTGATACCGCCTCAAAATATGTTTATATCTCTAATGGGACCGTAGTTCCTTCGCTAATGATATATCCCCATTGATGTCACAATTCGAAGGTATTGGGTCAACAATGGATGTAACCACCTGAAGTTTCGTAATGAACTTTCTCATCCAGGCTATCTCTTTTGCGGTGTCACAAGTAGCGATATACTCTTCCTCCATCGTCGAGTCAGTAACGGTGTCCTGTTTGGAGCTCTTCCAACAGACCGCCTCTCCGTTGGGGGTGAAGATATAACCCGACATGGATTTGGAGTCATCCTTATCACTCTGGAATCTGGAGTCGGCAAAAGCCTCAATCTGGAGGTCTTTACTGTCGTATACCAAGAACATCTCCTTAGGCCATTTTAGGTACTTGAGAATGTTCTTTACTGCTATCCAGTGCTTCTCCCTTGAGTTCGACTGATACATGCTTACCACGCTTAGTGCGTAAGCAACATCTGGTCTGGTACATAACATCCAATACATTATAGATCCTATTGCCGAAGCGTAGGATATAATACTCATGCGATCCCTTTCCAAATCAGTCATGGGAGACATCTCTTTAGAGAGTGATCTCGTGACAAGCGGATAAATTACCGCGCTTGGAATCTTCCATACTAAATCTTTTCAGTATGGTGTCAATATTCCTGGACTGTGAAGGTCCCAACATCTTCTTAGATTTATCATGATAGATCTAGATCTCGAGAATGTAAGAGGCATCACCTAGGTCTTTCATGAATAACTTCTGTGACAAGAAGCTTTTGACCGATTGTAGCATAGAAATGTCATATTCTATCAAGAGAATGTCATCCATGTACAAGACAAGGAATACCACAGTTCTTGCTACAATCTTAATATAAATGCATGGTTCATCTATATTTTTGATAACGTCAAATTCTTTGACCGTCTCATCAGAGGAGATGTTCCAACTCCGTGATGCCTGCTTTAATCCATAAATGGATTTAAGCAACTTTCACACTGTTCCACTGCTTCCACTATCTGTGAGTCCCTCTGGCTGATCTATCTAAACACTCTTCCAAATTTCCATTCAGAAAAGCAGTCTTTACGTCCATCTGCTAAATTTCATAATCATGAAAGGCAGCAATGGCAAATAGGATCCGAATGGATTTAAACATAGCCACCAGAGAAAAGGTTTCATCATAGTCCAAGCCATGTCTTTGACGAAAACCTTTTGCTACACGTCTAGCTTTATAGGTTTCAACCTGTCCATTTGCACCAATCTTCTTTCTGAAGATCCATTTGTAGCCTACGGGTTTTACCCCTTGAGGTGCAGTGTCCAAAGTCCAAACTTTGTTGGTGTATATGGATTCCATCTCGGATCTTATTGCATCAAGCCACTTTACTGAGTCTCTGCTCGTAACGGCCTGCTGGAAACTAGTTGGCTCATCATCTTCGATGATGAAATCCTTTCTATCCCCGTTTATGAGAAAATCGCAGTATCTCTCGGGGGATGAGACTGCCTACTAGATCTGCGGTGTGGCGCAGGGACTTCCGATTCTTTTGAAACTTCGGGTTCTACTAAGCTTTCAGCAATATGTTGTGGTTCTGGAATTTCTTCCAGTTCTATTGTGCCCCTAATTATTTCTTTTTCAAGAAATTGAGTCTCCAGAAAGTGGACATGCCAAGAAACAATAAACTTATGTTCTTCTGCGTAATAGAAAAGATACACCTGGAATTCCTTAGATATCCCTACAAACTTGCATAATATTGATCGTGCCTCGAGCTTAACTGCATGCTGCTTTTTAACAAAAGCTGGACATCCCTATATCTTACGATACTTAAGATATGGTTTCTTCCCACTCCATATTTCATATGGAGTGGTAGGCACTGACTTTGATGGAACTCTGTTCGAAAGATATGTAGCAGATTCCAGTGCATAACCTCAGAAGAATCGCGATAACTCAACATTACTCATCATGGAATACACCATATCTAGTAAGGTGCGGTTTCATCTTTCCGATACACCGTTGTGTTGAGATGTGTATGGAGGAGTAAGCTGAGAGAGAATTCCATTCTCTTTTAAATATCCCAAAAACTCGGCACTAAAGTATTCACCATCCTGATCAGATCGAAGTGTCTTGATACTTTTGCCTGTTTGTTTTTCCACTTCATTCTTGTACTCCTGAAATTTCTCAAAGGTCTCGGATCTATGTTTCATCAAGAATACATGTCCATAATTTGAGAAATCATCCATAAAGGTAATGAAGTATGAAAAACCACTTCTTCCATGTGTAGACATTAAACTACACGCGTCGCTGTGTATGAACCCAAGAACTAGGTAGCTCTTACTCCGTGTCCAGTGAACGGAGTCTTCGTCATCTTTCTTTTGAGACACGATTGACAAGTTGCATAAAATAAATATTCAAGTGGATACAAATATCTCTCTTTATGTAATTTTTTCAACCGTGTTTCATTGATGATACCTACTCTATAATGCCATAAGAAAGCTTGATTTAATTCTTTTAACGTTTCAAAAATCGTTTAGAATAATTATATGTTAATTAGAGTTATAACATGTGTTATTTATAAAACCTAGTTATAATTATTTTAAACATAGACATAATTGTACCCATTTTACTTATGTAATTGCTTATTTTATTGGTATTTATCAGTTATTTATATAATTACTTGATCATTTAATTAATTTCCTTATTTATTAATTATTTAAAAATTATTTTAACATGCACACATACACTAATCTAGTGTTAATCATAGATTAGTTTCGGTTAATGCAAGTTATGTAACCATGACAACCTAAAACATTTTATTTAACATGCTCTTTTCATTCAAAATGTAGATGGTTCTAGATTTTAATAGAAAGATAAAGAAAAATGAAAATAAAAAGAAAGAAAATGGAGGCATGGTGCATTTAATGGCATGGCATTGGGTTTTCCATGGCTTAAGGTTCTTTCTCCCTTGAAATTTTCTTCTCCCCCTCTTTTCTTCTTTCTCTCTAAACCGAACCTCTCTTTAATCCTTGATAACCTCCTTAAATCATCACAAGATTCACCACAAACCACTTCAAAAATCCAATTTTTCCAAAACCTCTTAATGAGTTCTTGAGACAAGTCTTCATGTTGAGTGGCAATACTATCAAGTAGGGTCTCTTTTAATCATTCTTGAGGTATGAATCTACTTCACTTACCTTTGCTTTAAATTAGTCATAATTAGGTGTTTATGTAGTTTTAATGCAAGTTTAGTGTGTTTAAGAGAGGGTTAGGTTAAGTTAATGTTTTAATCACTTATTAGGGTAGTTAAGTGTAGTTTAACACTTAATAGTCTTACTAATCCAACAAGTTTGCACTAAAACACCATATTGTTTTAAGTTAGTGTTTTAAAACGGTTTTTAGTTATGTTTTATGTTATCTGAAATCTGCTATCGTTGCGTTAATCCACAATTAAATCTAACAATACAGTAGTAAAGTGTTCCACCTTAGTTCGACCGGCGAGATAGGCGAAATTCCCAGCGCCGCCGGTTCCCTGTAGCAGTTGGGTGTTGGGGTTTTGCAGGTAGTCTTCTGTGGGTCTTGTAGGGTATTTGGTATTTGTTTTTTCTAGTTCAGCCGCAGATAAAATCTAGGGCCGTTTTCCTTTAATGTAAGTGTTTTGTTATTATATGATATATACGATTCGAATCTTGGATTAGCGTTTTCTGTGGAAAACAGCCAAATCGGGGTGGTTTGTGACGTTGTCGCACACGTTTTGTGCACCAAGTGCACACGTGTTTAACTTGTGGAGTTAGTTCCTCCGTGTTATCTTGACTTCGCATTTTATCTAGTATTTAGCCTTATATATTGATATTGTGCGATTCTAGGATCGGTTGCGGAGACGTCGGACACGGCAAGGAAAGGAAAGGCCGTGGTCGGAGTCAATTAGCCGAGGCGTTCCGGTGAGCAGATATACACATCTATGGAGGAATCTCTTGGATGACATAAAGCGCCTGATAGCTAGGATTTATTTATAATACTTGTTTTCATATGCGTATAACATATTCATATAGTGTTGGGTTACGGCAGCGTCCCGGCCATCAAACCGTGGCCAAATGCGGAACGAAAAATTACTAAACTGGCGCTACCATTACCCGATACCCGGATCTACCTTAAACCCTAAACTAGCAAGCTAATAAAAGAGATAGTAATGGTTATACCGAGTTGATCCGTGTCCTTCGGTCTTCAATCTTCATCCCAAGCTCCTAGTGGTTGTGGATCGAGTTTGGTTGCCGGTCTTCCTCCATCTACGATGATCCACCTGAGGGAAACGACGCAAGCTTCAGCCTCGCCAAGCGAGGCAACCGATGCTCCAAGGTTGCTAGCAATGAAGAGTAGAGGTGTACGATTATCTCACTAATGTTTTTCTCTCATCAAAATGCTACATGAGCAACTCAAGAAAGATGAAGAGGAGGTGAGGAAACATGTGGTATGAGCAACTCAAAAAATGGCCAAGTGTTGAAGTGGGTGAGAATGAGAGAGTGAGCAAGTGAAGAAATCAAGTATTGAAATGAAAATGAGCAAGCCCCCAAGAATAAGTGGTTGCCCCCTCACCCTCTCTCTCTCATCCAACAATGCACACAAAATATCTTTTTCTAATTTTCCAATAAAATATTTCAAGCCATACCTCTCTATATGTCATGACCCATGCTCATGCCAACTCACCCCTCTACCTCATTTCCATAATTGTTTTTCTAAAAAGAAAATCAATAATGAGGTGGCCATTTTCTAGAAGCTATTCCGTACAAATACGGAATACTTCCCGGAACACGTATCGAAATACATATACGCGTATTCGTACAAAAATACGAATAGCCAAGAGAGAAAATGAATAATGAACAATAATACTAGAATATAAATACATATATAAATTATTAAATCAAAACCTGATTTAATAATCTGGCTTAATCCTAAGCCGCTAGTATTATCAACCGTCCGATTAAAGTCTGTGCAGCCTGTACACATATTTAATCGGACACATGTATGTACCAACATACGTCATCTACACCATATCGCCTGAACCGTGAAAACCCTCCGTGTAGGACTATAAAGACTCGTCAATACGCTGGCAGTGGGTTTAACCACAAGCACGTCAGCGGCACTAGCTGTATGTAACGGCTACTCAGGTATTGAGAGAATGGAAGGTCGACGAGCAAACTCATCCAAAACCCCTAAAGAGCCTGACAGTGACAATATCCGTACAATCCGGTCTGTTCGTCTAAGAGTATCGCATATCGAGTCTAGGGGGTGGATAAAGTCAGACCCCTAATAACGCGATAATTCGTGTCGGTATGAAACCCATCACCACCTGAGAAACTATCGATCCTGGATCGGTAATTCTCATATGTAAGTCCACGTTGCCCACCCCGGTGCTTGCGGGGAGGCGGAAAACGGAATAAAAATCGGATTTTTATCGAACTAGGCAACATGGACTAACTAAGGAGGATCTTTGCTAAACAAAAACTAACTAAAAGCTAACTAGATTTAGCTATAGGGTAGAAAGGTTATACCTTGGGCTTTATGTCCTTCTCTCCTTGCTCTTTGGAGTGGAAGAAAGAGATCACCTTGTCGCCTTCTCTAGTTTATGTTTAGCTAGGCTCCTCCTTAGTTAGTCCATGTTGCCTAGTTCGATAAAAATCCGATTTTTATTCCGTTTTCCGCCTCCCCGCAAGCACCGGGGTGGGCAACGTGGACTTACAGTGGTATCAGAGCACAGATATGTATAACCCCCACTAATCGACGTATAGCGATTAGCAGACGTTCAATACATATAAACATCACAGAGAGCTATTCGCCTTTAGGCAAAATGAGTAGAGGTCGCATGGTTTTGCGACAGGGTTCGTTCACATCCGCGCACTTATGCACGTTTGCTGTCCGGACAGCGCGGCTGAAAAACATAAGCAACGCCTAAATAGATATCACGCGATGATATTTGGATCCCGATCCTACTGTGAGTATATGCTACTCCTCGAGAAATCTCTCACTTAACGATCAATGTTATAAACCAAGTAGGTGTCTAGAAAGGTGTTAGCGGGGCTACGCCCACAGGTAAAAGAGGTTACTTAATTAAGGAACTTCGCGAAAGCGTTGGAAAACCTCCCTCGAAGTACCGACACTGGCCTGGCTGAACGGTTAAGCAAGTATTGTACGGTGAGATTGATCCTGACTAATTCTTCCTTTATGGTTTGAGGAGGGATTCGAGAGACAGTGGGAGTCATCCTGTTTAGATAAATTAAAAACCAATCTAAACTTGCAAGAGCATCATGCTAAGTGTTTTCTTCTCTCTCTCTTAATTGCAGCGACCCAGTGACCGCACCTAGGTTACATCTAGATAATAAAATGACTGAATCTGACTGTTATGACTGGCAAAGGTCTGTCCAGATGTCTATTGCCCATGACAAGCTGGGACACCTCTTGACTGATCCAACCCCTGCCGTCTCAGGTCCAGTTTCCCCTGTCACGGATATTGATATCCGTAGGACATCGGAAGAAGACTGTGCGAAAGTCAAGTGCCTCGTGTTAGCCTCAGTTGATGGTATATACCAGAGGCAGCACGAGAAGATGGACTCAGCTTCTATCTTCCTCCATAACAAAGTTTTATATGGAGAGCAATCTCGTATCGCAAGATATGAGACCTCGAACGAATTGCTTCCAGCGAGGTTGGCTATCGGGTCATCTATAGGGGCAACGTCCTTACAGAGACCAGCTCTTTTGAGCTCTCGGACCTGAAGACCACATTGAAGAACGGGTCAGATACTGACTTAGTTCAACAGTCTCTACCTACTACCCTGAAGGAAACCATGGAAGTAGAAAGAAAGGGAAGGGCAGAAGTTTCGGGACTGGATGTAGTAAAAGAGGGATGTTCCTATTGTAACGGGAATGAACATGGGCAGAAGGATTGCAGGGCTTGCAAAGCCAGTAGCCAGAATTCGAAGCATGTTGTGGCTTCGGCTTCGGGTGTGTTTGTAATAGAGAACTGTATGTCAGTTAACCCTACTTCCTGGGTATTGGATACCGAATCAGGATCTCATATCTGTAATTCGTTATAGGCTCTGAGAAACCGTAGGGTTATCAGGAAAGGTGATATGACTCTCAGGGTTGCTAACGGAATGAGCATGTATGCTGAATCCGTAGGGGAATATCATCTAGGACTGACAACTGGGCAGATATTGATTCTGCGTAACTGTTTTTATGTACCAGGTGCGACTTGTAATATCATATCTGTATCCTTAATTTCTAAGGAAGGTTATGATTTTACTTTTGTAAGCGATGTAGTAAACATCCACCTAAATCAAGTCCTGATTGGGTCAGGTACATTACAAAACGGAATATACGTATTGAATCAAGCTCAGATCTTCAGTGTCCAGAACACACTTAAAAGAAAGTCTCCGGAAACAAATAAAACTTTCTTATGGCATTGTAGACTGGGTCACATCAATGAGAGAAGGTTGACTAAGTTACATGCAGAAGGATATTTGGAGCCATTCGAATATCAATCGTATGCAACTTGTCAATCCTGTCTCAAAGGAAAGATGACAAAGACTCCGTTCACTGGACACGGAGTAAGAGCGAGCGAGCTCTTGGGACTCGTACACAGCGACGTGTGCGGTCCAATGTCTACGCATGCATGAAGCGGTTATTCTTACTTCATTACTTTTACGGATGACTTTTCAAGGTACGGATATGTCTTCTTAATGAAACATAAATCCGAGGCTTTTGAAATATTCCAGGAATACAAGAATGAAGTAGAAAAACAAACAGGCAAAAATATCAAGGCACTGAGATCTGATCGAGGTGGTGAATACTTGGGTGCCGAGTTCCTGGGTTAGTTAAAAGAGAATGGAATTCTCTCTCAGCTTACTCCTCCATACACTCCGCAACATAACGGTGTATCGGAGAGACGGAACCGAACCCTATTGGATATGGTACAGTCCATGATGAGTAACGCTGAGTTGCCGCGATCGTTCTGGGGATATGCGCTAGAATCAGCTGCATACCTTTTGAACCGAGTTCCAACTAAGACTGTGCCTACTACACCATATCAGATCTGGTGTGGGAAGAGACCCTATCTTAATCTCATTAAGACATGGGGATGTCCAGCTTTTGTAAAAAAGCAGCATGCGGACAAGCTCGAGGCACGCTCAGTACGGTGCAAGTTTGTGGGATATCCAAAGAACTCTAAGGGATATTTCTTCTATTGCGAAGAGGAACAGAAGGTTTTTGTTTCTCGCCATGCCCACTTTCTAGAACACCAGTTCATAGAAAAAGAACTAAGTGGGAGTGCAATAGAACTGGAAGAAATTCCAGAACCGCGAGCTATTACTGAAAGCTTAGTAGAACCAGAGGGTTCGAAAGATCAGGACATTCCCACGCCACTCCGCAGGAGTAGTAGGAAGTCTCATCCGCCCGAGAGATACTACGGTTTTCTCATTGACGGGGATAGAGAGGATTGCATCATAGATTGTGATGAGCCCACTAGCTACCAGCAAGCCATTCAGAGCGTTGACTCGGTAAAATGGCTGGATGCAATGCGGGGCGAAATGGAGTCCATGTACACCAACAAAGTATGGACGTTGGACATTGCTCCAGATGGGGTAAAACCTGTAGGATGCAAGTGGATCTTCAAAAGGAAGATTGGTGTAGATGGACATGTTGAGACCTATAAAGCTAGACTGGTTGCAAAGGGTTTTCATCAGAGACCTGGTTTGGACTATGACGAAACCTTTTCTCCAGTGACTATGCTGAAATCCATTCGGATCCTTCTTGCCATTGCTGCCTTCCACGATTATGAGATTTGGCAGATGGACATAAAGACCGCTTTTCTAAATGGACATTTAGAGGAGTGTCTATATGGACCAGCCAGAGGGTTTCATTCAGAGTGGGAGCAACAGAAAGGTGTGCAAGTTGCTTAAGTCTATTTATGGACTAAAGCAGGCATCGCGGAGTTGGAACATCTATTTTGATGAGACGGTCAAGGAATTTGGCTTTATCAAAAATCCAGATGAACCATGCATCTATTATAGATTTGTAGCGAGAACTGTAGTATTCTTCGTTTTATACGTGGATGACATTCTCTTAATAGGAAATGACATTCCTATGCTACAATCTGTCAAGGGGTTCTTGTCACACAGGTTCTCCATGAAAGACCTGGACGATGCCTCATACATTCTGGGGATCCGGATCTACCGTGACAGATCCAAGAGGATTTTAGGACTCTCACAGTCCAGGTACATCGACACCATACTGAAAAGATTCAGTATGGAAGATTCCAAGCGCGGTAATTTACCGGCTTGTCACGGGATCACCCTCTCCAAAGAGATGTCTCACAAGACTGATTTGGAGAGGGATCGCATGTCTATTATACCCTACGCTTCTGCGGTAGGCTCTATAATGTATGCGATGTTGTGTACCAGACCAGATGCGGCTTATGCACTGAGTGTGGTAAGCAGGTATCAGTCAAACCCTGGGGAGAAACATTGGATAGCGGTAAAGAACATTCTCAAGTACCTGAGAAGGACTAAGGAGATGTTCTTGGTGTATGGCGGAAAAGACCTCCAGATTGAGGCTTTTGCTGACTCCAGCTTCCAGACTGACAAGGATGACTCCAAGTCCATGTCGGGTTATGTCTTTACCCTCAATGGAGGGACGGTTTGCTGGAAGAGTTCCAAGCAGGAGACCGTTGCAGACTCAACTATGGAAGCGGAGTACATAGCTGCTTGCGATGCCGTAAAGGAAGCTGTCTGGATGAAGAAGTTCCTCACGGAGCTTCAGATGGTTCCTACCATTGTTGATCCAATACCACTGTATTGCGACAACAACGGCGCTATAGCTTTAGCGAAGGAACCCAGGTCCCATCAGAAGTCCAGGCACATTTTGAGGCGGTACCACCTGATCAGGGAGATCGTAGATCGCCGGGAGATCGAGGTGAAGAGAGTAAATACGGAGAATAACACTGCAGATCCACTCACGAAGGCCCTACCCCAGACTCAGTTCGAGCGGCTGATCGAGATGATAGGTCTTCGATACGCCAGTACATGGCCTTAGTGCAAGTGGGAGATTGTTAGTGTATATGCCCTAGAGGCCATTACTGTATCATACTAGCTTGTATATTACTTGATGGAAGCTTGGGATATTCATAGTTGTATAGAAATTCTTGCTCAAAATGGTAATATGCTACTTGGTCTGTCTCTACTTCAATATGTGCATGTGTTTCTTTTAGCATATCGCTTATATACATATTAGTAGAGCCCTTAGGATCTTTGCTTGATTACCAGCATTGTGATGGCGCTCACACTCGTGGGGGCTGGGTAATCCATAAGCACATCCTTATACAGGTCCCTAGTCGTTAGACTATGGAGACAAGGCATCGATACTCCGGAGTAGACTAGCGTATGCGCTTCTCATCCCAGCGGGGGAAACGGTCTGTCCCAAAGCCGTCAGTACGTCGTACTTGAGATAGTATGCGGGTGCTCGTTAGGTTACGAGTACACTGGACAGGACTCGTCGGGAACTGTTGGTTGGTATTATACCTATCGTCAGTTATCAGTTCCCAAGTGACATGAGTACAGCTTAGTCCACCGACTTGACACTGTCACTTCGCCTCGAGTGTGTTCCCACTGTACTTAGATTACTACCCTACCACGGCTCAAAGGAGTCGTGCAAACAGGTAGTGGTTTGGTGTAGTCCCGAAGCACTTGGAGGCAGTGACGGTTAGACAGGATTCGTCTCTCCCGATATTGGGGGTTGACATCGCGCTGTGTCTAGGAGAGCCATTACACAAGTAGTCCCTGGCCAGGGCAAGCGAGATATACTGGTAGGTTTCCAGTGTTATCTCAGGGTGTTCTGGGCTACACTCCGACACAGACTTGTACCGCTATTAGGGGACTGACGTTCACCGCCCCCTAAGCCCGCCATGCGATGTATCAGACGAACAGACCGGACTGTACGGAGATTGTCACATACAGGCTCAGTAGGAGTTCGGATGGGTTTACCTCATCGGTATTCTTATCGACATCTAACTGGGGACCGTTACGTACAGCTAGTGCCGCTTGCAGTCTGTGGTTAAACCCACTGCCAGCATAGTGTCGAGTCTTTAGAGTCCCACACAGAGAGTTTCCCTGCACTGAGCGAAACGTGTAGAGGCCGTATGGTTTTTACGGCAGGGCTACGATCACTTACGTGCACTTATATGCGTATGCTGTTCGGGCAGGCAATACTAGTGGGCTTTGGTTTAAGCCAGATCCTAGTATTGCACAGATGGATTTGATTTGTCTTCTGTGCATTCGCATTCTACGGAATGCGGATGCGGGTGTGTATGCACAGTATTGAGGAGCGATGAAGGAGGAGGTGCCCCATTAGGGTTTTGGCAGTTGGTTCGGCCAAAACCGTAATGTGGCACACTCATTAGGGTTTTGACAATTCGTTTGGTCAAAACCGTTATGAGCCGGAGACATTGTTTACTAATCCTTTTAGTGATAGATTAGTGATGGCTAATTGCATTAACCATTTGACCACTTAGACCTCTCTTGACTTTGTTGACCCGTTGACCGTGTTGACCATTGACCTTCAAGAGAGATCTACACTCTTCTTTCATTTTCTTTATAATTCTTGAGTTATGATAATGGTCAATTCAATGTGCCATCAACTTTATCATGATAGGATTAGTAATGATGAGATTAGTGTATTATTGCAACTATGGTTCATTTCATTTGGCTTAATCTTTTTCATTATTCTCTTCTCATTCTCTCTCATGAAGTGAGAAGAAAAAGAAAAGCTCCATGGTTGCAAACTTTCTCCTCCTTCTTCTTCCTCCTCTTGATCTCTTTTTTTGATCTCATGTGTTGAGAGAAAAAGAATCCACATAGACAAACACTTCCATCTTTCTCTTCTACACAACCTAAGGCATTTAGATTAGCAATCTTTTTGCCCTAGTTGCCTTGGCTTGAGGCGAAGCTTAGTGTACAACTCTCGGGTGGATCGTCTTCGACTCAAGAAGGCCGCGGAGGTGCCCAAGGTCCGGATCGACGCTTGGAGCTTGGATGGACGAGTGGGACAGCGGGATGAAGACCCGAAGGACCGGTTCCGTGAGGTATACTTTCTACAACATAGTAGCTAAAACCTCTAAGTGTTTACTAGTTTCTAGTTTAGCAAAGATCTGTGCTTTTGAGTCCATGTTGCCTTGCGCCAAATCATTGTTTTTCGCTGTTTCCGCCTCCCCGTAAGAACCGGGGTGAGCAACGTGGACTTACATCATATACCCCGGCCAAGGATTTTTGGTGATGGCCACCTGTGTACTGCGCGACATCAACCCCCAATACTGGGAGAGACCAATCCCCGACGATTCGCTCACTGCCTCCATGTGGCTCGGGACTATACACAACTAAAACCTGTTTGCACGACTCCTTTGAGCCGTGGTAGGGTAGTAATCAAAGCACAGTGGGAACTCACACGAGACAAATGACGATCTCAGGTCGACAGAATAACCTGTACACATGTCACTTGGGAACTGCTATCTGACAATAGGTATAATACCAACTAGTATGTTCCCGGCGAGTCCGTCCAGTGTACTCATAACCCAATGAGCACCTGTATACTATCTTAGGTGAACAACTGATACCAATGGCCTGTGAGACCGGCCACCTCCCCTCGTCAGGGTCTAGATAAGTATACATTGGTCTACACTGGAGTATCGATGCACAATCTCGATACTCCCATGATTAGGGACATTTAAGGATGTGCTTATAGACCTGCAGTTCCCACGTATATGATCGCCATCATAATGCTGGTAGTCAAGCAAGAATCCTATGGGCTCTATCAACATGTAATAGTGATGATAAAGACAAACCAGATAGCATACTATCATCTCGAGTAAGACTGTTCTATCGGTATAGGTCCTCCTTCAATCATCGCAATCGCCTACCTGCGACTATGATAATTGCCTTGAGGGCACTATAGCCAACAATCTCCCACTTGCACTTAAGGAAAATTATTGTGGTGTCGCATACTCACTGCCCGTGTGATACCGAACACCCAACTCCTCTACTAATCAGTCTCGCAAAACACGTTTACGAAACTATTGCGTTCGAGAAATAGTCTCAGTGAGTGGATCCGCTCCAATGTTTATTTCTGTATCTCTCTATATCTCAACTTCGCAGAGAAAACTATCTCCCGAAATGAGCAATATCTGTCTTAGAATTTGTCTGGATATCTGATGGGACCCAGTTCATAAATGAACTCCAAATCCAGCAAACTTCTTAGACTGTATCATCCACTGAATTTAATCAGCATCCAGCGCCATGCCTTTCCTCAGTATCCGCTTGGACCACCTATCTAACATACTGCCCCTGAAAAGGAGGGAAAAACTACAACTCAGACAGACACTCTATCATCCAGGTCATCTTGGAAGCCTTGAATGATAACCGTCTCCCGAAAGAGGCTGCCGTTACCATATGCCTAGAACATCCACATATGTTCATAAACTGCTTCCCAACGTTTCTCCGGGATTGGATTAATATATGTTTATTGCAGCTAGTGCAAAAACAATATCTGGTATTGTACTTGATATCTCATGATTGACTCATTTGCTTAAGCAAGTGATATGCCAATCATGCAAATCTCTTTCCCCTTTAATCTGAAAGACATCCTTTAGAGAGGATGACTCCATCACCTGCAGGTACAGTACCATGCTCGGAGTCGACCATTCTAAAATACCTTTAGAATAATGTCAAAGTACCCAGATTGGGATACTTCCCAAATCTAGATCTAAAACCATAGATCTAATAACCAGAAACCCTGATATTATATCCATATCCTATATGGAGAAACAACTTTGTGACAACCACTGTATAAACGATCGTAGTATAGGAAGATATCTTCCTATCTAGAGTATGTCATCCGAATACCAGGACATCACTCCCTACTACCTTCTTACCAGATCCATCTCATATTCTGATGAAATCAAAACCTATGACTATCACATCAAAAATAGATGATCTATTTCCGCTATACCTGCTTTAGTCTATAAATAGACATAAGCTACTTGCCCGGTATGCTTCCGCTGCTCCCACTGACTACAACAACCCTCTGGTTGAGTCATATACACGTGAACTTCTAAAGCTAGTTTAGAATGACGCTATACGCATTCTCTTGCCGTGTCTTAGTCTAGAACAAAAGCAATGGCAAGTCTGGGTAAACAAGAACCTCCCTGTCACCGTCTCTGAGAAGACCGAAGTACCTCTCGGGTGCCTGAGGTTACCCACCAAATCTGCGGAGTGGCTAATGGAATGTCAAATCCAATTGAATCCTT
The DNA here is from genome assembly GCA_030015575.1 of Agapanthus africanus. Classification (NCBI taxonomy): domain Eukaryota; kingdom Viridiplantae; phylum Streptophyta; class Magnoliopsida; order Asparagales; family Amaryllidaceae; genus Agapanthus; species Agapanthus africanus. Next base: position 399,336,350 of record CM057339.1, read on the forward strand.
AGGTTCTATTAAATTTTCAGTAATCGTTTGTTGTTCTGGAATTACTTCCAGTTCTACCATACTCCCACTTCTGTTTTCTGAAAAAATTCATTTTACTAAAATTGGTGGCGAGTGAAGAACAATATAACTATTGATCTTCTTGATGGTAGAAAGTTAACCCTCGTCAAATCCCGGGATAACCACAAACGGTCATTACTGAAATGTGCCTTGAGTTTGTCCAGATTCTGGTTTTAAGCATCAGCCGGACAACTCCCTATATTTTAACAACGTTAAGGTACAAATTGATTATATATACCATATAGAAACAAAGACACTAATTTTATTGGAACCAGATTCAAAATCATGCAGCTGTCTCCAGTGCATATCAACCAAATGGAATGAGGCCAATCAGCATTACTTAACTAGGAGTGCATCCATATATGAGTAACCCGAAAGAGAAGCAAGTTCTTAAAACCATTAATACCAACGGAATACCAAACACGGGTATCTACATCTTCGACTACTTCGAAGAATCCTGATACTTCCAACAAATGGTTCTCTACTTTATTCTTATACCTATAACTTCTCAATATCTGGACCTTGCATTCAACGAAATACTTGTCCAGAACTGGAGAAGTCACAAGTAAACAGAATATAGTACGAGTACCAACCCATTTGTCCTAATGGACACTGGACAATATACAATACTTTGTATAAGTCCACCGAGTTTAACGACTCAAACCCTGTGCGTCATAGGTTGAAAACTGTACTATGGTTAAGAAGAATTACACTGTTGTTGAATGCACCTTACCTAACCATCAACTAATATAGATAAATGTCATAGACATAATTTCAAAAAGTTATATCTCACTTTATAAAATAAACGTACAGATATATCAGTTTGAAATTGGTGCATAACAACGGATATTCAAAACCAAATATTTGCCGTCAGGCAAAAACCCATGTGATTTCCTCAAATATCACCAATTACAATGAATTCCGATATAATGAGGATCTAATCACCCAATTCCCAATATCTTACTCCCACTCACCATCTGTAATAACATATAGATATGAGAAACTAATCTGGTAAATGCATACCCTGGAGTTAGAATCCAATTTGGAAAACAATTTTCAATTAATATCCACAGGGAAACTGAAACATGAAAATGTTTCGAAGGGGTTAACCTGGTGTTCCTAGTAACGCCTCTTCCACTATCCTGATTCATGACAGTAACCGTATACTTCCATTCCCTCACTCCAATCACTTTATTATGTCTTTACTTATTACCTTTTGTACACCTTCTTTAGGCTAATTGGTTTTCTTACTTCCCTACCCTTCGGCACAAGCCTAAGGTTTAGAAGAAGACTATCTAATAAGCGTAATAGGTGTACACTCCTTATGCCAGGAGCCCTCACAACCTGAAAGAAGCTAATGGGAAAAGACATCTGAATAATCCTATTCTATTTCTCCTGAACCGGAAACCAATCTCGAATCTGGAACGAATTCCTTCGAGTTCGTATGTAACTATACGATGGCATGTCCAAGCATTATGGACGTTCATAGTGATACGAAGTGTTCTAGAGAAATCCAAAGTGGATGTGGGAGTGGCAAGGGTATACACGGTTTTGTCGTGAATGATGACAGCCGCAATTTTCTTTGCCGTTATTCTGATCCTTTTATTTGTCTTTACTTATTACCTTCTATACACAACACTTAGGCTAATTGGTTTTCTTCCTTCCCTACCATTCGGCACCTGCCTATGGTTTGGAGGAAGACTATCCAATAAGCTCACTAGGTGTACCCTCTCCTAATCTTAGGAGCCCTCACAACCTGAGATAAGGTAAAGAGAAAAGACAACCGAATAATCTTTATTCAATCTCTTCAGAACCAAAATCCATCCTCGAATCTGGAACAAATTCCTTTGAGTTCGTATGTAACTATATGATGGATTTATCCAATAGGAGTGGATGTTCGTAGTGATACGGGGTGTTCTAGAGAAATGCAAAGGTGATATAGAAGTGGCAATGATATTTTGCAACTCCGTGACATTCCAAAATCCAAAGTGTTTTAAGAAGGTTCGGTTAACTTGGTTCATAAGTTTTAGTCAAAGGTCGGGCCATGGTCGTTGCCAAAGAGAGAGAGAAAAGAAACACTCAGCGTGCACTCTAGCCTAGATCAGAATGGTTAATCACTTTATCTAATCATGATGGCTCCCACCGTTTCCTTGAATTCTCCTCCAAACCCAAAAGGAGAATTAGTCGGGATCATCTAAAATCACTCGAGGAGTAATCCTACTCATCAGTGAGAATCGGGATCCAGCTATCATCGCATGATAACTTGACGGAAGTCACTCAAGTTATCACACTCCAGAAGGTATGCGCATGCCTGGCAAGTTTCCTGTATGTTTGAAACTCCCGATGTGATTTTTACCCTATGCTTTTATGACCTTGACGAAGGCCAACAAATCATAAGTCACATGCCAAGTTCTACCCGTCATTGTCCAGGTTAATTTGAACACACCCATACATACCCTTGACGAAAGTCAACAAGGTAGTACGACTGTCCCAAACCAACACATATATCTATGCAACAGAAAAGTAAAAAATAGCTACCATACACTATGCCTTGACGAAGGCCAACAAACATAGCATGAATACTAAGTGCTACCCGTGTGAAATGATGGAAGGCTACGAATGGTTTTTGGCGAAAATTTTTTAACGTAGTGAAAATTGACATCGTTGAAGGAACCTGATAGCTTTTATAAATATATAGTTGCGAAAACCTTTGCTAAAGAGGTCACTCCCGGTGAAGGGATCTCAGCTCTTTCCTCATCGAATGAGGTGCAGGATATTCCAAATTGAATACCACAATGCAAAGCAAAAATAATCGACTATAGTGTAATTATTACATTGATGCAAACTTTTACTCAAGGGGTCACCCCCGATGAGGGGATCTCGGCCCTTGCCTCGTCGAATGGGGTGCTAGATATTCATAACCGAATACCACTGTGCAAAGCTAAAGAGTACGTCTGTAATGTCAGTTTTAAAATTGGTTCTAACAACATTAAATAGGTTGTTTTTATCCTTTCATTGATCAGAATCAACGCAGTCCTATCAATTAATCGCACCAGAGAAAGAACAAAAATATATGATGTACGTATATGCCGTCCGCATTCGCCACTGGGTCCCGTCATCACCCGTTAGGTTACTTAACTAACGACAGAGCGGGGACTGGACTAGCGCGGGTGAAAAACATATACAACATCTACTAGTATATATATATAAATACAACAATCATCCCAGGCATGATATAAAGAAACATCACAGAAGTATCACAGAAGCAACACAGAATGGTGGATAATCTTGGAGCCCCTGGTTTCATTTGAGCTGCAAATGAGACCCGACGTTCCCTGTCGTGTGGATAGCCTGTGCAATGAAACCTAGACCCCTACGAGCGCAGCAAGTTACCCGCCAAAACCAGAAGTGAGGCAACGCCCTTCAACAACGTGAATGGGCCACCCAGCACTTCATGGAATCCGGTAACTTGGGCACCCCTCCGTGGGTCAACCTATACCCCCTACGAGTGCGGTGAATAGCCAGTCAATTCTAGAGTAAGGTCCCCTCCGTCTCAACGCCATGAGATGCGGACCCGTTGCGATCTAGAACCCGGCTATTCCTGCACTCCACCGTGGGGTAATCCTAGTACAGAAAAGAAAATAATATACAAAGGTGACATCTACCTCAACCCAGTCGTGCCCCAAACAAATAATATACAAACGGGTAGTGACGGCAGTCCACATGTCGGACGCTCGTCCCGCAATATCAAATGTACAAATGAAACTAAACTGTACTATCATTGCACCCAAGCTATCCACCACAACGATCCAACCACAATACAGCACAACACAGAACATCAACGTGAATGTCACGTTCGCAAACCCGTCTAAAAGAATATATAGCAGTTAGACGAGTTATACCGCTCGAATGACATTCACGGTCGCAGATAGTAATGCATGTACTATAAACATTTAAACGGTGCTAAATTATCGACTTCGAAACACCCCGAATTACCCTTGAAAAATATATAACATAATATCCAAAATGGGCAAAACTAGCAATACCACTGAACCAATATTCCAGAGACCAGACCACACATAAAATACGAAGCCCAAACCCCCTCCCCAGGCCGGCCGGCTCGGAATTTTTGGCAATGTGATCGGCCCAAAATAGGTGGAAATGGTTCGTATTTAGGGTGCAGTCTAGTGGTCACTTAAGTAGTCTTCTGCAGTTGCTAAAATAATTTTTTGAAGACTTTGAAAATCGATAGAGACTGGAATCTGCAGGGTATCATTTCTGGGTTGTTTCGATTTAGATACTTTAACATCGACTAAACAAGCTAGTAAGAGGTTTAAAGGCTGGCTCTGATACCATGTTGGGTTACGACAGCCCCCCGGCCATCAAACCGTGGCCAAATGCAGAATGAAAAATTACTAAACTGGCGCGCTACCATTACTCGATACCCGGATCTACCTTAAACCCTAAACTAGAAAGCTAATAAAAAAGATAGGAATGGTTAAACCGAGTTGATCTATGTCCTTCGGTCTTCAATCTTCATCCCAAGCTCTTAGTGGTTGCGGATCGAGTTTGGTTGCCGGTCTTCCTCCATCTACAATGATCCACCTGAGGGAAACGACGAATCTTCAGCCTCGCCAAGCAAGGCAACCGACGCTCCAAGGTTGCTAGCAATGGAGATTGGAGGTGTAGGATTATCTCATTAATGTTTCTCTCTCATTAAAATGCTACATGAGCAACTCAAGAAAGATGAAGAGGAGGTGAGAAAACATGTGGCATGAGCAACCCAAGAAATGGCTAAGTGTTGAAGTGAGTGAGAATGAGTGAGTGAGCAAGTGAAGAAATCAAGTTGTGAAATGAAAATGAGCAAGCCCCCAAGAATAAGTGGCCTTCCCCTCACCCTTTCTCTCATCCAATTCTCTCATCCAACAATGCACACAATATCTTTTTCCAATTTTCCAATAAGATATTTCAAGCCATACCTCTCTACATGTCATGACCCATGCTCATGCCAACTCACCCCTCCACCTCATTTCCATAATTGTTTTTCTAAAAAGAAAATCAATGATGAGGTGGCCACCTTCTAGAAGCTATTCCGTACAAATACGGAATACTTCCCGGTACACGTATCGAAATACATATACGCGTATTCGTATAAAAATATAAATAGCCAAGAGAGAAAATAAATAGTGAACAATAATACTAAAATATAAATACATATATAAATTATTAAATCAAAACCTGATTTAATAATCCGGCTTAATCCTAAGCCACCAGTATTATCAACCGTCCGATTAAAGTCTGTGCAGCCTGTACACATATTTAATCAGACAACTGTATGTACCAATATACGTCATCTACACCATATCGTCTAAACCGTGAAAACCCTCTGTGTGGGACTCTAAAGACTCCTCAATACGCTGGCAGTGGATTTAACCACAAGCACGTCAGCGGCACTAGCTGTACGTTACGGCTACCCAGGTATTAAGCGAAAGGAAGGCCGATGAGCAAACTCATCCAAAACCCCTATAGAGCCTGACAGTGGCAATATCCGTACAGTCCGGTCTGTTCGTCTAAGAGTATCGCATATCGAGTCTAGGGGGGTGGATAAAGTCAGACCCCTAATAACGCGATAATTCGTGTCGGTATGAAACCCATCACCATCTGAGAAAATATCGATCCTGGATCGGTAATTATCGTATACCCCGGCCGAGGATTTCTGGTGATGGCCACCCGTGCACTGCGCGACATCAATACCCAATACCGGGAGAGACGAATCCCTGATGATCTGCTCACTGCCTCCATGTGGCTCGGGACTGTACCCAACTAAAACCTGTTTGCACGACTCCTTTGAGCCGTGGTAGAATAGTAATCAAAGCACAGCGGGAACTCATACGAGACAAATGACGATCTCAGGTCGACAGACTAACCTGTACACATGTCACTTGGAAACTGCTATCTGAAAATAGGTATAATACCAACTAGCATGTTCCGGCGAGTCTGTCCAGTGTACTCATAACCCAATGAGCACATGTATACTATCTTAGGTGAACAAATGATACTAATGGCCTGTGAGACCGGCCACCGCCTCCGTCAGGGTCTAGATAAGTATACACTAGTCTACACTGGAGTATCGATGCCCAGTCTTGATACTCCCACGACTAGAGACATTTAAGGATGTGCTTATAGACCCCTAGGTTCCACATATATGATCACCATCATAATGTCTATTATCAAGAAAGAATTCTATGGGCTCTATCAACATGTAACAGTGATGATAAAGACAAACCAGATAGCATACTATCATCACGAGTAAGACTGTTCCATAGGTTTAGGTCCTCCCTCAATCATCACAATCGCCTACCTGGGACTATGATAATTGCCTTGAGGGCACTATAGGCAACATATAGCACTTGCATCATCTTATACATTGATATTATCACCTAGGACACTTGCACCATACTAATGGTTCATACCGCACGTGCACTATTTTATGTGAACACACACACACTATCGGTAATTGCTATGTCACGAACACTATAGAACTTGCTTAATAATCGGTATCTTGCATTGCATCATCATTAATATATAGTCTTCAAGTCATTTAGCTCATTTCATCATTATTGACATGTAGTATTCAAGTCATTCATCTCATTGCATCATATTTATATCATAGACATCCACCGTCATCGACATATGCATATATTATGATTTTTCTTGGAGATTTCCGTATTCATGAGATTTCTGGATTTGGGGAAAACTGCAAAAGGACTTTTATAAACTTATTATCATTTTAAAATGGAAATTACAGTTTTCTAGTGATATGATGTGTGTGGCGTCCACCATGAGTTTTCTCGGTTCTTAAGCCATGTATATACATATACCTGATTCGAGGAGAGATGAGGCACCGTCTGCGGGTATATGGTGGACCCGGTGAGGTACCTCGGGGCAAAAAGAACGTATATAGAGACGTTGAGCCCGGCAAGGGAGCACCACCTACCGGTGATTATTGGCCCGGCGGAGATCCGGAGAATACCGATCAGAGTCGTGTGATTTGACAGATTTGAAGGCCGATCTGAGAGACGACACCCGAGATATTGATATATATATATATTGTGTGTTGATGCTTGACACGGATTTCTGTCATTTTCATTTGATGATACTGTTAGGCCACGGCAGCGCCCCGACCGTCTGTCCGAGGCCAAAATGCAGAATCAAAAATTTTCTTAAATTTAAACCGGCGCTACCGCGGACTATAAACCCGGATCAGACCATTAACCTACTCCTAGCTAAAAGAAGAAAGGGGTAGAGAGATATACCGAGCGATCCGTGTCCTTCGGTCTTCTCGTCGTCGTCCCGATCTCCCCGTGGAATCTCCGGTCTTCATCTCTCGTCGGAAGGGCACCACATCGCCGGGTTCTTTTACGGGCTCCCACCTCTGGACCGAGGCAACTCGAGCACGAAATTGGCGAGTCGACGTGCCCAAGGATGCTGTAGATGAAGTGTAGAACTATTTGTCTCTTGGGGTTGTAGGAAGTTGCCTTTTGGTGGAGGAAATGAACTATCAACTTTTTGGATGAACAAAGGGATTTTTAGCATGGAAATGAGACTCATTTTTCCTCTCTCAAAAATTGGACAGCCCCCCAACATCTTTTGGCCGGCCATGCTTGAAGAAAGAGAGAGGAGGGAGTGAGGATCAATAATGTAAGAATGAGTGATGATGAGATAATCCAATGATCACAACCTACTTCCATCATATCACCAAAGGTCAAACAATCATGAACCATGGAGTCAAAGGAAGCTACACCTATCATGAAAACCATCATGAAGCAAAAGTCTTCTGAATTGTTAATTGCACAATTGCAAATAACCCCCTCCACTAAAATTCAGCCAAAGAAAGGAAACAAAGGAAAATGGCCGAAACGGAAAGCAAACTGGCAACTTCAAAAAACTGATCCCGTAATAAATTACAGGAAAACCCCGCGACTGTATATACATACCCGCATTTGTATTCCGACTGAATACAAATGCAATGAGACAAAAATCTACACTGTACAATACTAGGATCCAGCTTAAACCAAAACCCGCTAGTATTATCCGTCCGATCATGATCCGTGCAATACCGCACGTATCTGATCGAACCCTGCCATATCTCCATACGGCCTCTACAGCGTTTCGCCCGAAACTTGAGAAACGGTCTGTGGGGGACTCTAAAGACTCGTCAACAGTTTGGCTGTGGATTTAACCACAAGCACGTCAGAGGCATTAGCCATACGTAACGGGCTACCAGGTATTGACCAAAAGGGACGTCGATGAGCGAACTCATCCTGACACCTTACTGAGCCTGTCAGTGACAATATCCATACAGTCCGGTCCGTTCGTCTATGAGTATCGCATGGCGGGCCTAGGGGGTTGGTAAAAGTCAGACCCCCAAAAGCGGTACAAGTCGTGTCGGAGTGTAGCCCAGAACACCCTGAGATACTACTGGAATACCTACCAGTAAATCTCCTGCCTCGGCCGAGAGCTTTGTGTAATGGCTCTCCTAGACACAGCGCGACCTCACCCCCAATACCGGAGAGACGAACCCCTGCAGATCCGCTCACTGCCTCCATGTGGCTCGGGACTGTACCCAACTAAAACTTGTTTGCACGACTCCTTTGAACCGTGGTAGGGTAGTAATCAAAGTACAGTGGGAACTCACACAAGACAAATGATGATCCCAGGTCGATGAACTAACCCGTACACATGTCACCAGAGGACTGCTATCTGACGTCAGGTATAAGACCAACTAGCATGTTCCCGGCGAGTCCTGTCCGGTGTACTCATAACCCAATGAGCACCTGTATACATCTTAGGTGAACTATCTGACACCAGTGGCTTGTGAGACCGGCCACCGCCCCTCGTCGGGGTCTCGACTGTATACACTAGTCTACTCTGGAGTATCGATGCTCTGTCTCGAAACTCCCACGACTAGGGACCTTTTAAGGATGTGCTTATAGACCCTGGCTCCCACGTATATGATCGCCATCATACTGCTGGCCGTCAAGCAAGAATCCTAAGGGCTCTATCAACGCGCAATAGTGACCTGTAAGGTCACCTAAAGCAGTACATGATGATAAAGATAAACCAGATAGCATATTATCATCTTGAGTAAGACTGTCCTACCGGTATAGGTCCTCCCTCAATCATTACAATCACGTGCCTGTAATCCAATAATTGACTCTGAGGGCACTATCTCCAACAATCTCCCACTTGCACTCAAGGCTAATTATTGCGATGTCGCATACTCACAGCCCGTGTAATACCGAACACCCAACTCCTCTACTATTCAGTCTCACAAAGCTCGTTTGCGAAACTATTGCGTTCGAGGAATAGCCTCAGTGAGTGGATCCGCCTTGATGTTTCTTTCTATGTCTCTCTATATCTCAAGTTCGCGGAGAAAACCATCTCCTAAAATGAGCAATATCTGTCTTAGAATGTGTCTGGATGTCTGATGGGACCTAGTTCATAAACGAACTCCAAATCCAAACTTCTTAGACTGTATCGACAACTGAACTTAATCAGTATCCTGCGCCATGCCTCCCTCAGTATCCGCCTGGACCACCTGTCCAAAATACTGCCCCTCGTCAGAGGGAAAACTATAACTCTGACAACCACTCTGTCATCCAGGTCACCCTGGAAGACTGGAATGATAACCGTCTCCCGAATGAGGCTGTCGTTATCATATCCCTAGAACATCCACTTATGTTCTAAAACTGCTTCCGATTGGTTTTCCAGGATTGGATTATTATCAACTTATTGCATCTACTGCAAAAACATCTGGTGTGGTACTTGACATCTCATGATTGACTCAATCACCTAAGCAAGTGATATGCCAATCATGCACATTCCTCTCCACTTTAGTCTGTAAGACACCTTCAGAGAGGGTGACTCCATCAGCTGCAGGTATACTACCGTGCCAGGAGTCGTCCATTCTAAAACACCTTTAGAATGCTGTCAAGGTACCCAGATTGGGAAACTACCCAAATCTAGATCTAAAACTATAGATCTAGTAACCAGAATGTCTGATATGATATCCAAGTCCTTTGTGGAGAAACCACTGTGTGACAACCAAAATATAACCGATTGTAGTATAGGAATTTCACTTCCTACTCTGTGTATGTCATCTAAATACCAGGACATCACACCCTACTACCTTCTTAACAGATCCATCCCCTATTCTGATGAAGTCAAACCTATGACTGTCATATCAGAAATAGATGATCTATCTCCGCTATATCTGCTTTAGTCTATAAATAGACATAAGCCACTTGTCCACCAATGCTTCCGCTACTCCCACTGATTATGACAACCCTCTGGCAGAGTCATATAGACGTGCACTACTAAAGCTAGTTCAGAACGACGCTGTACTCATCCTCCTGCCGGGTCTCATAGTCTGGAACAACAGCAATGGCAAGTCTGGGTAAACAAGAATCTCCCTGCCACCGTCCTTGAGCATACTGAAGTACCTCTCGAGTGCCTGAGGTTACCCACCATATCTGCGGAGTGGCCAATGGAATGTCAAACCAGATCAAATCTTTAGGTTCTTATCAAATTTTCCGTAATCGTTTGTGGTTCTGGAATCACTTCCAGTTCTACCATACTCCCACTACTGTTTTATGAAAAATTCCATTTTTTTCAAAACTGTGGCGAGTCAAGAACAATATCACTATTGATCTTCCAGATGATAGAAACTCAACCCTCGTCATAGCCCGGTCGACCTACAAACAGCCATTACAGAAACGTGCCTTGAGTAGTCCGGAGTCTGGTTTTAAGTATAAGCCGGACGACTCCCCGTACCTTAACATCGTTAAGATATGAACTGTTCTATATCCAATATAGAAACAGAGGCACTGATTTAATTGAACCAGATTCAAATCATGCAGCTGTGTCCAGTGCTTATCAACAAAATGGAGAGTGGTCAATCAGCATTACTCAACTTAGGAGTACTTCCAATTATGAGTAATCTGAAAGAGAGGCAAGTTCTCTTAATCATTACTACCAACTGAATACCATACACAAGTATCCACATCTTCGATCACCTTGAAGAATCCTGATACTTGCAACACCTGGTTCTCTACTTTATTCATATACCTATAACTTCTCAAAACTCAGACCTTGTGTTTCCACGAAACACTTATCTAAGAACTAGAGAAGTCATAAGTAAACCGAATATAGTACAAGGACCAACCCCTCTGTCTTAATGGACACTGGACAACATACAATACTCTGTATAAGTCCCTTGAGTCTGATAACTCAATCCCTGTGTGTCGTAGGTTGAAAACTGTACTTATGGTTAAGAAGAATTACACCGCCGTTTAATGCTCCTTACCTAACCATCAACTGATATAGGTAAATGTCATGGATATAATTTCAAAAAGGTATATCTCACTCTATAAAAATAGACGTACATATGTATCAATTTGAAATTGGTGCATAACAGTGGATATTCAAAACCATATATTTGTCGTCCGGCAAACAACCCAGGTGATTTCCTCAAATATCACCAATTACAACGAATTCCGATATAGTGAGGATGATCACCTAATTCCCAATAACTTACTCCCACTCATCATCTGTAAAACCATACAGATGTGAGAATCAAACCTGGTAAATACATACCCTGGAGCAAGGACTAATTGGGAAATCAGTTTTCTTTTAACAGTACACAGTGAAACTGAAACATTGAAATGTTTCGTAGGGGTATCCGGGTATTCCTAGTAATGCCTCTTCCATTATCCAGATTCACAACTGTAACCGTATATTTCTTTTCCATCTCTCCAAATCCCTTCAGATGTCTTTAGTCATTACCTTCTGTACACCCATTTAGGCCAAATGGTTTTCTTCTTTCCCTATCGTTCGGCACCAGCCTATGGTTTGGAAGAAGACTATCCAATAAGTATAATGGGTGTACTGTCCCAATCCTAGGAACACTCGCAATGCGAGAAAAGGTGAAGATAAAAGACAACCAAATAAACCTTATTCCTATTTCTCCCGAACCAGAATCCATCCCCGAACTAGAACAAGTTCCTTTCGAGTTCGTATATAACCATACGATGGAGTATCCAATAAACTATGGATCTTCGTAGTGATACGGAGTGTTCTGGAGAAATACAAAGGTGAAGTGGGAGTGGTAATGAAATACTTGGTTTTGTCGTGAATAGCAGTCGCAATTTACTTTGCCCTCTTACTAATCCCTTTATTTGTCTTTACTTAATACCTTCTGTACACCACACTTAGGCTAATCGGCTTTCTTCATTCCCTACCGTTCGGCACCAGCCTATGATTTGGAAGAAGACTATCCGATGGGCGTAACGGGTGTACTATCTCCTAAACCAAGGAGTACTCGCAACCTGAGAGAAGGTAAAAGGAAAAGACAACTGAATAGTCCTATCCGTTTTCTCCAGAACCGGAAACCATCCTCGAATAAATTCCTTCGAGTTCGTATATAACCATACGATGGTTTTATCCAATGGAAGTGGACGTTCGTAGTAATATGGGGTGTCCTGGAGAAAAGGGTAAAAGTAGGAGTGGCAATGAGGTTTGCAACTCTGACAATCCAAAAGCCAGTGTTTAAGAAAGTTCGGTTAATTTTGGTCACTGAGTCATAGTCTTAGGGTCGGGTCATGGTCGCTGCCGAAGAAAGAGAGAAAAGAAACACTCAGCGTGCACTCTAATCTAGATCAGAATGGTTACCAATTTATCTGATCTGGAAACCTCCCACTGTAACCTCAAATTCTCCTCCAAACCTAAAAGAAGAATTAGTCGGGATCACCCGAGGAGTAAACCAACTCATCAGTGGGAATCAGGATCCAACTATCTTTTAGTTGTATGTATACCCTAGAGGCCAGTATTGTACAGATGATGTATATTATATTGGATGCTTGGACATATATAGAGGACTTTCTTGCTCGACATAATAGTATGCTATCTGGTTGCTCTTTATCTTAACATGTATACTTGTCTCTTTATACTCTCTTATAGTTACATGTTGGTAAAGCCCTTAGGATGTGTACTTGACTACCTGGACTATGATGCGGATCATACTAGTGGTGACATGGTAGTCCATAAGTACATCCTTCAAGGTCCCTAGTCGTGGGTGTATCGAGACGGGGCATCGATATACCAGCGTAGACTAGCGTATACGTTTCTCGACCCATGAGATGGGCGATGGATGATCCCATATCCATTGGTATTTGACATCAGAGATGGTATACGGGTGCTCAGTGGAGACTGGGTACACTGGACGAACTCGCCGAGAACTCCCAGATGGTATTATACCTCACGTCAGATGGCAGTTCTCTGGTGACACTTGTGCAGGTTAGTCTGTAGACCCGAGATCGTCATAGAGTCTTGTGTGATTCCCACTGTGTTTTGATTTCCACCTTACCACGTCCATGAGGGCGTGCAAAACAGTGGTTTTTGGATACAGTCCCGAGTCACATGGAGGCAACGAGCGATAGGAGGGGTTTCGTCTCTCCCGGTATTGGGGGTTGATGTTGCGCTGTGCTCGATTGGCCATAACAGGGAAGTCCCTGGCCAGGGCTGATTTAGAGATTTACTGGTAAGTGTTACCAGTAGTTTCTCGACCCGTTATGAGCCTCACATCGGCACGACTTATCGGTTATTGGGGTCTGACGTTTACCACCTCTAGACTTGATATGCGACATATCAGACGAGGAGACCGGACTGTACGGGAAGTGTTACCGGCAGGCTTTTACAGGAGTTGGAGTGGGCTTGCTTGCTGATCTTCTGATCGCTCAATACCCGGGTAGCCGTTACGTCCAGCTAGTACCGCTGACGGCTTGTGGGTGCTTAATGTGATCATCACCTACTGCCGGCGTATTGACGAGTCTTTAGAGTCTTACATAGAGGTTTTACTGGCTCAGGCAAAACGAAATAGGAGCACGTATGTGATATGTGCGGGACCGAGAATAATGCGTGTATGTGATGCCGTATTCTATTCTCGCGACTTTATGTATCAGTCGGTTAAATATGATATAGCCGGGTTATCGAATCAAGTGTTGATTCGATAAGTCGATACATTGGATGTTAGTCGGTTATATGTGATATGACCGGATTATTAAGTCAAGTGTTGATTTAATAATTTATTGTATAATTGTATATTTGATATACTAGTTTACATTAACTAACACTTGCTCACTTTAAGTTTTTTTTCTCACATGTACACAACTTTGATATATATATGTGATATATATTAAAATTGTGTTTTCTTTTATTGTATCATGGTTGATGATACACATGACTTGGGTGTATGAGACTTACACCATGCTATTTATTTATGTTGGATTTTAATATTCAAAGTAATTACAAAATTAGTGGAGGATTAGCTAAATGCATGAAGCTTGTGGAAGCTTGTGGATGCATTGACTAATTCCACTAAATTTGTTTTTACTATAGATATTTCTTAACCCAACCATAACTATTAGCCATGGTTATGTCTCTACATGAGTTAGTATATGATACTCACTCACCATGGTTAGCTTACTCACTTGATCATTATCCTTATCTCTTTCTTTTGTTCATCTTCTTCTTCTTTGTTCAAGAGAAAAGCTTGCTAGGGTTTTATCCAAAGTGAGAAAGATTGTGAGAAATAAAATTCTAAAGAAAACTCATTTCCTATTTCTCCATCCTCTACTAGACTAGCACTTTAGTTTAGGGTGTTTGCTTCACTAATTCTCAAGTTAGTGAAGTAGAAGCTTGAGTTGGCATCCTCTCGATGTAGATCATCTTCGGCCTCGAAGACTTCAAGCAAGGACGCGTCTTTCGCCTCGTGAAGCCATGCAAGGGTCCGGCAGAACCACGATTGCAGCGAACGGACTTCAACAAGGAGCTATAGAAGTGAAGGACCGATCTACAAAGGTTGTATTTCGTATTCACTTAGTCGTAAACGTAGTTTACTAGCATATGAAACCCTAATTTTCTAGCAACGATCTTGTTTAGGGTTATTCGGCACGGCTAAAATTTTAAACGGGCATGGTTGATGCATTGTAGAACCTTATTAGAGTGCCTAGTAACCCTACAGTGGTATCAGAGCCTAGCTAGAGCATTAGGTAATGTGTTAACGAAGTTAAAACTCCGAACGAACCCGGATACGTCAATTTAACCCCCTCTCTGGACATTTTTTCAAATCTGTGATTTTTCTGAATTAAAAATACCTAAAAAATTCAGCAGGGAATTATAAGAATTACCTCAAATTTCGAGACCCTAATTCCATACGGCTGCCGCGGAACTGCGGTCCCACCCCTCTTTAGGCGGCGGTTCCGCGGCAGATAAAATGAATTAGGGACAGAGATTTGTGTAGTAATATCCACTATCATTCCTTCATCTTTCTGGGTATTTTTATTCTGACTCAAGTGTTGAGTATTTTGGGATTTATTTTGTAATCGTCGATTCGATCGGAGAATTTAATTTTGTTCTGTTATTCCGGATAATTTAGAAAGTATTAAAATGTTCAAACGGATATCATTAACTCAATTTTTCCCGGCATGAAAAACATTCAAGTGTTGAATTTTTCTCGGGTTTAAATCTTTCGGAAAAACGTGCATGTGACTCGATGGACCCTCTAGAAGACAACAAACCTTAACTCGATTATGTGACCGTCTTGAACTGCCTTTTGAACCTTTGGGTTTGGGGCAGTACGGCGTGCCACATGTGAGGCGTTGGCTTGACCCTTCTACAGCTGGACCGTTGCTACTGTGACGTATTCTGAAATTTTTGAACTCCGCTCAAGTGTTGAGCTACTTAGGAAATCTTGGGTATTTGATTATTCGATCGGAAAGTTTAATACTATCTATTTATCTGGAATGTGATACAATACGTGGAATTCATACAGTTAGACATGAAATGCGAAGTATGTGATATTTCGGATTTACGATGTCTAAGGAGATTGTGGATTCCAAATGTTGTAGTTTTACACTTTCTTTTCTGTGACCGTAAGTGTAATATGTGATATCACCGGTTTCGTTGCTATATGTCTACGATAATTGGGATGCGCATATTTACTTACGTTGATGACATGTGATGTTATGTATTGCTGGATATATTATATTGGATCGTCGCGTTCTGAATAGCCGGGGGGTTTTATGTGAGATGAGAGTTTTTATTTTCATTCATGCAAAATTAATTGTATATAATATTCTTTTTTTGGGGCACTTCCGGGATGAGGTCGATGCCACCATTTGTATATTATTTACTTTTCCGCACTAGGATAGACCCAAGGAGGAGAGCACAAGTAACCGGGTTCTAGAGTCCAGTGGGAGACCAACTCGAGGAGTCGAGTCCGGGTCTCCTAACTCTAGAATTGGTAGGGTTGCTTTCCGCTCTCGTAGGGGTCTAGGGGTGTGGGTT
Organism: Agapanthus africanus; assembly: GCA_030015575.1. NCBI lineage: Eukaryota > Viridiplantae > Streptophyta > Magnoliopsida > Asparagales > Amaryllidaceae > Agapanthus > Agapanthus africanus. Next base: position 399,352,814 of record CM057339.1, read on the forward strand.
TGGCTATTCGTCGCGACCGTGGAATCCGTGTTTTATAGGGGCTCAAAATAAAACACGGACGTCCTAGTATATCCAATGTTTCATATGTTTCTTCTGCTACGATATCTGTGATGTGATCATTTGATGTGTTGTGATAAATACTGTATATAGTATATATGATATATTATATAGGCGTTACTTATGTTTTACACCCGCGCTAGCCCTGCCCCGCTCTGCCGTTAGTTACCTAACCTAACGGTGCACGAGGGGACATCGAGGCGAATGCGGATGGCATAAGTGTACGTCGTATTTATCTGTGATGTTTAGGTGACTTAAATGATAGGACTTCATTAATGTGATTAATGAAAGAAAAGAAACCTAAAAGATGTTGTAGAATCAAATTTTAAAAAAGGGTAGCTACAGTTTTTGCTTTGCAAAGCGATATATATAATATATCCCGCACCTTATTCGATGGGGAAAGAGCCGAGATCCCTTCACCGGGAGTGACCTCTTTAGCAAAACTGGCAGATGCTACAACACTCGGTTTGCTTTTGATTGCTTTTGGAGTTTTGCTTTGCATAGTGATATATATGATATATCTCGCACCTTATTCGATGAGGAAAGAGCCGAGATCCCTTCACCGGGTGTGACCTCTTTAGCAAAACTAATGAAAGCCTCAAAATCACTCCATTTCAAAATTCACTCGATTCTACGACGATATCAAGTTCATTACGCAATAGGTTTTCAGAAAAATCTGTCGTAGCCCTCCGTCATTTCAGATAAGAACTATTTAGTATTCGTGCTGCGTTTGTTGGCCTTTGTCAAGGCGTAGTGTGCGGTAGCTGAATGGTGCTTATCTGCTTATGCATATGATGCAGATTGTTTTGGGGTAGTCGTACGACCTTGTTGGCCTTTGTCATGGCTCGTGCGGGTGGGTTTGATTCAATCAAGAATGACGGGTTGAACTTGACTAGCATCCTATGATTTGTTGGCCTTTGTCAAGGTCATAGGGGTTAGGGGCAAAATATTATCGGGAATTTCAAGTGTTGAAATTTGCAATGAAATTGCATACCTTCTATGAGATAGTTAGATCCCGATACCCACTGCGAGTAATAGTTACTCCTGGGAGAGTTTTACACAGGACAATTAGCCGATCAAGTAGGTTTTTAGAAAGGTGTCAACGGGGTTACGCCTCTGGGAAAACGAGGTTTACTTTAATTAGATCCGTGCGAAAGCACGGGGAACCTCCCTCAAAGTACCGACACTGGCCTGGCTGAAAGATTGGCGAAATTGTAGGGTGTAATTAATCCCGGTTAGTCTTTTCTTTTAGGGTTTGAAGAAAGATTTGATAAAAACAGTGGGAGCCATCCTGATTAGATAAAATAATAACCAATCTGATCTTACAAGAGCATACGCTAAAGTGTTTTCTTCTCTCACTCTCCAGGTAGCGACCATATCATGTCTTAATCAAGATAATAATATGGATGTATTGACCGAACCCGCATGTTATACTGTGCTGGGGAACGTTGGTTCCGTTCTTTCTTATAAGAGTTATAAGACTGAACAGGATATAGGGGAATACCAGGATTCCCATGCCACCCGAATGGAGAAAGTACATGTTGATGCATTTTCTTCGGATGTGTTCGTTACAGAGAACTGTTTCTCCATTTCCTCTACGTCCTGGGTATTAGATACCGGGTCAGGATCCCATATATGTAATCAGTTACATGGGCTTAGGAAAGGTAGAGAACTTGAAGAAGGTGATAAGGACATAAGGGTTGGAAATGGTGCAATTGTTGCAGCTAAAACCGTCGGGGAATATCACCTTGTATTGCCAACAGGTAATACATTGATTCTGAACGAATGCTATTACATGCCGATACTGATATGCAACATTATATCGGTTTCTTTGTTGAGTAAAGATGGATATAATTTTGTATTACAGGATAATGTTATGAACATTTTCCTTAACCAAAAGTTGGTTGGATCAGGCACGATGTGCAATGGCATTTATGTTCTAAATCAATCAACAGTTCTGAGCATAACAAACACACACAAGAGGAAGAGTTCAGAAATGAACGAATTCTTCTTGTGGCATTGTAGACTGGGTCACATCAATGCGACACGACTAGCTAAGTTGCATAAAGATGGATATTTGAATCCGTTTGAATTTTCATCTTATGACACTTGCCAGTCATGTCTCAAAAGCAAGATGACCAAAACTCCGTTTACGGGACACGAAGAGAGTTACGGAACTCTTGGGACTGGTACATAGTGATGTATGCGGCCCCATGTCTACACATGCCACGAATGGTTCTGCGTACTTCATTATATTCACTGACGATCTCTCTACATTCGGATATGTGTTCCTGATGAAACACAAATCAGAAGCTTTTGTGAAATTTAGAGAATATAAACAAGAAGTCGAGAACCAAACCGGAAAAAGTATTAAAATCCTTTAATCTGATCGAGGAGGCGAATACTTGAGCAATGAATTCCTGGACTTCCTAAAAGAGAATGGGATTCTCTCTCAGCTAACTCCTCCATATACACCACAGCACAATGGTGTATCGGAACGGAGGAACAACACCCTATTAGATATGGTGTGCTCTATGATGAGCACAGCTGAGTTACCTATTTCCTTCTGGGGGTATGCGCTGGAGACATCAGCATACCTATTGAATCAAGTTCCGTCTAAATTTGTACCTACCACACCATATGAGATATGGAGTGGGAAGAGACCATGTTTTAAACGAGTTAAGATATGGGGTTGTCCGGCCTATGTCAAAAGGCAAAATCCGGACAAACTCGAGACACGGTCAGTTTTATGCAAGTTTATGGGATATCCCAAACATTCACATGGATATCTTTTCTATCATACTGAGGAACAAAAAGTGTTTGTTTCTCGACATGCCACCTTTTTAGAAAAGGAATTTCTTGCAAAAGAAATTAGTGGCGACAAGGTAGAACTGGAAGAAATTCCGGCTACACAAACTCAAACTGAAGATTTAGTGGAACCGGAGGATTCGGTAGTTCCCAACGAACCTCAACCTCTCCGCCGATCTAGTAGGGTTCCTCACCCACCTGAGAGATACTACGGTTTTCTCATGGATGGTGGGAGCGAGGATTGCATCATGGTTGATGATGACCCAACTAGCTTCGAGCAGGCCATCACGAGTGGGGACTCAGTGAAATGGCTGGATGCAATGCGGTCCGAGATGGAATCCATGTACTCCAACAAAGTATGGACTTTGGAAGATGCTCCTGAAGGGGTAAAACCCATTGGGAGCAAGTGGATCTTCAAGAAAAAACTTGGTGTAGATGGGAAAGTGGAGACTTTCAAAGCTAGACTCGTTGCAAAGGGTTTTCGTCAAAGACCAGTTGTGGACTATGACGAAACCTTTTCTCCAGTGGCTATGCTTAAATCCATCCGGATCATGCTTGCCATCACTGCATATCATGACTACGAAATCTGGCAAATGGATGTTAAGACCGCCTTTCTAAACGGTGATTTAGAAGAGTACGTGTACATGACTCAGCCAGAGGGCTTCGTAGATAGTGAGAGCAGCGGGAAGGTGTGCAAACTGCTTAAATCCATTTATGGATTAGAGTAAGCATCGCGGAGTTGGAACATCTGCTTTGACGTCGTTATCGAAGAGTTTGATTTCGTCAAAAACGTAGATGAACCTTGTATCTACAAGAAGGTGGCAGAGAGTAAGGTTGTCTTCCTCGTATTGTACGTGGACGACATACTCTTGATAGGAAATGACATTCCTATGCTGCAATCGGTCAAGCTCTTCTTATCACAAAGATTCTCAATGAAAGATCTTGGTGATGCCTCATGCATATTGGGAATTATGATCTATAGAGATAGATCTAAAAGGATATTGGGATTGTCCCAATCCAGGTACATTGACACCATACTAAAGAGGTTTAGTATGGAAGAGTCCAAACGTGGGTTTTTACCCACGATCTCAGGGCTCACTCTCTCCAAAGAGATGTCTCCCAAGACTGATTTGGAGAGAGCTCGCATGCAAGGGATACCCTATGCTTCGGCTGTAGGCTCTATCATGTACGCGATGCTATGTACCAGACCCGATGTAGCATACTCACTAAGTGCAGTGAGTAGGTATCAAGCTGATCCTGGAGAGAGTCACTGGACAGCTGTGAAGAGCATTCTCAAGTACTTACGAAGGACTAAAGAGATGCTTTTGGTGTATGGTAACGGAGAACTCCAAGTGGAGTGCTTTACCGATTCGAGCTTCCAGAGTGATAAGGACGACTCTAAGTCGCAGTTGGGATTTGTCTTTACCCTTTACGAAGGGACAGTTAGCTGGAAGAGTTCCAAGCAGGAAACCGTGGCAGACTCGACGATGGAGGCTGAATACATCGCTGCCAACGATGCTGCCAAAGAGTCTGTCTGGATCAAGAAGTTCATTACTGAACTTGGAGTGGTTCCATCCATTGAGCATCCAATACCTTTGTATTGTGATAACAATGGAGCGGTGGCTTTGGCCAAGGAACCCTGATCCCATCAGCGATCCAGGCATATTCTGAGGCGGTATCACCTGATCCGGGAGATAGTTGATCACCGGGAGATCGAGATCAGGAGGGTTGACACGAAGAACAACACAGCGGATCCACTCACGAAGGCCATTCCCCAGATACAGTTTGAGAGACTTTTCGGGATGCTGGGTATGCGATACTACAGCAGCTGGTCCTAGTGCAAGTGGGAGATTGTTAGTTTTATGTATGCCCTAGAGGCCAGTATTGTACAAATGATGTATATTATATTGGATGCTTGGACATATATAGAGGACTTTCTTTCTCGACATGATAGTATGCTATCTGGTTGCTCTTTATCTTAACATGTATACTTGTCTCTTTATATTGTCTTATAGTTACATGTTGGTAAAGCCCTTAGGATGTGTACTTGACTACCTGGACTATGATGCGGATCATACTGGTGGTGACATGGTAGTCCGTAAGTACATCCTTCAAGGTCCCTAGTCGTGGGTGTATCGAGACGGGGCATCGATATACCGGTGTAGACTAGCGTATACGCTTATCGACCCATGAGATGGGCGATGGATGATCCCATATCCATTGGTGTTTGACATCAGAGATGGTATACGGGTGCTCAGTGGAGACTGGATACACTGGACTGACTCGCCGAGAACTCCCAGATGGTATTATACCTCACGTCAGATGGCAGTTCTCTGGTGACACTTGTGCAGGTTAGTCTGTAGACCCGAGATCGTCATAGAGTCTTGTGTGATTCCCACTGTGCTTTGATTTCCACCTTACCACGTCCATGAGGGCGTGCAAAACGGTGGTTTTTGGGTACAGTCCCGAGTCACATGGAGGCAATGAGCGATAGGAGGGGTTTCGTCTCTCCCGGTATTGGGGGTTGATGTTGCGCTGTGCTAGATTGGCCGTAACAGGGAAGTCCCTGGCCAGGGCTGATTTAGAGATTTACTGGTAAGTGTTACCAGTAGTTTCTCGACCCGTTATGAGCCTCACATCGGCACGGCTTATCGGTTATTGGGGTCTGACGTTTACCACCCCTATACTTGATATGCGACATTTCAGACGAGGAGACCGGACTATACGGGAAGTGTTACCGGCAGGCTTTTACAGGAGTTGGAGTGGGCTTGCTTGCTGATTTTCTGATCGCTCAATACCCGGGTAGCCGTTATGTCCAGCTAGTACCGCTGACGGCTTGTGGGTGCTTAATGTGATCATCACCTACTGCCGGCGTATTGACGAGTCTTTAGAGTCCTACATAGAGGTTTTACTGGCTCAGGCAAAACGAAATAGGAGCACGTATGTGATATGTGCGGGACCGAGAATAATGCATGTATGTGATACCGTATTCTATTCTCGCGACTTTATGTATCAGTCGGTTATATATGATATAGCCGGGTTATCGAATCAAGTGTTGATTCGATAAGTCGATACATTGGATGTTAGTCGGTTATATGTGATATGACCGGATTATTAAGTCAAGTGTTGATTTAATAATTTATTGTATAATTGTATATTTGATATACTAGTTTACATTAACTAACACTTGTTCACTTTAAGTTTTTTTTTCTCACATGTACACAACTTTGATATATATATGTGATATATATTAAAATTGTGTTTTCTTTTATTGTATCATGGTTGATGATACACATGACTTAGGTGTATGAGACTTACACCATGCTATTTATTTATGTTGGATTTTAATATTCAAAGTAATTACAAAATTAGTGGAGGATTAGCTAAATGCATGAAGCTTGTGGAAGCTTGTGGATGCATTGACTAATTCCACTAAATTTGTTTTTACTATGGATATTTCTTAACCCAACCATAACTATTAGCCATGGTTATGTCTCTACATGAGTTAGTATATGATACTCACTCACCATGGTTAGCTTACTCACTTGATCATTATCCTCATCTCTTTCTTTTGTTCATCTTCTTCTTCTTTGTTCAAGAGAAAAGCTTGCTAGGGTTTGATCCAAAGTGAGAAAGATTATGAGAAGTAAAATTCTAAAGAGAACCCACTTTCTATTTCTCCATTCTCTACTAGACTAGCACTTTAGTTTAGAGTGTTTGCTTCACTAATTCTCAAGTTAGTGAAGTAGAAGCTTGAGTTGGCATCCCCTCGACGTAAATCATCTTCGGCCTCGAAGACTTCAAGCAAGGACACGTCTTTCGCCTCGTGAAGCCATGCAAGGGTCCGGGAGAACCACGATCGCAGCGAAGGGACTTCAACAAGGAGCTATAGAAGTGAAGGACCGATCTACAAAGGTTGTATTTCGTATTCACTTAGTCGTAAATGTAGTTTACTAGCATATGAAACCCTAATTTTCTAGCAACGATCACTTAGTCGTAAACGTAGTTTACTATCATATGAAACCCTAATTTTCTAGCAACGATCTTGTTTAGGGTTATTCGGCAGGGCTAAAATTTTAAACGGGCATGGTTGATGCATTGTAGAACCTTATTAGAGTGCCTAGTAACCATACACTATCATCGCATGATAACATGATGGAATCCACTCACATTATCACACTCCAGAAGGTATGCGCATATCTGGCAAGTATCGGTTTCTTTAGAAACTCCCGATGTGATTTTTACCCCTAGGACCCAAGTGACCTTGACGAATAATCAACAAATCAAAAGGTCCTAGTCAAGTTCAACCCGTCATTATCTTGATTGCGTTAAACCCACCCGCACGACCCTTGTCGAATAATCAACAAAGTCGTACGACCGTCCTAACCAATCCACATATCCATGCGACAGAAAGCATTACAGAGCTACCGCACATTACGCCTCGGCGAATAGCAACGACAAACGTAGCGTGAATACTAAGCAATACTAATCTGAAATGACGGAAAGCTACGGATGGTTTTTGGCGAAAAACCTTTTACCGTAATGAACTTGATATCGTTGAAGGAACTGCATAGCCTTTTATAAAAATATAGTGGCGAAAACCATTGCTAAAGAGGTCACTCCCGGTGAAGATATCTCGGCTCTTTCCCCGTAGAATGAGCTGCAGGATATTCCAGCTGAATACCACGATGCAAAGCAAAAGTAATCGACTATAGTGAAGTTATTACCCTGACGCAAACTTCTCTCCAAGGGGTCACTCCCGGTGAAGGGATCTCGGCCCTTGCCTCGTCGACTGAGGTGCTGGATATTCATAACCGAATACCACTGTGCAAAACAAAAGTGAACGTCCTTGCAATAACAGCTTTTTGAAAAAATGTTCCAACAACATCATAATAGGTTTGTTTAGCTTGCATTGATCCGAATCAATACAGTCCCATCAATTGATCACACCACAAAGAACGAAAATAATGATGTACGTATATGCCATCCGCATTCGCCACTGAGTCCCGTCATTACCCGTTAGGTTACTTAACTAACGACGGAGCGGGGACTGGACTAGCGCGGATGCAAAACATATACAACATCTACTAGTATATATATCAATATATAATATTCGCTCAAGGCGTGATAAAATGCAACATCACAGAAATGTAATAAGCATCACAGAACAATACAGATATTTGGGATCCCCGGGTTTCATAGAGCCGCTACTGAAACCCGACGTTCCCCTGGTCGTGTGGATAGCCTGTGCAATGAAATCCTAGACCCCTACGGGTGCGGCAAGTTACCCGCCAAAACCTGAAGCGAGACGTGAATGGACCACCCAGCACTTCACGGAATCCGGTAACTTGGGCACCCCTCCTGGGTCAACCTGTACCCCCTACGAGTGCGTCGAATAGCCCGCCAATTCTAGAGTAAAGCCCCCTCTGTCTCAATACCATGAGATGCGGGCCCGTTGCCCTCTAGAACCCGGCTATCCGTGCACCCCTCCGCGGGGTAATCCTAGTACAGAAAGTAAAATATACATACAACGGGTACATCGACCTCAGCCCGGTCGTGCCCCAAAAGAATAATATACAAACAGGCAGTGACGGCAGTCCACATGTCGGACGCTCGCCCCGCAATATTAAATATACATAATACAACCAAAACTGTACTACCATTACATCCAGGCTATCCCCACGACCAATCCGCAACATCACAGCACAACACAGAACATCAACGTGAATGTCACGTTCGCAAATCCGTCTAAAAGGGCTATAGTAGTTAGACAGGATTTACCGATCAAGTGACATTCACGGTCGCAGATATAATGTAAATACTGTGAACTAACATGTTTAAAATTTTCGATCGATCAAATTTACCGAAGTGGGCCCCAAGCACTACTGTAGCACTCAAAGAAAATCTGGGCCCAAACAGAATATTCCAAAATCCCCATTTTCAACTCAGGAACCAACAGAAGAAATTTGGTGCAGTGCCTCTTCATTACTGCGGCGGAACCGCGGCCAAAGTAGGGGTACGGCCGTGGTTCCGCGGCCAAACAAGAAGATCATTCCACCAAATTTTCCCAGATTCCATTAAAAACCCTTCCTGAATTTATGCAATGTACCAAATAATTTTTCGAGCACAACTGAAAATCGACAGAAACTGTCAACTTGAAATCGGGGTTTTTGGAAATTTGTTCGATCGAAGTTTTAAACATAATAGAGCAAGCTAGACTAGGATAATGGCGTGGCTCTGATACCATGTTAGGCCACGGCAGCGCCCCGGCCGTCTGTCCGAGGCCAAAATGCGGAATCAAATTTTTTTTAACTTTAAACCGGTGCTACCGCAGACTATAAACCCGGATCGGACCATTAACCTACTCCTAGCTAAAAGAAGAAAGGGGTAGAGAGATATACCGAGCGATCCGTGTCCTTCGGTCTTCTCGTCGTCGTCCCGATCTCCCCGCGGAATCTCCGGTCTTCATCTCCTTGTCAGAAGGGCACCACATCGTCGGGTTCTTTTACGGGCTCCCACCTCTGGACCGAGGCAACTCGAGCACGAAGTTGGCGAGTTGACGTGCTCAAGGATGCTGTAGATGAAGTGTAGAACTATTTGTCTCTTGGGGTTGTAGGAAGTTGCCTTTTGGTAGAGGAAATGAACTATCAACTTTTTGGATGAACAAAAGGATTTTAAGCATGGAAATGAGACTCATTTTTCCTCTCTCAAAAATTGGACAGCCCCCCAACATCTTTTGGCCGGCCATGCTTGAAGAAAGAGAGAGAGGAGGGAGTGAGGATCAATTATGTAAGAATGAGTGATGATGAGATAATCCAATGATCACAACATACTCCCATCATATCACGAAAGGTCAAACAATCATGAACCATGGAGTCAAAGGAAGCTACACCCATCATGAAGCAAAAGTCTTCTCAATTGTTAATTGCACAATTGCAAATAACCCCCTCCACCAAAATTCAGCCAAAGAAAGGAAATAAAGGAAAATGGCCGAAACGGAAAGCAAACTGGCAACTTCAAAAAACTGATCCCGTAATAAATTACAGGAAAACCCCGTGACTGTATATACATACCCGCATTTGTATTCCGACTGAATACAAATGCAATGAGACAAAAATCTACACTGTACAATACTAGGATCCGGCTTAAACAAAAGCCTGCTGGTATTATCCGTCCGATCATGATCCGTGCAATACCGCACGTATCTGATCGAACCCTGCCATATCTCCATGCAGCCTCTACAGCGTTTCGCCCGAAACTTGAGAAACGATCTGTGGGAGACTCTAAAGACTCGTCAACAGTTTGGCTGTGGATTTAACCACAAGCACGTCAGAGGTATTAGCCATACGTAACGGGCTACCAGGTATTGACCAAAAGGGACGTCAATGAGCGAACTCATCCTGACACCCTACTGAGCCTGTCAGTGACAATATCCGTACATTCCGGTCCGTTCGTCTATGAATATCGCATGGCGGGCCTAGGGGGTTGGTAAAAGTCAGACCCCCAAAAGCGGTACAAATCGTGTCGGAGTATAGCCCAGAACACCCTGAGATACTACTGGAATACCTACCAGTAAATCTCCTGCCTCGGCCGAGGGCTTTGTGTAATGGCTCTCCTAGACACAGTGCTACCTCATCCCCAATACCGGGAGAGACGAACCCCTGCAGATCCGCTCACTGCATCCATGTGGCTCGGAACTGTACCCAACTAAAACCTGTTTGTACGACTCCTTTGAGCCGTGGTAGGGTAGTAATCAAAGAATAGTGGGAACTCACACAAGACAAATGACAATCCCAGGTCGATGAACTAACCTGTACACATGTCACCAGGGAACTGCTATCTGACTTCAGGTATAAGACCAACTAGCATGTTCCCGGCGAGTCCTGTCCGGTGTACTCATAACCCAATGAGCACCAGTATACATCTTAGGTAAACCAACTGACACCAGTGGCTTGTGAGACCGGCCACCGCCCCTCGTCGGGGTCTCGACTGTATACACTAGTCTACTCTGGAGTATCGATGCTCTGTCTCGAAACTATCATGACTAGGGACCTTTTAAGGATATGCTTATAGACCCCAGCTCCCACGTATATGATCTCCATCATACTGCTGGCCGTCAAGCATGAATCCTAAAGGCTCTATCAACACGCAATAGTGACCTGTAAGGTCACCTAAAGCAGTACACGATGATAAAGATAAACCAGATAGCATACTATCATCTTGAGTAAGACTGTCCTACCGGTATAGGTCCTCCCTCAATCATTGCAATCACGTGCCTGTGATCCAATAATTGACTCTGAGGGCACTATCTCCAACAGATACTCCAGTTTTATAATACCAAAATATCACTAAGATAAGAACACAGATTTTCTTATACCTGACATATCCAGATTTCGTGTTTGATCATTCATTCATGTCGCGTTCATACCAGTACATCGCATCATAGTTGTATACATAGGTTGTGACGCATTTGCGTACATGTTTGCGATAGTCTCATTAGATATTACTTACTACTCACGAGTTAGCAACTCACCCCCGTTGTGCTACAGTGTCTTACAGGACTGACCCGTCATTATAGTAGCGGCGGGCGCACTTCTTCTGCTTCCTTTTGCTTCGACTTGTGGGCTTTGTTTGTAGGTGGGTTTTGTGAGGATATTCTTTGTTCCCACCATGTACATTTACTTTTGTATCTAGTACACTCTATCTACCATTTGTATATGTGGCCTAGAGACTGGACAGTGAGGCTTGTATTATTTTATTATCTGGTGTCGAGCTCGTGTGAGCCGACTTTATGCTTTCTTATTTCTTGGTTTCACATGTTTATTTCACATTATTATGATATATCTTGCATGTGGTTTTGTTCCGCCATTCGGCGAAGAGCTATCTCCCGCTCGGGGATGTCTTTTTACTATTGCTTATATATATTCATGTATGTATCGATTTTAGGACCAGTTCTTACAAAGGAGACTCTGCCAAAATTTTCAGAAAACTTGATGCTTTTAAAATGTTTTGATGTAACTCTATTTTGTTAAAATCACCTTTTTAAAACAAGTATTTCTTCACTCTAATTCATTAAACGGTTTAGATTTCTGGGATTTGGCTTACTTAGATTACGCTACGCCTCTAGACGTTGCGTGATTTAAGTGCCAGTCACGTTCCATACTCAGGTCATGACAAAGTTGATATCAGAGCGTTAGGTTTTACCTTTCTAATTGTAGAATGACCCTTGGTATGATAGAGTAGGTGACTTAAGCTGAGTGACGTGTTCCACGGCATACTCACGATACGATACTCCGCCTAAGTGACCTTAAGATATATACTTGCTTGTATTTCCTTCTTTGATTCCATATATCATATTGATTCGATTGCGATATTCTTATCAAATCATGTTTCTTGTCTTAGCCACTATACCGCCGAAGACTACGAGGCCCAGAGGGCTGCCGCCAGAGATGAGGTTAGAGCAGGCTCGTCTAAAATAAGGACTGACCAAGGCGGTATGCCTACCCCTCAGGGACAGATTGACCCCCCTTCTCCAGGCCGGATAGCTAGACTGGAGGTGAGTGTTCAGGATTTGCATCAGATGTTTGGATCTTTAGTTGAGGTCAGCCAAGCACTGAGATCTGATGATGTTCCTCCTACTATGGGGACTGTGATAGTACTTGCTACCTAGAAAGGTGTACCTGCTGCTACTGAGATTATCACTGTATCACTGCAGGAGTTTATGAGGATGAAGCCTCCAGTTTTCATCGGCACAGACGCAGCGGAGGATCCACAGACGTTCCTCGACAGGATGGCCAGGATTTGCCGTTCACTAAGATGTTCCGATGAGAGATCGGTCGAGCTTGCGAGCTTTCGACTGGAGGGTCTTGCCTAGATGTGGTGCGAGTCAGTTGAGTGAGGCCGAGCTGTAGGTCTACCTCCTATGACCTGGGATGAGTTCACGACGGTGTTTCTTGCTCATTTTCTTCCGCAGAGCGTCAGGGATGCTCAAGCTCGTAGTTTTGAGTCTTTGCGTAAGACTCCTGGTATGACTGTGTCCGAGTATGACGTTCAGTTCACTCAGCTATCCAGATATGCTCCTTACCTGGTGGACACCGAAGAGAAACGCATAAAGAGATTCGTACGAGGCCTTGACACAGCTGTTTCTTGCTATCGGGGCCCAACACTTTGACACCTACGTAGCAGTGATAGATGCAGCTATATTAATAGAGGAGCGTATTTCTGAGACTACGGTGCCGAAGCGGATTCATACAGGTATGTCAGCTCCAGTGCAGTTTGGCAGAGATATGACAGGCAGAAGCCGTGGTGGTGGTCGAGGCATGATGCGAGACCACTTATTCAGCTCATATTTACCAGGCCAGTAGCCGTCGCGGGGATGTTTTCGATGTGGGAGTCCGCATCATCGTGTCAGATATTGTACATTGAGGCGCCAGGACGAGGCGACAGTTCCACATGTGACTTTACCACCTTCACCCCCTCCTCCGAGCGCTTTACCTCCTACACCTGTTGTTGCTCCACGCCAGATCAATGCCCCGAGAGGCCGTGGTAGTGGCGGTCCGGTTCAGAGAGGATGAGGTAGCAGAGGCAGAGGACAGCCGGGTACTGGCAGAGGACAGACCCGAGCTTTTTCTTTGACTCCTCAGGATGCGAAGGCATCGAATGCCGTTGTGACAGGTACTCTTCCAGTGTGTTCTTTCGATGCGCGCATATTGTTTGACCCAGGTTCTATGCACTCGTATGTATCCACACACTTCGTATCGAGGTTGAGACGAAAGTCATCTTTTTGCTTGATCAGCCGCTTGTTGTTATTACCCCCATAGGCGAGTCTTTTGTTACTCGACATGTGTTTCGATCGTGTTCTGTTTGTTTTGGGGATAGGGATTCTTCTGTCGATTTGATCCTCCTCGACATGTTAGACTTCAACATTCTTCTTGGCATGGACTGGTTAGCCACTTGTTATGCGTCCGTAGACTGCCGTGAGAAGATGGTCAGATTTAGTTTTCCGGGTGAGCCAGTTCTTGTTATTCATGGAGACCGTAGTGCTACCCTTCCCAATTTGATTTCCATCCTTTACGCTAGTCGGCTCTTGAGGAAAGGATGTCAGGGATTCTTGGCGTACGTTCATGATCTACGGTCCCGTTGGACCAGGTTCCGATTGTGAGGAAGTTTCCCGATGTCTTTCCTGATGAGTTGCCTGGATTGCCGCCAGAGCGCGATATCGAGTTCTGTATTGACTTGATCTCTAATACGGGGCCTATTTCTATACCGCCTTATCGGATGGCCCCGGCGGAGATTAAAGAGCTTAAGGATCAGTTGCAAAATTTGTTGGAAAAAATGGTTTATTCATCCAAGTGTGTCACCTTGGGGAGCTCATATTCTGTTCGTCAAGAAGAAGAACGGCAGTATAAGATTGTGCATTTATTATCGTCAGTTGAATCGAGTTACTGTGCGGAATAGATATCCCCTACCTCGCTTTGATAATTTATTTGATCAGTTCCAGGGTGCGGGACATTTCTCAAAGATTGACTTGCGGTCGGGTTATCATCAGTTGCGGGTTTAGAATGATGACATTCCGAAGATTGCCTTCCGGACACGCTACGGGCATTATGAGTTCTTGGTGATGTCGTTCGGGCTCACCAATGCCCAATCAGCTTTCATGGATTTGATGAACCGCATTTTCAAGCCGCTTCTTGACCGGTTCATTATCGTGTTCATAGAAGACATTCTGGTATACTCCAAGAGTCGAGAGAAGCATGAGCAGCATTTGAAGATTACGTTGCAGGTTTGAGAGAGCACCAGCTGTTTGCTAAATTCTCCAAGTGCGCCTTCTGACTTGATAGTGTTAACTTCTTAGGTCATGTGGTTATGAGAGATGGCATACGAGTGGACCCGAAGAAGATCGAGGACGTTCAGCATTGGCCCAGATCTATTTCAGTGACAGAGGTTCGCAGCTTCTTGGGTTTGGCCGGTTACTACCGATGCTTTGTTCAGGATTTTTCTAATATCACTGCATCGCTGACCGGGTTGACCTAGAAGGGAGTTCATTTTTTTTGGACCGAGGCTTGTGAGCAGAGCTTTCAGCAGTTGAAGACTCGTTTGACGAATGCACCAGTGTTATCTTTGCCTTCAGGGTCAGGTGACTTTGTTGTCTATTGTGATGCTTCTTGAGTGGGTTTAGGCTGTGTTGATGCAGCACGGTAGGGTCGTTGCCTATGCTTCTCGACAGTTGAAGTAACACGAGCTGAACTATCCCACTCATGACTTAGAGATGGTTGCGGTGGTCTTTTCACTCAAGATTTAGAGGCATTACCTATACGGTGAGTCGTGCCAGATATTCACGGACCACAAAAGCTTAATGTACATCTTCCAGCAGCAGGATCTGAATTTGTGTCGGGATCCGGTTCTTGCTCATGGAGCAAAGTGCCACACGGAACCAAGTGTCACGCCAAGTGTCGTGTTAAGTGGGCGGGAGCCACCTCTTGAATCCGTGGGGGCCATCTCTTGAGTCCGTGGGACCCACTGTAGAACAATGGGGACTCTTCGGAATACATTCCGAAAGAGGGCAGATCTGTACTATAAATGGAATGATACCACTCTTCAATACAGAGACGCCTTTTAAGTGAACCGGAACTACAGGAGCTTAAGAACTCCGTAGTTAAGCGTGCTCGGGCCAGGGAAGTCTTGGGATGGGTGACCTCCTGGGAAGTGGCCCCTGGTCGGGTCCGGTTCTCTCTAAAGGGGAAAACCGTGCGGTTTCGGCCAAAGCGGACAATACTCTCTGTATTGAGAGTGGAGCATGACAGAATGGTATCAGAGTTGGTCCCTCAATAGTAGGTTTGTGGTTCGAGGACGAACCATTGTTCAAAGGTGGGGAGAATGTCGGGACCCGGTTCTTGCTCACGGAGCAAAGTGCCACACGGAACAAAGTGCCACGCCAAGTGTCGTGTTAAGTGGGCGGGGGCCACCTCTTGAGTCCGTGGAACCCACTGTAGAACAATGGGGACTCTTCGGAATACATTTCGAAAGAGGGCAGATCTGTACTATAAATGGAATGATACCACTCTTCAATACAGATGCGCCTTTTAAGTGAACCGGAACTACAGGAGCTTAAGAACTCCGTAGTTAAGCGTGCTCGGGCCAGGGAAGTCTTGGGATGGGTGACCTCCTGAGAAGTGGCCCCTGGTCGGGTCCGGTTCTCTCTAAAGGGAAAAGCCGTGCGGTTTCGGCCAAAGCGGACAATACTCTCTGTATTGAGGGTGGAGCATGACAATTTGTGACAACGCTATTGGATGGAGCTCGTGAAGGACTATGATTGCGAGATTCTTTATCACCCGGGCAAGGCGAATGTTGTAGCTGATGCTTTGAGTCGGAGGCCCGAAGGTAGCTTGTCCTCTTTGAACGCAGTTCAGAGACAGTCTTCCGTAGATTGACAGATATTATGCGACAACCGATTACAGTTTGAGTTTACGTTGACTGGAGGACAGCTTGCTCATGTCCGCGCCCCTCCATAGTTACTTGATCGCATCCGGAAGGTACAGTCCGATGATGCTCGTTTGTCAGAGATTATGGAGCAGGTTCGGCAGGGTAGAGATTCAGAGTTCGTGATCGATGATCAGGGAGTGCTACGATTTGGGACTCGTCTATGTGTGCCAAATTTCGAGGGACTGAGAAGCGAGATCTTAGAGAAGGCGCATCACAACATACAACGTTCATCTGGGTTCCACTAAGATGTATCATGACTTGAAAGATGTCTACTGGTGGGAAGGGATGAAGAAAGATGTCGCAGATTTCATTTCGAGATGCCTGACTTGCCAGCAAGTCAAGGCCGACCATCAGAGGCCGGCTGGAGTGTTACAGCCTTTGCCCATTCTGGAATGGAAGTGGGAGCAAATCTTTATGGATTTCGTTGTGGGTCTACCTAGGACGAGTCGAGGGTATGACTCTATTTGGGTGATCGTAAACCGGTTGACGAAAGCGGCTCATTTCCTTCCAGTGAAGTCCACTTTCATATTTGCTCAGTATGCTCAGATTTATATTGATGAGATTGTGCAATTACATGGCGTTCTGACCTACATTGTTTCCGACAAAGGCATCCAGTTCACCGGCCGTCTTTGGCAGAAACTTTAGGAGTATTTAGGCACTTGATTGAGTTTCAGTACAGCTTTCCATCCGCAAACCGATGGTCAGTCAGAGTGGACCATACATACTCTCGAGGATATGCTCTGAGCGTGCGTACTAGATTTTGGTGGCAGTTTGGATCGTCACTTGCCCTTGATAGAGTTCTCCTATAATATCAGCTTTCAGGAGACGATTCAGATAGCACCTTTTGAGGCCTTGTATGGGAGAAAGTGTCGATCGCCTATTTGTTGGACAAAGCTCGGTGAGGACAGTAATTTAGGACCGTAGCTAGTGCAGGAGACTACAGAAAAGATCCAGTTGATTCAGGATAGGATGAGAGTGGCCCAGAGCAGGCAGAAATCTTATGCAGATAAACGTCGTCGCAGAATTGAGTTCGCTGTAGGTGATCATGTTTTCTTGCGGGTCTCGCCGATGAAGGGCATGATGAGGTTCGGAAGGAAAGGGAAGCTTAGTCCCAAATATGTGGGTCCCTTCGAGATTCTCGAGCGAGTCGGTACCGTTGCTTATCGTTTGGCTCTCCCGCCCAGTTTTCCAGATGTTCACCCCGTATTTCATGTATCGATACTTCACAAGTACCTCCATGACCCTTCTCACGCGATTCAGCATAATACGATCCAGCTGGAGCGTGACCTTTCTTTCACCGAGCAGCCGGTAGTCATTCTGGATTGGCAGATGAAAAAACCGAGGTCAAAGGTCTTACCATCCATGAAGGTTCTTTGGTATGGCCCGAACAATGAAGAGGTCACCTGGGAAGCCGAGGACGAGATGCGGAAAAAATTTCTCCATCTCTTCGAAGGTACGCGTAATTAGATTTTAAATTGGGGGACCGAATTTCTTTAATGGGGGAAGATTGTAACATTTCAAAAATCGTTTAGAATAATTATATGTTAATTAGAGTTATAACATGTGTTTTCTATAAAACCTAGTTATAATTATTTTAAACATAGACATAAATGTACCCATTTTACTTATGTAATTGGTTATTTTATTGGTATTTATTAGTTATTTATTTAATTACTTGATCACTTAATTAATTTCCTTATTTATTAATTATTTAAAAATTATTTTAACATGCACACATACACTAATCTAGTGTTAATCATAGATTAATATTGGTTAATGCAAGTTATGTAACCATGGCAACCTAAAACATTTTATTTGACATTCTCTTTTTATTCAAATTGTAGATGGTTCTAAATTTTAGTAGAAAGATAAGTAAAATGAAAATAAAAAGAAAAGAAAATGGAGGCATGGTGCATTTAATGGCATGGCATGGTGTTTTCCATGGCTTAAGGTTCTCTCTCCCTTGATATTTTCTTCTCCTCCTCTTTTCTTCTTTCTCTCTAAACTAAACCTCTCTTTAATCCTTGATAACCTCCTCAAATCATCACAAGATTCACCACAAACCACTTCAAAAATTCAATTTTTCCAAAACCTCTTTATGAGTTCTTGAGGCAAGTCTTCATCTTGAATGGCAATATTATCAAGTAGGGTCTCTTTTAATCATTCTTGAGGTATGAACCTACTTCACTTCTTGTTTCACTAACCCTTGCTTTAAATTGGTCTTAATTAGGTGTTTATGTAGTTTTAATGCAAGTTTAGTATGTTTAAGAGAGGGTTAAGTTAAGTTAATGTTTTAATCACTTATTAGGATAGTTAAGTGTAGTTTAACACCTAATAGTCTAACTAATCCAACAAGTTTGCACTAAAACACCATATTGTTTTAAGTTAGTGTTTTAAAACGGTTTTTAGTTAAGTTTTATGTTATTTGAAATCGGCTATCGTTGCGTTAATCCACAATTAAATCTAACAATACAACAATATAGTGTTTAAGCCATGAGTTTACCCTTGAAACCCAGACCTAATCCACCTTAGTTTGACCGGCGAGATGGGAGAAATTCCTGGCGCCGCCGGTTCCCTGTAGCAGTTGGGTGTTGGGGTTTTGCAGGCAGTCTTCTGTGGGTCTTGTAGGGTATTTGGTATTGTTTGTTTTTCCTAGTTCAGCTGCAGATAAAATCTGGGACCTTTTTCCTTTAATGTATGTGTTTTGTTATTATACGATATGTATGATTCGATTCTTGGATTAGCGTTTTTTGTGGAAAACAGCCAATCGGGGTGGTTTGTGACGTTGTCGCACACGTTTTGTGCACCAAGTGCATACATGTTTAACTTGTGGCGTTAGTTCCTCTGTATTATCTTGACTTCGCGTTTTATCGAGTATTTAGCCTTATGTATTAATATTGTGCGATTCTATGATCGGTTGAGGAGACGTCGGACGCGGCAAGGAAAGAAAAGGCGGTGGTCAGAGTCAATTAGCCGAGGCGTTCCGGTGAGCAGATGTACACATCTATGGGGGAATCGCTTGGATGGCGTAAAGAGCCCGATAGCCAGGATTTATTTATAATTCTTGTTTTCATATGCGTATAACATATTCATATAGCACTTGCATCAGCATATACATTGATATTATCACCTAGGACACTTGCACCTTACCAACGGTTCATTCCGCATGTGCACTATTTTATGTGAACACACACACCATTGGTAATTGCTATGTTATGAACACTATAGAACTTGCTTAATAATCAGTATCTTGCATTGCATGATCATTGATATGTAGTCTTCAAGTCATTTAGCTCATTTCATCATTATTGACATGTAGTGTTCAAGTCATTCATCTCATTGCATCATATTTATATCATGGACATCCACCATCATCGACATATGCATATATTATGATTCTTCTTGGAGATTGCCGTATTCTTGAGATTTCTGGATTTGGGGAAAATCGCAAAAAGACTTTTATAAACTTATTATCATTTTAAAATGGAAATTGAGGTTTTCTCGTGATATGATTTGTGTGGCGTTCACCATGAGTTTTCTCGGTTTTTGAGCCACATATATACATATACTCGATTCGAAGAGAGAGGAGGCACCGTCTGCGGGTACATGGTGGACCCGGTGAGGTACCTCAGGACAAGAAGAGCGTATAGAGAAACGTTGAGCCCGGCAAGGGAGCACTACCTACCGGTGATTATTGGCCCGGCAAAGACCCGGAGGATACCGACCGGAGTCGTGTGATTTGACAGATTTGAGGGCCGATTTGAGCGACGGTACCCGAGATATTGATATATATATTGTGTGTCGATGCTTGACACGGATTTCTGTCGTTTTCATTTGTTGATACTCCAGTTTTATAATACCAAAATTTTACTAAGATAAGAACACGGATTTTCTCATACCAGATATATCCAGATTTTGTGTTTGATCATTCAATCATGTCGCATTCATACTAGTACATCGCATCATAGTTGTATACATAGGTTGTGATGCATTTTCGTACATGCTTGCGATAGTCTCATTAGATATTACTTACTACTCACGAGTTGGTAACTCACCCCCATTGTGCTACAGTGTCTTACAGGACCGACCCGTCAGCATAGTAGCGGCGGGCGCACTTCTTCTTCTGCTTCCTTTTGCTTCGACTTGAGGGCTTTGTTTGTAGGTAGGTTTTGTAAGGATATTCTTTGTTCCCACCATGTACATTTACTTTTGTATCTAGTATACTCCATCTACCATTTGTATATATGACCTAGAGACTGGACAGCGAGGCTTGTATTATTTTTTTATCTGGTGTCGAGCTCGTATGAGCCGACTTTATGCTTTCTTATTTCTTGCTTTCACATGTTTATTTCGCATTATTAGGATATATCTTGCATGTGGCTGTGTTCCGCCATTCGGCGAAGAGCTCACTCCCGCTTGGAGATGCCTTTTTACTATTGCTCATATATATTCATGCATGTATCGGTTTTGGGACCAGTTTTTACAAAGGAGACTCTGCCAAAACTTTCAGAAAACTTGATGCTTTTAAAATGTTTTCATGTAACTCTATTTTGTTAAAATCACCTTTTTAAAACATGTATTTCTTTACTCTAATTCATTAAACGGTTCAGATTTCTGTGCTTTGGCTTCATTAGATTACGCTACATCTCTAGAAGTTGCGTGATTTAAGTGCCAGTGACGTTCCACACTCGGGTCGTGATAATTCTGGAGTCTTTTTTTTGAGTGTGTTCTGAACATTGAAAACTGAATGTTGATTTAATATGTATATACCGTTATCTAGTATACCAGACCCAATCGAACCATGATTAATGTGAATGTTGATAACATCGCTTACAAATGTAAAATCATAACTTTCTTTAGATAGTAAAGATACAAAGATGATATTACATGTCAAACTTGGTACATGAAAACAGTTATGCAAAACCAAAATGTTCACTTTTCAATCCTAGGTGATATTCCCCTATGGAAACAACATCCATGCTCACTCCATACGCAACCCTGAGGGTCATATCACCTGACTTCAAAACTTTACAGATTCTTAGTGCTTGCAATGAATTAAATATATGAGATCCTGAATCGGTATCCAATACTCAGGAAATAGAGTTGATTGATAGACAGTTTTCAATCATAAACACACCTAAAACCGAACCCACAACTTATTTCGAATCCCGGTTCTTGGCTTTCCAAGCCCTACAGTTCTTCTTCCAATAACATTTCTTGTGACAATAAAAGCATTCCTCCTTTGTCACTGTTGGCCCCCAACTTTTGCCTTGCCCTTCCCATGTACCTTAACGACACTGCCTTTCGGCTTAGTGGGGGGCTTCTTCTTCTTCTTCCCCTTGGCTTTCGCCTTGATTAAGAGGAAGAAGATTCCCCAATAAGCAGAGCGGGTGTCTCCCTGTTTTTTTAGGTTGCCCTCTGCACTCCTCAATATGTTAAGGAGCTCTAAAAGTGTAACTTCCTTCCATTTGAATATTGAAATTCAATATTAAATGAGCATAAGTAGAGGGGATTGACTGTAGAATCAAGTCTGTATACAACTTGTTCTCCAACGTGGTCCTAAAATCTGCGAGCTCTTCAATGAAGCTGATCATCTTAAGCACGTGGTCCACTACAGATGACCCGATAGCCAACCTCGCCTGAAAGAGTTTCATTGAGGTCTCGTATCTTGCGATACGAGATTGCTCTCCATATAAATCCTTGGAATGGAGGAAGATGGAATCTAAGTCCATCTTCTCGTGCCGCCTTTGGTGTTCATTATCCATAGAGACCAGCACGAGACACTTGGCTTTCGCACAGTCTATATCATATGTCTTACTGATCTCAATATCCGTGACGATGGAATCTGGTCATGGGATGGTGGGGGCTTTAGTAGTAAGGAGGTAGCCTAGCTTTTCATAATTAATGGCCATCTGGACATTTCTTACCTAATCTTTATAGTTTGGCCCCGTCAATAAATTTTTATCTAATAGTAACTTAAGCCCGATCATCTTGGTCGCTGCAATTAGGAGAGAGACATAAGAAACACTCAGCATGATACTCTTGCAAAATTTAGATTGGTTTTTGGTTTATCTAAACAGGATGGCTCCCACTGTTTCCTTGAATTCTCCTTCAAACCATAAAAGAAGAATTAGTCAGGATTAATCGTACCTTATAATTCTTGATTTAATCTTTCGACCAGTCTAGTGTCGGTACTTCGAGAGAGGTTTTACAATGCTTTCGCAATATTCCTTAATTAAATAAGCTTATTTTCCTAGAGGCGTTGCCTCGCTAACACCTTTCTAGATACCTACCGGGTTTATAGCATTGATCGTAAAGTGAAAACTCTCCTGAAGAGTAATAATAATTACTCACAGTGGGATCAGAATCCAACTATCATTGTGTGATAACTTTGAAGGAATCCTACCAAAATCATCACTCCAGATGGTGTGCAAAACCAGCAAGTTTCTTTTTCCTTTGAAACTCCCGACATGGATTTTTGCCCCAGGCGCTTATGATCTTGACGAAGGCCAAAATATCATAAGACACAAGTCAAGTTCTACCCGTCATTGTCCAGGTTAACCTAGACCTATTCGAACAAACTCATGACGAAGGCCAAAATAGTTGTACGCCGGTCATAGATTAATGCATCTATCTATACTACAGATGAATAGCCAATAGCTACCGATTATGCCTTGGCGAAGGTCAAAATACATAGCCTGAATACTATTGGATACCCATCTGAAATGATGGAGGGCTACGACTGGTTTGGGAAAAAAACCATGAACATAATGAACTTGATATACTCGAAGGAACTTGATAGCTTTTAAAAGGAGTGGTTTAGGTTTCGCATTTAAAAGTTGTTTTTAAAGAAAACCGAATGGTTTTTAAATTATTCCAACGATTTAGGTTTTTGGTTTGTTTTCTTTGCACTAATCAAAATTAATGCGGTCCTATCATTTAACCCTATCATGGCAGAAGAAACAAAAATAGAACATACGCTTATGTCATCTGCATTCTCTACGGGGCCTCAGATCTTTACCGTAAGGTTACTTAATTTACGGCACGATAGAGGCGGGACTAGCGCGGGTGCAAAACACAAACAACTTTTATTATTATTATTATTATTATATATATATATATATATAGTCTTTCGTCTCACGCAATTATAGTCATCACAGATCACAGATCATACAAAAAGCAATACAGATGAAAATATTGGATATACTAGGATTTCCGTATTTCCTATAAGCCTCTAACGAAAACCGGATTTCATGGTCGTGATGAATAGCCAAAACCCTCACCCTAGACCCCTACGGGTGTGGCAACCTACCCGCAAAATCCCCGAAGTGAAGTAATCTCCCTCAATAAAATGAGTAGGCCACTCGGCACTTCAAGAATTCGGTAGTTTGTGCTCCCCACCTTGGGTCTATCCTAGTGCATGAAAAGTAAATGAATAATACAACGGTGGCAGCACCTTCAATCCGGATTTACCCCATAGAAGAGTATTACATCACTTTATAAATACATGAATGAAAAAAAAGAACACTCTTCTCACATCCTCGGCTATTCAATCATGCGATCCAATTCTTCATATCCATAAACCATCACAAACAAGAAACTAGATATGTAAAACTCCTACTAATCGACGTATAGCAATTAGTCGACGTTTAGAAACACATATATAAACACAAAGAGAATAAACGATGCTAAAATCTCGACATCGAAACATTCTGTAAAGCCCAAATACAAAGATAACATTATAGCAAATCTTGGTCAAAATTGTGTATCACAAAAATCCTAATTCCAAGTGACCAAACCACTGCACGAAACATGAGACCTTTGGCAAAAGTACGGACGCAAATTGCGGTTTCAAGCAATATTTTGGCGGCAAAAAGTTTGCCAAATGGGTTTGTCTTTTTACAATGATATACTACCAGTATAAAGATCTCTACTATACACAAAATAATTTACAGAGATCAATTTTTTTATAGAAACTTGAATTTGAGATTTTCGAATACGGAACTATTTCGGTTTCGAGACTTTAAACCTTGTCTATCCATTAGTTAAGTGTTTGGGTAGGCTCTGATATCAGTGTTAGTCAGGCAGCCACCCCATCCAATAGGGTTACCGTGACAACTACGAGTCCCTCAGTACCTACTTTTTATGCATGCTCCCTCGTGAAGACTACAACCCGTTGGAACACCTTCCGGTCTTAGGACACCCTGAGGGTAAGAGCCTATGTTTTGCCACATTGTCACATAGTGAGAGCCCCCTATGGGTCGGCATCTAAATTCCTAGTAGCTCTGATACCAGTGTAAGTGTATGGTGCTCCTTGCCGTGACTACTAAGGCTTTGCAGAATCAAAAACTTCAAACAAACTTGAGCACAATACACTAAAACCCTAGAATACAAGCCCAAACACTAAACTAAACAACACTTACTAAAGGTTTAACTAATGAGTTAGTACTACAACCTTTGTAGAAGTTCCTTCGGGTCTTGAAAGGTTCACTCCTCAAGCTCCTAAGGTTGATGGAATGACCTCTCGTAGTCGAATTCCCGCGTCAAAGACGATCCACCCAAGGATGTCGATTCAAGTGATGGTTTCAACGAAGCAACTAAAGATCGAGTCTTTCTAGGACAAGATGCTTAGAGTGTGTAGTTTATAAACAAGATGTTCTCTTTTTATTCCTTAAGAAATCTAGTGAGCATGTGAGAAAGAAGAAGAAGGAGATGACAACTAAAGAAAATATCAACCATTGATAAAATCCTACACTCTCACTCATTCTTATCTCTTCATACCAAAAACAAAAGAATTGAGTGAGTAGGTTATGACTCACTAGTGTGAGTCACAAGCCCACACAACTCTAGAAGAGGTGAGCATACGAAAGAGTGTAGAGAGAGGCCACCTCACCATGATATACATACACATACAAATGCTTGTATGTATGTAATCAAGTATATTGAACCCGTATTTATAATAAATACATATACCGTATTTCTACCAAAATACGAATCCCGTATTTGTACAGAATATACAAAATACGCGTATTAATATTTAGAAAGAAATACATGTATTTGTATCAAAGCACAAAAACTTGTATTTATACAAATACACATATTCGTGTTAAAATACAAATACCCAAAAGATTGCAATATAATACTAGCATCAAAACAAGCTGTCTTTCAAACCTGCTGGTACTACTAAACCGTCCGATTAAAGCATGTGTATAAATACACATGTTCAATCGAACACCCGAGCATATCGAAATACACAAACTACACCGTTTCGCCAAAACGGGAAAACCCTTTATGTGGGACTCTAAAGACTCGAAAATATTCTGGCTATGGGTTTAACCACAAGCACGTCGATAGCACTAGCTGTACTTAACGGCTATCCAGGTATCTATCGAAAGGAAGATCGACAAGATAACTCGTTCGAAAACCCTACTGAGCCTATAGGTGACATTCTCCATACAGTCCGGTCTCTTCGTCAAAGATTATCGCATATCGGGCTTAAGGAAGGGTAAATGTCAGACCCCTAATAGCGTGAAGAGTCGTGTCAGTGTGTAATACAATATAACCTGAGAAACTATTGGTGTACCTACCAGTAAATCTCACTTGCCCTGGCTAGGGACCTATAGTATTGGCCAACCGTACACGGTGTGATATCAACTCCCAATACCGGGAAAGACGAATCCCTTCTATCACCTACCGCCTCTAAGTGCTTCGGGTCTGCACCCAACCACTACCTGTTTGCATGACTCTTTAAAGTTGTGGTAGGGTAGTAATCTAAGTATAGTGGGAACACACTTGAGACGAATAGTGATGTCGAGTCAACAGACAAACCTATACTCATGTCACCGGAGAACTTCTATTCGACGATAGGTATAATACTAACTAGCAGTTCCTAACGAGTCTGTCCAGTGAAACTCATAACCTAATGATCACTTGTATACTATCTTTGGTACCGTATACCAATGGCTGCGGGACAGGCCATCTCCCCTGATGGGGGATAAGAAATGTATACACTAGTTTACTCTGGAGTATCGATACACAGTCTCGATAATTCTACGACTAGGGACAAGTTTAAGGATGTGCGTATAGACAACCCAGCCCCCACTAGTGTGATTGCTATCACAACGCTAGTAGTCAAGCAAAGATCCCAAGGGCTCTATCAATATGCATTAGCGATACGTTAAAAGAACTATATACACATGTTAAGATAGATACAAACCAGATAGCATAATATCATATTGAGTAAGACTGTTATATATATGTATATATCCTAAGCTTTTAAAATGTAATATATAATCATGTACTATACAATAATGCTCTCTAGGGCATATATCACTAACACAATTATCATGATTACATATTGGAAATAAAATTTGACTTTTTTTCTCTTCCAATGGTCCATCAACGAATATATTGAAGGAGGAGGATTCAATTCTAGGCACACCGTAACCGCTCGGCCCCTTTTTGGATTCATTAACATGCATGTTTTGTATTGGTGCATGTTATCATTTGATGACCATATTATTATAATATAAAGTATACAAAATAGTGTATTTGGGAATACCATGAACCACGGTGAAAGGATCGCCACTTTCTTTGCAAGGTTTGTTTTTATGGAATCCAGCCGTCTGTTTTTCCTTGTTATGAAGGCATCAATAAGAACATCAGTAACAGTCAAATCTCGTAATAAGTTGAGTATATCCAACCGGGATAAATCACGATACACAGATCGGGGACCCCATATCTTCGTTGTGTTCATATCCAACTTTTTAAAATCCTCTAGCACGATCCTCACTGTAGAAGGCATTTTGTCCAAACCAATGATTTTGAGGTCCACCTTGAATCCGCTTCCATCTTTACGAACTAAGGCTGGCATAACTGCAAAGGCAATATGGATTATTGAACATAGGAAGTCCCACATAGAGTGCTTTTTAGTTCCACTTAGAAGAACAAATTTCCCCACTTAAAGTACTTTTTAGTTCCACTAAACAATGAAAAATCACAAAAACAGAGAGTGCCACTTTGAAAAACATAAAGTACCAGTGTTTATGAGAAAAAATATATATTTACCTCTTCCGACATTCGCTCTTTCCTGTGGTACGTTCACATAACTGTCTGCTTCATTAGTGTGGTTCCTGCCTCCTCCAAGGTCTTCTTAGGCCCTGAAGTCTTTTCGGGAGCATCTTCTATGATGATGGCAAGTTCCTTTGCGCGCTTTTTGGATAATCATTGTTCAAGAATTCTTGTGCTCCCTTGCTTCTTACAAATGAGGGTTGGCCAGTATTTGTCAACTGTGGTTGCCGTCTCCAATCTCTTAGGCTTACTGCTGGGTATGTCAACCACCAAGGATTTAGATTGGAGTAACCTATATGATCTTCGGATCGTCTCCTCCGACACTGCTTCTTCAATGACATCCTCATCAACCATTGTCGATTTTGGAGGCCTTTTCTCCCTTAACGAGTTCTCTCTGTTGGCAGACCATACCCTCAGCATATTCCGGCACTATTTCCTCCACCTCCCTTTTTGATTCCTCGGCTTCGCCGCCTCATCTTCGTCCATCCAAATCGCCGACTCCTTCACTGCATCGTCAGCAATCTGATTGACAATCGCGTCAAGTTCTGAATTAAAAACGGTGAGGTTCTCATTGACTTCTGCCGTATCCGGACTTTCTTCTTTATATTTTGGTACATCGTTACGGTCATATTCATTGCCATCTTCTTCTTGGCACTCGCCTTCTTTTCCCTCTTTTGTTGTTCCCTCTTCTGCTTTTCCCTTCTTAAGTTCTTCAATAGAGGGTCCAACATCTACAAAATTCTCAATCATTCTTCACGAACAGACGCTCGCGTAGGCACATGATCTCGTCCTTGAAGCGGAGGACCGAAGCTTCATGTAGGAGGGTTAGAGCTGTTAGAGCGCCCTTCATAAGCGCATATTTATTCCTATAATACTTTACCTATTCAGCAATAGGTAGTTCAGTCGCCACCTCATCGAGCAATTCTTTATTTACAACTTCTTTCAAAATGTCCTCCTTGTTCTTTATCTTCTTCAGGTCCTCCTGACCTTCAACGCTAACAAAAGCATGGGCCACCGGACTACGAGCATCCACATGTCCTGGTCCAGCTGGTTTGGGACCAATCTTTGTTTTCTTCTCCTAGGCATATCTGACAAAATCCACGCCCATCAATTTAGGTGCCAATTGGCTCATTTTCCCATCGAATCGAGAATGCCTAAACGATGCAATTGAAGACCAATGCTATATCGGCAACCTGCTTGGATCAACGAATTTAGGCTGCCTCAATCCAGTCCTTTCAAAATACCATAGCTGAAAGATAAAAGATCACACATGTTTGTGAGTATCCTTGAAAATGTAGTGTTTCCAAGTGGTACTAAATAGTTCCTAGGCAGAACTAAAAATTTGCAAAGTAGCACTATTGTCTAACCATGTGGAACTATTTGATTACCAAATGGTACTATTATTAGCTGTCTACGAGGGACTATTTTTAATACTATGTGGATCTTTCTGCATACTAAATGAGACTTCCTGATTTTTGAGTGGGACTTTCTGATTTATGAGTGGGTCTTTCTGCATACTAAATGTGAATAATCTTACTTGTTTTCTGAGTACCCTTGTAAATACTAGTGTTTCCAATTGGTAATAATATGTTTAATTTTATGGTTAAATTTATAGAAATTTGTAAGTATCCTTTAATTTTATCCACTTGGGCCGACATAAAGTCCCACTTGGTAATAATGGAGTTCCACTTTTAAAAAGGAAAGTCGTAGTTCACAAATAATTTACATCAAGCAGAACTTGACCCAACGGCGTAACCCTTGTTTCGTTTCTTTTTTCAACCCTTCGCATTAAATACGAGTGAACAGCTTGAGCCCAGTTCACATTGTTGATAACCTCATTCTTCGTGAGGTACCTAAAGAAGGATAAAGGAATTGTATCGCCTGGTGGTGGTAGCCAAATCATTTAAGCTGGTAGACAATGATCAGCTTCGCCAGGTCATCAAATAATTAAGGGTTTTCTTTTCGTTTCACCACCCCTATAAGCTCCTTGATTTGCTTTTGTAAGAATTTACAGCCATTCTTGTTGTGTGGCTTCTTATCGATGTATTTGTCCCAAAACGGCGTCTTTACTCTCTTGCCTGAAGCATATGTCTCCTTGGTCTTCGACAGCCATCTGTGATTAGAAACCTAATCAACGTCGAGTGTATGAAATTCATCTTTTATTAGGAACATCCTGAACGGTTTATCATAACAAGAGATCAGCATATCTATAACTGGTCTATCCTGGGCCAGCGAGGAATTGCCAAGTAATGCCCAAAGGGAGCACTTAACAGTGGATTTACTGTTTCACTGGGCAATTCCAACTTGATCTCCTACATAAAATCTCTGTATTCGATGATGTGCGAAGTAGTCCCAAGTTTCGTACCCTTCATTCTGCAAGATTATTTAAGAATTGGAAATCAGAAAGTTACAATGTATACATACAGATTACAAATCACAGGTTATAAGTATCCATACAAAGAATTAAAATGAATTTACAGCAATTAAGACATACATACTTTGAATTTAACCTTTTCACCTCTGGTCCTTTCAATTTGCTGGATTTTCCACATGATTCGAAATATGAATCAGAGCTGGGAAGTGTAGAAAGATTAGGTTTTCGCTGCTAGTAGGAACATGTACCAAATCAGAGTAATAAATAGCATTAGGGTTAGGATTAGGACTGAGAATGGGCTAAGGATCATCATCTCGAGTGTGTTTTGGGTCATTGTTGTGATGACCCAGCACTAGGGTTCAAGTTAGGGCCCAAAAAACCAAGTTGGGGTGTTAAAAAAGATAGGGAGAGAGAAAGCCTATAGAGAGAGAGAGAGTCGGAGCAGGTAAAGTTGAGGAAGAGCAAAGGAGAAGCAGAGAGAGCGTATGAAGTCAAATGAATTTAAAACATTCAAATGAATTCACTAATTGGGACCTTCTGTGTATAAGTGAGACATTATTGTGCTTGTATTGATGGTATGCATGTTTGATTAAAGATTAATATATCGTTCACAACATTTTTTCCATTATTTTTATTTTTAATCATATTTCTTAATTTTCTGATTAGGAAATTTTTTAATATAATTATTTGAATTTAATAACTATAACGGTAAATTCTCAAGATCCGAGTATATAAATTCAATTTCAACCTTACGTATATGTTTTACAATATATAAATAGGTTACGTATAAAAAATTACTTGATTTGACGACCATCTGTTCCTTGATCATGAACTTACAAAATTAACGCATAAAGAAAAATTCATCTTACAAGCTTATGATCGAGGCCCAAATGAACTTCAGAAAATTTGAATTTTTTTATTTAAGCTATTTTATTATCATATATCACATCGATACGGTTGAATTTTTTTTTTAAAAAATACCTATATAGAACCCACAGTTCAACCTTAACTAATGCATAGAAGCCTTAATAGTTTTACATGTTATCTAACCGATCAAGGTTGAACCGTGAGTCATAAAAATGTATTTTTCTTTTTAATTTAGACCGTAACGATTTGATATATGGTGATAAAATAGCCTAAATAAAAAAATCAAATTTTTTGAAGTTTATCCAGCCTCTTTCATAAGGATCAAAGATTATTTGTTCTTTGTGTATTAGTTTTGTAAGTTCATGATCAAGGAATAGATAGTCGTCAAACCAGATAATTTTTAGCATGTAACCTATTTATGTATTGTAAAATATATCCGTAAGGTTGAAATTGAATTTTTGTACTCGGATATTGAGAATTTACCCCTTATAGTTATTAAATTCAAATAATTATATTTAAAAAAATTATGAACAAAAACAAAATTATAGCTGTACGGATGCGATCCACGATGTTAACATAACTTACAAAAAAAATCAGATAATTTGAAGACCATCTGTTCCTCAACCATGAACTCACAAAATTAATACACAAAGAAAAAAATCATCTTAAAAGCTTATGATCGAGGCCCGAATGAACTTCAGAAAATTTGAATTTTTTTATTTAAACTATTTTATCATCATATATCAAATCGGTACGGTTGAATTTTTTAAAAAAAATATCTATATATGACTCTCAGTTCAACCTTAACTAGTGCATATTTATATATAATCTAACCAATCAAGGTTGAATAATGAGTCATAAACAAGTATTTTTCTTTTTAATTTGAACCATACCGATTTGATATATGGTAATAAAATAGGCTAAATAAAAAAATTCAAATTTTTTGAAGTTCATCTAGGCCTCCTTCATAAACTTCTAAGATTATTTTTTCTTTATGCATTAATTTTATGAGTTCATGATCAAGGAACAGATGATCGTCAAATCTGGTAATTTTTTGTATGTAACTTATTCATTTATTTTAAAATAAATCCGTAAGGTTGAAATTGAATTTCTGTAATCGGATCTTGAGAATTTACCCGTTATAGTTATTAAATTCAAATAATTAGATCAAAAAATTTATGAACAAAAACAAAATTACAATCATACGTATGCGATCTACGATTTTTGTAAGTCCACGTTACCCACCCCGGTGCTTACGGGGAGGCGGAATAGGTAAAAATCAAATTTTTAACTCAAGGTAACATGGTCTAAAACTTGAGGATTTTTGCCAAACCATTGCTAACAAACAACAAGAGGTTCTATCTACTATGCTTAGGAGATTATACCTCATGCAACAAGTCCTTCTGGTCTTCTTTCCGCTGTCCTCCTCGTCCATGCAAGCTCCGAGGATCGATCCGGATCTTGGTCACCTCCGCGGCCTCCTAGAGTCGAAGACGATCCACCTGAGAGTCTGTAATTCGAGCTCCACCTCAAGCCGAGGTAACTAAGGCAACATGTTTGCTATTCTTGAAGTCCTAGGTGGTGTAGAAGATGATGGTGGATTTGTTTGTCTATTTTGTTTCTATTTTTCTCAACACATGAGAGCTATAGAAAAAATCAAGAGAGGAAGAAGAAGGAGGAACCATGGGAGCTCTCACTTGAAGAGAGAGAATGAGAAGAAAAATAATGATCCATTTGCAAAATAATTACTAATCTCTTATCATGATAAAGTGTGATGGTTATATTGATTTGACCATTATCATCTCAAATCAAATCCAAAGCCAAAAGCAAAAGAAGGATCTAGTGCTCTCAAGAAAAGTCCAAGTCAACAATGGTCAACTAGGTCAAATGGTCAAACATGGTCAAATAGTCAAAGCAATTAGCCATAACACAATTATCATTAAAAAGATTAGTAAATATTTTCCTCACCTCATAATGGTTTTGACTGAACCAACGGTCAAAACCCTAATGAGGCACCTCCTCCTTCTTCGCTCCTCACAACCGTGCACACACCCGCATCTGCATTCCATAGAATGCGAATGCACAGAAGACAAAACTAATCCATCCATACAATACTAGGATCCGGCTTAAACCAAAGCCCACTAGCATTGTCTGCCCGAACAGCATACGCGCACAAGTGCACGTAAGTGATCGTAACCCTGCCGTAAAACCATACGGTCTCTACACCTTTCGCCCAGTGCAGGGAAACTCTCTGTGTGGGACTCTAAAGACTCGACACTACGCTGGCAGTGGGTTTAACCACAGAACGCAAGCGACACTAGCTGTACGTAACGGTCTCCAGGTAGATGTCGATAAGAAGGCCGATGAGGTAAACCCATCCGAACTCCTACTGAGCCTGAACGTGACAATCGCCGTACAATCCGGTCTGTTTGTCTATGAGTATCGCATGTCGGGCCTAGGGGGCGGTAAACGTCAGACCCCTAATAGCGGTACAAGTCGTGCCGGAGTGTAGCCCAGAACACCCTGAGAAACTACTGGAAACACTACCAGTAATTCTCGCTTGCCTTGGCCAGAGACTTTGTGTAATGGCTCTCGTAAACACAGCGTTATATCAACCCCCTATACCGGGAGAGACGAATCCTATCCAACCGCTACTGCCTCCAAGTGCTTCGGGACTGCACCCAACTACTACCTATTTGCACGACTCCTTTGAGCCATGGTTGGGTAGTAATCAAAGTACAGTAGGAACACACTCGAGGCGAAGTAGCAGTGTCAAGTCGATGGACTAAGCTGTACTCCTGTCACCTGGGAACTGTTATCTGACGA
This sequence comes from Agapanthus africanus, assembly GCA_030015575.1. NCBI lineage: Eukaryota > Viridiplantae > Streptophyta > Magnoliopsida > Asparagales > Amaryllidaceae > Agapanthus > Agapanthus africanus. Next base: position 399,386,298 of record CM057339.1, read on the forward strand.
TAGGTATAGTACCAACCAACAGTTCCCGACGAATCCTGTCCAGTGTACTCGTAACCTAACGAGCACCCGCATACTATTTCCAGTACGACGTACTGCTGGCTGTGGGACAAACCATCTCCAAACCATCTCCCCTGCTGGGATGAGAAGCGCATACGCTAGTCTACTCCGGAGTATCGATGCCCCGTCTCGATAATCCTACGACTAGGGACCTCTATAAGGATGTGCTTGTAGATTACCCAGCCCCCACTAGTGTGACTGCCATCACAACGCTGGTAATCAAGCAAAGAACCTAAGGGCTCCACTAATATGTATAAGCGATATGCTAAAAGAAACACATGCACATATTTAAGCAGAAACAAACCAAGTAGCATACTACCATTTTGAGCAAGATTGTCTATACAACTGTGAATATCCAAAGTTTCCATTAAATAATATACAAACTAGTATGATACAATAATGGACTCTAGGGCATATACACTAACAATTTTAACATAGCTTACACAAAAAAATCAAATAACTTGAAGACCGTCTTTTCCTCGATCATGAACTCACAAAATTATTGCACAAAGAAAAATTCATTTTAAAAGCTTATGATCGAGTCCCTGAACTTCAGAAAATTTGAATTTTTTATTTAACCTATTTTATCACTATATATCAAATCAGTACGGTTGAATTTTAAAAAAAAAATATCTATATAGGACTCACAGTTCAACCTTAACTAGTGTATAACAGCTTTGATAGTTTTATATGTTATCTAACCAATCAAGGTTGAACTGTGAGTTATAAATATGTATTTTTATTTTTAATTTGAACCATACCGATTTAATATATGGTGATAATATATCTGAAATAAAAAAATTCAAATTTTTTGAAGTTCAACTGGGCCTCTATCATAATCTTCTAAGATAATTTTTTCTTTATGTATTAATTTTATGAGTTCATTATCAAGGAACAGAACGCCGTAAAATCAGGTAATTTTTGGTACGTAACCTATTTATGTATTGTAAAATATATTCGTAAGGTTGAAATTGAATTTCTGTACTCAGATCTTGAGAATTTACCCATTATAGTTATTAAATTCAAATAATTATATTAAAAAATTTACGAACAAAAACAAAATTAGATCCGTATGGATGAGATCTACAATATTAACATAGCTTACACAAAACGATCAAATAATTTGAAGATCATCTGTTCCTCGATCATTAACTCACAAAATTAATACACAAAGAAAAATTCATCTTAAAAGCTTAATTATGGTCGAAGCCTATATGAACTTCAGAAATTTTGAATTTTTTTATTTAAGCTATTTTATTATCATATATCAAATTGGTATGGTTCAAATTAAAAAGAAAAATCCGAGGTTACGACTCACAGTTCAAATCAGGTAACTTTTTTTTACGTAACCTATTTATCTATTGTAAGACATATCCATAAGGATACAATTGAATTTCTATACACGAATATTGAGAATTTAGCCGTTATAGTTATTAAATTCAAATAATTATATTAAAAATGTCCTATACCACGGAGGTATAACATAAACAATGTATGACGTATAGCGGAAATCAAGAAGCGTAGCATAACTAATAAGATAAATAAAGTGCGGGCCAATGACATGTAAAGTGAGCATAGCGTAAAAGAACAATAAATAGGTAATTATTTTGAATATTCCCATTTATAAGTTTTTAAGGTAGAACGCAACGAGTTGTTTGAAAATAAAGAGACCACAATGTTTTTAACACTTATATATTTATCCTTTTTAAAATCCAAGTAGCATGTTCTTGTTGGGGTAAAAAATTACATCCCGGTTGACCAAGTCAAAGTCAACCTTAAGCCAAGTTGGCTCAAGCCCGAACCTAAGTCCAAGCAAGTGGGCCCATGTCCAGGTCGAGCCCAACCATGAAGAGGCTGGCCTCCCATACTAAAGGAATAATTGTTAAAGCATAAATAGGTTTAATGTAATTTTTATGAATAAATGTAATAAAATGGGTAACAAACCCAAATTATGTAAAAGCCCATAACTTATGTGCAAAAGGAAAAAAGCACACGGCATGCGAAAAGCACATGTGCCATTTTGAAAAGCCTAAGTCATATGTAAAATGTAAAACCTGTATAAGACATCATGATGAATGATAACAAACAAAATTCTTCCCATATTTTTTTAGGGTTCTGTGCCTCCTTCTTCTCCCTCAAGGTTCTAAACCTTCCTTTTTTGAATTAAATTAAGAGTTTAACTCTTTTTTCCTAAAAAGAAACAGTTTTTCACCATAAAACCCTTGAAGAGGAGTTCAAATCTCCCAGCAAATCTCTAAAAGAGGAGATTTTTAATTCCCACCACCCTCTTTCTCCAAGATCCAACCAATAGAGAAAAGGAAAAAGGGGATCCATCTCACAACATCCCACTTTAGGAAGATCCAAGACTTAAGAGAGGATCCAGGGCTCAAGGGAGAAGAAAGGGGTCCCCTTTCATTATCTTCGAAATCTTTTGGGAGTTTAACTCCAGAACAAGAATCTCTTCTTTAGGAGTTTAACTCCAAACCAATCTTTGAGGTGTTCAACTCCAAGATCCAAATTCTCAAAAGAGTTTAACCTTAAAATCCAGATCTTTTAGGAGTTTAACTCCACAAAAAAGATCCATTTTAGGAGTTTAACTCCAAAAGTCATTCAGGAGTTCAACTCCTAGTTTAGGGGCTTAGCCCATTTTTCGTGGGCACCCAGCGCCCACACGCAGGGCGTATGATCCTCTGGTGCCCAGCGCTCACACGTTATGCACATGAACCGCTGGTGCCCAAGCCCCCGCGTGCGGGATGCGTGACCCGCTGGCGTCTATCGCTCGCTTGCGGCATGTGGCCCGTTGGCGCCCAGTGCCCACACGCTATGTACGTGGCCTGTTGCAGCCCAGCGCCCACGCGTCATCTCACGCGTCCTTAGGACGCTCCTCACCCCTCTTTTTTCCTACGTACTCCACACTCAAAATGCATCTCCCGTTAGAAAAAATTTCTAAAGGGTGCTGCCCAGCGTCCTGCAAGGACGCTGCTAGCCCCCTTGACCCCCAGCCCTCTATCCGGATAGTGGGACCCCCATAAACTCTGCGAGGTCCCCGATATGCCCAAAACCACTCAAGACACACACATGCACGCACACTGCACATTGAGTTCGCATGACCAGTTTGACCGGTCAATCGGAGGTTCCTCCGCTCCAAAGGAAAGGGATAATTAACGGCAACTTAGTTCGTGGTTACCGGAGATTTGGATCCTCATAATAAATAAACCCTGTCCTACCCTAGACAGGGGGAATCTGTTATGCGCCTAACAAGCGCGCGCATTCCCTTATCAATGTGGTGACGAAAAACACCCTGCATATTCTGGCATGCCCGGTAGGGCGTTCTCTCCCCTCCTATATTTTGGGTCAAGGATTCATGTGATCTCAATTAATATATATTGATTGTTTGTATTGAAATTCTATTCCTTTCCGCAGATTAACAACTTTTGATCTTAATTTTTGGACGCAACAAAGATGTCTCCAAAGAAAAGCTTAACTCTCGACACAACTCCTATCTCCTACACGATGAAGATGGACATTAGGATGGTCCTCCTGGCCAGTCTCGGGAGACAATAGGAGGAGTCGCTGCTACAGTTCGGCTCTATTATGTTCATGCCAGGTAACAATATCCTAGCTCCTCAAGCTCTGGTAACAGACAAACCGGCCTCGAATGGCAGGATGCCAAATGTGGTAGTTTCGAGGGCGACCCAACCTAAACGCAAGTCGGTATTCGAACGTCTCTCCTTGGCCCCAGCCAGGGACAAAGCCGTCGGAATGAAAGAAGTCGCCAAACGTTGCGGGCAAGCTCAGGAGATACCTTCGATGAGTGCGCAACCAGATGTCTTTTCAAGGCTCTCTACCAGCCGACCCATGGCGGCTTCCCGAAGAGAAGAAGCCCGCTAGGCACTTAAAACAGAAAAGCTAAGGCAGAAGCGGCTCAGGTATAGAGCCAAAAAAAAGGGCGCGGACTACGGCTATGCTGGATTTTTTGAAGTTCCAAAAGCCGAATTATCCCGGAAAGATGACTGTCTCGGACGTAAAAATCCGCAACTCTTTTGAACCTCTGAGATGGGTCAAGAGAAACTCTATTACTGTAAAGATGAAAAGGACAGAAATTTGTATAGTGCTGCGAAGGGATGTGTCTAAAACCTGACATCGTCTCTTCAAGCATTTATCGGGCACTCCGTGCAGCGTCAAAGTAGTGGGGCAAGGCCTAAAAAGAAGCGCCAGCGCCACTCGATAACCCTTTCAGGCCGACTGTCTTCAGTCGATTGTCCTTTCTTGAAGCGGAAGGGCCACGACAACGGTTCGCAAAACCAGCTGCCGAAAGCAAAAGGATGGCTAGCTATGTTGTCTACACGATCTACATGGTGGGTACGCACCCTAGTAACAACCTTCGTAGCAAAAGCAAGGATGATGCCACCATATCACAACCCAATCTGGCTTGAATGTGACGGCCCCTTCCCAGGATCAGCCTCCTCTGCAGGATGATGAAAATCCTCTCAATGATGCCGATAGGAAGAAGGAACCCTCAGTCCACGTGGAATCAAGTTTGGACAGCGAATAAGAGCCTACCCTTCGCCCTCGGACTGTAGAATAGGAGCTCCTCCAAGAGCTCCGAAAACAACTTCGAAGCAAAGATAAAGAGATGGCCAAGCTATACTCTAAAATTGACGACTTGACGAACATCGAGATGCATCTCACGATTCAAGTTGCTCGGGTGCCCTCCTATCAAACACAAGTCTCTACTCATGAGCTATGTGATAACGACCCAAAGCGACCGATGCATGTCCTATTAGGTCTGAAAATGGGCGAGCTACACGAAGGCCGACCGTATTCCGTTTCTGGGGAAGCTTTGGCCCCAGATGTTGCTATTCTGCTGACGCAAAATCGAATAATGGATTTGGTCACCAACAAAATTAAAACATTCATGGCCAAAGCTGAGGCTCAGAAAGACATTGGCAGTAGTAGGAGGCCGTAACCTGAACAGTATGACCCGATCGAGTTCTCTAGCGGTTACGTAATCCCCAAATTTAGGAGATTCAACAGGACGAGAAATGCGAATCAGCATGTTGCCCACTTTAAAGCATCATGTGGGAATACAAGGGGCAATGATGTGCTTCTTCTCCGTCAGTTTGTCAACAGCCTAATTGGTGTCGCTTTCGACGGGTACGCGAGCATACCAGATGAAAGGTTACGCTAGCGCCCTGACCTACTATCGTGGCAAAATACGGAACAAAAATATTTCAACGAATTGAAACTTGGTGCTAGAATAACCTTAAACCGCATCTACCATAAACCTAACTAGCAACTAGAGAAGTTATCTACTATGAAGAGAGTTATACCAAGAGGCTCAAGTCTTTCGGGTCTTCACTCATCTCCATTAGTATGCTCCTAGTGACCTCCATGATCGAGCTTGATCGATGGCTCCTTGCGTCAAAGATGATCCACCCGAGAGTGTCTACTTTGGGTTCCTACCTTTAAACTAAGGTAACTGGGTTACTTGGTTTGCTAATCTAAATAACCTAGGTGATGTAGAGAGTGATGATGGAATGTTTTGTCTCAAGAACCCTAGGTTTATCAACACATGAGACTATTAGGGTTTGAGGTAAAAGATGAGAAGCTTGGAGGAGATGAGAGAGTTGTAAATAGCAACATAAGAAAACTTAAGTGAAGAATGGCTAAGACTTGTGACTAATAAAGCAAGCATGCCAAAGATAATAATATAAAATTATCTCCACCACAAAATATCTAGATATTTTGTGCAAAATATCTAGATATTTTGTGCAAAATATCTAGATATTTTGTGCAAAATATCTAGATGCCACCTTGCCTCAATAGTAACCTATGACTCACGAAGTGAGTCAACAAGTAGCCATGGTCCACTTAAGAAAAGTCAACACCTCATACCTCCACCTTATTAACCATTTAACTAAATGGTTAAAACAAATAATGAGGTTTCTTCTTCTAAAAGCACTCTTGTAACAAATTACAAGAATACCCCTCACCGTATATACATACCCGTATCCGTATTCCGAAAAATACGAATACAAAAGCGATAAAATAATCCAACAATATAATACTATGATCCAGCTTAAACCAAAGCCCACTAGTATTATCCTCCCGAACATTATGCGTGCATAAGTACACGTATGTGATCGAACCATGCCGTAAAACCATACGACCTTTACATCGTTTCGCCCGAAGCAGGGAAACCCTCTGTGTGGGACTCTAAAGACTCGACAATACGCTGTCAATAGGTTTAACCATAAGTACGTCAGCGACACTAGCTGTATGTAATGGCTACCCAGATACCTGTCGAAAAGGAAGCCAACGAGCTAACTCATCCAGATCCCTACTGAGCCTATCCGTGACAATATCCGAACAGTCCGGTCTCTTCGTCTAAGAATATCGCATACCGGGTCTAGGGGGTAGTATACGTCAGACCATAATAACCCGATAATTTATGCTGATGTGGCTCAGGACCAATCCGACAAACTACTGATCAACCTATCGGTAAATCCCAATTGCCTTGGCCAGGGTCTTGTGGCCCTGACTGATCGAACACAGTGCAATATCAACTCCCAATACCGGGAGAGACGAATCCCTGACAATCACTCACTGCCTCTATATGGCTCGGGACTATACCCTGTTAGATATGTATGCCCTAGAGGCCTGTATTTTATAGGCTGCTAGGCATGTATATGTACAGAAACAATCTTTGCTCGAAATGATAATATGCTATCTGGTTTATCTTCATCTTAACGTGTGATGTGTTGTATTTCATATCTTATATACAAGTTGATGAAGCCCTTAGGATTATGCTTGACTACCAGGATTATGATGTAGATCATAGTAGTGGGGCCTGGGCAGTCTAAAATCATATCCTTTAATAGTTCCTAGTCAAGGGTATATCGAGACAGGGCATCGATATTACCAGAGTAGACTAGTATGTACGTTTCTTGACCCTGGGGGCGATGGTTGATCCCACAACCATTGGTGTTTGACATCAAAGATTGTACACATGTGCTCATTGGAGAATAGGTAAACCGAACAGGACTCGCTGAGAACTCCTAGATGGTATATATACCTATTGTGAGATAGCAGTTCTCTGGTGACACTTTTACAGGTTAGTCTGTAGACCCGAGATCGTCATAGTGTCTTGTGTGATTCCCACTGTGCTTTGATTTCCTCCCTACCATGGCTCTACTGAGTCGTGCAAACAGGTGGATTTTGGGTATAGTCACGAATCACATGGAGGCGGTGAGCGATAGGAGGGGTTTCGTCTTGATGTCGCGCTATGCTTGATCGGCCATAACAGCAAATCCCTGGTCAGGGTTGTCGAGATTTACTGATAAGAGTTATCAGTAGTTTCTCGAACCGTTATGAGCCATACATCAGCATGACTTATAAAGTTACTGGGGTCTGACATTTACCACCCCTAGACTTCATACGCGACGTATCAGACGATGAGACCGGGCTGTACGGTAAGTGTTGCTTATAGGCTCGTTAGGGTTGGGATCTCGTTGGCCACCTTTTTCGTCATGTACCTGGGTAGCTGTTATGCACAACTAGTGCCGCTGACGTGCTTGTGGTTAAACCCACTGCCAGCGTACCGTCGAGTCTTTAGAGTCCCACACAGAGGGTTCCTGGTTCAGGCAAAAGATGTAGATGCCGTAAGTTGTTACGGCAGGGTTTCGATCATGTTCGTGTACTGGCTACACGAATGATGATCGGAAGGATAATACTGGTAGGCTTTGTTTTAAGCCGGATACCGATATTATATTATTGGATTATTGGTATCTCATTGTATTCATATTTTTCGGAATACGAATACGGGTATACTTATACGGTATAGGGTGAGGGGCATTCTTGTAATTATACAAGGATGGCTTCTAGAAGGAGACACCTCATAAATGGATTTTTATTTTATGAAAATAAAAATATGAGGTGGAATTTGGAGACTTATCAAAGCATGGATGAAGGAATTGCTCATTTTATTTTTAATTCATTTGGGGTTACTATTGAAGTATGGTGCATTAGTTTTGATAAAAATAATGCATACTTCAATAATTTTCTATGAGCCATATCATTTTGTGTATGCTTCATTTTCTCTTATTATCACTCTCATCTTCTCTCTCCAAGTTATCTCTTCTTCTTCCTCTAACCTAAACACTCACATGTGTTGTGATCCATAGGTTAAGAGACCAAAATAATCCACTACACATTCTCTACATCATCTAAGTAGTCATTTCTAGCACACTTGATTTCTTAGTTAACTCTTGTGACGTGTTTGAAGCTTGTTCCAAAGCTCTCGGGTGGATCATCTACATCTTGAAGGTGACCGGAGATCGAGGTTGTTGCAACCATCTAAGGATCCTAGGAGTCGCATCTGAAAGAAGACTCAAAGGACCGATTTCTAGGTTATAACCCCCTATCATAGTAGGTAACAACTCTAGATAGGGTTTCTGGTTATGTTTTAGTACAAGATCTAGGGTTTAGAGTGGGTGTTGCATGCAAGAAAATTTTCGTTTGCCACTTTCACCTCCTCACAAGAGTTGTGATGGTGTGCAACATCCACTAACATGATATCAGAGACTAACTAAACCATAACTAGCTTGTTAGAAAATTGTTAGAACTTCGATCGACAGATTTTTTCTCGAAACCATGTTTTCTGTCCATGCTTGCTATCGATTTTTTAAAGTGTTCAAAAAATCTTTTAATAGGCCTTAGAAATACAAGCAGGGAATTTTAACACGCCTAAAGAAAAACGAGCTCCCAACTCGCCAAGAACGCCGCAGAACCGCGGCCAAACTCTGTGTTTGGTCGCCGTTCTGCGGCCGAGTCATGGCCGAGTCGACTCGTTTTTCTCTATTTTGTCTATTATATGAAAATATGGTTTCTGGGATGTTCCGATTCTACACAAAGGTGTTTGTGTATTGGATTGTGCAAATTGTTGACACGGTTTAAGATAATCGATCGAAATTCTAAGTGTTTGGCTAATCGAGTTTGCTATTTTTGATATGTGTTTGAAATGTCCGCTAATTGCTATATGTCGATTAGTGGGGGTTGCACATATGTATATCATGTGATGGTATGTGTATATGAATATGTTGGATCGTCGTGGATGAATAGCCGGGGGATGTGAGAAGAGTGTTTTTCTTTTCTTTCACTCATGTAATTTGTAAAATTGATGTAATATTATTTTGCGTGGCACATCCGGGTTGAGGTTGTAGCCACCGATGTATTATTTCTTTTTACTATTTTTGATCCTAGGATAGACCCAAGGTGGGGTGAACAAACTATCGGGTTCTCGAAGTGCTGAGTGGCCTACTTATTTTATTGTGGGAGGTTGCTCCGCTTCGGAAATTTGGCGGGTAGTTTGCCGCACCTATAGGGGTCTAGGATAGGGTTTGGCTATTCATCACGACCGTGGAATCCGCCTTTCGTTAAGGGCTTGAACGAAATACGAAAATTCTAGTATATCCAATGTATTCATTTGTGATCTGGAATGTTTATAAATGCGTGCGACGAATGGCTATATATATGATATATATTAAACGTTGCTTATGTTTTGCACCCGTGCTAGTCCATCCCCCGCTCTGCCGTTAGTTAAGTAACCTTACGGCGCATGACGGGGCCCCGTGGCGAATGCGGATGACATAAGCGTACGTTCTATTTTCGTTTCTTTTCTGTGATGTTTAGGAAACGTAAATGATGGGACAACATTAATGTGATTAATGTTGAGAAAAAGAAACCTATAGATGTTGTAGAATCGAACTTTTTAAAAAGGGTAACTCTAGTTTTTGCATTGCATAGTGGTATTCCTTGATGAATATCTAGCACCTCATTCGATGAGGAAAAGGCTGAGATCCCTTCACCGGGAGTGACCCCTTTAGCGAAACTAGCAAATGTTATAAAGCACTCGTTTTGTTTTTATAGTTGATCTAATTTTTTCTTTGCATCGTGGTATTCCTTAATGAATATCCCGCACCTCACTCGATGAGAAAAGAGCCGAGATCTCTTCACCGAGAGTGACCTCTTTAGCAAAATTAGAAATATACTGCAAAACCATTCGATTTTTAAAACTGGAGCTTAAACTACTCCTTTCACTTGATTCTACAATGATATCAAGTTCAAAACGTTAAAGGTTTTCATCAAAACCATCCGTTGCCCTCCGCCATTTTAGGAAGCAGAGTACTTAGTATTCGTGCACCATTTGTTGACTATAGTTAAGGCATGGTGTACGGTAGCTAAGTGATGTCTTCTTACAAAGCATATGATGCGATCGATTAGGACATTTATATGACTTTGTTGACCATAGTTAAGGGTCATACGGGTGGGGTCTAAATCAATCACGAAATGGCGGGTAAAACTTGACTAGTGCTTGTGATTTGTTGACCATAGTTAAGGTCATAAGACATTAGGGGTAAAAAACCATATCGGGAATTTCAAGAGTTGAAATTTGCAATGAGATTGTATACCTTCTATTTGATAGTTGGATCCCGATCCCACTGTGAGTAAAATTTACTCCCGGGAGAGTTTTGCACTTTAAAATTAGTTAATACAGTAGGTGTCTAGAAAGGTGTTAACGGAGTTATGCCTCTAAGAAAATGAGGTTTATTTTAATTAGGTCCGCGCGAAAGCACGGGGAATCTCCCTAGGAGTACCGACACTGTCCTGGCCGACCGGTTAGCGAACTTGTAGATTGCAATTAATCTCGGCTAATTTTGCTTTTAAGGTTTGAAGGAAAATTTGATAAAAAGCAGTGGGAGATATCGATTAGATAAGATTAATAACCAATCTAATCATGCAAGTGAAATCGCTGAGTGTCTTCTTTTCTCTTTCCTAATGGCAGATACCTATGATGGGACTAAAGATTTTATTAGACAAAAATAAACTCATGGGACCGAATTACAAAGAATGGCTGAGGAATGTAAATATTGCCCTGACCTATGATAAGGTCACATACGTCCTAACTACTCCAGTCCCTCCTATCCCAGGACCTGATTCTTCAGTTGCGGATAAGGAAATCCGCAAGACATGGGATATAGATTGTGCAACATCTAAATGCCTCACGCTTGCTTTTATGGACAATGAACATCAGAAGAAGTATGAGAAGATGGATGTATAATCTATCTTTCTCCATACAAAGGAGTTGTATGGAGAGCAATCTCGTACTCTCCGATACGAGACATCTCGAAAGTTGTTTCAAATGAGGATGGCTGCTGGCACGTCTGTAGGTTACCATGTATTGAGAATACAGTAGGTCCCATGAGTTTATTTTTGTCTAATAAAATCTTTAGTCCCATCATAGGTATCATGCAAGAGAAATCGCTGAGTGTCTTCTTTTCTCTTTCCTAATGGCAGATACCTATGATGGGACTAAAGATTTTATTAGACAAAAATAAACTCATGGGACCGAATTACAAAGAATGGCTGAGGAATGTAAATATTGCCCTGACCTATGATAAGGTCACATACGTCCTAACTACTCCAGTCCCTCCTATCCCAGGACCTGATTCTTCAGTTGCGGATAAGGAAATCCGCAAGACATGGGATATAGATTGTGCAACATCTAAATGCCTCACGCTTGCTTTTATGGACAATGAACATCAGAATAAGTATGAGAAGATGGATGTATAATCTATCTTTCTCCATACAAAGGAGTTGTATGGAGAGCAATCTCGTACTCTCCGATACGAGACATCTCGAAAGTTGTTTCAAATGAGGATGGCTGCTGGCACGTCTGTAGGTTACCATGTATTGAAGATGATAGGAATTATCAAAGAACTAGAGGATCTGGGATGGACGATGGAGAATGAACAGTATGTTGATATTGTTCAACAGTCTCTCCCCCTGCCTATGCTCAATTCATAGTGAACTTCAACATGCACAATCTGGAGAAGTCACTTCCCGAAATTCTCAATATGTTGAGAAGTGCTGAGAGCATGCTAAAGGTAGCGAAAAATCTCGTTCTAGTTGCTGGGTCATCTTCCTCTTCCGTCCCGAAAGCTAAGTCTAAGGGAAAGAAGAAGAAGAATCCCATCAAACCGAGAGGTAGAGTGACAAAGGCGCTGGGGAAAGACAAGTCAGGGGCTGCTGCATCGGGAAAAGGGGAATGCTTCTACTGCCACAAGACTAAGCACTGGAAGAGAAACTGCATTGGATACCTAGCCGACCTCAAGAAGAAGAAGCATGGTGATGCTTCCACTTCAGGTGTGTTTGTTACAGAAAACTGTTTTTCAATTAACTCTGCTTCCTGGGTATTAGATACCGGGTTAGCATCTCACATCTACAATTGTATGTAGGGGATGAGAAATAGCAAGGTATTGAAGAATGGTGATCACACTCTCCGAGTTGGAAATGGTTCCTCTATACATGTTGTATCAGTGGAGAGTGGGGAGAGTATCACCTTGGTTTGCTGTCGGGTTGTATATTGGTTTTGAACCCATGTTATTTTGTACCTTTGATATTATATAATATTATATCTATATCGTTGTTGGACAATGAAGGATATAATTTTGTGTTACAAAATAATGTTATGAACATTAACCTTAATCAACAGTTGATTGGGTCTGGTACATTAAATAATGGGATATACGTCCTAAATCAACACACAGTTTTCAATATACAACACATAAACAAAAGAAAGATTTCAGACATAAATGAAGCTTTCATTTGGCATTGTAGACTTGGTCATATTAAAGAAACAAGACTAACTAATCTATATAAAGATGGATATTTAAACCCGTTTGAATATAAATCTTATGCGACTTGCCAGTCTTGTATCAAAGGTAAAATGACCAAAACTCCGTTTACAGGACACGGAGAGAGAGAGCTATTGAACTCTTAGGCCTCATACATAGTGATGTATGTGGACCAATGTATACACATGCGAGAGGTGGTTTTTCATACTTCATAACTTTTACTGATGATTTCTCGGGATTCGGACACGTGTTCTTGTTGAAAAATAAGTCCGAAGCCTTCGAAAAATTCAAGGAGTATAAATCTGAAGTAGAAAAATAAACAGGCTTGAGTATCAAGAAACTTCGATCGGATCGAGGAGGTGAGTACCTAAGCACATGGTTTGTAGATTTCCTAAAAAAGAATGGGATTCTCTCTCAGCTCACTCCTCCGTACACACCACAGCACAACGGTGTGTCGGAACGGAGAAATCGTACCCTATTAGATATGATACGGTCAATGATGAGTGATGCCGAGTTACCACTTTCATTCTGGGGGAATGAATTGGAGACTGCAATATATCTAATGAACAGGGTTCCAAAAAAAAACCATGTCTACCACTCCATATGAGATATGGTATGGGAAGAGACCATCTCTTAAACGAGTTAGGATATGGGGTTGTCCGGCTTATGTGAAAAAGAAAAATCCGGACAAACTCGAGACACGATCGGTTTTGTGTAAATTTGTGGGAATCCAAAATATTCGTATGGATATCTTTTCTACCACAAGGAGGAACAAAGGGTGTTTGTTTCTCAGTATGCCACATTTTTAGAAAATGAATTTTTTACAAATGAAACTGTTGGAAATACGGTAGAATTGGAAGAAATTCCAGAACCACAAACAAATACCGATGATTTGGTTGAACCTGATATTTTAATAGAACCCAGTGAAGCTCAGCCACTCCGTAGATCTAGTAGGACTTCTCGCCCACCTGATAGATACTACGGTTTTCTAATTGATGGTGATAGAGAAGATTGCATCATAGATGATGATGATCCTACTAGTTTTCAGCAAGCTATCACGAGTAGTGACTCGGTGAAGTGGCAGGATGCCATGTGATCTAAAATGGAATCCATGCATACCAACAAAGTATGGACTTTGGAGGTTGCACCTTCTGGAGTAAAACCCATAAGGTGCAAGTGGATTTTTAAGAGAAAGATCGGTGTGGATGGTCAGGTGGAGACCTATAAAGCTAGGCTGGTTGTAAAAGGATTTTGTCAAAGACCAGGCTTGGACTATGATGAGACCTTTTCACCAGTCGCAAAGCTTAAATCCATTCGGATCCTGCTTGTTATAGCTTCTCACTACGACTATAAAATCTGGCAGATGGATGTTAAAACGACATTTCTAAATGGTGATTTAGAAGAATGCATTTTTATGGATCAGCCAGAAGGCTTCATTGACAGTGGGAGTAGCCGAAAAGCATGCAGGTTGCTTAAATCCATTTATGAATTGAAGCAGGCATCACAGAGTTGGAACATCTGCTTTGATGATACAATCAAAGATTTTGGTTTTATCAAAAATGTAGATGAACCTTGTATTTATAAAATGATTGTAGGAAGTACTGTAGCATTCCTCGTATTGTACATGGATTCCATTCTCTTGATAAGAAATGATGTTCCTATGCTACAATCGGTCAAACTTTTCTTATCGCAGAGGTTCTCCATGAATGACCTGGGTGATGCCTCATACATTCTGGGAATTAAGATCTATAGAGATAGATCTAAAAGATTGTTGGGATTGTCCCAATTGAGATACATAGACACCATACTAAAGAGGTTTAGTATGGAAGATTCCAAGAGAGGTAATTTACCCGCTTTTCACTAGATCTCTCTCTCCAAAGAGATGTCTCCAAAGACTGATGAGGAGAGGGCTTGCATGAGCATTATACCATATGCTTCGGCAGTAGGATCTATAATGTATGCGATGTTATGTACTCGCCCAAATGTAGCTTATGCACTGAGTGCAATAAGCAGGTATCAATCCAATCCATGGGAGAAACACTGGACTACTGTGAAGAACATTCTGAAGTACTTGCGAAGGACTAAAGAAATGTTCTTAGTGTATGGTAACGGAAATCTCCAAATGGAGGCCTTTACCGATTCCAGCTTCCAGAGCGATAAGGTTGATAGCAAGTCCATCTCGGGGTTTGTATTTACCCTAAATGGAGGGGCGGTATATTGGAAGAGTTCCAAGCAAGATACCGTCGCTGACTCCATAATGGAAGCTGAGTATATTGCTGCTAATGATGCCGCAAAAGAAGCAGTCTGGATGAGGAAATTCTTTTCTGAACTTCAGGTGGTTCCATCCATTGCTAATCCAATACCTTTGTATTGCGATAATAATAGAGCCATGGATTTAGCAAAGGAACCGCGGTCCCATCAAAAATCCAGACATATCTTGAGGCGGTATCATCTCATCAGTGAGATAGTGGATCGCCAAGACATCGAGGTACAGAGAGTAGACACGAAAGACAACAAGGCAGATCCATTCACCAAGGCCATCCCTCAAGTCCATTTTGATAGACTGTTCGAGATGTTGGACATGCTGTACGCAGGCAACTGGTTCTAGTGTAGACAGTGGGTACTTATTGCACCAACTACAGGCCTTAGTGCAAGTGGGATATTGTTAGATATGTATGCCCTAGAGGCCTGTATTGTATAGGATGCTAGGCATGTATATGTACAAAAACAATCTTTGCTCGAAATGATAGTACGCTATCTGGTTTATCTTGATCTTAACTTGTGATGTGTTTTATTTCATATCTTATATACACGTTGATGAAGCCCTTAGGATTATGCTTGACTACCAGGATTAAGATGTAGATCATACTAGTGGGGCCTGCGCAGTCTAAAAGCATATTCTTTAATAGTTCCTATTCGAGGGTATATCGAGACAGGGCACCGATATTACCAGAGTAGACTAGTGTGTACGTTTCTTGACCCTGAGGGTGATGGTTGATCCCACAACCATTGGTGTTTGACATCAAAGATTGTACATAGGTGCTCATTGGAGAATGGGTACACCGAACATGACTCGCCGAGAACTCCTAGATCGTATATATACCTATTGTCAGATAGCAGTTCTTTGATGACACTTGTACAGGTTAGTCTGTATACCCGAGATCGTCATAGTGTCTTGTGTGATTCCCATTTTGCTTTGATTTCCTCCCTACCACGGCTCTACTGAGTCATGCAAACAGGTGGATTTTGGGTACAGTCCCGAAACATATGGAGGCGGTGAGCGATAGGAGGGGTTTCGTCTCTCCCGGTATAGGGAGTTGATGTCGCGCTATACTTGATCGTCCATAACAGCAAATCCCTGGCCAGGGTTGTCGAGATTTACTGATAAGAGTTATCAGTAGTTTCTCGAACCGTTATGAGCCATACATCAGCATGACTTATAAAGTTACCAAGGTCTAACATTTACCACCCCTAGACTTCATATGCGATGTATCAGACGAAGAGACCGGACTGTACGGTAAGTGTTGCTTACAGGCTCGTTAGGGTTGGGATGAGTTCGCTCATCGACCACCTTTTTTGTCATATACCTGGGTAGCCGTTACGCACAGCTAGTGCCGCTGACGTGCTTGTGGTTAAACCCACTGCCAGCGTACTGTCGAGTCTTTAGAGTCCCACACAGAGAGTTCCCTAGTTCAGGCAAAAGATGTAGAGGCCGTTAGTTGTTACGACAGGGTTTTGATCATGTTCGTGTACTGGCTGCACGAATGATGATCGGAAGGATAATACTGGTAGGCTTTGGTTTAAGCCGGATACCGATATTATATTATTGGATTATTGGTATTTCATTGTATTCGTATTTTTCGGAATACGAATACAGATATACTTATACGATATACGGTGAGGGGCATTCTTGTAATTATACAAGGATGGCTTCTAGAAGGAGACACCTCATAAATGGATTTTTATTTTGTGAAAATAAAAATATGAGGTGGAATTTGGAGACGTGTCAAAGCATGGATGAAGGAATGGCTCATTTTATTTTTAATTCATTTGGGGTTATTATTGAAGTATGGTGCATTATTTTTGATAAAAATAATGCATACTTCAATAATTTGCTATGAGCCATATCATTTTGTGTATGCTTCATTTTCTCTTATTATCACTCTCATCTTCTCTCTTCAAGTTATCTCCTTCTTCTTCCTCTAACCTAAACACTCACATGTGTTGTGATCCATAGGTTAAGAGACCAAAATAATCCACTACACATTCTCTACATCATCTAAGTAGTCATTTCTAGCACACTTGACATCTTAGTTAACTCTTGTTAAGAGTTTGAAGCTTGTTTCAAAGCTCTCGGGTGGATCATCTATGTCTTGAAGGTGACCGGAGATCGAGGTCGTTGCAACTATCTAAGTAGCCTAGGAGTCGCATCCGAAAGAAGACCCGAAGGAATGATTCTCTAGGTATAACCCCCTATCATAGTAGGTAACACCTCTAGATAGGGTTTCTAGTTATTATTTAGTACAAGAACTAGGGTTTAGAGTGGGTGTTGCATGCAAGAAAATTTTTATTTGCCACTTCCGCCTCCTCACAAGAGTTGTGATGGTGTGCAACATCCACTGACATACCTAACCAAAACCTTTTTGCACGACCCAGTAAAGCCGTGGTAGGGTAGTTAAAAAACACAGTGGGAACTCACATGAGACAAATGGCGATCTCAGGTCCATAGACTAACCTGTACACATGTCATAAGAGAACCGTTATCTGACGATAGGTATAATACTATCTAGAGGTTCTCAGCGAGTCCGTCCAGTGTACTCACCCTCAGTGAGCACCTGCATACAATTTTAGGTGATCATACCAATGGTTGTGGGACTAACCACCACCCCTCGTCGGGGCCTTGAAACGTATACGCAAGTATACTCTGGGGTATCAATGTCTGATCTCGATACTCCCACGACTTGGGACTTTTAAGGATGTGCTTATAGACTACCCACCTCCCACAAGTATGATCGCCATCATAACGCTGGTAGTCAAGCAAGATCCTACAGGCTTTATCAACATGTGGTCGACACACACACACACAGATACACACTCATACACATATGCAAATGTTAAGATAAAGACAAACCATAATAGTATACCACTGTATCGAGTCTTTATCAATACGTGCAAGCTGGATAAAACATTAATAGAAATAAATACACATATCCTGACAAAGACAAGTCAAATAATATACTATATATTGAGCAAGGTTGTCCTGTATATACATATCCCCAGCATCCATATGTATATACATACAATACTGGCCTCCAGGGCATACATATCCAACAATCTCCCACTTTCACTAAAGGCCAGTAATTGGCGTACCGAATACCCAACATCTGCACTAAGACAAGCTGCTGGCGTACCGTATACCCAACATCTCAAAAAGTCGTTCGAACTGTGCTTGAGGGAGGGCCTTTGTAAATGGATCCGCCGTGTTTTCTTTTGTATCCACTCTCCGGACCTCGATCTCCTGGCGATCTATGATCACCCTGATCAGGTGATACCGCCTTAAGATGTGTCTGGGTACTGATGGGATTGTGGTTCCTTCCCTAAAACTATAGCCCTATTGTTATCGCAATACAAAGGTATCGAGTCAACAATGGACGGAACTACCTGAAGTTTAGTAATGAACTTCTTTATCCAGACCGCTTCTTTTGCGGCATCGCTCGCAGCAATGTATTCAGCCTCCATCGTTGAGTCTGCGACGGTGTCCTGTTTGGAGCTCCTCCAACACACCACCCCTCCATTAAGGGTAAACACAAAACCCGAGACAGACTTGCTGTCATCCTTGTCATTCTGGAAGCTTGAATCGGTAAAAAACTCGACCTTCAGGTCTCTATTACCGAAAACCAAAAACATCTCCTTAGGGTACTTGAGATTGTTCTTCATCGCTGTCCAGTGGTTCTCACTTGGGTTCGACTGATACCGGCTCACCACGCTTAGCATGTAAGCTACATCTGGTCTTGTACATAGCATCGCATACATTATAGATCCTACCGCCGAAGCGTAGGGTATAGTGCTCATGCGAACTCTCTCCTCGTCAATCTTTGGAGACATCTCCTAGGAGAGGGTGATTCCGTGCAATGCGGGAATGTTACTGCGCTTGGAATTTTCTATACTAAATCTCTTTAGTATGGTCTCTATGTACCTGGACTGCGAGAGTCTAAGTAATCTCTTGGATCTATCTCTGTAGATCTTGATCCCTAGAATGTACGAGGCATCACCCAGGTCCTTCATGGAGAGCCTTTGTGCTAAGAACAGCTTGACAGATTGTAGCATAGGAATATCATTTCCTATCAAAAGAATGTCGTCCATGTACAAGACTAGGAATACAACAGTTCGTCCTACAATCTTCTTATAAATACATGGCTCATCCTCATTCTTGATGAAGTCAAATTACTTGACTGTTTCATCAAAACAGATGTTCCAACTCCACGATGCCTGCTTCAATCCATAAATGGATTTGAGCAACTTGCACATCTTCCCGCTGCTCCCACTGTCTACAAAACCTTATGGCTGATTCATATAAACGCACTCTTCTAAACTTCCGTTCAGAAAAGCCGTTTTTACGTCCATCTGCCCGATTTCATAGTCATGGAAGGTAGCAATGGCAAGTAGGATCTGAATGGATTTGAGCATAGCCACTGGAAGAATGGTTTCGTCATAGTCCAATCCTGGTCTTTGACGAAAACCTTTTGCAACAAGTCTAGCCTTATAGGTTTCCACCTGCCCATCTATACCAATCTTTTTCTTGTAGATCCATTTGCATCCAACAGGTTTTACCCCATATGGAGAAACTTCCAAGGTCCACACTTTATTAGCGTACATGGACTCCATTTTGGATTGCATAGCATCCAACCACTTATCAGAGTCCCTACTGATAATGGCCTGCCTGATACTACTAGGATCATCTTCTTCCAAGATGTAATTTTCTCGATCCCCGTCTATGAGAAAACTTTAGTATCTCTCGGGCGGATGAGAAATCCTACTAGATCTGCGAAGTGGCTGAGGTTTGTCTGGGGTTATTGAATCCTGAGGTTCCACCAAATCTTCAGTTTCAGTTTGTGCTTTCTGAATTTCTTCCAGTCTTACCGTACTCCCACTAATTTCTTTTGAAAGAAATTCCATTTATAAGAAAACAACGTGGTAAGCAAAAAACACCTTCTGTTCCTCGGTATGGTAGAACATATATCCATAGCCATTCTATGGATATCCCACAAACTTACATAAAACTGACCGTGCCTCTAGTTTATCCAGATTATTCTTTTTAACATAAGCCGGACAACCCCATATCTTAAATATATTAAGATATGGCCTTTTACCATTCCATATCTCGAATGGTGTCTTAGGCACGGATTTGGATGGAACATCATTCAACTGATATGCCGCTGTCAAAAGCGCATGCCCCCAAAATGAAAGAGGCAACTCAGCATTACTCATCATGGAGCGAACCATGTCCAATAGGGTACGGTTTCTCCGCTCTGATACACCGTTGTGCTGTGGTGTATACGGAGGAGTAAGCTGAGAGAGAATACCATTCTCTTTTAGAAAATCCTGGAATCCCGTACTCAAGTACTCCCCTCCTCTATCAGATCGGAGGATCTTGATACTTTTGCCGATCTGGTTCTCTACTTCGTTATTATATTCTTTGAATTTCTCAAATGCTTCAGATTTGTATTTCATAAGATACACATACCCGAATTTAGAGAGATCGTCAGTGAATTTGATGAAGTACGAGAACCCACCCCTTGTATGTATAGATATTGGACCACATACATCACTGTGTATGAGTCCCAAGAGCTCTGCTGCTCTTTCTCCCTGTCCGGTGAACAGAGATTTGGTCATCTTTCCCTTGAGACAAGATTGACAAGTTTCATAAGATAAACACTCGAACGTATTCAAATATCCATCCTCATGAAACACGTCTTCTTATTCCATATTTTCCCGAATCTCCCTTAACGGAGGAAATAGAAGCTCGAGAAGGAATACCAAAAAAACCTAGTTCACTCGCAAGCATTTTATTCGTTCTATTTCGATTGAGCTTACTCAGTCTTTTCTCTCCGATATTACCAAGTCTACAATGCCACAAGTAGGATTCGTTCGTATCTGAACTCTTCCTCTTGCGTATTTTTTGTACATTGAAAATTGTGTTTTGATTTAGAACATAGATACCATTACACAGTGTACCTTCTACAACCAATACCTAATTAAGGTATATGTTCATGATATTTCTATCAAGAACAAACTTATATCCATCTTTATCAAGTAAAGAGACTGATATGATGTTGCAAACCATGGAAGGTACATAGTAGTAATTGTTCAGAATCATAGTATATTGCCTTTTGGCAATACTAAGTGATATTCACCGACGGCAGCAGCATCAACTTGCGATCCGTTCCCTACTCTAAGGGACATATCATCAGGTCCAACTATCCTGCTTTTTCTCAGTCTCTGTAATAAATTAGAGATATGAGATCCTGATCCGGTATCTAGTATCCAGGAGGTAGGACTGACCGAAAAACAGTTCTCAATAACAAGAACACCTTAAGGAGATGCAACAATATGCTTCTTCTTCGTTGGGGTCATCAAGGAATTCATGCAATCCTCTTTCCCATGCTCATACTCATGACTGACACCATAAGTTAGAGCCAAACCGACGTTCCCCAGCCCTGAATAAGAATTCGGATCAGTCAATCGATACATTTTATTATCTTGATTAGGGTGTGAAATGGTTGCTACCTGGAAAGACAGAAAAGAAACACTTAGCGTGCGCTCTTGCAAGATTATATTGGTTATTAATTTATCTAACCAAGATGGCTCCCACTGTTTCCTCAAATTCTCCTTCAAACCCTAAAAGAAGAACTAGTCGGGATTAATCGCACGTCATAATACTTGCTCAACCTTTTGGCCAGGCTAGTGTTGGTACTTCGAGGGAGTTTTTCCAACGCTTTCGCGAAGTTCCTTAATTATATAACCTCTTTTCCCTGGAGGCATAGCCCCGCTAACACCGTTCTAGACACCTACTTGGTTTATAGCATTGATTTTTAAGTGAAATAATCTCCCGAGAGTAATCCTGCTCATTAGTGGGATCAGGATCCGACTATCATTGTGTGATGACCTAGAGGGTATCCACTCTAGTCACCACATTCCATAAGGTATGCTAAATCTGCAAGTTTCCTGTATGTTTGAAACTCCCAATGTGGTTTTTGCCACTAACGGCTCATGACCTTGACTAGGTCAACAAATCATAAACCGCTAGTCAAGTTCAACCCGTCATTTTCTTGATTGCATTAAACCCACCCGTACGTGCCATTTTCTAGGTCAACAAAGGCCGTACGACTGTCCTAACCAATTGCATTTACAATGCACAGAAAAGTGTCACTTAGCTACTGCACACTACGTCTTAACTAGATCAACAAACGCAGCACAAATACTAAATATTACTATTCTGAAATGATGGAAGGCTACGACTGGGTTTTTGGCAAAAAACCCGTTAACGTAATGAACTTGATATTGTTGAAGGAACCTGAGCAGTTTTGAAAAGGAGTGGTTTAAGCTCCGCTTTTGAAAATTTCTGGTTTTGAAGAAAATAGAGTAATCTACAGTATATAATTTTGCTCAAGTGGTCACTTTCTGTGAAGGGATCTTGGCTCTTGCCTCGTGAAATGAGGTGCAGGATATTCATGATCGAATACCACTATGCAAAGAAAAAAAATAAAACTATAGTTTTTCGAAATTTGTTCCAACAACATCTTTTTAGGTTTCTTTTCTTGCATTAATCAAAATTAATGCGGTCCCATAAATTAACTTATCACACCAGAAAAGAACGAAAATATGATGTACGTATATGTCATCCGCATTTGCTACTGGGCCCCGTCATCACCCGTTAGCTTATTTAACTAACGACGGAGTGGGGGCTGGACAAGCGCGGGTGCAAAATATATACAACATCTACTAGTATATATATAAGTATATATAACATTCGTCCCATGCATGATAATAAGAAACATCACAGAATCTCAGCCAATAACACAAAATGGTGGATAATCTTGGAGCTCCAGGTTTCATTTGAGCCGCAAATGAGACCCGACGTTCCCGGTCTTGTGGATAGCCTGTGCAATGAAAACCTGGACCCCTACGAGCGCGGCAAGTTACCCGCCAATCCTAAGAGCAAGGCAACCCCAATCAAAAAAGTGAATGGCCACCCGGCACTCCACGAAATCCAGTAACTTGTGCGCCCCTCCTTGGGTCATCCTATACCCCCTACGAGTGCGACGAATAGCCCGCTAATTCTAGAATGAAGTGCCATCCGTCTCAACGCTATGAGATGCGGTCTTGTTACCTTCTAGAACCCGGCTATTCGTGCACTCACCGCGGGGTGATCTTAGTACAGAAAATGAAAATAATATGTACAATGGTGACATCGACCTCAACCCAGTCTTTCCACAAACAAATAATATACAACCCGGCAAAGACGGCAGTCCACATGTCGGACGCTCGCCCCGCAATATGAATATACAAATAAATCTTTAACTATACTTCTAACATTGCACCACAAGCTATCCACCATGGCTATCCAACCACAACCACAGCACAAACACATAACATCAACATGAATGTCATGTTCACAAACCCATCTAAAGGAACATATAACAATTAGACGAGTTATACCAATCAAATGACATTCACGGTCGCAGATAGAAGTGCATGTACTGAAAACATATTAAATAGTGTTAAAAATAACAACTTCGAAGTACTCCGCATTGTCATAACAAAAAGATAAGAGTATAAGCAATATTGGCAAAAACAAACAACACCTGAAACCCAAAATCCAAGAGACAAGAACAGTGGCCAAAACCCAACTCAATTTCACCTTTCTAAAACCGGTGGGGCCGGCCAATATAGTATTTTCTCCAGACACAATGAGGTGAAATCATCTCGTTTTTGGTTTGTGTTCATATCACAACTAAAGGAGCACTCTGCAATTGCTTAAAATTTTTTTATAGCCTCTGAACATTTCGACAGAAACTTGGATTTTCGTTTCATGTTTCGGAGTTATTTTGGTTTCATTACTTTAACATTGTTTAAATCTGCTAGTCTAGGATTTATGGACCATCTCTGATACCATGAAAGGTTACGCTAGCGTCCCGGCCAACTACAATGGCCAAACACGGAACAAAATTTTTTCTACGAATTAAAACTTGGCGCTAGAATAACCCTAAACCACATTTACCATAAACCTAACTAGCAACTAGAGAAGTTATCTACTATGAAGAGAGTTATACCAAGAGGCTCAAGTCCTTTGGGTTTTCACTCCTCTCCATTAGTGTACTCCTAGTGGCCTCCATGATCGAGCTTGATCGACGGCTCCTTGCGTCAAAGATGATCCACCCGAGAGTATCTACTTTGGGCTCCTACCTTTAAACTAAGCTAATTAGGTTACTTGGTTTGCTAATCTAAGTAACCTAGGTGATGTAGAGAGTGATGATGGAATGTTTTGTCTCAAGAACCCTAGGTTTCTCAACACATGAGACTATTAGGGTTTGAGGTAGAAGATGGGAAGCTTGGAGGAGATAAGAAAGTTGTAGAGAGCAACATAAGAAAACTTAAGTGAAGAATGGTGTTCAGTCAAAAATAGTGCACTTTTAACATGACAATTTCCTTACTTTTCTTAATCATCTAAAGGTATTTGCGATAAATATAACACATATTAGAAGTTCATCTACAAAATATCATTTACCATGTGTTATACATTATAATCAACATTATGAAGGGAATTGTATGTTTAATATTTTCACGCATAATATTTTGTTTCTCACATTCTTCATTGAGATCTTGTGCAAAGTTATCTCAGGTCAGATATCAGGAATCAGGAATCTGCCGATAAAATACAGGAAAGTCGAAGAATCAAATACTGGCAGAAATTCAGAAGAGATAAGAAGATTCTAGATATCACATAAAGACCCAGAGATCAAAAGAATAAGACCACAGATTTTTGAAGCCACAATCTCACCAATTGGCCACGGAACTGCGGCCGAGTCAAGCCGAGTCGCCGCGGATCCGCGGCCGAGTCGTGGGCTTCGGGGTCGGGAACTCTCTGGAAACTTCATTTCAACGTCCTAGCTTATCGAGGAAGCCTCGTTGTAACAACCTTGTTCTGGAAACTTCTCTATAACAACCTAACTTGTTGGGGAAGCTTGATTAGGGGCTATAAAAAGGACCTAAAGCTACAATGAAAAGGGTTCCCAATTTAATTTCCCAATTAGTTCCTAATTTTCGCCAAATTCATTCATCAATTCAAATCAAGAAAAGAGCCAACATAAAATCTAAGATCCAAAATCAAGAATCATTGAATCAAGCGATTCAACAAAAGATCCTTTATACGAAGCCGATTCTTATCAACGAGCACGCGATCCACGACAGGTCCAAGACTCACGGTGATCGAGCAACGTAAAGATCGATGGAAAAATTACCTCTTCAAGGGAGTGATCGAGAGCAATTCTTTTTGTAATCTTGGATTGAAGAAGTTGTAATTTGAAGTTGAATAATAAAGGTGATAATTAGTTTCAATTTCGCTTTCTTTTAAAATTCCGCATTATTGGTTCTTTTTCTAATCTTTCTTTTATTTTTAGGATGCGCGAGTAAATCTCCGCTTGATAGGATTCGTAGGATTATGGTAGATCGATGGATGACAGAATTCTATACTTTTCTTTAGTCTTATGAAGTTTACAAACCTTCGCAAAAGAATCGTTAACATCCTCATTGGGTACGATATCAAATTATTAATTATCTTGACCACGATGTGAGATAAGATTAATGATCTTTTTGTGAAGGGCTAGAAAATGAATAGGATCAATGAAAGGACAGGGGACCATAGTGAAGAAACCCTAGTTTCTTCCAAAAAATAACCTAATCCGCATTCATCGCCATCAATCTAGCGTTAAACTGTCAATAGAAAAGATGAGTTACCTTTATTAGTCATCCATGGCTACTAAATCCGATCGAATCCTACAAGCTTTCTTCATATTTTCTTAATAATTAGATCTTGAACATTTTCTTGATTTCTTTTCTTGAAAATGATTTCTTGAATTTCTTGAAATTATTACTTCAACCAAATCTTAAACAATTTCTTGAATTTCTTTACTAGTTCTTTCGACTCAACTAAAACATAAATTTACGAATTCCTCGAATCCCAGAGGACGACCCGTGCCCACTAACGCTCGCTACACACGACACCATTATTGATTGCGGTTACTAAACTACCTATTCTATTCTTTTTGAACAAATCAAATGGATAATACTTGTGACTAATAAAGCAAGCATGCTAAAGATAATAATATAAAATTATCTCCACCACAAAATATCTAGATGCCACCTTACCTCAATAGTAACCCATGACTCACCAACTGAGTTAACAAGTAGCCATGGTTCACTTAAGAAAAGTCAACACCTCATACCTCTACCTCATTAACCATTTAACTAAATGGTTAAAACAAATAATGAGGTTTCTTCTTCTAAAATCACTCTTGTAACAAATTATAAGAATACCCCTGACCGTATATACATACCCGTATCCGTATTCCAAAAAATACGAATACAAAAGAGATAAAATAATCCAACAATATAATACTAGGATTCGGCTTAAACCAAAGCCCGCTAGTATTATCCGCCCGAACATCATGCGTTCATAAGTACACGTATGTGATCTAACCCTGCCGTAAAACCATATGGCCTCTACATCGTTTTGCCCGAAGCAGGGAAACCCTTTGTGTGGGACTCTAAAGACTCGATAGTATGCTGACACTGGGTTTAACCACAAGTACATCAGCGACACTAGCTGTATGTAATGGCTACCCTTGTACCTGTCGAAAAAGAAGCCGATGAGCAAACTCATCCAGATCCCTACTGAGCCTATCCGTGACAATATCCGAACAGTTCGGTCTCTTCGTTTAAGAGTATCGCATACCGGGTCTAGGGGGTGGTATACGTCAGACCTTAATAACCCGATAATCCATGCTGATGTAGCTCAGGACCAATCCGGAAAACTACTAATCAACCTATCAGTAAATCCCAGCTGCCTTGGCCAAGGTCTTGTGGTCCTGACCGATCGAACACAGTACGATATCAACTCCCAATACCGGGAGAGACGAATCCCTGACAATCACTCACTGCCTCCATGTGGCTCGGGACTGTATCCAACCAAAACCTGTTTGCACGACTCAGTAGATCCGTGGTAGGGTAGTGATCAAAGCACAGTAGGAACTCACACGAGACAAATGACGATCTCAGGTCCTAAGAATAACATGTACACATGTCACAAGAGAACCGCTATCTGAGGATAAGTATAATACCATTTAGAGGTTCTTAGCGAGTCCGTCCAGTGTACTCAGCCCTAGTGAGCACCCGTATACAATCTTAGGTGATCATACCAATGGTTGTGGGACCAACCACCGCCCCTCGTCGGGGTCTCGAAATGTATACGCAAGTCTACTGTGGAGTATCAATGCCCGATCTCGATACTCCCGCGACTTGGGACTTTTAAGGCTATGCTTATAGACTACCCAGCTCCCACAAATATGATCGTCATCATAACGCTGGTAGTCAAGCAAGATCCTACGTGCTTTATCAACATGTGGTCGACATATATATATATATATATATATATATATATATATATATATATATATGCACATGTTAAGAAAAAGAAAAACCATAATAGTATACTACCGTATCGAGTCTATATCAATATGTACAAGCTGGATAAAATATCAATATAAATAAATACACATATCCTGATAAAGACAAGTCAAATAATATACTATATACTGAGCAAGATTGTCCTGTACATACATATCCCCAGCATCCATATGTATATATATACAATACTGGACTCTAGGGCATACATATCCAACACCATACGGTTCCATCACTACTTTCGCCCAGATGGAGTCTCTGTTTTGGCAAAGATTCATGAGTGTCGGCGACAATATGTCCATTGCTGACCTTGTGAGGACCAAGCCAGGGAAGATGAAAGCAACACGAACTTCATTGCTCGATGTCGCAATCTCACTGTCAAGTGCGAGCCGCCGTTAGAACAGGACCAATTCGTCAGCATCCTCATTGGGAACCTCAGCAATTGGATGGTCCCATTCCTATATACCGCGGATCTCAAAATGTTCCAGGACCTAACCAAGAAGGTTCAGATATTGAAGTGTTCGAATTAAGAGTCTACCCCGGACTCTCAATATGACAAGCCTTGGAAGAGTCGAAAGGAAGACCATCGTAAAGGTGGGAGCTCCAACAATACCAACGTCTTCAATGCGTTTGGCAATAAAGACAAGAGGCGGCAAACAAGAAACCGACCGATCGTAGAAGCCAGTACTGGGAGGAGAAAGACCGACTTTGTCAGAGAGAAAAACCAAGGTATACTCCTTCAGAAGGGAAAAGGTACGGAAGATATTCAGGGACACCTTGAGAAATGGTTTACAATTCCCGAACCCAAAGAGACTGCATGAAGCAAGCATGACTGACAACCCTCTGTTTTGCCCATACCACAGAATGCTGGGTCACGTCATAAAAAATTACTATGTATTCAAAGATTGGGTCGAGAAACAGTATAAGGCGGGAGAAATCTCATTGTCCCTTGGCGTGTTGACAAACAATCAAGTCACAACCGCTAATTTTGTACAGACACAAGCTGAAGCCTTTTGGAGGCATGCCATTGAATCGTTCGCCCTAAGAAATGAGGAAAACATGTCGCAACCTCTGTGGAATGTGGATAAATCCAAGAAGATGGAAAAGATGCTAAACCTGCTTTAGAAAGAACCCAGAGTTGAGGAGGAAGGGCAAACAGAGCCCACTGTTCCATCCACCAATCTGAGACGGACATGCTCGAAGTCCAAGTAGCTCAGAAAGAAGAAAAAGAAAGACACAGCTCAACACAAAGAAGATTCTACAAGGAGAACGGCCATTAAAAAATACATCGATTCTCGAAGACTATGTGCAAAAGGAAAGAACCCTTATCCAACTGAAGGAGTTCCTCCCTATAGAAGCCGCAGAAATCTCAGAAGAATTGGAGGAGGGTGCCGATGATGGGTCCCCTACTGTAACTTGCTATGCAATCCATCTTTGCAGCGACTCTGAGGAGGAGCTCTGTTTTCCCGAAGTGGACGATGGGCTAGCCACAAAAGCCAACTAAATTCAGCTCAGAAACGGTAAGGATCTAGCGCAAAGACAAGGCAACGTCCTAAAGGAGAAGGAAAAATAGATGGATAATGAAGAAGACGGCAGAGATCCGACTCATAGAGACTCGAGCTCTTACTCGGTAGAATATAACGTTTTGGTTCACCTCCGGAGGCTTCCATCCCTTTTAAGTATTTATGATGCTTTGGTTCTATCCAAGGAGCTTAGGGAAGTCCTTATCTATGCTCTGCAAAAGTCTGAGCAGTACCAGGCGTACTTCACGGAGATCAATATGGAAGAGGTCCAGTACGCTCTGCACACAACTGCGGTCGCATTTAAAGATGAAGACCTGCTATTATGGACAACTGAGCACAACCGACCGCTTTACGTGATAGGGTACAGCGATGAAGATCGGATTAATCACATATAGATTGATCCGGGGTCCTCAGTGAAGATCATAAACTTGCAGACTCTAAAGAGTTTATCAATGGACGTCTGACACCTGTTAAGGGAGAGGATTGTCATCCAGGGCTTCAATCAAAACTGCCAACAAGTTTTGCGATCTATAGCTTTGCTAATCAAGTTTGGGGACCTGCAAACCGAAACTAAAATATACATGATCGACGCTGACACGTCCTATAAGATTCTCCTAGGACGATCATAGCGGCATCGTTTCGTCAAAACTCCATCAATACATGAAGTATACCAAAAATGGCGTAGAAAAATGCATTGACGAAGATATAAAGTCGTTTGGTGTACATGAAGTACGATATGAAGATTTTCGGTACTTTATGAAACCCCAGAATGTTGAGCCGCAGTCGACTAGAGACAAGAGGGCCCAGAGTCTCAAAAGTAAACTCGATCCATGGTCAACTAAAAAAAGAAGGCCCAGAGTCTCAAAAGCCAATCTAAGCCGGCCGTTACCCTTAAAAGTCAAAATCCCCAAGTGCGCCCATGTTTCGGCAGTGACATTGATGTGTCCGACGCTGGAGGTCCATCCTTCCGTAAAAACCGCCCCCATTTTGGTAGCGATATGGACGCGTCTAATATTGAAGGCTCATCCGACAACAAAACTCGCCCTCATCTCGGCAACGATACCGAAGAGTCAGAAGAGGACCCGTCTTGCAACTGTTGTATAGGTCAGACTCTCACGCAAAAAGCAAAGCTAAAAGAGACCTTTGAAGTCACAAAGGGATCCCTGGCCACCACCAATGTTTTGGAACAGATGTTTAAAGAGCTCGACGTATTGTCGGTCTCCACCGTGGTCCAACTGGCAACCTTCTACATCCCCGGAAGGAATAACAAACAGAAGGGCATCCTGTTTCATGGGTCAAATCCTGTCGTGCACCGGACGATTTGTCCGCAATGTGCCTTCGCTATGAGAGAGGTATAAGAGCCATCTTAAACCCCAGATATTTTGCGCCCGGGATACGGGAATATTTTAAAAGGTGTGGATGTTGGTTATACCAGACAGACTACGAAGCAAAGTTTTATGAGAGGCTATGGCACCCGCCTAAGGTCCGATCGCTCATTGAGGGGTGAGTCCCAGATAGAAAGGGCCTAGGCTATGTGCAACCCGACGCCAAATCATGCTACATTATCCACGTTAGAGAAGCCAGCTAAGAGTCGAATGATGACGGCGAGCCAGCCGAGCCAGAAGAAACCCTTTGAGAGCTCGAAGATGGCGGGTGTGCAACATTCGACGAGCTAACCGAGATTGATTTAGGAACGCCCGATTATCCAAGGCCGACCTACATCAGCTCGCTCTTGTCAGAGAAAATGAAAGAGCAGATAATTGCCTTGCTGCGCGAATTTGTCGACTGCTTCATCTGGATGTACAAAGAAATGCCTTGCCTCTCCCCCGAAGTGGCCATGCATAAGATGTCTATTTCTCCTGATGCCAAGCCAGTCAAACAAGCTTCTCGAAGAATGAGAAGTGAGTTGGAGGAAAAGGTCATGGAGGAAACCAAAAAACCCATCGATGCCGGCTTCATCAGAGAAGAGAAATACGCAGACTGGATCGCATGCATTGTCCCAGTAAAGAAGAAAAATGGGCAGATCCGAGTTTGTGTCGATTTCAGGGACCTTAACAAAGCGCGCCTAAAGATGATTTCCTACTTCCGGTCATGGAAATGATGGTCGATGATACCTTAAATTATGAGCTGTTCACTTTCATGGATTGTTCGTTTAGGTACAATCAGATAAACATGTTGCCTGAGGATGAGAGGCATATAGCATTTCGAACCCTGATAGGCATATACTGTTACAAAGTGATGCCGTTTGGACTAAAGAATGTAGGTGCCACATAGCAAAGGGAAATGACCAAGATCTTAGACAACTTAATCCATAAAGTCGTTGAATGTTATGTTGATAATTTGGTCGTCAAGACTAAAGCCAAGGCCAATCACATCCAAGATCGCCGAACTGTCTTCACCAGACCGATAGAGTATAATCTGAAGATGAATCTTCTAAAGTGTGCCTTCGGCATATCATCGGGGAAATTATTGGGCTTCATAGTCTGGCACTGAGCGATCGAGAATGATCCGTCGAAGATAAAAGCAATCGTGGAGATGCCTCCTCCAAAGAATCTGACGCAACTAAGATCCTTCCAAGGCAAGATCGTGTACATAAGAAGGTTCATCTCAAACCTATCAGGAAGATGTCGACCTTTTTCAAAGCTCATGAAGAAGGGATCCCCTTTGTTCTGGGACGCCGAGTGTCAAGAAGCATTTGACAACATCAAACAGTACCTATTGCACCCTCCAGTTCTTGCTGTCCCCATTCCAAATAAACCGCTGATCCTTTAAACCGCTGCGCTGGACGAATCACTCGGCGCCCTCCTTACTCAAAATAACGAGGAAAAAACGGAAAATTCCCTCTACTACCTCAGTCAAACATTAGTTGGGGCAGCGCATAAATACTCCCCGATTGAAAAGTAATGTTTAGCCTTGATATTTGTTTTAAAGAAGTTGAGGTATTATCTGCTTGCTCACCGGGTTATGCTGATCTAGAAGATTAACCTGCTGAAGTATTTGATGACCAAAGCGGATCTAACTGGTAGAATGGCCAAATGGGCTATCATGCTTCTTGAGTTTGACATAGTCTATACTCTTCAGAAAGCAGTAAAAGGACAAGCCCTTGCCGACTTTCTGGCTGCTAATCCCATACCGGAAGGGTCACTGCTAAATTGCGAGTTGCCCGACGAACAAGTGCTACACTTCGAAGATGATGAGCTATGCTGGGAGCTCTATTTCGATGGAGCTTCATCAATAAGGACCTTCAGCAAATCAAGCATCCCGCAAATAAAAGCAGGAATAGGATTGGTGTTCATCACACCATCGAGAGAACCCTACGACGTTCTTTCGCTCTTACCGAGCCTCGCATAAACAACGAGGATGAATATGAAGCTTTGATAGCTGGTCTGGAGCTCACCATAGAAATGAAGATCCCTCAGCTGCGTGACTACGGCGATTCCCAGCTAGTCGTCAACCAAGTAAGCGACGAATACAAGATATATAAGTCCAAATTAACTCGATACAGAGGCCGAGTGGGGGAGCTCATGAAGCGTTTCACCCACATTGAACTTATTTGAGTTCCTAGGGCTCTGAACAGAAAAGCTGACGTACTCGCTCGCCTAGCGAAGGAGCTGGCTGATCCTGACATGGATGAAATTCTGAGCATTGTTAGGTGCCGGCAAATCCTGCCTCCCGTATTATTACAAGAAGAAGAAATAGTAGAACAAAAGAACGGTCCTGCTGAAGAAGCTCAGATCGTCAGGGATGAGCCGGATTGTAGAGAACCCTTCATTAAATATCTCCGATATGACAAGCTGCCTAAGGAAAAATTCGCGAGGGTTCAGTTGAAGAAGAGAGCTCTCCGATATGTGTTTGTGAATGAAACGCTATAACGCAGGCCGTACGACCAACTTTTGCTCAAGTGTCTGTTCCTGGCCGAACCTTGAGAAATTATGAAAGAAATTCACTCGGGCGTCTGCGGAGCTCACCAATCCGGCCCCAAAATATTGCTTCAAATCAAACGGCTGGATATTACTGGCCTACCATGATAAAGGATTGCGAAGAGCATGTAAAGAAATTTCATATATGCTAAATTCACGATGACTTCATTCACAAGCATCCCAATCAGCTGTACCCTACCGTGGCGTCCTGGCCCTTCGAAATTTGGGGCACCGATATAGTTGGTCCAATTTATCCTCCGTCATCCAAAGTCCACCGGTTCATATTTGCCGCTACCGACTATTTCTCCAGATGGGCTGAAGCTGTCCCGCTAAAGGAAATAAAGAAAGAAGATATTCTGACATTCTTCCAGCATAATATTTTTTACTGCATCGGTACATCTAGAAGAATCATTTCTAACAATGGGCCTTCTTTTAAGAGGTGCAAAGTCTCAAGGTTTGCAATACAGCACAAGATAGACTGGAGATATTCTTCCATCTATAATCCATGGGTGAATGGGTTAGCCGTAGCCTTCAACAAAACCCTGTGCAAGCTCCTAAGAAAAAATACCTCAACCAATAAACGAGACTAGGATCTGAAGCTCCATGAGGCATTGTGGGCATATCTTTCCACACACCGCACTTTGATACAGTCCACTCTATACTCGCTGCTCTTCGGAGTGGAGGCAATCCTCCCCCTCGAAGTTGAAGTTCCAAGCCTAAGGATGGCTGTCTAGCACAATCTGACGAGAGAGGAAAATGCTCTCCTTCGGCTCGAAGAGCTCGATGCGCTCGAGAAAAAGAGGCTCGTAGTACAGCAAAATCTGGAGCTGTACCGAGCCCAATGTCACTGGTCAATGACAAGATGACCCATCTTCGTGCTTTCAAGAAAGGAGAATTGGTGTTGGTTCTCAAAAGACCAATCATCCCCAATCGACATGCCAATGGAAAATTCGAGCCAAATTAGGAAGGGCCATACTTCATCGAGAAAGTGTTCGACGGAGGATCCTCCCAACTAATAAGTGCCGAGGGAGAAAGGCTCATGGCACCCATCAATGGCCGATACCTCAACAAATACTACGCATGATGCTCCGGATCGCAGAAGATTCGAGTACACCGGCCATACAGTCTGGATCATACATCCTATAAAATCATATACAATCTACGGGCATAAACGCTCCTTATTTCTCCCAAGCCCTACTAGTGAGACTACATCTGATGTCCTACCGGCGATGAAGCTCCACTAATGTGCAAAAAAAAGGTATGTCCACAAGCATAACGGGCACAGATGAAAACCCGAAAGGGCTCCGTGAGTGAAAATAGTAGGACTGCCGGCGAGTTTGTGAAAACCCAAAAGGGGTCAAACTCACGAAAAGAGAGGAAATACACTCGCAAAGTCCTCTCGACCTTGTGAGGAGAAAATCTCGCATGAGAACCTTACAACTCATAAAGGAGAAACACACTTAGGAATCCTCACGATTCCTAAGGAGAATATACACCTGCGAGATCCTCTCGACTCGTAGGGAGGAAATGCTTTTATGAGACCCTTACGGCTTATAAAATTGAAAAGCCTTAGGTGATAGGGACCTAAACCAGTCTCCTAAGCCATCACTCCCCCGACGGGCAATGACAAATGATGAGTCACTCCTTGCATTACGCTTCTGTGTTAGCTGCGCTGATACCGACCCAAAACCCAAATCCCAAATCCCAAGTTTTCCCACGGAAAATGATGAGTCGCTCCAGGAATTACGCTTCAGTGTTAGCAGTGCTGATGCCGACCCAAAACTCAAACCCTAAGTTTTCCAAAAGGAAAATGATGAGTTGCTCCTAACACTATGCTTCATTGTTAGAGGTGCTGATGCTGACCCCAAAACCAAATCACAAGTCCTCTAAGGGCAAATGATGAGTTTCTCCTGGCATTACTCTAGTGCAGCAATGCTGATGCCAAACAAAATCTAAATTCCGAGTTCTTCTTAAATTCAAAAGTCCCGCCATATGAGGCAGAAATCAAACAAATCAAATCAATGTTCCACCCGACAGCACTTCCAAGCTCAAAAGTCCTCCTGGACGGGTAGAGAACTCCTAAAACAAATCAAATCACCAGTCAACCAATGACCTTACTGGCGGAATCAAGTCCACCTCGGAAAAAAATCAAACCCCGACACCGCAGAAAATGGAGCAAGTCAAATCAAATCCCGACACCGCAGAAAGCGGAGAAAGTCAAATCAAATCCTGACACCATACGAAGGGGGGCAATTCAAATCAATCAAAGACCATCCACATCGCAAAAATGGCAACACCGACCGTCCACGTCGCAAAAATGGTAGCACTGACCGTCCACGTTGCTAAAAGGGCAGCACTGACCGCCCACGTCGCTAAAATGGTAGCACCGATCGTCCACGTCGCAAAAATGGCAGTGCCAACTCTCCGCAGGGAACTAAACCAAATCAATCCCCATATAGAACAAGGTCCATAAATTTCATGCACACAACCCATACACGCGGTGCACATTTATTTATGGGAGCACTTTGTTGAGGTCCAAAATTACATCCCGATTGACCAGGTCAAAGTCAAAGTCAACCCTAAACTAGGTGGGACCAAGCCTGAACCCAAGTCCAAGAAAGTGGACCCATGCCCAGGTCGAGCCCAAGCATGAAGAGTCCATCCCCCTATGCTAAAGGAATAATTGTTAAAGCATAAATAAGCTTAATGCAATTTTTATAAATAAATGTAATAAAATGGGTAACAAACCCAAATTATGTAAAAGTCTATGGCTTATGTGCTAAAGAAAAAAAGAACATGGCATGGGAAAGACATATGTGCCATTTTGAAAAGCCCAAGGGGCTATATGTAAAATGTAAAGTCTATATAAGGTATCATGATGAATGATAACAAATAAGATTCTTCCCATAATTTTCTAGGGCTCTGTGTCTCCTTTTCCTCCCTCAAGTTTCTAAACCTTCTTCTTCTTTTTTGAATTAAATCAAGAGTTTAACTCTTCTTTTCCCCAAAAGAAACAGTTTTTCACCATAAAACCCTTGAAGAGGAGTTCAAATTTCCCAGCAAATATCTAAAATGGGAGATTTTTAATTCCCACTACCCTCTTTCTCTAAGATACAACCAATAGAGAAGAGGAAAAAGGAGATCCATCTCCAAGAATCCCACTTTGGGAAGATCCAGGGTTTAAGAGAGGATTCAGGGCTCAAGGGAGAAGAAAGGGGTCCCCTTTCATTATCTCCGAAATCTTTTAGGAGTTGAACTCTAGAACATGAATCTCTTCTTTTGGAGTTTAACTCCAAACCAATCATTGAGCAGTTCAACTCTGAGATCCAAATTCTCAAAAGTGTTTAACCTTAAAACCCAGATCTTTTAGGAGTTTAACTCTACCATAAAGATCCTTTTTTAGGAGTTTAACTCCAAAAGTCACTCGGGAGTTCAACTCCCAGTCCACGGGCTAAGCCCCTTTTCACGGGCATCCAGCGTCCACATGTAGGATGCGTGATCCGCTAGCGCCCAGCACTCACACTCCATGCATGTGAACCGCTGGCGTCCAAGCGTCCGTGTGCGGGGCGTGTGACCCGCTGGCGCCAAGGGCCCACGTGCGGGACCCACGACCCGCTGGCGCCCATGCCCGTACACATGGCCTACTGGTGCCCAACGCCCATGCGCCATCTCACGCGTCCTTAGGACGCTCCATACCCATCTTTTTTTCCCACATGCTCCACACTCAAAACACATCCACCGTAAATTCTGCGAGGCCCCCGATATACCCAAACTACTTAAGACACACACACGCACACTGCACATTGAGTTTGCATGACCAGTTTGACCCGTCAATCGGAGGTTCCTTCGCTCCAAAGGAAAGGGATAATTAACGACAACTTAGTCTGCGGCTGCCAGAGATTCGGACCCCCACAATAAATAAACCCCGGCCTACCCTAGGCAGGGGGAATCTGTAATGCGCCTGACAAGCACGTGCATTCGCTTCTTAATGGGGTGATGAAAAACACCCTACAGTCTTTTCATTATAACATTTTAAAAATATTAAACAAATCATTGTTTTTAGAAAGTGGGTAATACCATCATATCAGTAAAATCTCTCAAACGGGTAAAATAGTAAGACTCCGCAAGTCAAGTAGAATATGGCCATATCCAGCTAATCATCATCATCTCTCTTCATCATATCATCCCATACAAAATCTCACCTCGTACGATAACCATCAAATATTCCATTATCCCATATCAAAATAATGATCGGTACGGATATCTAATCTACATACCAAATACATAATATAACTAGTAGGGAGATCAAGTCTACGTACGCACATAGCAATAGAATATCAATAGTATGGACATCTAGTTACGTACAAATATAGCACCGGTGCAGACTTCTAGTTCACGTACCCACTCAGTGATCGGTACGGACACTTCGTGCCACATACGTGCCACATACATGCACGACGACTAGTACGGATCTCCAGTCGCGTACTTGTCTAACAATCAGTACGGACTCTAAGTCTCATACGTGTATCCAATATGAATAATATATAACATCATCCTACTATAACGTTGATCTTACATACGAGTTTGTGATCGTGCAACATGTCAATCATTAGTATTTGTGCTAGTATTCTACAAAGTGTATTGATTGGCATGCTTTTGGCGTGTCGAGTTTTAAGCTCTAAAGTTTAACCGCAATCAGGACGGTGTCACTTTGAAACTAGCCGCGATAAGTACGGGTAGTCCGCAGGGAGACAGAGCGTTTTAAGTTCTTGTTTTCACGAGTTAATGCACGAGGTAGAATGTTCGTATCTAACCTATGTGTTTATATGCATAATTACAAGCTTGTTAGGATTAGATATGATAGTGTAAGTTAAGGAAATCCGTATTCAAGTCCTTTGAGCCGAGCTCGACCACTAAAGCCAGAGCAATCGGCAATAACGCAGATTAGGGTACTTATGCACGGTATTTGTGAAATCCGGCTTATTGACCATTGTTCGTCCCTTTTTATGGCTTGCTTTCGCCTCCGGCCAATCAGAACGCAACCGGTCGCGGTTAGGAAACACCGATACCTTGGTAGGGTAGGGTGCCTAACGGAGCGCTTGCGTAAGGTTTGGGTGGAGTTTAATGGAAAAGATCGGGAAAAAGAAATGAGAAACGAAAGCTTAACTTACAATATCGTATTCTTTTCTTAACAACACATATTCACAAACATCAAAACAACAAACAAAAAGAGCAAAAGAAATGATAAACAAGGAAAAGAAAAGAGCATTACAAGTAAGTAAATGACATGATAATAAATTTGCAAGTAAATAAAAAGAATGTAATTAAGGAAAGCATGGAAAGAAAAGTGCAAGAAAGTAAAGCAAGTAAGAAATATACTAAGAACCAAAGAACACATGACAAGCCATGGGTTCAATAGCCTAAAATTAAACTTGTAAGCTCAATTAAAAGGTTGCAAGATCAAGAGAAGGCTAAGAACCCAAGGGAAATGAAGGCACAAAAGAAAGCTCTATTCATCTTCAAGTAATGATACAATCCTTGAGATCAATAACCAACCCTTAAACTTACAAGCTCAATGAAGAGGATTCAAGATCAAGAGAAGGCAAAGAACTCAAGGGGACTAAGCTATATACAAGAACAAAAAAA
Source organism: Agapanthus africanus (assembly GCA_030015575.1). Lineage (NCBI taxonomy): Eukaryota > Viridiplantae > Streptophyta > Magnoliopsida > Asparagales > Amaryllidaceae > Agapanthus > Agapanthus africanus. The sequence goes on from CM057339.1 coordinate 399,424,884, forward strand.
AAAGAGAAACAAAAGAGCGCGAGCTTGAACAAAACTTGGACAAAGAATTGACAATCCAAGACCCCTCTCCCATGCTCACTCATCTGCCTTATATAGGCACAAAAGGAAAATAAACTAGCAATAAAAACATGATGACATGGCAGCAAGGGAGGGTCCACAGAAAACTGGGGGTAAATGGGGCTAGGGGCCGGCCTGCTCGGCCAATATGTGCATGTGGCCGGCCACTTTGGTGAGTCCATGGCTCGTGCTTGATGTGTGGTCTTGTGTGCTCCCATATATCACTCTGGTGCTGCTAGATTTCTCTAACTTAACCTGGTCTGCACTCTTGGATTTGGACGGAAACTTGATGCAACACATCACATCATATCGTTTTGCATTAAACACACATCACTTCTCATGCCCACTTGTGCCATGATTCATGGCTGCCCTATCATGGTCCATGTGCTAAAGAGCATGTGTACACTTGCATTGTGTTGGACCAAAAGTTGTGTGCACACATTTTATTTGCAAAAAACTCTTTGTATATCGGCCGGTTTCCAGTTTCGGTTGCAGTGTCGGCTAATAAACAATATATCCGTGATTTTAAGTGTATTTCTAGTATTTTGTTACGGATACCTGTAATCTGTATTACTGAGCAGACACTTGTTAATAATACCGATATATAACAAAATAGATAAAGAATGAGCGGTATTAAAATGCAGTTTTCAGTGATGAACAAATACCCCCAAACTTATATTTTGCTCGTCCCGAGCAAAACAAAATCCTAGCCTCACTTTCGCAGGGAACGCGATTGCACTGAGCTCGTGCAACAAGCCGTTAAACCTCTAGGTGTCCCTAGTAGGAGGAGTGCTGTCTCCTGAGGGTTTTCAGCGGATTACACCCACAAAATCCCGTCAAGCTAATTTCATAAGTTAACGTCGATTCTACTTCTATAGTTTAGTATCTAGGTTAGAAATTCTATTATCCTAGGTTAGAAATATTCAACCTTTATGTTTCACGCCTCTAATTTATTCTACCCCAGATCCTATACGTTTTACAGTTTAGAAAGATCTCGGTATCTCTTGAGTTTTCCTTCTAAAGTGCGGTTTCCAATCAGGGATTTTTATCAGTTTTACAGAAAAGATAAGTCTTATTCTTTATTTTTATCTTTCCTCCAAACATCGATTTTATATCCCTACGTGTGTAAAATTTCACCCCTACACTTGAGAATTTAATTCAAGCTATAGTACCCTTGCCCTAATGCCTAATACTACTTCTTTTCATTAATGATGGACAGTATTGCTCACACACCTTTCATACGACTATTAATGCTTCTTGAGGCACTAACGGTCGATTACTGAATGAGTGAGCTTTAAAGCGTAAATAACAGTTTCCAGGTCTTGAATTTATTTATTTTTTCTTCTTTTTTTCTTTATTTTTCTTTTTCAAGACAGGGTATATTTTTCAATATGCTCTTTTGGTGTTTAGCTTTAAATACCGTTTTTCTTTCATACTAGGTTTTCATGCAAGAGTATTTCTAGGTATCCTCTACTATCCCAAGTTTCAAGGTGCGTGTATGTGCAATTTGTAGGGTATATACTTTCTAAGTTTGGACTCAAGAATAGAAACTATTTTTCAGACTTATCCTTCAGTAAAGCTTTCAATACTTTCCCTTCATCTTGACTTAACTCAAGAACTGAACTCAAGATTACCTACTTCTATAAAGAAAACTGTAAGGATGTATATTACCAAGGTTAAACAGAATGAGGGTTATTTTTAGGGTTTTCAATTCATAGGCCTAGGATTTAGTTATTTCAAACGTATCAACTAAACTTTCGGAATAAAAATCTAAGTTACCCTATTAGCTAACTTGACGGCAAAGTTTTTATATTTTTGTAAAATTTTCGATTTCTATGGGTTTTTAAAAGTATGCAAATGAAGAATATACAAATGAATGAGAAGGAAGAAAGCTTACTGAGCACACCTCCAAACTTAAACTTGACAGCGCCCTCACTGTCAGGCTACACCAAGAGGGTCAAAATCGTCGGCGCTCCCCAGTTTTTTTTTGTTTTTTTTATAACAGAAAGAGGAAAACAAAATATATATACACAAAAAGATCCCTCCAAACTTAAGTGAAACAATGTTTCTACTGTTTAAGCGGTGAAGTTTAGGATTAGGGGGAAAAGAACAGTATCAATCTATATAAGGCCTTACACGGGCCAAAAGTTAACACCAACCATTCAAAAATTTTATCGCGATAAACCAGCGGTTGGTGAAAGAATGCAGAGAGAAAAGAAATGGAGAATACGTGAGACCATATGGGGATAGAAGCGGGATACAGTCTCGGTGGAGGAGAAGAATGGCGGAAGGGAGAAAGAAGAGGAGTACGAACTTGAAGGTGGAAATGGAGTGAATAAATTAGTACAATTTGTGATGACCGATGTGTAAAAAGCGATTGTACTAATTTATTAACCCGTCGAGAAATGGGGTTAAATCCTTTAAGATTCGTGAGAAAACATGGGTAGACTGAACTTGGTAAACCAAACATAGTAAATGAAAGTGATACGGTGTCTTGCAAGGTTGGAATGATGGAAAGGATAGAGGGGAGTGATTGAGGAAGGGTCAAAATTAAAGATTCAGGAGGGTGTACACAGTCAATGAAAGGGATGGGATGAATTGGAAGATCCGACTCATCAACTAAAACTTGTTCATCCTCAAAGCTATCCTCAAAAGTCTCCTCAAAATTCAGCTTATCCATGCAGTTATCATCAAAATCCAGACTCATATGGAGTTTAGGAAAAACATTTGATTACTCGGGATGATGAATTGGAGAGAAAAACTCATCCAAAACTGCGGGTTCATCATCCAAAATATTCTCAGCGCAATATCCTCAATCAAGTGAAAATCAAATTTCTCAGACACCTCATCAAAAGCATGGATTCAATCAATTCAGGTTCTAGAGTGGAGGTGTAGAGGTCAACATGATTGGTTTCACTTGAAATAGACCCTTCACAATCGGGTAAATCAAACACTACAACGTCGCACAACTTATTAAACATTCTATCTTCAATTGATAAATCATTTGGGACACTTGATAGACATTCAAAACCGGAGTTGTGGGATTCAATTTGCAATGGGTAGGTTTGATTTGGAAGGGTGTACAACTCACTCTCTCCACTTAAATTCTCAACCTGTCCTATCGCCTCATCATACATTGGAAAATTTGGAGCTAGTTGAAAACTAGCTACCGGGTCACTAGGTTGTATGAGGGTGACCATGGACGCATTCAAATCCATCATATGTTGGTATGACGCTACCCGAAAGTCTTCCAATGACTGTTCTAGACCAGACATGGGTTGTGGATGGGTTTCAGTAAAAGATTCAGCGTTGGTTCGATACATGAAACTCCTAAATCACTGTTCAGAATTAATATCTAGGGAAGGTGTAAAAATCGGGTAGGACTGGTAGGGATTGAATGGTTGGACAGTAGGATCAACATTCGGATAAGAAGGTGATTGAAATTATTGATCAAAAGAATTGGCAGTGATGAAATGAGTGAAAGATCGGCTATGAGATTGTTTAATTCGGTCAGCGATGGACATGGGTTTCGGAGTTGCAACAGGACTCTCAAAAGGGGTGTCAATGTTAGAAGGTGGGGAAGGTTGAAATGGTTGATACAAAGTGGAGTGCGGAGTTCAATTGTTTGTCCTAGACGCGTCTATCCAATCATTCAAAGAAATTTTGGGCATGCAAGGATCGTTCGACGTTCGACCAAAGAAAGAAACGTAAGAAGTAATGTCTGGTTGTGGGTACCAAAGTTCGGCAAGAGTTTTTCGAGGTGGGGTACCCATGTTATGAAGAGAAGAAGAAGAAGAAGAAAAAGAATGTGGGTTTTTTATTTTTATTTTTTTTTATGTTAGTGATTAACAAAAGAATGAAACTTACAAAAAGAATCTGGACAAAAACAATCATGACACAAAAATACCACGCACCTAATCGGTCTAGGGTTCACCTAGGTCAACTAGACCAGCTCACGAACTTGATTATCGAAGTAAAACTGTGTCGAGAAACAGGCTCAAGATATACTGATCACGAGGCCAGATAAGTGCAGAAATAAGGGGAGGTTTTCCGACGCTTTCATGAAAGTCCTTAATTAGATAACCCTTTCTCTTTTGACGGTTTCACCGTGAACACTTTCCTAGACATCCCGTGAATGATATACCGTTAAGCGGTGTTCTAAACACAGTTAACTTCTCCTAATGAGCGCGAAGTCCTTAAAGGCTTAAACTCTAGTTTCTTTTAAAATTTGTGCGGTAAACGTTATGCTCAAATTCGTGATTTGTGGGCCACGGAAAAGGGGATGAAATCCTTTACCGTATGTTGTAGAGTTCGCTTCCCCTTAAGTCCATATTAATGGATGCAATGCACAATTCAATACAAAAATTATTCAAAGAATCAACCAATCGTTTTTTTATGTTTAAGCTCGGTACTGCAACAAATATGGGTTAGTCAATTTCAGCGTTTGACAGCGAATTTGCAAAGAATCCTGCAAAGATAGAATATTGGATGTGTTGGATTTGAGAAAAAGGCGTTAGTAAAGTACGTACCGATAAATTTTTCTGGTTAAGAAACCCTCGTTGAATTGAATCCGGCTAGCTTGAAAAGTTCGCTTGCGCGGGTCAAACTACCCGGATCTTTGGCACTGTACTTCACAATCACCTTAGCCTTGAACGTACACTTTGCTCCACACAATCGCAGTTCGCAAATCCGTAAAAATCTGAAAATGTCGGAAAAACAGATATTTAGTGCGAAAAAGTGATATGAATACCCAAATACCTGCACACTAAAAATTATAAAAAACAAGCAATAAAAATGGGACAAAAACAGAACACTGGAGCACAGAGGAGAAATTAGAAGCAAAAGGGCACAACTTGGCCGGCGACGCCGGATAATTAGGGGTTCTCGTCGGACTTCTCTTGGAGTTTTGGCTCCAAATTTCTTTTGTGATCATACTGTTCTACTAGTGTCTCGCTGGTATTGCTTATCTTTTCTGCTAAGATCCAGAGTGCTTGCAGGTCTTAAATCCAGAGAGCAAAAAGTTAGTAAAGTTAGTGTTTGTTTTGGTTTTGAAATTTTTTGATTTTTTTGTTCGTTTTTAGAAAAGTGTTAGATGGTATAAACAAGATTAACCCGAAATAACAAGAATAAAAACATTACCGTCTCCCCGGCAACGGAGCCATTTGATTAGCACGCTTTTGGCGTGTCAAGTTTTAAGTTCTAAACTTTAACCGCAGTCAGGACAGTGTCGCTTTGCAGCTAGCCGCGATGAGTACGGGTCGTCCACAGGGAGACGGAGCGTTTTAAGTTCTTGTTTTCACGAGTTAATGCGCGGGGCGGAATGTTCGTATCTAACCTATGTGTTTATATGCACAATTATAAGCTTGTTAGGATTAGATAGGATAGTGTAAGTTAAGGAAATCCGTATTCAATTCCTTTGATCCGAGCTCGACCACTAAAGCTAGAGCAATCGGCAACAACGCAGATTAGGGTACTTAAGCACGGTATTTGTGAAATCTGGCTTATTGACCCTTGTACGTTCATTCTTGTCGCTTGCTTTTGCCTCCGGCCAATCTGAACGCAACCGGTCGCGGTTAGGAAACACCGATACCTTGGAAGGGTAGAGTGCCTAACGGAGCGCTTGCGTAAGGTTTGAGCAGAGTTTAATGGAAAACATCGGGAAAAGGAAATGAGAAACGAAAGCTTAACTTACAATATCGTATTCTTTTCTTAACAGCACATATTCACAAACATCAAAACAACAAACAAAAAGAGCAAAAGAAAAGAAAAGTGCATTACAAGTAAGTAAATGACATGATAATAAATTTGCAAGTAAATAAAGAGCATGTAATTAAAGTGCAAATAAGGAAAGCATGGAAAGAAAAGTGCAAGAAAGTAAAGCAAGTAAGAAATATACTAAGAACCAAAGAACACATGACAAGCCATGGGTTCAATAGACTAAACTTAAACTTGCAAGCTTAATTAAAAGGTTGCAAGATCAAAAGAAGGCTAAGAACCCAAGGGAAATGAAGGAACAAAAGAAAGCTTTATTCATCTTCAAGTAATGATACAACCCTTGAGATCAATAACCAACCCTTAAATTTGCAAGCTCAATGAAGAGGTTGTAAGATTAAGAGAAGGCAAAGAACTCAAGGGGACTAAGCTATATACAAGAACAAAAATAAAAGAGAAACAAAAGAGTGCAAGCTTGAACAAAACTTGGACAAAGAATTGACAATCCAAGACCCCTCTCCCTAGCTCACTCACCTGCCTTATATAGGCACAAAATGAAAATAAACTAGCAATAAAAACATGATGACATGGTAGCAAGGGAGGGTCTACAGAAAACTGGGGGTAAATCGGGCTAGGGGGCCAGCCTGTTCGGCCAATATATGCATGTGGCCGGCCACTTTGGTGAGTCCATGGCTCGTGCTTGATGTGTGGTCTTGTGTGCTCCCATATATCACTCTGGTGCCGCTAGATTTCTCTAACTTAACCTGGTCTGCACTCTTGGATTTGGAGGGAAACTTGATGCAACACATCACATCATATCTTTTTGCATTAAACACACATTACTTCTTATGCCCACTTGTGCCATGATTCATGGCAGCCCCATCATGGTCCATGTGCTAAAGAACATGTGTACACTTGCATTGTGTTGTACCAAAAGTTGTGTGCACACATTTTATTTGAAAAAACTCGTTGGATATCGGTCGGTTTCCAGTTCTGATTGCATTGTCGGCTCACTAACGATATATCCGTGATTTTAAGTGTATTTCCAGTATTTTGTTACGGATACCTATAATCTGTATTACTGAGAAGACAATTGTTAATAATACTGATATATAACAAAATAGATAAAGAATGAGCGGTATTAAAATGCAGTTTTCAGTGATGAACATGTATCTATAATAAGCCTAATGAGCGATACTAACGTAATTTGCTAATTAACAAACAAGTCTAAACATAGGTGGCATGCATCTAAGCACATCCAAAGAGATAATAAACAATATGTTTCACGCGTGTGTTATACGCCATCCACCCGATTCCCCACTCGTATATATAATTTACTCACTATTTGCGATCATGCTAGTCATATCCTACGACCGTTTCGTGCTTCTTCGCCGCCTCGGAGGTCTCCACAATCGAACCTAGCATTCACATAACTATACACACACATAAGAATTTAAATCGATATCGATATAATGAGCAAAAACCCATAGGTTAGAACCTATGACTAACGTGAGCCATCCATGTGCTAACTACCACGAATTAACCCGGGACTCGCTGTTCTAACAAAAAAGACCGCATCAAGACTTCAAAATACAGATTATTAAGTTTAAAAACCTTAGAACATCATCAAAACCAACTCAAAATACTTTCAGATTTTTCTTTGGGGCATCTAGGGGAAAACAAAGTATCACAAGGGCTTACTAATGAAGTTATGAGCTACTGACCAAACCTCGATATCCAAATAAAAAATTGGGCCGACCAAATGTGCTGCAGTAACTGATATGGATGGTTGGAATATGGAGTTAGGGCCTCGTACTTCTGTAGTAGTCTTCTAGCGGTCTAACTAGGTTAATGTAATTGTTTGTTTGTTTTGTAAAGACTCTAAATCACTTCAGAATTCATTTGAACACTAAAAATTCATGAAAAGTCCTAGTTTTTGAAAACTTCGCTAATGTTTGAAACTCTAAACACAAGTAAAACTTGATAAAAGAAGGATTTTTTCCTTTGTAAGGAGATGGAGAAGATCAAGCTTGTAGGAGGCCATGTTTACCGTTGATGACTGGACTGAGATGTTAGAGACGTCTAGCCTGAATACGGGGGCAAATGCTGGAACATATCCATCAAACTCTTCGAAAATGCCATGTTGATTTATCGCACCATATATCGAAGGTTTTTATAGATGCGACCGATGTAGCAGACTTATCAGATTCCCCCTCATTTGTGAGGGGTTTTTGATTGTAGGGGCACTCTTCCCTACAAGTGTAAGCCTCTGTGGTAAATTATGTTATCGTGTTGCGATAACCACTTTCAACTGCTCCAGTAGGTCACTTTGTGTCGTGTTATATGTATTGTTCATTATGGTTGCCCATGGATTGTATACGGAGACTAGTTTATGTCGTCACCCATAGGGGCGGATTTGTCCAAATCCGTATATATAAATTTGGGTTTGAACTTAGGTCATATGTTCCATTAGTTTAGGGGATTAAGAATCGTTAATATTGTTTTACATTAAGATCGACTTAAAATATATGAGCGTATGGGCTAAAGATACGTTAGTCTTATATTAGACTAAGATCAACTCAGACATACAGTTAAAAATCATTGATCTTATTAAGATCAGCTTCATAAGGGTGACCATATGGGCTCGGTCACAGTGAGCATATGGGCTCATCTGATTTATAATCACGGAAGTTTACCTTCAGAAAAGCCTAGCACTTTTGGGCTAGATATTGGGTTTTATATTACCCGCTCAGTGTTAAGCACTTATTTTATAAGACTCACGTGTATATCACGTGAGGCGCTAAAACTTTAGCGTTTTTCAAGCACTCATATGTATATGACGTGAGGCGCTGGGCTCTCACATTATGACACGTAAGGCGCCGTCTTCACGGACTTTCCGCGCACTCACGTAGGTATCACGTAAAGCGCTGTCTTCATAGAATCTTTTGAGCGCTCACATGGATATCACGTAAGACGATCTGTCTTTAGAATCTTTTGATCTCTGTCCAAGTTTTTTAGAGAAGTAAACTTCTGTTAATGGTATTTTGATCATTAACGATCACCAAAATCACTATTTTGAGGATCTGGGACCGGATTTCTTTAAGAACTAAGTTCTTGATTCTGAAAGAACAAAATTCCTAGAGTATAAACTCCATCTTTTTCATGTCCTTTCTTCCATACGGGCTAATAAAACAAGATAGTCTTCCCCTAGATCTTTGATTCTGAAGAACAAGATCTTCCCGATGAGAATTAAATTTTCAACTTATAGGAGATTTGTCTTGCGGATCTCAGATCCAAAGAAAGAAAGAAATTCTTCTTTTTAGAGGATTAAACCCTTATATCTATATATTTACATAATAGGCAAATGAGATGTTTTGATCTCTCTGTTTACCTAGGGTTTGAGAGGAGCACGAAGATGTTCTTCAAAGCGAATTGAATTCTCAGGTTTTTTTTGCTTCTATCACCTTATGGGTGAGATTTGAAGTCTCTAGTTTTTTATATAGGGGAGGAAAAACTACTGATTAGTTGAGGGGATCCCTTATTTAAAAGATTCCAACTTGATTTAATAATCAGATGGTGATTTTTAATCACTGTTGGATCTTAGATCCAAGGCTCTTTGTTTATCAGAATATACTTTTCTTATTTTTAACAAGATTAGAGAAATATTTTCCCATTTAGAATTTAATTCTATCTATTGATGATTTTTTAATCATAATTGGATTTTTAATCCAAAAGTTCTCTGTTTATCAGAGCATATCTTTCTTATTTAGAAAGTTTAGGGAAATATTTTTCCATATAGAATTTAATTCTATCTTTTTATGATTTTTTAATCACCATTGGATTTTTGATCCAACGGCTCTCTGTTTAACAAAGAATATCTTTCTTGTTTAGGGAAATATTTTCCCATATGGAATTTAATTCTATCTTTTGATGATTTTTTAATCCCAATTGGATCTTTGATCCAACGGCTCTCTATTTAACGAAGAATATCTTTCTTGTTTAGGGAAATATTTTCCCATATAGAATTTAATTCTACCCGGAGCAAACTGCTTCAATCTTGGGCGCTAACGCTCACGTGCTATGCGCGCGGGCATAGCCATAGGATTCAATCCTTTCTGAAGCATGTGCCCACGTGCTTTTCATGTGGGCGCTCACGTGTCTAACACGTGAGGCGCTGCTATAGGATTTAATGCTATCAGAAATAGGCGTTCACGCGCTTTGCATGCGGGTGCTCATGTGTCTAACATGTGAGGCGTTGCCTAGCATTTAATCCTATCATAACAGAAGTTCACATGCTTCAAGCATTGTACTTTTAGAGGAATCGTCCATTTATTGGCTTAAGTCGCGACTCTTCAAGCATAGTAATTTTTGAGAAATCGATCGTTTCTTGGCCGAAATGGCCTTTCGCCATGCATATCCATTAGCAGGTAAGATCCATCTTGGTAGAACTTATCTATGATGTAAGAGCCTTCATAGTTTGGCTCAAACTTTCCCCATTTTGCACGATTGGAAATCATAGGTCTTTTGACACCCAGCACGAGTTCGCCTTTGTAACGCATTAGAAAAATCTTATAGGATAATTGTTTGATAATTAGTTATAATACATGTTTTTCCGAAAAAAACAAGATATAATTATTTTTCCACATAGACTTGAATATACCTATATTTACTATGTAATTGCTAGTATTGGTATTTAATTAGTCACCTATTAATTGCTAGTTTACTTAATTATTTTTCTTAATTAATTATTTTTAATTATTATTTTAATCATACACTTATACACTAAATTGGTGATAATTACAATTAGAATGGGTTAATACAAATTTTGTGCACCATGACACAACAAAAAAACCTATGTTGTAGCATGGCCACTTTTTAAAAAAATGTCAAGATGGTTCTAGATTTCTCTTTAAGAAAACCTAATTGAAATAAAAGAAAAGAAAATAAAAAGAATAGGAAAATAGAGGCATGGTGTATTTTAATGAGGTATGAGTTGGAGTTGGACTTGTGAACTTCTCTCTCTCTCACACACACCCCTCTCTAGTGCTCGGCCAGAAATGTGAAGCCCCAATTCTTCACTCCTTCTTCTTCTTTTTATCTCACAAAGCCTCATTTTATTCATCTCAAAACTCCACAAACTCAACACTAATTTGTAGTTTAATCCATTACAAAAAATTCCTTGTTCAATCTAAGCATGGTTCTTTGGATCAAGTCTACATCTTGGTTGCAAGTTTGGATCTTTTCCAAACCATTGTGAGGTATAAATCTTAATCAAATTATTATCTAGTTAGTATTGCTTTAATCTAATTTTAACTAGGTGTTAACATAGTTTAATTTCAAGATTTTCATATTAAAGAGAAGGGTTTGAGATTAAGTTAAAGTTTACATCACTAAATTATGGTAGCATGTGTAGATTAGCATCTTAAGACCTTGCAAAATCTAATTTAGTAGTTAATTTTCCAATCGTTACTTTTAATTGTCCTAATTAATTGTGCATGCAAACTAGTTTCATAATTAGTGTGTAAATAGGTGAGATTAAAATATAGTTAATAATTGAATGGCCTAATTAAGATATTAAGTGAAATTTGTGGCCACTAGGTTTGCTAAAACAACTAGTTTGCACTAAAATACCCTTTATTTGCTTACAAGGTTTTTAGAATAATTAGGTTTTAATCATGTTTGAGGTTGTGATGATCTACAACCTAATTTCTAAAATATATAATGTGATTTGAATGTGCGATTGGTATGATTGAGTTCAATGTTTGGGATTGCTACGTATAGCGGCCCCTAGTAGTGGTTGTGGCGACGTTGTGCGCGTTTTGTGCACCAAGTGCACATAAGTCTGACTTGTGGACGTTCATTCTTTATTATCGTTCGTCCTTGTGTCTTCTCAGAGTTTTAGCCTCATGTATTGTATTTGTGCAATTCTAGGATCAGTTGCGGAGACGTCGGACGCGGCGCGGAAAAGTAAGGCTGTGATTGGATCAGACTAGCCGAGGCGTCCCGGTGAATAGATGTACACATCTATGGGGGGATCGTCTGGATGGCGCGAAGCGCCCGATAGTTAGGAATAATTAGTAGTTCTTGCATCTATATGCGTAGTCTTAAATCATCCATATCATGGCATTCATATTCTTATATACAATGTTATTACCTAGGACACTAGCACCATTACCATCGGTTCATGTTGCAGTGCACTATTCATGCGAACACACACGCCTTTGGTAATTTCTATGCCACGAACACTATAGAACTTGCTTAAATCAGTATCTAAAACATTTGCACCATATATGATATGTAAACTGGTAGTTGTATATTCACTTCATCAAGATCGATACGTAGGATGGCTAGTCACATATACATACCTCATTGCATCATAATTCATGCATAGTTTTTGGTCATACATTACATGGTATATACTATCGTATCATAGACATCAATCATCACCGACATATTTACATATTGTGATTCTTCTTGAGGATTTCAGTACTTATAAGATTTCTGGATTTTGGAGGAAAACCGCAAGGATTTTATGAGCTTATTACCATTTTAAAAATGTAAGTTGCGGTTTTCTCGTGATATGATGTATGTGTTGTCCACCATGAGTTTTCTTGATTTCTGTTGGTTTTCGAGACCCAATTCGAGGAGTAGGATGAACCGTCTCGGGTACATGGTGGGCCCGATAAGGTACCCCGGGGCAAGAAGATCGAGTTGTAGATGATGAGCCTGGCAGGGGCAGATTACCTACCGGTGATGTCTGGCGCGGCGGATATCCAGAGGATACCGACCGTAGTCATGAGATTTGATGATATGGGTCGATCCGGACTGACGGAGCCCGAAATATTGAGATATTGAGGTATACATATATTGTGTCGATGCTTGACATGGATTTTCTGTTGATTTCATTGATGATACTTCGTTTATTGCACAGAAGTTTTTCTAAGATAAGAATACAGATTTTCTCATACATGTTCAGGATTCATGTTTGATGATGCATTCATGTTGCATTCATGCTTGTACATCGTATCATATTGATATTTGTAGGTTGTGACGCATTTGCGTGCATGCTTACGATAACTTATTATATGTTACTTGTTAGTTATGTATATGCCCTAGAGGCCATTGTTGTACATATGATGTATATTATAATGGATGCTTGGTTATATATAGAGATGACTTTCTTGCTCGTCATGATAGTATGCTATTTGGTTTCACTTTATCTTAACATGTTGACTTGTATTGGTTTACTGTTTTACTCTCACATGTTGATAAAGCCCTTAGGACTTGTACTCGACTACTGGGACTATGATGAGATCATACTAGTGGGGCCGCGGTAGTCGATGAGTACATCCTATAACTGTTCCTAGTCGAGGGTATATCGAGACAGGGCATCGATACACCAGAGTAGACTAGCGTATACGCATCTTGACCCATGTGATGGGCGATGGATGATTCCATATCCATCGGTGTTTGACATCAGGGATGGTGTACGGGTGCTCAGTGGAGACTGGGTACACTGGACGGACTCGCCGAGAACTCCCAGATGGTGATATACCACACGTCAGATGGCAGTTCTCCGGTGACACTGGTACAGGGTAGTCTGTAGACCCGAGATCGTCATAGAGTCTTGTGTGATTCCCACTGTGCTTTGATTTCCACCTTACCACGTCCAAGAGGGCGTGCAAAACGGTGGCTTTTGGGTACAGTCCCGAATCACATGGAGACAATGAGCGATAGGAGGGGATTCGTCTCTCCCGGTATAGGGAGTTGATGTTGTGCCGTGTTCGATTGGCTATAACTGGAAGTCCCTGGCCAGGGCTGATATAGAGATTTACTGGTAAGTGTTACCAGTAGTTTCTCGACCCGTTATGAGCCACACATCGACACGACTTATCGGTTACTGGGGTCTGACGTATACCACCCCTAGACTTGATATGCGACATATCAGACGAACAGACCGGACTGTACGGGAGTGTTACTGGTTGGATTCACAGGAGAACGCACAGGCTAGCTTGTTGATCTTCTGATCGCTCAATACCTGGGTGGCTGTTACGTTTAGCTGACCGCTTGCAGCTTATGAGTGTTTGATATGATCATCACCTGCTACCGGCGTATTGACGATTCTTTAGAGTCCTACGCAGAGGTTTCTTGGCTCAGGCGAAACAGAGTAGTGGGTGCGCAGGAACGAGAATAATGCGATATGGGATACCGTATTATATTCTCGCGATATATGGATATGAACCGGGTCATCGGATCAAGTGTTGATTCGATGAATCGGTACATGATATATTAGTCGGTAATATTCGATATAGCCGGATCGTCGGATCAAGTGTTGATTCGATGATTTAGTATATAATAATATATATGATATATTATTATATTAACTAATATTGGCTTGCTTTATTATTTCATTTTCTCAGTGGATGATACATTGATATATATGCGATATATGTTAATTGTATTATTTTCTTTTGTTGCAAATATATAATATATATATGATATATATTATTGTGACATGATATGATTAATTGTTAAACATGTTTAAGGATGATTAATTGAGGTTAGGGTTTAATTAGGGTTAGTTGCTTCATGCACCTTCTAGAAGCTATTTGTTTTGTCATTGTAAAGATATTTATGGATGACACTTTACTAAACCTAACCAAACCCTAACTCTAGTTATTTCTCTACAAATTCTTATCCATTCATCCTTGACCATGGTTCACATATCAATCATATACTTTATTTTCTATTCATCACAAAAGATTAATTCATATTATCATTATCCATTATCTTCTTCTTCTCTCTTGAAGAAGCTTTCTTGAAAATCCTAAAGTGATGATAAAATATGAGAAAATGATATAAAAGGAAAGCAAAATTACTACTCTCTCATCCTCATCTCATCTAGCCCTTGAGATTAGTGTGTTCTTCTCTTTTGAGTGAGAAAGCTTGAGATGAAGCAACTTCAAGGTAGATCATCGGAGATTTGGAATACGACAAGCTAGCATGGATCGTTCGAGTCGTGGAGCCTCTCATGAGTCCGGGAGATCGTGGATCGCGGCAAAGGGACTTCTACTCGGAACTTGTGAAGTGAAGGAGCGGACTACAAAGGTTGTAATCCCTCACACTTAGATAAATGTTATCTTCTTGCATGTTAAACCCTAATAATCTAGCAAAGATCCCGGCTTTGGGTTGTTCGGCACGTCTAAAATTTAATCCGGGCATGTTTGATGCCTTATGAACCTTCACAAGAGTGCCTAGGAACCCTACAGTGGTATCAGAGCCCAGCTAGAGCATTAGGCGATGTGTTTACGAAGTTAAAACTCCGATCGAACCCGAAACGACGAAACTTGACCCCTCTCTGGAAATTTTTTAAATTTTGGGATTTTTCTGAATTAAAAATATGTAAAAAAATCAGCAGGGAATTCTAACAATTACCAAGAAGCCCAAGCCCCCAATTCGACCAAACGGCCGCGGAAGCGCGGCTCAAGCTTGCTTGCGCGGCGCTTCCGCGGCGGAACAGTCGATTGGCGACACGCGGCTTCTTGATAATAACCGTAGGTACTTGCTGACTATTCTGGGTATTTTTAATCTGTTTCAGGTGTTTAAAATTCTGGGGTTTGTTTTGTAATAGTAGACTCGATCGGAAATTTTAAATTCGTATTTCTTTCCGGATATTTAGAAACTGTTAAACTATTTGAACGGATATCATTAACTTACTGTTTCCCGGTACGGCAAACTTTCAAGTGTTGAAATTTATTCGGGTTTAAATCTTTCGAAAAAAAAATTGTACAAGTTAAGCGGTGGACCCTCTAGAAGACAACAAACCTTAACTCGATTATGTGACCGTCTTGAACTGCCTTTTGAACCTTCGGGTTTGGGGCAGTACGGCGTGCCACATGTGAGGCGTTGGCTTGACCCTTCTACGGCTGGATCACCGGTACTGTGACATATTCTGGGATTATTTGAATCCCGCTCAAGTGTTGAGCAGTTTGGGAAATTTTTGGGTATTTGATTATCTGTTCGGAAAGTTTAATACTGTCTATTTATCTGGAATGTGATACAATATGTGGAATTCATAGAGTTAGGCATGAAATGCGGAGTATGTGATATTTCGGATTTACGATGTCTAAAGTGATTGTGGATTCCAAATATTGTAGTTTTACACTTTCTTTTCTGTGACCGTAAGTGTAATATGTGATATCGCCGGTTTCGTTGCTATATGTCAACGACAATTGGGATGCGCATATTTACTTACGTTGATGATATGAGATATTATGTGTTGCTGTGATATGTTATATTGGATCGTCGCGATCAGAATAGCCGGGGGTTTTATGTGAGATGAGGGTTTTTATTTTCATTCATGTAAAATTCATTTGTAATGTAATATTCTTTTATTTGGGGCACTTCCTGGTTGCGGTAGCTGTCACCAGTGTATATTATTTACTTTTCCGCATTAGGTAGACCCAAGGTGGGGAGCACAAGTAACCGGGTTCTGGGGTCCAGTGGGAGGCCATCTCGAGGAGTCGAGACTGGGTCTCCAAACCCTAGAATTGGCAGTATTACTTGCCGCTCTCGTAGGGGTCTTGGGATGTGGGTTTGGCTATTCGTCGTGACCGTGGAATCCGTGTTTTATACAGGCTCGTATTAAAAACACGGACGTCCTAGTATATCCAATATTTCATATATGTTCTTCTGCTGCTATGTTCTGTGATGAGATCATATTACTGCCTGAGACGAATGCTTATACTATATATATATGCTGATATATAAATATTACTGCTTTCGTTTCTTCTGTGATGCTTAGGAAGCATAAGCTGATGGGATTTTTATTAATGAGATTAATAAAAGAAAAGAAACCTAAAGATGTTGTAGAATAAAAAACTTTATAAAAAGGGTAGCTACAGTTTTGCTTTGCACAGTGATATATATGATATATCCTGCACCTTATTCGATGAGGAAAGGACCGAGATCCCTTCACCGGGAGTGACTCCTTTAGCGAAACTGGCAAATGCTACAAAACGCGGTTTGTCTTTTGATTGCTTTTAGTGTTTTGCTTTGCACAGCGGTATATATGATATATCCTGCACCTTATTCGATGAGGAAAGGGCCGGCGATCCCTTCACCGGGAGTGACCCCTTTAGCGAAACTAAGAAAAGCCTCAAAACACTCCTTTTCAAAAACTACATGATTCTACGACGATATCAAGTTCATTACGCTCAGGGTTTTCTGAAAAACCTGCGTAGCCCTCCGTCATTTCAGATAGATATTATTTAGTATTCGTGCTATGTTTGTTGACTTAGTTAAGGCATAGTGTACGGTAGCTAAGTAATGTTTATCTGTTAAAATATGAGATGTGATTGGATTAGGGTATTCGTACGGCTTTGTTGACTTAGTTAAGGGTCGTGTGGGTGGGTTTAATTCAATCAAGAAATGTACGGGTTGAACTTGACTTGCGATTTATGGTTTGTTGACTTAGTTAAGGTCATAGATCGCTAGGGGCAAA
This sequence comes from Agapanthus africanus, assembly GCA_030015575.1. Classification (NCBI taxonomy): domain Eukaryota; kingdom Viridiplantae; phylum Streptophyta; class Magnoliopsida; order Asparagales; family Amaryllidaceae; genus Agapanthus; species Agapanthus africanus. The sequence goes on from CM057339.1 coordinate 399,442,156, forward strand.
ATATTATCGGGAATTTCAAGTGTTGAAATTTGCAATGAGATTGCATACCTCCTATGAGATAGTTGGATTCTGATACCCACTGCGAGTAAGAGTTACTCCTGGGAGAGTTTTACACAGGACAATTAGTCATTCAAGTAGGTGTCTAGAAAAGTGTTAACGAGGTTACGCCTCTGGGAAAACGAGGTTTACTTTAATTAGGTCCGTGCGAAAGCACGGGGAACCTCCCTCAAAGTACCGACACTGATCTGGCTGAAAGATTGACGAAGTTGTAGGGTGTAATTAATCCCGGCTAATCTTACCTTTTAGGGTTTTAAGGTAGATTTGATAAAAACAGTGGGAGACATCCTGATTAGATAAGATAATAACCAATCTAATCTTGCAAGAGCATACGCTAAAGTGTTTTCTTCTCTCTTTCTCCAGGTAGCGACCATTTCATGCCATAATCAAGATAATAAAATGGATGTATTGACTGAACCTGATTATTGTACTGAGCAAGGGAACGTTAGACCCATTCTTTCTTATAAGAGTTATAAGACTGAACAGGAAACAGGAGAATATCTGGATTCTCACGCCGCCCAAAAGAACATGCATGTTGATGCATCTTCTTCGGGTGTGTTTGTTATTGAGAACTGTTTCTCAGTTCACCCTACGTCCTGGGTATTAGATACCGGATCAGGATCCCACATATGCAAACAGTTGCATGGGCTACGTAAAGGTAGAGAACTGGGAAAAGATGATCATTCCGTTCTAGTAGGGAACGGTGCAAATGTTGCAGCCAAAGCAGTTGGCGAATATCACCTTGTATTGCCGAGTCGTAATACACTGATTCTAAATGAGTGCTATTATATACCGAACATGATGTGCAACATTATATCGGTCTCTTTATTAAGTAAAGAAGGATATAATTTTGTAGTAAAGGATAATGTTATGAACATATTCCTAGATCAAAAGTTGATTGCATCAGGCTCGTTACATAATGGCATATTCATTCTAAATCAGAATACAGTCCTGAATATTCAAAACACACACAAGAGGAAAAGTTCAGATGTGAACGAATCCTACTTGTGGCATTGTAGACTTGGTCATATCAATGCGACACGACTGGCTAAATTACATAGAGATGGTTATTTGAATTCGTTCGAATTATCATCTTATGATACTTGCCATTCATGTCTCAAAGGAAAAATGACCAAAGCTCCGTTCGGTGGACACGGAGAAAGAGTTACCGAACTCTTAGGACTGGTACATAGTGATGTATGCGGTCCCATGTCTACGCATGCTAGGAACGGTTCTTCCTACTTCATTACATTCACTGACGATCTCTCTAGATTCGGACATGTGTTCCTGATGAAACACAAGTCTGAAGCTTTTGAGAAATTCAGAGAATATAAGCACGAAGTAGAGAACCAAACGGGCAAAAGTATTAAGATTCTTCGATCTGATCGAGGAGGTGAATACTTAAGCGGTGAGTTTTTAGATTATTTAAAAGAGAATGGGATTCTCTCTCAGCTTACTCCTCCTTATACACCACAGCACAACGGTGTATCGGAACGAAGGAATCGGACCCTATTAGATATGGTGCGATCTATGATGAGCGAAGCTGAGTTACCTATTTCCTTCTGGGGGTATGCGCTTGAGACAACCATATACATATTGAATCTAGTTCTGTCTAAATCTGTACCTACCACACCATATGAGATATGGAGTGGGAAGAGACCATATTTTAAACGAGTTAAGATATGGGGTTGTCCGGCCTATGTCAAAAGACAAAATCCAGAGAAAACTCGAGGCACGATCAGTTCTTTGCAAATTTGTGGGATATCCTAAGAATTCTCAAGGATATATTTTCTATCACGCTGAGGAACAAAAAGTGTTTATTTCTCAATATGCCACCTTTTTAGAAAAGGAATTTCTTGCAAAAGAAATTAGTGGCAGAGAGGTAGAACTGGAAGAGGTTCCAGCACCACAAACTGCAACTGATGATTTGATGGAACCAGAAGATTCAATAGTACCCGACGAACCCCAGCCTCTCCGCCGATCTAGTAGAGTTTCTCGTCCACCTGAGAGATACTACGGTTTTCTCATTGATGGTGGAAGCGAGGATTGCATCATAGATGATGATGAACCCACTAGTTTCGAGCAGGCCATCACGAGTGGTGACTCTATGAAATGGCTGGATGCAATGCGATCTGAGATGGAATCCATGTACACCAACAAAGTATGGACTTTGGAAAATGCTCCTGAAGGGGTAAAACCCATTGGGAGCAAGTGGATCTTTAAAAAGAAATTTGGTGTAGATGGAAAAGTTGAGACTTTCAAAGCTAGACTTGTAGCAAAAGGTTTTCGTCAAAGACCAGGTGTGGACTATGACGAAACCTTTTCTCCAGTGGCTATGCTTAAGTCCATCCGGATCTTACTTGCCATTGCTGCATACCATGACTACGAAATCTGGCAAATGGATGTTAAGACCGCCTTTCTAAACGGTGATTTAGAAGAGTGCGTATACATGACTCAGCCAGAGGGCTTCGTAGATAGTGGGAGCAGCGGAAAGGTGTGCAAGCTGCTTAAATCCATTTATGGGTTAAAGCAAGCATCGCGGAGTTGGAACATCTGTTTTGATGTTGTAGTCAAAGAGTTTGACTTCATCAAAAATATAGATGAACCTTGTATCTATAAGAAGGTAGCAGAGGGTAAGGTAGTCTTCCTCGTATTGTACGTGGATGACATACTCTTGATAGGAAATAATATTCCTATGCTGCAATCAGTCAAGCTCTTCTTATCACAGAGATTCTCAATGAAAGATCTAGGTGATGCCTCCTGCATATTGGGAATCATGATCTATAGAGATAGATCTAAACGGATACTGGGATTGTCCCAATCCAGGTACATTGACACCATACTAAAGAGGTTTAGTATGGAAGAATCCAAGCGTGGGAACCAACCCACGATCTCTGGACTCACTCTCTCCAAAGAGATGTCTCCCAAGACTGATTTGGAGAGAGCTCGCATGCAAGGGATACCCTATGCTTCGGCAGTAGGCTCTATCATGTATGCGATGCTATTTACCAGACCCGATGTAGCATACTCACTAAGTGTAGTGAGTCGGTATCAAGCAGATCCTGGAGAGAGTCATTGGACAGCAGTGAAGAACATTCTTAAGTACTTGCGAAGGACTAAGGAGATGTTCTTGGTGTATGGTAACGGAGAACTCCAGGTGGAGTCCTTTACCGATTCCAGCTTCCAAAGTGATAAGGACGACTCTAAGTCGCATTCGGGTTTTGTCTTTACCCTCAATGGAGGGGCGGTATGTTGGAAGAGTTCCAAACAGGATACCGTTGCAGACTCAACGATGGAGGCTGAATACATCGCTGCCAACGATGTGCCAAAGAGGCTGTCTGGATCAAGAAGTTCATTAGTGAACTTGGTGTGGTTCCATCCATTGAGCATCCAATACCTCTGTATTGCGATAACAATGGAGCTGTGGCCTTGGCCAAGGAACCCAGGTCCCATCAGAAGTCCAGACATATTCTGAGGCGGTATCACCTGATCAGGGAGATAGTTGATCGCCGGGAGATCGAGGTCAGGAGAGTATATACGAAGGACAACACTACGGATCCATTTACGAAGGCTATTCCCCAGATGCAGTTTGAGAGATTATTCGGGATGCTAGGTATGAGATACTACAGCAGCTGGCCTTAGTGCAAGTGGGAGATTGTTAGTTATGTATATGCCCTAGAGGCCATTGTTGTACATATGATGTATATTATAATGGATGCTTGGTTATATATAGAGATGACTTTCTTGCTCGTCATGATAGTATGCTATTTGGTTTCACTTTATCTTAACATGTTGACTTGTATTGGTTTACTGTTTTACTCTCACATGTTGATAAAGCCCTTAGGACTTGTACTCGACTACTGGGACTATGATGAGATCATACTAGTGGGGCCGCGGTAGTCGATGAGTACATCCTATAACTGTTCCTAGTCGAGGGTATATCGAGACAGGGCATCGATACACCAGAGTAGACTAGCGTAAACGCATCTTGACCCATGTGATGGGCGATGGATGATCCCATATCCATCGGTGTTTGACATCAGAGATGGTGTACGGGTGCTCAGTGGAGACTGGGTACACTGGACGGACTCGCCGAGAACTCCCAGATGGTGATATACCACACGTCAGATGGCAGTTCTCCGGTGACACTGGTACAGGGTAGTCTGTAGACCCGAGATCGTCATAGAGTCTTGTGTGATTCCCACTGTGCTTTGATTTTCACCTTACCACGTCCAAGAGGGCGTGCAAAACAGTGGCTTTTGGGTACAGTCCCGAATCACATGGAGGCAATGAGCGATAGGAGGGGATTCGTCTCTCCCGGTATAGGGAGTTGATGTTGTGCCGTGTTCGATTGGCTATAACTGGAAGTCCCTGGCCAGGGCTGATATAGAGATTTACTGGTAAGTGTTACCAGTAGTTTCTCGTCCCGTTATGAGCCACACATCGACACGACTTATCGGTTACTGGGGTCTGACGTATACCACCCCTAGACTTGATATGCGACATATCAGACGAACAGACCGGACTGTACAGGAGTGTTACTGGTTGGATTCACAGGAGAACGCACAGGCTAGCTTGTTGATCTTCTGATCGCTCAATACCTGGGTGGCTGTTACGTTTAGCTGACCGCTTGCACCTTGTGGGTGTTTGATATGATCATCACCTGCTACCGGCGTATTGACGATTCTTTAGAGTCCTACGCAGAGGTTTCTTGGCTCAGGCGAAACAGAGTAGTGGCAAATATGTGATATGCGCAGGAACGAGAATAATGCGATATGGGATACCGTATTATATTCTCGCGATATATGGATATGAACCGGGTCATAGGATCAAGTGTTGATTCGATGAATCGGTACATGATATATTAGTCGGTAATATTCGATATAGCCGGATCGTCGGATCAAGTGTTGATTCGATGATTTAATATATAATAATATATATGATATATTATTATATTAACTAATATTGGCTTGCTTTATTATTTCATTTTCTCAGTGGATGATACATTGATATATATGCGATATATGTTAATTGTATTATTTTCTTTTGTTGCAAATATATAATATATATATGATATATATTATTGTGACATGATATGATTAATTGTTAAACATGTTTAAGGATGATTAATTGAGGTTAGGGTTTAATTAGGGTTAGTTGCTTCATGCACCTTCTAGAAGCTATTTGTTTTGTCATTGTAAAGATATTTATGGATGACACTTTACTAAATCTAACCAAACCCTAACTCTAGTTATTTCTCTACAAATTCTTATCCATTCATCCTTGACCATGGTTCACATATCAATCATATACTTTATTTTCTATTCATCACAAAAGGATTAATTCATATTATCATTATCCATTATCTTCTTCTTCTCTCTTGAAGAAGCTTTCTTGAAAATCCTAAAGTGATGATAAAATATGAGAAAATGATATAAAAGGAAAGCAAAATTACTACTTTCTCATCCTCATCTCATCTAGCCCTTGAGATTAGTGTGTTCTTCTCTTTTGAGTGAGAAAGCTTGAGACGAAGCAACTTCAAGGTAGATCATCGGAGATTTGGAGTACGACAAGCTAGCATGGATCGTTCGAGTCGTGGAGCCTCTCATGAGTCCGGGAGATCGTGGATCGCGGCAAAGGGACTTCTACTCGGAGCTTGTGAAGTGAAGGAGCGGACTACAAAGGTTGTAATCCCTCACACTTAGATAAATGTTATCTTCATGCATGTTAAACCCTAATAATCTAGCAAAGATCCCGGCTTTGGGTTGTTCGGCACGTCTAAAATTTAATCCGGGCATGTTTGATGCCTTATGAACCTTCACAAGAGTGCCTAGGAACCCTACATTACTTACTACTTACGAGTTGGCAACTCACCCCCATTGTGTCGCAGTATCTTGTAGGTCCGACCAGTCAACTTAGTAGCGGCGGGCGTACTTCTTCATTTTGCTTCTTTTCCTTGGACTTACGGTATTGCTCATAGGTTGGTTGTGAGGATACTTTTGTTTCCACCTTGTATTATTATTTGTATCTAGTATTCTTCATCTACCGCTTCTACCATTGTATATGTGACCTAAAGGTGTGACAGTGAGATTAGTATATGTGTTGTTTCTATGGTGTCGAGCTCACTTGGGGCCGACATGATGCTTTCTTATTTTTGTGCTTTTATATGCTTATTTTTCACTATTATGATATATCTATTGCGTGTGGTTGTGATTACGCCATTGGCGAAGAGCTAGCTCTTACTTAGGGATCCCATTATTCTTTACTTGTGTATTTTCATGTGTTGTACCCGTTTGGGGGCCAGTATTTACAAAGGAAACTCTGCCGAAATTTTCGGGAAAAATTTGATGTTTTAAAATGTTTAATGCGAATTTTTTTTGTTAAAATCACTTTCTTTAAAACATGTTTTCCTTCACTCCATTTCTTTTTAAACGGTTTAGATTTCTGGGATTTGGCTTACGTAGATTACGTTACGCCTTTAGACGTTTCGCAATTTAAGTGACAGTCACGTTTCGTACTTTCGGGTCGTGACAAAGTTGGTATCAGAGCGAAATGTTTTACCTTTCTGAGTGTAAGATGACACTTGGTAGATGGAGTAGGTGACTTAACTAGAGTGACATAGCGTGTGTATGTTCCGCGGCATACTTTCGATATGGTACTCCGCCTAAGTGACCTTAGGACATATTTGCTTGTACTTCCTTTCTCGATTCTATATATCTTTGATTCGATTACGATATTCTTATCAATCCTGTTTCTTGTTCCAGTCACTATGCCGCCGAAGACTACGAGGGCACAGAGGGCTACTGCCAGAGATGAGATTCGAGTGGACTCGTCTGAGACGAGGACCGATCAGGACGGTACAACTACCCCTCAGGGATAGATTGATCTGCCCTCTTCAGGCCGTATTGCCAGGCTAGGGGTCGGTATGCAAGAGTTGCATCAGATGATGGGATCTTTTGTTGAGGTTAGTCGGGCACAAAGATCTGAGGATGCTCCTCCTACCGCACAGACTATGATTGTACCTGCTGCCCAGACAGTTGTTCCTGCTACTACTGAGACTATCCCCGTATCATTACAGGAGTCTATGAGGCTGAGACCTCCAGTCTTTACCGGCACAGATGCAGCGGAGGATCCGCAGACATTCTTCGACAAGATGGCTAGGATATGCCGTTCGCTGAGATGTTCTGATGAGAGATGGGTAGAGCTTACGAGTTTTCATCTAGAGGGTCTTGCTCATACGTGGTACGAGTCAGTTGATAGAGGCCGAACTGCAGGTCTACCCCCTATGACTTGGGACGAGTTCATAGCCATATTCCTTCTCGTTTCCTTTCGGAGAGCGTTCGAGATGCTCGAGCTCGTAGTTTTGAGTCTTTACGCAGGACTCCTGGGATGACAGTGTCCGACTATGATATCCAGTTTACCCAGTTGTCCCGATATGCTCCTTACCTAGTTGACACCGAAGAGAAACGTATAAAGAGGTTCGTGCGGGGATTAGACACGCAGTTATTTCTGGCTATTGGCGCGCAGTATTTTGACACTTATGCAACTGCTATGGACGAGGCCTTACTATTGGAGGAGCACATTTTCAAGACTTTGGTCGTTTCTAGGCCGAAGAGGATTCATACCGGTATGCCAGCTCAGAGGTAGATGGGTAGACGCCGTGACAGATTCTTTCCGGGAGATGGTGGTGGCAGAGGATTGAGACGGGGTCAGTTATTTGGCTCTTATCCACAGGGCCAGTAGTCGTCGCCAGATTGTTTTCGGTGCGGGAGTCAGTACCATCATATCAGAGACTGTACTATGAGGCGCTAGGGTGCGGCGACAGTTTCACATGTGACCTTACCACCTTCACCCCTTCCTCAGAGAGCTCTACTTCATACCCCTGATGATGCTCTACGCCAGACAGATGCTCCTAGAGGTCGTGGGTGTGGCAGTCCTATTCAGAGAGGACGAGGCGACAGAGGCAGAGGCCGAGGACAGCCAGCTACTAGCGGGTGACAGGCCCGAGTGTTCGCTTTGACTCCTTAGGATGCGCTGGCATCCAATGCCATTGTGACAGGTACCTTGCCAGTATGTTCTTTCGACGCGCGGGTATTATTCGACCTAGGTTCCACACATTCTTATGTATCTACACACTTTGCACTGATGTTGGGCCGAGAGTTATTTTCGTTAGATCAGCCGCTTATTGTTATTACTCCAGTAGGCGAGTCGTTTGTTGCTCAATATGTGTTCCGATCGTGTTCCTTCATATCGGGGAGAGGGATTTATCGGTTGATTTGATTCTCCTCGATATGTTGGACTTCATTGTTCTTCTGGGCATGGACTGGCTAGCCACGTGCTATGCGTCCGTGGACTGCCGTGAGAAAGCAGTCAGTTTTAGTTTTCCGGGTGAGCCGGTTCTTGTTATTCAGGGAGACCGTAGCGCCACCCTTCCCAGCTTGATTTCTTCTCTTCGCGCTGGTCATCTCTTGAGGAAAGGATGTCAGGGATTCTTGGCGTATGCTTGTGATGTTAGAGCCGCAAAGGTTCCATTGGACCAGGTCCCGATTGTGAGGGAATTTCCAGATGTCTTTCCTGACGAGCTGCCTGGTTTTCCGCCAGAGCGCGATTTTGAGTTCTGCATTGACTTGATCCCCGGCACTGGGCCTATTTCTATTCCACCTTATCGGATGGCCCCGGTAGAGCTTAGAGAGCTGAAGGATTAGTTGCAGGATTTTCTGGATAAAGGGCTTATTCGACCGAGCGTGTCACCTTGGGGTTCTCCTGTTCTGTTCGTCAAGAAGAAGGACGACAGTATGCGTTTATGCATCGATTATCGTCAGCTAAATCGAGTTATAGTGCGGAACAGATATCCCTTACCTCGTATTGATAATTTGTTCGATCAGCTCCAGTGTGCGGGACACTTCTCGAAGATTGACTTGCGGTCGGGTTATCACCAGTTGCGGGTTCGGAAGGATGATATTCCGAAGACTGCTTTTCTCACGCGCTACGAGTATTATGAGTTCTTGGTGATGTCATTCGGGCTCACCAATGCCCCAACAGCGTTTATGGACTTGATGAACCGCATATTCAGGCTGTATCTTGATCAATTCATCATCGTATTCATTTATGACATCTTAGTATATTCCCGGAGTCGCGAGGAGCACGAGCAGCATTTGAGGATCACATTACAGACGTTGAGGGAGTATCAGCTGTTCGCAAAATTCTCCAAATGTGCCTTCTGGCTTGACAGTATCAATTTCTTGGATCACGTGGTTACGAGAGATCGCATACGTGTGGACCTGAAGAAGATTGAGACACTTCATGTTGGGATTCCTTAGCACCCTACAGGGTTTTCACAGCAACTACCTGTAGGGTTGCTGGGCACGCTCACAAGGGTCTACGAGACATCAACCATGCCCGATTTAAAATTTAGCCGTGCCGAACAACCCAAAGTCGGATCTTTAAACTAGAGATTAGGTGAAAACAAGCATGTTAAACTCTTTAACACTAAGTGAGAGAGATTACAACCTTTGTAGATCCGGTCCTTCACTTCTTAAGCTCCGTGTTGAGGTCCCTTCACTGCGATCATCGTGTTCCGGACTCTCGAGAGGCTTCACGAAGAGAAAGATGCAGTCTTTCTTCCGATCTTCGATAACAAAGATGATTTACCTTGAAGTTTCATTAACACAAGCTAACACTCCCTAAATGAAGTGAACACTCTCATCTAAAGGGTAAGGATAGATGAGAACGATGAAGTAGGAGTTTTGCTCTCTTTTATTTTCTTATTCTCACTCATTTTCATCACTTGGAAAACAGCTAGAATGTTTTTCCATGAAAGAAAGAAGAAGGAAGAAGAAGAAGAATATCATAATGAATCAATCTCTTTGTGATGAATAATGATAGTTATGATAAGGTTAGAAATGCAACCATGGTTCAAGTAACCATTGTAGAGAATTAACTAGGATTAGGGTTTGGGTTGAGTTAAAGAAATATCTTGCAAAATATCTTTTCCAAAACGAAAAATGAAAGCTTCTAGAAACTTCTAGAAGAGATTAACCCAAATCAAACCCTAACCTCGTTTAATCTCCACTAAACATGTTGCATTAATAACCACATCATTTTACAATATTATATATCACATATATAATATTTATTATAACAAAATAAAATAATACAATTAACATATATCGTATATATATCAATGTATTACCCGAGTGAGAAAAAGAATCTTTTAGTGAGCTAATATTAGTTAATGTAATTTAATATATCATATATATTATTATACATTAAATTATCGAATCAACACTTGATCCGACAATCCGGCTATATCGCATATAACCGACCAATACGATGACCCGGCTATATCACATATACCCGGCCGATATCTCATATCGCGAGAATCCAATACGGTATCACATACCGCATTATCCTCGGTCCCGCACATATCACATATGTGCTCCTACTCCGTTTTTCCTGAGCCAAGAAACCTCTGTGTAGGACTCTAAAGAATCGTTAATACGCCGGCAGTAGGTGATGATCATATCAAACACCCACAAGCTGCAAGCGGTCAGCTAAACGTAACATCTACCCAGGTATTGAGCGCTCAGAAGATCAACAAGCAAGCATGTACATTCTCCTGTGAATCCAATCAGTAACACTCCCGTACAGTCCGGTCTCGTTATGTCGCATATCTCGCCTAGGGGTGGTAAACGTCAGACCCTAGTAGCTTGATAAGTCGTGTCGATATGAGGTCTATAACAGTTTGAGAAACTACTGATAACACTTAGCAGTAAATCTCAGCAACCCTGGCCAGGGATTTTCGGTTATAGCCAATTGAACACAGCACAACATCAACTCCCTATACAGGGAGTGACGAATCCCCTCCTATCGCTCATTGCCTCCATGTGATTCGGGACTGTACCCAAAAGCCACCTTTTTGCACGCCCTCTTGGACATGGTATGATGGAAATCAAAGCACAGTGGGAATCACACAAGACTCTATGACGATCTCGGGTCAACAGACTACTCTGTACCAGTGTCACCGGAGAACTGCCATCTGACTTGAGGTATAATACCATCTGGGAGTTCTCGGCGAGTCCGTCCAGTGTACCCAGTCTCCACTGAGCACCCGTACACCATCCTTGATGTCAAACACCGATGGATATAGGATCATCCATCTCCCATCATATGGGTCAAGATGCGTGTACGCTAGTCTACTCTGGTGTATCGATGCCCTGTCTCGATACACCCTCGACTAGGAACAGTTATAGGATGTACTCGTCGACTACCGTGGCCCCACTAGTATGATCTCATCATAGTCCCAGTAGTCGAGTACATATCCTAAGGGCTTTATCAACATGTAACATAGAGACAATCAGAATACATGTTAAGATAAAGTACAACAAGATAGCATACTATCATGTCGAGCAAGAAAGTCCTTCCTATATATGTCCAAGCATCCATTACAATATACATCATATGTACAGTAATGGCCTCTAGAGCATACATATAACTAACAATCTCCGACTTGCACTAGGGCCATCTGTTGTGGTATCACATACCCAACAATTAGCTGTGGTTGAAATATTTCATACTCAACCATCCCATAAAAGTCTCTACTGGGAAAAAGGCCTTTGTGAGTGGATCCGCGCCGTTGTCCTCTGCGTCTACTCTCTTAACCTCGATCTCCCTGGAGATCAACCATCTCCATGATCAGGTGATACTGTCTAAGAATTATATCTGGATTTCTGATGGGACGGGGGTTCTTTGGCATAAGCCACAACTCCATTATCACACAATGGTAGGAACGAAGTTCATCTCATGAACTTATATATCCAGACTGCCTCTTTGGTAGCATCCTTGGTAATGATGTATCTTGCCTTTAATCGTCTAGTAAGTCACGGTATCTAGCTTGGAACTCTTCCAACATACCGTCCCTCCACTGGGGGTAAAGACAATGCCTACGACTGACATTCAGTCGTCCTTATCACCCTGGAACCTTTCCAGTGATTCTCTGGAGAATCGATTTATACCATCTCACTACAACTAGTGAGTATCCTAACATCCAATTAGATCTATCTCATAGATCCAAAACCCAGGATTTATAAGGTATCATTTTGATCCTATATGGAGAATCCTTGTGATAAGCGGAGATTGACCGAGCGTAGCATAGGAAACTCCTTCCCTATCAAGAGTATGTCATCCACGTACTCTACGAGGATCACCACCATACTCTCTACTACCTTTTTGTATATACAAGGTTCATATACCATTTTGATGAAGTCAAACTCTTTTACTACTACATCAAACAGATGTTCCAACTCCGCGATGCCTGATTTATCACATAAAACATCTTGCTCACGTTTCCGTTGCACCCACTGACTGCGAAGCCCTCTGGCTGTGTACTTATAGACGCTCTCTTCCAAATTATTATTTAGAAAAGCAGTCAAGGCACCCAACCGCCAGATATAGTAGTCATGGTATGAAGCTGTGGCAAGTAGGATCTGGATGGAATTAAGCATAGCTTTGAAAGTCTCAACTTTTCCATGTACACCTAGTAATCTTCTCAAGATTTACTTGCACCTGATGGGATTTAACCCTTCAGATAAAGCAACCAAAGTCCATACTTTGTTGGTGTATAAGGATTCCATCTCAGATCGCTAAGCATCCAGCCATTCTTATAGAGTCCCACTCCTGATGGCCAGCTCGAAACTAGTTGGGTCATCATCTCATGATGCAATCCTCGCTCCCACTGTCATAGAGAAACCGAAGTATCTCTTAGGTGGGTGAGGAACCCTACTAGATCGGCGGAGAGGCTGAGATTCGTTGGAAACTATTGAATCCTTTGGTTCTATCAAATCATCTGCTGTAGCTTGTATAGCTGGAACTCCTTCCAGTTCTACCTCATGACCACTAATTTTTCAACAAGAAATTCGCTTTCAAAAAGGTGGCATGTTGAGAAATAAAACACTTTTGTTTCTCGGTTTGGTAGAAGATATTCCCTTGCGAATGCTTGGGATATCCAACAAACTTCCACAGATCTGACTTTGCCTCGAGTTTGTCCGGATTTTGCTTTTTAGACATAGGCCGGACAATGCCAAATCTTAACAAACTTAAGATATGGGCTCTTCCCTTTCCATATCACATATGAAGTGGTAGGCAACTGATTTGATTTGAACTCTATTCAATTGGTATGCAGCTTCTCAAGTGCATAACTCCTAAAAGGAAATAAGAAAACTCAGTAGTATTCATCATAGAGCACACCATATCACATAGGGTGCTATTGCTCCGCCCCGATATACCATCGTGCTATGGTGTATACGGAGGAGTAATGCTGAGAGAGAATCTCATTCTCCTTTAGAATAGTCCAGGAATTCCATGCTCAAGTATTCTCTTCCTTGATCTCATCAAAGGACATAATACTTATGCCCGTTTTTGGTTCTCTACTTCTAACTTATATTCTGTGAATATCTCAAAAGCTTCGGACTTGTGTTTCAATAGGAATATATGTCTGAATCTTGAGAGATCATCAGAGAATGTAATGAAGTACAAAGAACTAGTCTTGGCATGTGTAGACAGGGGACCATCATAAATCATCATGTATCAATCCCAAGAGTTTACTAACTCTTTCTCTGTTTCCAACAAACAGAGTTGTGGTCATCTTATCTTTGTGACATGACCGGCAAGTTTCACAAGATGTAAATTCAAACTAATTTAAATATGCATCTATATGTAACTTAGCTAGTCGGGTCGCATTGATATGACCTAGTCTACAATATCTCAAGAATGATTCGTTCATTTCTGAAGTCTTCCTCTTGTGTGTGTTCTGTATACTAAGAACTGTAGTTTGATTTAGAACGTCAATGCTTTTAGATAACGTGCCTGAACCGATCAACTCTTGATATAGGAAATGTTCAAAACATTATCCAATAATACAAAATTATATCCTTTCTTTACTAATAAAGAGACTTATATGATGTTGTACATCAGGTTCGGTATCTAATAACATTCGTTCAGAATCAATGTATTCTGGTAATACAGGGTGACAGTGACTAACAGACTTGGCTGCAACACTTGCACAATTTTCTGTCTCATGAAACATATCACCCGTTCTCAGTTCTCTACCTATCTGTAGCCCATGTAACAGATTACATATGCGGAATCCTGATCCGGTATCTCATACCCAGGACGTAAAGGACATTAAGAAACAGTTCTCTGTAATGAACACACCCGAAGAAGATGCATCAACATGTACTTTCTTCGTTTGGGCGGCACGGGAATTCTGGTAATCCCCTATTTCCTGCTCTGTCTTATAACATTTATAAGTTGGAGCGGGACCAACGTTCCTTAGCGCAGTATAACAAGCGGGTTCGGTCAATACATCCGTATTATTATCTTGATTAAGGCGTGACATGGTCGCTACCCGGAGAGAGAGAAGAAAACACTCAGCGTGCGCTTTTACAAGATTAGATTGGTTATCTAATATATCTAATCAGGATGTCTCCCACTGTTTTAGTCAAATCTTCCTTAGTTTTCTTTAGGTTTCTTTTAGTTTTCATTAATCCCATTAATGAATTCCCATTTTATTATGCTTCACAAGCATCTCATTTGAAACGAAATCTGCAATATAACATATATCTCATATATATAATATAAACATTCATCTCAGGCAGTAATATGATCTCATCACAGAACATTGCAGCAGAAGAACATATATGAAATATTGGATATACTAGGATGTCCATGTTTTAGTACGGGCCAGTATAAAACACGGATTCCACGGTCGTGATGAATAGCCAAACCCACATCCCTAGACCCCTACCAGAGCGGCAAGCAACACTGCCAATTCTAGGGTTAGGAGACCCGGTCTCGACTCCTCGAGATGGTCTCCCACTGGACCCTAGAACCCGGTTACTTGTGCTCCCCGCCTTGGGTCTACCTAATGCGGAAAAGTAAATAATATACAATGGTGACATCATCCTCAGCCCGGAAGTGCCCCAATAAAAGAATATTACATACAAATGAATTTTACATGAATGAAAAAGAAAAACTCTCATCTCACATAAAACCCCAGGCTATTCAGAACACGACGATCCAATATAACATATCACAGCAACACATAATATCTCATATCATCAACGTAAGCAAGTTAGCGTATCCCGATTGTCGTTGATGTATAGCAATGAAGCCGGCGATACACCACATACTACGCTTACGGTCACAGAAAAGAAAGTGTAAAACTACAACAGTTGGAATTCGCAACCTCCTTAGACATCGCATGCCTAACCAAATGAATTCCTTAGACATCGCATGCCTAACAATTGTAAACCCCGCATTTTAGTCTCATTATCGAAAACTCTTTTCAATATCAAGTTGGGCAATTCAACAAGATTCCCGACATCCTGATCGAATGCTCGTCGCAAACTTTAGTAGACGGCCGTACCCCCGGATGCCGTCGATGAAGTGCACTAAGGCGGAACACCGCTGCCGCGAGCACCCGAACGGATGCTTTTGGCGACGGGGTTCTCCTACAGTCACTTGGTCGGGGCTATGGGGCGACGCTGTCTATTAAGTTTACCCGGCGAGTATCCACGTACGCTACGTGATTGCGACGGACTTTTGATCGCATCAAAATTCCGTGGCAACCGATCATCTGAGACTGAACTGCTAGATTTATAATATTCAAATTATTTATCTCATAACTACCTGTGGATTCCAAATATTGTATCACATTCCAGATAAAAAGACAGTGTTAAACTTTCCGATCGAATAATCAAACACCCAAGATTTCCCAAATAGCTCAACACTTGAGCGGAGTTCAAAAATATTCATCACATGCCATAGTACCAATGGTCCAGCCGTAGAAGGGTCAAGCCAACGCCTCACATGTGACACGCCGTACTGCCACAAACCCTAAGGTTCAGAGGTAGTTCAAGACGGTCACATAATCGAGTTAAGGTTTGTTGTCTTCTAGAGGGTCCACCGCGTTATTTGCACGACTTAGAACGTTCTTAAACTACGAAAAAATCCAACACTTGGAAATTTTCCGGCAGGGGAAAAAGTGAGTTATTGATATCCGTTCGAACTTTTTAACACGTTCTAAAAATTACCCGGACAAACTAAACAAAGTTAAATTATCCGATCAAATCAACGAGTCCCCAATACAACCCTAGAAAACTCAACACTTGAGTGCAATTAAAATATTACCAGAAGAAATTGACAATAAAGGACCTAAGAATAAATATATGAAGTTCCAGGGACTAATTCAAAATTTTGGCCGCGGAACCTGGCCAAACCAAGGGTTTGGTGGCGGTTCCACGGCCGAATGAGCGAATTAGTGGGCCGTACTTTACAGTAATTCTTAGTTTTTCCTGCTTGTTTTTCTGAGTATTTTTAATGCAGAAAATATCACATTTTTAGAAAATGTCCAGAGAGGGGTATACTCGGGTGTGTCGGAGTTCGATCGGACTTTAAACTTCGTCTAGACTTCACCTAAAGCTCTAGCTTGGCTCTGATACCACTGTAGGGTTGTTGGGCACGCTCACAAGGGTCTACGAGGCATCAACCATGCCCGATTTAAAATTTAGCCGTGCCGAACAACCCAAAGCCGGATCTTTAAACTAGAGATTAGGTGAAAACAAGCATGTTAAACTCTTTAACACTAAGTGAGAGGGATTACAACCTTTGTAGATCCGGTCCTTCACTTCTTAAGCTCCGTGTTGAGGTCCCTTCGCTATGATCATCGTGTTCGGGACTCTCGAGAGGCTTCACGAAGAGAAATATGCAGTCTTGCTTTCGATCTTCGATAACAAAGATGATCTACCTTGAAGTTTCATTAACACAAGCTAACACTCACTAAATGAAGTGAACACTCTCATCTAAAGGGCAAGGATAGATGAGAATGATGAAGTAGCATTTTTGCTCTCTTTTATTTTCTTATTCTCACTCATTTTCATCACTTGGAAAAAAGCTAGAATGCTTTTTCCATGAAAGAAAGAAGAAGGAGGAAGAAGAAGAATATCATAATGAATCAATCTCTTTGTGATGAATAATGATAGTTATGATAAGGTTAGAAATGCAACCATGGTTCAAGTAACCATTGTAGAGAATTAACTAGGGTTAGGGTTTGGGTTGAGTTAAAGAAATATCTTGCAAAATATCTTTTCCAAAATAAAAAATGAAAGCTTCTAGAAACTTCTAGAAGAGATTAACCAAAATCAAACCCTAACCTCGTTTAATCTCCACTAAACATGTTGCATTAATAACCACATCATGTTACAATATTATAAATCACATATATAATATTTATTGTAACAAAATAAAATAATACAATTAACATATATCGTATATATATCAATGTATTACCCGAGTGAGAAAAAGAATCTTTTAGTGAGCTAATATTAGTTAATGTAATTTAATATATCATATATATTATTATACATTAAATTATCGAATCAACACTTGATCCGACAATCCGGCTATATCGTATATAACCGACTAATACGATGACCCGGCTATATCACATATACCCGGCCGATATCTCATATCGCGAGAATCCAATACGGTATCACATACCGCATTATCCTCGGTCCCGCACATATCACATTTGTGCTCCTACTCCGTTTTGCCTGAGCCAAGAAATCTCTGTGTAGGACTCTAAAGAATCGTCAATATGCCGGCAGTAGGTGATGATCATATCAAACACCCACAAGCTGCAAGCGGTCAGCTAAACGTAACAGCTACCCAAGTATTGAGTGCTCAGAAGATCAACAAGCAAGCCTGTACATTCTCCTGTGAATCCAATCGATAACACTCCCGTACAGTCCGGTTTCGTCATCTGATATGTCGCATATCTCGCCTATGGGTGGTAAACGTCAGACCCCAGTAGCTTGATAAGTCGTGTCGATATGAGGTCTATAACAGTTCGAGACACTACTGATAACACTTACCAGTAAATCTCAGCAACCCTGGCCAGGGATTTCCGGTTATAGCCAATCGAACACAACACAACATCAACTCCCTATACCGGGAGAGATGAATCCCCTCCTATCGCTCATTGCCTCCATGTGATTCGGGACTGTACCCAAAAGCCACCTTTTTGCACGCCCTCTTCGATGTGGTATGATGGAAATCAAAACACAGTGGGAATCACACAAGACTCTATGACGATCTCGGGTTAACAGACTACTCTGTACCAGTGTCACCGGAGAACTGCCATCTGACTTGAGGTATAATACCATCTGAGAGTTCTCGGCGAGTCCGTCCAGTGTACCCAGTCTCCACTGAGCACCCGTACACCATCCTTGATGTCAAACACCGATGGATATGGGATCATCCATCGCCCATCATATGGGTCAAGATACGTATACGCTAGTCTACTCTGGTGTATCGATGCCCTGTCTCGATACACCCTCGACTAGGAACAGTTATAGGATGTACTCGTCGACTACCGTGGCCCCACCAGTATGATCTCATCATAGTCCCAGTAGTCGAGTACATATCCTAAGGGCTTTATCAACATGTAACATAGAGACAATCAGAATACATGTTAAGATAAAGTACAACCAGATAGCATACTATCATGTCGAGCAAGAAAGTCCTCCCTATATATGTCCAAGCATCCATTACAATATACATCATATGTACAGTAATGGCCTCTAGGGCATACATATAACTAACACTACCATGTCACTTTTAAATTTTCTAAGGTGCTCATCAATCCTAAGCTAGGATCAAGCTAGAGTGAAAAGACAATAAAACATGCAATCAAACATTACATAAGAAGTGAACAAGAATACAACCTTTGTAGACCTGGTCCTTCACTTCTAAAGCTCCATATAGTCGTTCCATTGTTGCGATCGATGCAAGTGAGGATTTCCCGAACTCTAGAATGGTTCCCTCGGAAAAAAGAACGCGCTTGCTCGATGCTTTCGAAGCCAAAGATGATCTACGTCGAGGAGACTCAAACCCAAGCTACCTCTTCATTAGGTGATGAACTTTGTGAAGAGAACACCCTAAACTAAATGGCAAGTGGTAGAGGATGATGAAGTAGGAAGTGGGCTCACTTTATATTTTAGTTTCTCACTTGATTTCACCATTTTCCTTGGAGCAAGAAAGCAAGAGGAAGGAGATGAAGAAAACAACTCAAGAAATATCAAGTAAAGAATGAATGAGATATGCAACCATGGGTGAGTTAGTAACATATACTAAACCCTTGTAGAGAATTAACCATGGATAACTCTAATGGTTTGGTTTAAAAATATCTTAAGTAAAACAAAATGTGTGGACTTTGTCAATGGTAATCCAAGCTTCATGAAGCTTCATGCCATGACAAATTATGCCACCATTTTGAATTTACTTAAAATAAATAAAACCTCACAATTATAAGTAAGCATGGTGTAAGTCTTACACACACCCAAGTTTGCATGTATCATCA
Organism: Agapanthus africanus; assembly: GCA_030015575.1. Lineage (NCBI taxonomy): Eukaryota > Viridiplantae > Streptophyta > Magnoliopsida > Asparagales > Amaryllidaceae > Agapanthus > Agapanthus africanus. The sequence goes on from CM057339.1 coordinate 399,461,630, forward strand.
AGCATGACACAAAAATGTACACAAGTATATATCACATATACACTTAATACATAATCAAGTGAGAAAAACAATTCTTAAGTGAACCAATACTAGTTAATGTAAAGTAATATATCAAATATATAATTATACATTAAATCAATACTTGATTTAATGATCCGGTCATATCGCATATAACCGAGTAATATCATGTGTATCAATTTATCGAATCAACACTTGATTCGATAACCCGTCTATATGACATATACCCGGCAGATATCACATATCGCGAGAATACAATACGGTATCATATACACGTATCAGTCTCAGTCCCATACATATCACATATATGCTCCTATTCCGTTTCTCTTGAGCCAGGAAACCTCTATGTAGGACTCTAAAGATTCGTCAATACGCTGGCAGTGGGTGATGATCATATCAAATACCCACAAGCCGCAAGAGGCATGCTAAACGTAACGGCCACCCGTGTATTGAGCGATTAGAAGATCAACAAGCAAGCCTGCTTGTACTCTTGCAAATCCAATCAGTAACACTTACCGTACAGTCCGGTCTGTTCGTCTGATATGTCGCATATCTTTCCTAGGGGTGGTAAATGTCAGACCCCAGTAGCTTGATAAGTCATGCCGATGTAAGGTCCATAACATGTGTAAAACTACTGATAACACTTACCAGTAAATCACATCTACCCTGGCCAGGGATTTCAGTTATGGACAATCGAGCATAGCGCAACATTAACCCCCAATACCGGGAGAGACGAATCCCCTCCTATCGTTCATTGCCTCCATATGAATCGGGACTGTACCCAAAAACCACCTATTTGCACAACTCAGTAGAGCCTTGGTAGGGTGGAAATCAAATCACAGTGGGAGATACACAAGACTCTATGACGATCTCGGGTCGACAGACTAACCTGTACCAGTGTCACCAGAGAACTGCTATCTGAACTGAGGTATAATACCATCTAGGAGTTCTCGACGAGTCCGTTCAGTGTACCCAGTCTCCACTGAGCACACGTATACATCTCTGATGTCAAACACCAATGGATATGGGATCATCCATCGCCCATCACATGGGTCGAGAAGATATACGCTAGTCTACTCTGGAATATCGATGCCCCATCTCGATATTCCCATGACTAGGAACATTGAAGGATGAACTCATAGACTACCCAGGCCCCACTAGTATGATCTGCATCATAATCCTGGAAGTCAAGTACTCATCCTAAGGGCTTTATCAACATGTAACAGAGAGACAGTAAGTATACATGTTAAGATAAAGAGCAACCAGATATCGTACTATCATGTCAATCAAGAAAGTCCTCCCTATATATGTCCCAGCATCCACTATAATATACATCTCATGTACAATAATGGCCTCTAGGGCATACATACAACTAACAATCTACCACTTGCACTTAGGCCAGCTGTTGCAGTATAGCATACCCAACGTCCTATAAAAGTCTCTCGCAGGAAAGGCCTCAGTGAATGGATCTGCCATGTTAACCTCTGAGTCTACTCTCCCAACCTTGATCTCTTGGAGATCAACCATCTCCATGATTAGGTGATACTGCCTTAGAATCTGTCTGGGTCACTGATGGGACCGGGGTTCCTATGCTAAAAGCCACACCTCCATTGTCACATAATGGAAGGAACCTAGTTCATCTCATGAAAAAATATACACCCAAACTGCCTCTTTGGTAGTATCTTTGATAGCAATTTATCCATCCTTTATTGTCTAGTCTGCCCCAGTATCTAGCTTGGAACTCTTCCAATATACCGTACCTCCACTGAGGGTAAAGGCAGTGCCTGTGACTGACTCTCAGTCGTCCTTACCACCCTGGAAGCTATCCAGTGATTCTTTCCAGGATCGATTGATACCATCTCACTACACCTAGTGAGAATCCTAACATCCACTTAGATCTATCTCATAGACCCAAAACTTAGGATTTAGGAGGTATCACCTTGATCCTATATGGAGAATCAATGTGATAAGAGAAGATTGACCGAGTGTAGCATAGGAAACACCTTCCCTATCAAGAGTATGTCATCCACGTGCAATACGAGAATGACCACCATACTCTCTACAACCTTTTGTATATACAAGGTTCATATACCGTTTTGATGAAGTCAAACTCTTTGACTACCACATCAAAACAGACGTTCCAACTCCGCGATGCCTGCTTTAACACATAAAGCAACTTGCACGTATTTCCGTTGCTCCCACTGTCTACGAAGCCCTCTGGCTGTGTACTTATAGACGTTCTCTTCTAAATCATTATTTAGAAAAGCATTCATGACACCCAACCACCAGATATCGTAGTCATGGTATGTAGCACTGGCAAGTAGGATCCGGATGGACTTAAGCATAGCCACTGGAGAAAAGGTTTCATTATTATCCACGCATGGTCGATGACGAGAACCTCTTACAACAAGTCTAGCTTTGAAAGTCTCAACTTTTCTATCTACACCAAGTAATCTTCTCATGATATACTTGCTCCTGATGGGGATTTAACCCTTCAGATATAGCAACCAAAGTCCATACTTTGTTGGTGTACATAGCTTCCATCTCATATCGCTTAGCATCCAGCCATTCTTACAGAGTCCCTACTCTTGATGGCCTGCTCGAAACTAGTTTGAGTCATCATCTCATGATGCAATCCTTACTCCCACTGTCATCGAGAAACCTACGTATCTCTCAGAAGGATAGGGAACCCTACCAGATCGGCGGAGAGGCTGAGGTTCGTCGGGAACTATTGAATTCTCCTGTTTTACCAAATCATCAGCTGTAGTTTTTATAGCTGGAACTCCTTCCAGTTCTACAAAACTGACCTTGCCTTGAGTTTGTCCGAATTTTGGTTTTAGACATAGGCCGGACAACCCCAAATCTTAACTTGCTTAAGACATGGGCTCTTCCCATACCATATCTCATATGGAGTGGTAGGCACTGATTTGATTGGAACCCAATTCAATAGGTATGCATCTTCTTTAAGCTCATAACCCCAAAAGGAAATAGGTAACTCAGTAGTACTCATCATAGAGCACACCATATCAAAATAAGGTGTAATTGCTCCGCCCCGATACAGCGTTGTGCTGTGGTGTATACAGAGGAGTAATGCTGAGAGGGAATCTCATTCTCCATTTGAATAGTCCAAGAATTTCATGCACGAGTATTCTCCTCCCTGATCACATCATAGGACATAATACTTATACCCGGTTTTGGTTCTATACTTCTGACTTATATTCTATGAATTTCTCAAAAGCTTCAGACTTACGTTTCAATAGGAACATATGTCCGAATCTTAGGAGATCATCAATGAATGTAATGAAGTACCAAGAATCAATCCTGGCGTGTGTAGACAGGGGACCTACATACATCACTTTGTATCAGTCCCAAGAGTTCATTAACTCTTTCTCTGTTTCTAATAAACGGAGCTATGGTCATTTTATCTTTGTGACATGACTGGCAAGTTTCACAAGATGCAAATTCAAACTGATTTAAATATGCATTTAAATGTTACTTAGCTAGTCGGGTCGCATTGATATGACCTAGCCTACAATGCCTCAAGAAGGATCTTTTCATTTCTGAACTCTTCCTTTTGTGTGTGTTCAGTACGTTAAGAACTGTGGTTTGATTTAGAACGTATATGCTTTTAGATAACGTGCCTGAACCGATCAACCCTTTGATATAGGAAATGTTCAAAACATTATCTAACAATACAAAATTATATCCTTCTTTACTAAATAAAGAGACTGATATGATGTTGTATATCAGGTTCGGTATCTAATAACATTCGTTCAGAATCAATGTATTTGGTAATACAGGGTGATAACTGCTGATTGAATGATTCTTTGTGTGTCGTGTTTAGAAAGATGTGTAAAGATCACAACCGAAGAAATTTATACCGCAATCAATTAACGGTGTCGATGTAGCGCGTTAATGAATACGGATCGTCCACTGAGATGTGTGTTTTGCTCGCTTTCATTTTAGATGAGTCGAAATGAAAAGATGAAAGAAAAATTGCAAGAAAATTGATTCAATAATTTTGAAATTTAGTTTCAAGAATAGTAAAGAACTAGATCTAAAGATCAAGAATCAATAAAGTTCTAGAAGATGTCCAAATCTAATGAACTATCAAGATTTGTAATGAAGCTCGTAGGAATCGATCGAATCGATAGTGAGGATGAAGACTTGTGATTACGTATTCCTATCCATTGATGATTTGTTGCTAGATCGATGATGATCAACGAGGATTAGGGATCTCTTGAAGAAACTAGGGTTTCTCCATCATCATCCCTTCTCCTTTCGTTGATTATCATTCACAAGCTAGCCTCTAGGAAATTCAATCACCGATTGTTGATCTCTAATTAAGAGCGAAAACATTCAATAAAGCATCTAGCTCAAAACTAGGTTGTCGATGATTCAATTTTCTAGAGTTTACAAAACTCATAGGACTTAAGAATCGTTTCAAGATTGTAATCATCATCATCTATCTATTCTCTCGATTCCTCCAGGAGCGGAGTTTTTACTCAAACATTATAATAAAGAAATCAATCAAGAATCGAAAACTCATCATAATGCTCAAATGTAAAGATAAGCAAGATAAAGAAATTTTACCTTTTATTATTCAACAATTTCGTTACAATTCGCTCAAGACTACAAGAATTGAGGAGATAACTTGATCGTCGAATTAGCTTCGCATCGTCTCTGTGAGTCGCGGATCGTCTTGGATCACTTGCTCGGTTGAAGATCGGCGTCGCTCCAAAAAGGCTCGATGGCTTCTTCCTTGAATCGGCACTTGATAGATCTTGATTTCGATCAAATTGTGTCACTCAATTTGATTTAGATTTGATTTGGATCTACAATTTTTCCTCTCAAATGTTTTCAACAACTTTTCCCTCCAAAAATGAACCACCTCCAAAACCCTAGATCTAGATCTCATTTTATAGCCACCTCATTTGAATCTTCCCTCCAAAGCTAGGTTGTTAGAGAGAGTCTTCTAGAAGAAGTTTGTTGGAGGGAATATTCTAGAATGAGGTTGTTACAAGGAGGCTTCTAGAAGAAGGTTGTTGGAAGGAGGCTTCTAGAAGAAGATTGTTGGAGAGAGCCTTTTAGAATAAGGTTGTTGCAAGGAATATTCTAGAGTGAATTTGTTTTGCAGAGTCTTCTGGAAGAAGCCACGTGGTCTTTGAGAGTCTTTTGGAAGCTAAGGCCGTTACAATAAGCCACATGGAGGAATTTGAGCTGCTGACGTGTCCAACTAGCCGCGGATCCGCGGCAGATCGGCCAACTAGGCTGCGGATTCGCGGCCAAGTAAGAAGCTTGCTGCAGGAAAAGTTCAGGGGTGTTTTGTGTTGATATTTAGGTCTTCATGGAATGTCTGGAATATTTTATTCTTTCTTGTTTTACTGCCAGATCACAAGTCTTGGACTTGATGTATTTTATCAGCACCTTTAGCAGTTCCGGCTCTTTTACCTGGAGAATTTCTTGCACACAATCTCGAGACAAGTGTTGATTCACAAAAGATCATGCGTGCAATAATAAACACACAATTTCTCTCAAAATTCCGGTTATAACGTATAACACATGTTGTTTGGTATTTTGCAGGCAAATTGCTAATATGTGCTATATTTATACCAAACATATTTAGATGATTACAAAGAGTAAGGAAATTGATGTGTTAAAAATGCAATATTTTCGACTGATCAACTGCCAACTGATTTGGCTGCAACAATTGCACTAATCTCTATACTTAGAGACATATCACCCTATTCTCAGTTCTCTACCTATCTGTAGCCCGTGTAACAGATTACATATGCGGGATCCTGATCCGGTATCAAATACCAAGGATGTAGAGGATACTGAGAAATAGTTCTCTGTAATGAACACACCCGAAGATGATGCATCATCATGCACTTTCTTTGTTTGGGGGTCATGGGAACCCTGGTATTCCCCTAATTCCTGCTCGGTCTTATAACAATTATAAGTTGGAGCGGGACCAACGTTCCCCAGCTCAGTATAACAAGCGGGTTCGGTCAATACATTCATATTATTATCTTGATTAAGGCGTGACATGGTCGCTACCTGGAGAGAGAGAGAGAGAAGAAAACACTCTGCGTGTGATCTTGCAAGATTAGATTGGTTATATATTTTATCTAATCAGGGTGGCTCCCACTGTTTTTATCAAATCTTCCTTTAAACCTTTAAAGGAAAGACTAGCCGGGATTAATTACACCCTACAAGTTCGCCAATCTTTCAGCCAGGCCAGTGCCGGTACTTTGAGGGAGGTTCCCCGTGCTTTTTCACGGACCTAATTAAAATAAACCTCGTTTTCCCAGGGGTGTAACCCCGTTGACACCTTTCTAGACACCTACTTGATTGGATAATTGTAAAGTGCAAAACTCTCTCAGGAGTAACAATTACTCGCAGTGGGTATCAGGATCCAACTATCTCATAGAAGGTATGCAATCTCATTGCAAATTTCAACACTTGAAACTCCCGATAATGTTTTTTACCCTAATGACTTATGACCTTAACTATGATCAACAAATCATAAGCGCCAGTCAAGTTCTACCCGTCATTTCATGATTAATTAGACCCACCCACATGATCCTTAACTATGGTCAACAAAGTTGTAGGGTTCCTAGGCACTCTTGTGAAGGTTCATAAAGTATCAGACATGCCCGAATAAAATTTTAGATGTGCCGAACAACCCAAAGCCGGGATCTTTGCTAGATTATTAGGGTTTAACATGCAAGATAACATCTTTAAAGTTATGTGTGAGGGATTACAACCTTTGTAGTGCGCTCCTTCGCTTCACAAGCTCCGAGTAGAAGTCCCTTCGCCGCAATCCATGATCTCCCGGACTCAAGAGAGGCTCCATGACTCGAACGATCCATGAAAGCTTGTATTATTCCTTTTCTCCGATGATCTACGTCGAAGTTGTAATAGATCAAGCTCTCTCACTCTAATGAGGTGAACACTCTAATCTAATGGGCTAGATTAGATGAGGATGATGGAGTAGTGTTTATGCTTTCTTTTTATATCATTTTCTCATAAGAAATCATCACAAAAGAAATCACAAGTAAGCTCTCTAAAAAAAAAACTCAAGAGAGAAGAAGATGAAGAATAATAAGATAATTCCTTTTGTGATGAATAGTAGATAAGAATATATGATTGATATGGAACCATGGTCAAGGATGATAGGCTTAACCTTTGTAGAGAATAAACTAGAGCTTGGGTTTGGTTAGGTTAAGAGTGAGTCAAGGATAAGTATCAACCATAATATCTTAACCAAGAAAAAAAGGAAACCCTTCTAGAATAATCAAGAAAGAGCTAACCCTAATCAAACCCTAATCTCTTTTTATCATCCCTAAACATGTTTCATAATAAATCATATCATGTCACAATAATATATATCACATATATATTATATATTTGCAACAAAAGAAAATAATACAATTAACATATATCGCATATATATCAATGTATTAATCCGGTGAGAAAATGAATTAATAAAGCGAGCCAATATTAGATAATGTAATACAATATATCATATATATCATTATACATTAAATCATTGAATCAACACTTGATCCAACGATCCGGCTATATCGAATATAACCGACTAATATATCATGTACCGATTCATCGAATCAACACTTGATCCGATGTCCCGGTTCATATCTAAATATCGCGAGAATTTAATACGGTATCTCATATAGCATTATCCTCGGTCCTGCACATATCACATATGTGCCTCTACTCCGTTTTGCCTGAGCCAAGAAACCTCTGTGTAGGACTTTAAAGAATCGTCAATACGCCGGTAGCAGGTGATGATCATATCAAACACCCACAAGCTGCAAGCGGTCAGCTAAACGTAACAGCCACCCAGGTATTGAGCGATCAGAAGATCAACAAGCTAGCCTGTCCGTTCTCCTGTGAATCCAATCAGTAACACTCCTGTGCAGTCCGGTCTGTTCGTCTGATATGTCGCATATCAAGTCTAGGGGTGGTATAGGTCAGACCCCAGTAAACGATAATTCGTGTCGATGTGAGGCTCATAACAGGTCGAGAAAGCACTGGTAACACTTACCAGTATATCTCTATATCAGCCCTGGCCAGGGACTTCCAGTTATAGCCAATCGAACACAGCACAACATCAACTCCCTATACCGGGAGAGATGAATCCCCTCCTATCGCTCATTGCCTCCATTTGATTCGGGACTGTACCCAAAAGCCACCGTTTTGCATGCCCTCTTGGACGTGGTAAGGTGGAAATCAAAGCACAGTGGGAATCACACAAGACTCTATGACGATCTCGGGTCTACAGACAACCCTGTATCAGTGTCACCGGAGAACTGCCATCTGACGTGTGGTATATCACCATCTGGGAGTTCTCGGTGAGTCCGTCCAGTGTACCCAGTCTCCACTGAGCACCCGTACACCATCCTTGATGTCAAACACCGATGGATATGGGATCATCCATCGCCCATCATATGGGTCAAGATGCGTATACGCTAGTCTACTCTGGTGTAGCGATGCCCTGTCTCGATATACCCTCGACTAGAAACAGTTATTGGATGTACTCATCGACTACTATGGCCCCACTAGTATGATCTCATCATAGTCCCAGTAGTCAAGTACAGATCCTAAGGGCTTTATCAACATGTGAGAGTAAGACAGTAAACCAGTACAAGTCAACATGTTAAGATACAGTGAAACCAAATAGCATACTATCATGACGAGAAAGAAAGTCCTCTCTGTATATATCCAAGCATCCATCATAATATACATCATATGTACAACAATGGCCTCTAGGGCATATACATAACTAACAGTCTCCCACTTGCACTAAGGCCAGCTGCTGTAGTATCTCATACCTAGCATCCCATATAATCTCTCAAACTGTATCTGGGGAATGGCCTTCGTGAGTGGATCCGCAGTGTTGTCCTTCGTATCTACTCTCCTGACCTCGATCTCCCAGCGATCAACTATCTCCCTGATCTGGTGATACCGCCTCAGAATATGTCTGGACTTCTGATGGGACCTGGGTTCCTTGGCCAAAGCCACAGCTCCATTGTTATCACAATACAGAGGTATTGGATACTCAATGGATGGAACCACACCAAGTTCACTAATGAACTTCTTCATCCAGACAGCCTCTTTGGCAGCATCGTTGGCAGCGATGTATTCAGCCTCCATCGCCGAGTCTGCAACGGTATCCTGTTTGGAACTCTTCCAACATATCTCCCCTCCATTGAGGGTAAAGACAAATCCCGAGTGCGACTTAGAGTCGTCCTTATCACTTTGGAAGCTGGAATAGGTAAAGGACTCCACTCGGAGTTCTCCGTTACCATACACCAAGAACATGTCTCTAGTCCTTCGCAAGTACTTGAGAATGTTCTTCACAGCTGTCCAATGACTCTCTCCAGGATCTGCTTGATACCGACTCACTACACTTAGTGAGTATACTACATCGGGTCTGGTACATAGCATCGCATACATGATAGAGCCTACTGCCGAAGCATAGGGTATCCCTTGCATGCGAGCTCTTTCCGAATCAGTCTTGGGAGACATCTCTTTGGAGAGAGTGAGTCCAGAGATCGTGGGTTGGTTCCTACGCTTGGATTCTTCCATACTAAACCTCTTTAGTATGGTGTCAATGTACCTGGATTGGGACAATCCTAATATCCGTTTGGATCTATCTCTATAGATCATTATTCCCAATATGCAGGAGGCATCACCCAGATCTTTCATTGAGAATCTATATGATAAGAAGAGCTTGACTGATTGCAGCATAGGAAGATCATTTCCTATCAAGAGTATGTCGTCCACGTACAATACGAGGAAGACAACCTTACTCTCTGCTACCTTTTTATAGATACAAGGTTCATCTATGTTTTTGATGAAGTCAAACTCTTTGACTACAACATCAAAACAGATGTTCCAACTCCGCGATGCTTGCTTCAACCTATAAATGGATTTAAGCAGTTTGCATACATTTCCGCTGCTCCCACTATCTACGAAGCCCTCTGGCTGAGTCATGTACACGCACTCTTTTAAATCACCATTTAGAAAGGCGGTCTTAATATCCATTTGCCAGATTTCGTAGTCATGGTATGCAGCAATGGCAAGCAAGATCCGGATGGACTTAAGCATAGCCACTGGAGAAAAGGTTTTGTCATAATCCACACCTGGTCGTTGACGAAAACCTTTTGCTACAAGTTTAGCTTTGAAAGTCTCAACTTTTCCATCTACACCAAATTTCTTTTTAAAAATCCACTTGCTCCCAATGGGTTTTACCCCTTCAGGAGCATTTTCTAAAGTCCATACTTTATTGGTGTACATGGATTCCATCTCAGATCGCATTGCATCCAGCCATTTCATAGAGTCACCACTCGTGATGGCCTGCTCGAAACTAGTTGGGTCATCATCTTCCATGATGCAATCCTCGCTTCCACCATCAATGAGAAACCCGTAGTATCTCTCAGATGGACGAGAAACCCTCCTAGATCGGCGGAGAGGCTGGGGTTCGTCGGGTACTACTGAATTCTCTGATTCTACTAAATCTTCAGTTGCAGTTTGTGTTTCTGGAACCTCTTCCAGCTCTACCTCTTTGCCACTAATTTCTTTTGCAAGAAATTCCTTTTCCAAAAAGGTGGCATATTGAGAAATAAACACTTTTTGTTCTTCAGTGTGGTAGAAAAAATATCCTTGGGAATTCTTAGGATATCCCACAAACTTGCAAAGAACTGACCGTGCCTCGAGTTTGTCTGGATTTTTCCTTTTGACATAGGCCGGACAACCCCATATCTTAACTCGTTTAAAATATGGTCTCTTTCCACTCCATATGTCATATGGTGTGGTAGGTACAGATTTAGACGGAACTTGATTCAATAGGTATGCTGCTGTCTCAAGCGCATAACCCCAGAAGGAAATAGGCAACTCAGCCTCGCTCATCATAGAGCGCACCATATCTAATAGGGTGCGATTCCTCCATTCCGATACACCGTTGTGCTGTGGTGTATAAGGAGGAGTAAGCTGAGAGAGAATCCCATTCTCTTTTAGATAATCTAGGAACTCATTGCTTAAGTATTCACCTCCTCGATCAGATCGAAGAATCTTAATACTTTTGCCCGTTTGATTCTCTACTTCGTGCTTATATTCTCTGAATTTCTCAAAAGCTTCAGACTTGTGTTTCATCAGGAACACATGTCCGAATCTAGAGAGATCGTCAGTGAATGTAATGAAGTAGGAAGAACCGTTCCTGGCATGCGTAGACATGGGACCGCATACATCACTATGTACCAGTCCTAAGAGTTCCGTAACTCTTTCTCCGTGTCCACTAAACGGAGCTTTGGTCATTTTTCCTTTGAGACATGAATGGCAAGTATCATAAGATGATAATTCGAACGGATTCAAATATCCATCTTTATGTAACTTAGCCAGTCGTGTCGCATTGATATGACCAAGTCTACAATGCCACAAGAAGGATTCGTTCATTTCTGAACTTTTCCTCTTGTGTGTGTTTTGTATATTGAGGACTGTATTCTGATTGAGAATGAATATGCCATTATGTAACGAGCTTGATGCAAATCAACTTTTGATCTAGGAATATGTTCATAACATTATCCTTTAGTACAAAATTATATCCTTATTTACTTAATAAAGAAACTGATATAATGTTGCACATCATGTTCGGTATATAATAGCACTCATTTAAAATCAGTGTATTACGACTTGGTAATACTAGGTGATATTTGCCAACTGCTTTGGCTGCAATACTTGCACCGTTTCCTACTTGAACGGAATGATCACCTTTTCCCAGTTCTCTACCTTTCCGTAGCCCATGTAACAATTTACATATGTGTGATCCTGACCCGGTATCTAATACCCAGGACGTAGGGTGAACTGAAAAACGGTTCTCAATAACTAACACACCTGAAGAAGATGCATCAACATGCATGTTCTTTTGGGCGGCTTGAGAATCCAGATATTTTCCTATTCCCTGTTCAGTCTTATAACTCTTATAAGAAAGAACGGGTCCAACGTTCCCCTGCTCAGTATAATAAGCAGGTTCAGTCATTACATCCATATTATTATCTTGATTATGGCCTGACATGGTTGCTACTTGGAGAGAGAGAGAAGAAAACACTTTAGCGTATGCTCTTGCAAGATTATATTGGTTATTATCTTATCTAATCAGGATGTCTCCCACTGTTTTTATCAAATCTTCCTTCAAACCCTAAAAGGTAAGATTAGTCGGGATTAATTACACCCTACAATTTCGTCAATCTTTCAGCCATATCAGTGTCGGTACTTGAGGGAGGTTCCCCATGCTTTCGCACGGACCTAATTAAAGTAAACCTCGTTTTTCCAGAGGCGTAACCCCGTTAACACTTTTCTAGAAACCTACTTGATCGGCTAATTGTCCTGTGTAAAACTCTCCCATGAGTAACTCTTACTCGCAGTGGGTATCGGGATCCAACTATCTCATAGGAGGTATGCAATCTCATTGCAAATTTCAACACTTGAAATTCCCGATAATATTTTGCCCCTAGCAACTTATGACCTTAACATAGTCAACAAATCATAATTGCTAGTCAAGTTCAACCCGTCATTTCCCGATTGAATTAAACCCACCTGCACGACCCTTAACATAGTCAACAAAGTCGTACAACTACCCTAATCCAATCACATCTCATGTTTTAGCAGATAAGTACTAATTAGCTACCGCACACTACGCCTTAACATAGTCAACAAACGTAGCACGAATACTAACTAGTCTTTATCTGAAATGACGGAGGGCTACGCAGGTTTTTCAGAAAACCATGAGCGTAATGAACTTGATATCGTCGTAGAATCATGTGAAATTTTGAAATGGAGTGTTTTTGAGGCTTTCATTAGTTTTGCTAAAGAGGTCATTCCCGGTGAAGGGATCTCGGCTCTTTTCTCATCGAATAAGGTGCATGACATATCATATATATCACTGTGCAAAGCAAAACTCTAAAAGCAATCAAAAGACAAACCGAGTTTTGTAGCATCTGCCAGTTTCGCTAAAGAGGTCATTCCCGGTGAAGGGATCTCGGTTCTTTCCTTATCGAATAAGGTGCAGGGTATATCATATATACCGCTATGCAAAGCAAAACTGTAGCTACCCTTTTTATAAAGTTTTGATTCTACAACATCTTTTAGGTTTCTTTTCTTTTTATTAATCTCATTAATAAAAATCCCATCAGCTTATGCTTCCTAAGCATCACAGAAGAAACGAAAGCAATAATATTTATATATCAGCATATATATATTGTATAAGCATTCGTCTCAGGCAGTAATATGATCTCATCACAGAACATTGCAGCAGAAGAACATATATGAAATATTGGATATACTAGGATGTCCGTGTTTTCAATACGAGCCGGTATAAAACACGGATTCCACGGTCGCGATAAATAGCCAAACCCACATCCCTAGACCCCTATGAGAGCGGCAAGTAACACTGCCAATTCTAGGGTTAGGAGACCCGGTCTCGACTCCTCGAGATGGCCTCCCACTGGACCCTAGAACCCGGTTACTTGTGCTCCCCTCCTTGGGTCTACCAAATGCGGAAAAGTAAATAATATACATCAATGGTGACATCAACCTCATCCTGGAAGTGCCCCAATAAAAGAATATTACATACAATTGAATTTTACATGAATGAAAATAAAAACCCTCATCTCACATAAAACCCCCGGCTATTCAGAACACGACGATCCAATATAACATATCACAGCAACACATAATATCACATATCATCAACGTAAGTAAGTATGCATACACCTATCGTCGTTGTCGTATAGTAACGAAAACCGGCAATACAACTACATACTACACTTACGGTCAGAGAAAAGAAATTGTAAAACTACAATATTTGGAATCCACAATCACTTTAGACATCGTAAATCCGAAATATCACATACTTCGCATTTCATGCCTAACACAATGAATTCCACATATTGTATCACATTCGAGATAAATAGACAGTATTAAACTTTCTGAACAGATAATCAAATACCCAAAATTTCCTAAATTGCTCAACACTTGAGCGGAGTTCAAATAATCCGGAATGTGTCACAGTAGTAGCGGTCCAGCCGTAGAAGGGTCAAGCCAACGCCTCACATGTGGCACGTCGTACTGCCCCAAACCCGAAGGTTCAAAAGGTAGTTCAAGACGGTCACATAATCGAGTTAAGGTTTGTTGTCTTCTACAGGGTCCACCACAAAACTTGCACGCATTTCCGAAAGATTTAAACTCGAGAAAAATTCAACACTTGAATGTTTTTCGTGCCGGGAAAAATTGAGTTCATGATATCCGTTCGAACATTTTAACAGTTTCTAAATATCCGGAAATAATAACGAATTTAAATATTCCGATCGAATCTACGATTATAAAATAAACCCCAGAATACTCAACACTTGAGTCAAATTAAAAATACCCAAAAATTATAAAATACAGATGCTGATATTACTGTAGAAAAACCAAGACCCAACTCCACATTCCCACCGCGGATCCGCGGCCCAAGCGCGGTACGGCCGCAGTTCCGCGGTGGTATGTACGGATTGGAGACACGTTTTTCACAACAATATTTATATTTACTTGCTGAATTTTTTAGGAATTTTTAATTCTGAAAAATCACATTTTTTTGAAAAAGTCCAGAGAGGGGTTCAAATCGTCGTAACGGAGTTCGTTCGGAGTTTTAATTTCGTAAACACGTCGCCTAATGCTCTAGCTAGGCTCTGATACCACTGTAGGGTTCCTAAGCACTCTTGTGAAAGTTCATAAAGCATCAAACATGCCCGAATAAAATTTTAGATGTGCCGAACAACTCAAAGCCGGGATCTTTGCTAGATTATTAGGGTTTAACATGCAAGATAACATCTTTAAAGCTATGTGTGAGGGATTACAACCTTTGTAGTCCGCTCCTTCGCTTCACAAGCTCCGAGTAGAAGTCCCTTCACCGCGATCCATGATCTCCTAGACTCAAGAGAGGCTCCACGACTCGAACGATCCATGAAAGCTTGTCGTATTCCTTTTCTCCGATGATCTACGTCGAAGTTGCAATAGCTCAAGCTCTCTCACTCTAATGAGGTGAAAACCCTAATCTAATGGGCTAGATTAGATGAGGATGATGGAGTAGTGTTTATGCTTTCTTTTTATATCATTTTCTCACAAGAAACCATCACAAAAGAAATCACAAGTAAGCTCTCTAAAAAAAAAACTCAAGAGAGAAGAAGATGAAGAATAATAAGATAATTCCTTTTGTGATGAATAGTAGATAAGAATATATGATTGATATGGAACCATGGTCAAGGATGATAGGCTTAACCTTTGTAGAGAATAAACTAGAGCTAGGGTTTGGTTAGGTTAAGAGTGAGTCAAGGATAAGTATCAACCATAATATCTTAACCAAGAAAAAAAGGAAACCCTTCTAGAATAATCAAGAAAGAGCTAACCCTAATCAAACCCTAATCTCTTTTTATCATCCCTAAACATGTTTCATAATAAATCATATCATGTCACAATAATATATATCACATATATAATATATATTTGCAACAAAAGAAAATAATACAATTAACATATATCACATATATATCAATGTATTAATCCGGTGAGAAAATGAAATAATAAAGCGAGCCAATATTAGATAATGTAATACAATATATCATATATATCATTATACATTAAATCATCGAATCAACACTTGATCCGACGATCCGGCTATATCGAATATAACCGACTAATATATCATGTACCGATTCATCGAATCAACACTTGATCCGATGTCCCGGTTCATATCTAAATATCGTGAGAATTTAATACGGTATCTCATATCGCATTATCCTCGGTCCTGCACATATCGCATATGTGCCTCTACTCCGTTTTGCCTGAGCCAAGAAACCTCTGTGTAGGACTCTAAACAATCGTCAATACGCCGGTAGCAGGTGATGATCATATCAAACACCCACAAGCTGCAAGCGGTCAGCTAAACGCAACAGCCACCCAGGTATTGAGCGATCAGAAGATCAACAAGCTAGCCTGTCCATTCTCCTTTGAATCCAATCAGTAACACTCCCGTGCAGTCCTGTCTGTTCGTCTGATATGTCGCATATCAAGTCTAGGGGTGGTATACGTCAGACCCCAGTAACCGATAAGTCGTGTCGATGTGAGGCTCATAACAGGTCGAGAAAGCACTGGTAACACTTACCAATATATCTCTATATCATCCCTGGCCAGGGACTTCCAGTTATAGCCAATCGAACACAGCACAACATCAACTCCCTATACCGGGAGAGACGAATCCCCTCCTATCGCTCATTGCCTCCATTTGATTCGGGACTGTACCCAAAAGCCACCGTTTTGCATGCCCTCTTGGACGTGGTAAGGTGGAAATCAAAGCACAGTGGGAATCACACAAGACTCTATGACGATCTCGGGTCTACAGACTACCCTGTACCAGTGTCACCGGAGAACTGCCATCTGACGTGTGGTATATCACCATCTGGGAGTTCTCGGCGAGTCCGTCCAGTGTACCCAGTCTCCACTGAGCACCCGTACACCATCCTTGATGTCAAACACCGATGGATATGGGATCATCCATCGCCCATCATATGGGTCAAGATGCGTATACGCTAGTCTACTCTGGTGTATCGATACCCTGTCTCGATATACCCTCGACTAGGAACAGTTATAGGATGTACTCATCGACTACTATGGCCCCACTAGTATGATCTCATCATAGTCCCAGTAGTCGAGTACAGATCCTAAGAGCTTTATCAACATGTGAGAGTAAGACAGTAAACCAGTACAAGTCAACATGTTAAGATAAAGTGAAACCAAATAGCATACTATCATAACGAGCAAGAAAGTCCTCTCTGTATATATCCAAGCATCTATCATAATATACATCATATGTACAACAATGGCCTCTAGGGCATATACATAACTAACAAAAGTCACATGACTTTCCTAACTAATCGCATCATATACTATGTAGGAAAATATCACTTAGCTACCTGATTGGTATAGTTTGTGCGTGTTCTAGTTTAATTACCGCAATCAGGACGGTTTCGCTTTGTAGCTTGCCGGATGAGTACGGGTCGATCCACAGAGAGATGTGAGCCTTTTTCTTTATATTTTAACGAGTTAAGTCCAAATATGTCCAGGTTTGTTTAAGATTAGCTAATTAGAAATGAATGATAAGAGAACTTGTTAGGGTTAGGATTTGGTTAATTTGAGTTAGGAGCTCGCTCACTTAATTCATTTGCCACTCTTAATATCGATATTACGGTAATCGGCAACAACGGGGATTAGCACGACTAAGAAGGAAACTTGCGAGTATAAGCTAGGCTTTCCAACACTTAGTTTCCTCTCTTTGGTCCTTGTCCGTCCGTTCTTAGCTCTTAGTCGTAACCTCTGGTTGATTCAACCACAGCCGGTCTCACTAGGATATCACCGCTATTATAAAGAATAGGGTGCCGAAGGGAGCGGATTGTGGTTCAATTAACGGGAGTTCGAATCAAGATGTTGGGCAAAGAAAAGAGTGAGGGAGATTTCCTTCTCTCAAAATTTCCTTTTCCTACCCTAACAAGTGAGAGATTACTCACCCATTATAAAAGATAAATAAAATGAAACAAAGAAAGAAAGATAATAAGAATTGAGGTAGAAAATCACAACTAGCTATTTGGGACCTCACTTAGGCAAGGATCACACTAAGCATCATGGTTGTAAAGATAAAAGAAAATAGAAGAGAATAAAACAACAAACAAATAACAAAAACTACTTTTAACAATTGAAATTACAAGCAAAATAAAAGAACTAAATTACAAAACATGCATGTTAGGAAAAGAATACTTCTTTCATTCATCAACACTCATAAAGCTCACTACAAGTTTTAATGGAGGAAGATGAAGAAAATGCAACTCTCATTGAAAACTAAACTAAAATCTAGTACAAGAATCACTCCCTTGGCTCTGGCTCGAACTGGGCTATCTATAGGCATGTTTCTGAAACAATAGGAATAAAATATAAGCCCAAATACAATTACAGAATTAACCCCAAATTTTCATCAGAAGATGACACGTGGAAGGCGCGTTTCCGCGGCCATTGTGGACATTTAGCCGCGAAAACGCGGTGGGTTGGTGGCCAAACTTTGTCATTTTCCTGTCTTTTTTCTTGTACTTATTTTTCCTTGTGTTTGAAAACTTTAAACTGCAACAAGTCTTCCAGAATATCTTCAGATTTCATAGTCCAAGATTGCTTCATTTTCCCTCTCCTTTGATTTCTATCTCCCTCGGGCCCCGCGCTTGATTTAGTCACAAATGACGACTATTTTCTTCCCATCTTTTGAACTTGTACTGGACGGATACTCTGGAACCCGGCTTTCAGATGTTCTGATTTTGGCGTAACTGTGGAGATTTTGTCGGATTTGCATTCTTTTGGACTGGAAACCTGTAATCTGTAAACATGCAGCAAATACGGATTAAAAGCACCTACCTATATGCAATGTGATCAAGAATGGGCGGTATAAATATACAAAATTCTGATATGAACAAATACCCCCAAACTTATCTTTTGCTCGTCCCGAGTAAAGCCATTTTATTCACAAAAAGTCCTAACCTCACTTTCGCAGGGAACGCGATTGCACTGAACACGTGCAACAAGCCATTAAACCTCTAGGTGTCCATAGTAGGAGGAGTGTTGTCTCCTGAGGGTTTTCAGCGGATTACACCCACAAAATCCGATCAAATTGGCCGTCGACTCTAATCCTACATTTCAGCATTCTAGCAAGAAACTCTATTATCATTAACTTAGAAATCATTAACCCGTATTCTTCACACTTCCTTTTTATTTAACTTAAGATCCTATACGTCTAGCCATTTTACAAAGCTTTCAGCATCTCTTGAATTTTCCTTCTTAAGCGCAATCTCGAATCTGGAATTTTTATCAACTCTACTGAAGAAATAAACCTTATTTTTCATTCCTATCTCTCCTCCAAACTCTGATTATATACCCCTACGTGTGTGTAATTATCACCCCTACACTTGGAAATTCAGTTCAAGCTATAATACCCTTGCCTTAATACCTAGCACTACTTCTTTACATTAATGATGGACGGTTTTGCTCATACACCTTTCATGCGACTATTAATGCTTCTTGAGGCACTAACATCCGATTACTAAATGTGTGAGCTTAAAGCATAAATAGCAGTTTCCAGGTCTTGTATTTTATTCTCTTTTTTTTTGATTTTATTTTATTTCCAGACTGGATATATTTTTCAATGGTGCTCTTTTTGGTGGTTAGCTTTAATTGCCGTTTTTTCTTTCATACTAGGCTTTCAGGAAAGAGTATTTCTGGGTATCCTTTCCTATTCCAAGTTTCAAGGTGGTGTATGTACAATTTGTAGGGTATATATTTTCATAAATTTGGACTTAAGATTCAGAATTATTTTTCAGACTTACTCTTCAAATAGAGCTTCAATACTCTTCCCTCATTTTGACTTAGCCTAAGAACTGAACTCAAAATTTGCTTATTTCAAAATAAACCGCTGGGACGTATATTTTCTACAGTTATATTTCAAGGAAGGTTATTTTTAGGGTTTTTAATTAACTAAGTTTAAGATCTAGTTGCTTCTAACTAGTCAACCGTCATATCGAACTTGAGTCAAAAATGGTCAATAAAGAATTTTTTTTTCTTTTAAAATTTGTGTTTTCATTTTCAAGATTTTTTTTATTTTTAATTTTTCATTTTCCATTTATATATATATATATATATATATATATATATATTTTTTTTTATAAAAATGCTATGCAGAAAAAAGCAAAATGCGATGCAGAATTTAAACATGCAAAGTAGAAAAAAATATTTACATAAAAGATAAATTAAACGTGCAGATGCAATGCATGGATAACTATTTACAACCCAATCCCACCCGCAAACTTATTGATAGCAGTGTCCTCACTGCTCCCTGCGGCGTCTACTAGACGCTGCCTCGCTTGTCCCTGCCTCACTTCTCTCTGCCCTTGTTCCCCTTGATCGTGATCTTGATCTTTCCTCTCTTGCCAGGAGGGTGGCCATTCCGTGTTCCAGGTTCGTTAGACGCTAATCAAAGTTCGTCATCATCCCAATTACTCTTTCTACCCCCTTATGTGTTCGTTGAATTAGGCGCGCTTGCGCAGCGGGGGTGAGCTCTTCATCGCTCGCTGTGGAGCTCGAGCTAGGTGTCCTGGCCATCACATTCTCGGCCGGCTCGGTGCGCGACCATATATCGTGGTGTCGAGTATAGGATATGGAGACACCCTCAAGAAGGGGTCGAATGGGAACCCGACATGCATATGAAATTCAAACTCGTCAATAAGGAGGAAATGGCGACACAGTTGTGTCACCAACATTGGGTACGGATAATTGGTTGCCCGTTTGTCGGCGCCAATCGACTGAAGTAACACAGTGCACATATCATAACTTGGGTTTCTAGTCATTAACGTGTGCATGATGTGTAGTGAAGGTGTGAAAAACGTCGTATTGTGCGAACTACCAAATATGTTATTTTGAGCCTATCGGCACACGATCAACACATTCGTATACAGTGTACGTGCCTGAATCCCTTCTAGGCTCCCTAGAACAATCGTTGCCCATCAATGGCATGTAATCCTCAAATTGGAGGGGTTGGTCATGAGCGGGTATACGGGGTATCAATGTGACTTCATGAATGAAGTCTCTGTCTATTATAATCTCCCGATCACCCCAAAGTAAGTGAATAAACCCATATTTTTCAAAGCAACCTTCCTCCATGCTATCAAAGAACCGACCAACGAGATCCGGAAGCGCGAATGCATTCGGATGGTTATACAAGAGGTAAGTCCATCCACGTTTCCGGATTTCGTCGCCAAAATAGCTACCATACGTGTTATGGGCGAATAATTGTGAGAAGTTTCTTTCAAATTGGAAATGTGGATCCATAAACATAAAATAGGAATTTTACAGATCTGAAAAGAGGGAAAAAGGAAATCAAACCTCCTCTGGAAAAATCCAGAGGGCAAGTCGACAGGGCTGCGGCGCTTCCACGGTTGGAGTGGCTTACGGCGGCGCTTCCGCGGCGTAAGGAGGTGATCGACGGCTGAGTTTCTGGAGGCGGCTAGGTTTTCTGTTGGGTTTTATTTGAGGCAGAAGTATTCTGAAAGGGGTTTAAGATTTATTTATAGGGGTTTTGGTTATTTGCACTAAAACCCCTATAAAAAGAATAATGAAATAAAAGAATTCTGTAAAAAGAATATTCTATTGTAATTCATTTTATGGGTTGAATATTTAAAAAAAATTATTATTTTTTTATTTTATTTATTTTTATTGTTTATTTATTTTATTGTATTAATACAGGTGGAATTTTACCAGGCACAAAAAAAAATTGTATATACATACCCCCAAACTTATTTGAAACAGTGTTTCCACTGTTTATGGCTGGATAACCGAAATTTGGGTGTAAGGGGAGGAAGATTAGTTGATGTAAACCGGCTCCTGCAACAGCAGGAGCTCCTCTGATGGGTCTGCGGTGTGGAACGGTTTCAACCTGTGTCCGTTCACTTTGAATAGTGAACCGTCCTCTGGATTTTCCAGATCCACCGCACCGTACGGATATACAGTCCGCACAAAGAATGGTCCTTTCCAACGAGATCTGAGCTTCCCGGGATGGAAATGTAGTCTGGTGTCGTAAAGAAGTACCTGTTGGCCAGGTGTGAAAGTTTTTCGCAGAAGGTGTTTATCGTGAAACACCTTCATTCGGTTCTTGATGACAACCACGTTCTCGTAAGCTTCATCCCGAAGCTCGTTCAATTCGTTTAGCTGCAGCTTCCGATGGCTGCCCGCATCTTCAAGGGTCAAGTTTAGCTCTTTGATCGCCCAAAATGCGCGATGCTCGATTTCTACTGGAAGGTAGCAAGCCTTTCCGTAAACAAGCTGATAAGGAGACATGCCAAGATCGGTCTTATAAGCAGTTCGAAACGCCCAAAGGGTATCGGTGAGTTTCAAAGACCAATCTTTATGGTTCTTGGAAACCGTTTTCTCCAAAATCTGTTTGATTTGCCGATTAGACACTTCGACTTGCCCACTTGTTTGGGGGTGGTAGGGCGTGGATAGCTTATGATTAATGGAGTATTTCCGCATCAAGGCCTCGAAAGTCCTATTACAGAAATGCGTTCCATTGTCACTAATGATCGCGCGGGGGTGTCCAAACCGGGAAAAGATGTTTTATTTAAGGAATTTAACGACAACCTTGTTGTCGTTAGTCCGGCTTAGTACGGCCTCGACCCATTTAGAGACATAATCAACAGCCAGAAGAATGTACAGGTTCCCAAAAGAGCTGGGAAACGGCCCCATGAAATCAATACCCCAAACATCGAAAATCTCGACAACCAAGATTGGTTGGAGCGGCATCTCGTTTCTCCTGGATATCCGGCCCAAGTGTTGGCACCGGGAGCAAGTATTGCAGTAGTCATGAGCATCTTTGAAGAGTTGTGGCCAGTAGAAGCCATACTGCAAGATCTTCTCAGCTGTCTTTCTTAGGCCAAAATGCCCGCCACACGCTTGATCATGGCAAAATGACAGCACACTCTTGAATTCATCATCAGGAACGCACCGACGAATAATCTGGTCGGGGCAGTACTTGAACAGATAGGGTTCGTCCTAGTAAAAGTGTTTTACTTGGGATAAAAATCGAAGTCTGTCCTGACTGGACCATTCGTTCGGCAGTAATCCTGTTGCCAAATAATTCACAATATCGGCGAACCAGGGTTCGCATGATACCGTTAAGAGTTGTTCATCTGGAAAAACGTCGTTGATCGGAATTTGAAGCGATGGCGAAGAAGGAAGTCGTGAGAGATGGTCGGCGACTACGTTTTCACATCCTCTTTTGTCCTTGATGATAAGGTCAAACTCTTGAAGTAAGAGGATCCAACGTATTAGCCGAGATTTTTCATCCTTCTTTGCAAAAAGATGGCGAAGAGCTGAATGGTCCGTGTAGACGATGACTGGAGAGCCGATCAAGTAAGGCCTGAACTTTTATAAAGCAAACACAACAGCCAAGAATTCCTTCTCGGTTGTTGTGTAGTTCAGTTGGGCATCGTTCAGGGTTCGGCTAGCGTAATAGATTACGTGCGGTATCTTATCGATGTGCTGTCCAAGGACAGCACCGATTGCAAAGTCGGATGCATCGCACATAATCTCAAATGGATACGTCCAGTCAGGAGAAGAAAGAACAGGAGCAGAAGTGAGTGAGCTTTTTAATGACTCGAACGCAGTCACACAGTTCGAGTTGAAGTCAAAAGTCGTGTCCTTGGCCAGCAAAAGAGTCAAGGGCCTAGCAATCTTGCTAAAGTCCTTGATGAACCGTCTATAGAAACCGGCATGGCCAAGGAATGCTCGGATGTCTTTGACGCATCTGGGAGGAGGGAGATTGGAAATGACCTCAATCTTCGCTTTGTCAATCTCTATGCCATTTTGCGAAATAATATGTCCTAGGACAATACCTTCGCGTACCATGAAGTGGCACTTCTTCTAGTTCAAAGTGAGTTTCTTATCCTTACACCGGGTAAGGACAGCGTCAAGATGCAGCAAACACTCATCAAAGGAATCGCCGAAAATGGAGAAATCGTCCATGAAGATCTGAAAGAATTTTTCCACTATGTCCGAGAAGATTCCCATCATACACCGCTGGAAAGTAGCGGGCGCATTGCATAACCCAAAGGGCATGCGACGATATGCAAACGTGCCGAAAGGACAGGTGAACGTGGTCTTGTCTTGGTCTTTTTCGGCGATGGGAATCTGATTATAGTTGGAGTAGCCATCCAGAAAGCAGTAGTACTCGTGTCCAACCAATCGTTCAAGCATTTGGTCAATGAAAGGTAGCGGAAAGTGGTCTTTCCGCATTGCGGCGTTGAGTTTTCTATAATCAATGCATACTCGCCACCCAGTCTGGGTGCGAGTAGGGATTAACTCATTTGCCTCGTTGGTTATGACCGTTATGCCCGACTTTTTGGGGACAACGTGAATGGGGCTAACCCACTGGCTATCAGAGATAGGGTAAATGATACCACTATCTAGGCACTTTACGATCTCCTTTTTTACAGCCTCCTTCATGACTGGGTTGAGTCGCCTTTGTGGGTCCCTAGCTGGTTTGGCATCATCCATCAAATGAATGTGATGTTCAACGATCAGGGGACTAATCCCCTTGATGTCCGCCATTGACCATCCAAAAGCTTGCCTATTGCTGTGCAAGACCGTAAGAAGGGCTTTCTCTTGATCTGGAGCTAGAGAAACCGAGATGATAACAGGGATGGTCTCGTTCTCACCCAAGTAAGCGTACTTAAGGTGAGACGGCAATGGCTTGAGTTCGAGCGTTGGCGGTGAAACGATTGAAGGCAATATTGGTGAAAAGGTCTCGAACTCAAAGGATTCCAGCAGAGGTTCAAAATGAGTGTAAGCGACCGAGTTGGATCGTTCAGCTAACTCATCAGGAAATTCAAAGGATTCAAACTCGGGTGGTGACTGGCCAAGGTCGTTCGAGAAGGTGAAGCACTCGTAATCACAGCCGGGAGCAGAAGCAGCAGCGGGTTCGAAGAGGAACGCACTAGTAGCGTCAAGATTGCTGTGATCGAACAAAAACTCCTCGAATTCACAGTCCTCTGAGGTGATCTCCTGGATCGAACAAACATCTAGTATATGAGCATTAGGTTCAGAGGGATGATTCCCCAACCTGAAAATGGTGAGTTCAATTGTCATGTTTCCAAAAGATAGGTTCATCGAACCATTTCGACAATTGATCACAGCATTAGAGGTTGCAAGGAATGGACGTCCGAGTATCACCGGAATTTGGTTCCGGGGGTTAGCTTCAGGCTGTGTGTCTAAAACAATGAAGTCAACGGGGAATATGAAGTCCCCAACCTTGATTAACACATCCTCTAGCTCACCCCTAGGATGTGTGATAGATCGGTCGGCCATTTGGAAAGTACCGTGTGTGGGTTTCAGCTCTCCTATACCTAGTTGTTAATATACTGAGTACGGAAGCAGGTTAACACTGGCACCAAGATCTAAGAGTGCGCGGTTGATGTTCTTATCCCCAATGGTGGTTGAAATCGTAGGACAGCCGGGGTCCTTCCGTTTTTGAGGTAAAGCTTAGGTAAGAGCATCATTCACAACACTAGCTAAAAAACTTTCTTGGGTACCTGAGATTTCCTCTTTTTCGTGCACAAGTCCTTCAAGATTTTTGCGTAGGAAGGAACTTGTTGGACAGCATCTAAAAGGGGAATGTTGATGTTAACCTGCTTAAACAACTCCGGAATCTTCTCCATTTGTGGATTTTGTTTATTGGACCTCAACCGGTTTGGAAATGGAACGTTTTTGAAATTGGTTGAGTCCAATGTTTGTGGACGAGATTGTGGAGTTGGAACGGATCCTAAAGCCGGAGTTTTCGTGGAGTGAGATGTGGGTCCATTCATAGCAGAAGAAGAAGAAGAGGAGCCTTTTGAAGAATGAAGAATAGGCTCAGAAGATGAAGAAGAAGCGGCCGGGATGTCATTATCTTCAATTGTTGTGCCGATGTTGTTGTTCAGCATTCTTCCTGATCTCAATGTAGTCACGGCACTCACATTATGGTTCTGTTGTTCAAGAGAAACATGTACATTATGTGGGTGACCAGGATTTGGGAGCGGTTGAGATGGAAGCTTCCCTTTCTCTCGTTCGCTTAGAGCCGCATTCAGCTGTGCAATCTGGGCTTCAATAGTCTTGATGCTTTGCCCATGAGAAGCGGTGTGTTGCACCAGGGACTGAATAGAAGACTGGATGTTGGCTGTGGATTGTGTTGATTGTTTAATGAACGCCTCCAGACTTCGTTCTAGAGAGGAAACCTTATCATTGTTGGACGGAACAAAGTTGTTTTGAGGAAAGGAATTGTTGGGCGCAAAATTGTTCATCGCATTTTGAAAAGGTTGGGATTGGTAGGGCTGCTGATACTGTTGTTGTGCTTGTTGTTGAGGAGGCCCCCTTTGAAAATTGTTCTGCCCTTGGAACTGATTTTGATTCTGGTTCTATACGAAGTTAGGGTGGATTCTCTATCCAGGGCTGTACGTGGAAGAGTATGGATCATTTCTTGGTCTTTGCTGAAATACAGCATTAACCTGATCCTGCCCTTGAGATGGTGGATTGTAAGGACACTCTTCGGTTAGGTGAGATGGATAGGAACAACAAGCACAAATTGTATGAAGGGGAAGACAGGGGCAGGAGCAGGAGATGAAAATTTGCTTTCTATCGCTTCAAGTTTTTTCGTTATTGCAGCCATTTCGGCTTTCATTGCAATAGAGACATCGAGTTGGTGAATGCCTGCCCTAGACTGATGATCGGTCGAAAATACTGCATCTTTAAACCGGCAATTTCCCTATCATTTGCACTCATCTAGAAGTATTCGGTATTCATATAGCACATATTAGCAAAACAGTCGTAAAATATCAGATTGCATGTGTTAGACTTTCAAACTGGCACTATAAGGGAAATTGACTGTATTTCTTAGCATCGCATCATTCTTGCATATCGCAACTTGTGTTTCGAAGTCTGTGCAGGAAATTACAGAAGAATGGTCAAATTTACATAACAGTGCTGCTAAAGATTGCACCAACTCAAGGATTTGGAATCTGGTAATGATCTAAATGGCATTAAGAGATTCAACATATCAGAAAAACACCAAGAAGACATCAGGAAGCAACAATAGAAAGTTGAAGCCCTAAGACTCCAACTTGGCGGCGGTTCCGCGGCCGGAGCCGCCTTGAGCCGCGGAACCGCGGAGGCTTGGCCACGTCATCATGCAATTTCAGACGCAGAACTCTTTTTTCAACTCCTACATTTCAGAAAGACATGACATTTTCCAGAAAGCTCCTGAACATTCTTCCAGATCAGCAAGCCCTAGGGTTCTAAACTAAACACCCCAAGCTTCCACAACAAGCTTCGCCTAAACTACATTAGAGCCTAGAACCTTCTCCCTAACCTCCTAGCTTAAGCTAGAAGCTAAGCTCCTAACTAACTACTTCTAGAAGCCTCTCCCTATAACAAACTTTTGGAGGGAAATTCAAAATTCAAAATCCTAGATCTAGGGTTTGGGAAACCTGTAAAAAGACCCTAGGACTCTCTTGAAATGGCTAATCTTTAGAGTTGAAAGCTAATTTTTAGTTGTGGAATAACTTCTTCTTCAATCTCTAATCTCCCCCATTTTCTAACACAAGTCGAGTGACACGACTTGTGCCAAACCCTAACCCTAATCAAGAAACTCCAAATTCAAGATCCTTTGAGTTCTAGCAAGCAAGTCTTCAACCAACCTTTAGAAGCGAAGTCGGACTTCAACGGAGCACGAGATCCAAGCCGATCCACGACTCAAGGAGCCGAGCGACGCTAGATTCGACGATCAAAGTTCCTTCCTCTTGTAGATCTTGAGAGTTGTAACTAATTGTTGATATAATAAAGGTGAAGATTCTTTAAACTTGCTTATATTTCAATTCGAGCATGATGATTCATATTCAATTCTTGAATGTATTCTTCGTGATGATGCTTGAGTAAAACTCCGCTTGTGGAGGAATCGAGATGATTGTAGAATGATGATGTTGACGAATCTTTAAATATTTTCTTAAGTCTTATAACAATTGTAAATTCTTGAAAATTGAATGATCGATGATCTAGATCGATGCGAATGCTTTCTTGATTCCTTTCGCACGATCTAGAGATCAACAATCGATCATTCGATTTCCTAGAAGCTATCTAGTGAATGTGATTCATCGAAAGGACAAAGGATAGGATGAGGAACCCTAATTCTTCACAAGATCCTTGATCCTCGATGAATCTACATCGATTTAGCATCAATTTGTTAATTGATAAGAAACGGTAATTTCTAGTCTTCTTCACATCTACGATCTAATCGATTCCTACGAGCTTTACTTCAAATCTTGAAACCTAAATTGATTGTGTAGGGTTCCTAGGAACACTAATGAGGTCTCACAACAGATCAAACATGCCCAATTCAAAAATTCCGGTGCCGAGAAACCCTAATGCGATCGTTGACTAGAGAATATGTGAAACATGCAAGGAGTAAACAACTTTACTCTAAAGTGAAGTGACTACAACCTTTGTAGATCCGGTCCTCCACTTCTTATGCTCCATGATGATGTCCCTCCACTGTACCTATCGGAATCCGGACTCTGGCGAAGGTTTCATCGGAGAAATGATCGGGCTAGGTCGTCGACTTCGATGCCGAAGATGATCTACGTCGAGGCAACTCAAGATCAAACTCCAACTTCACCAAGTCATGAAACTTGTGAAAAAAACTCCCTATACTACTTGGCAAGTGATAGAGGATGAAGAAATAGGAAGTGGGTTCACTTTAGAATTGGATTTCTCACTCTTTTTCTTATGTTGCCATTAATGGTATCAAGCTCTCTTCTTGTTGAAGAAGAAGAAGAAGAAGAAAAAGAATATGATAAGTATATTGAAAATAGAAAATAAAATGATACTTATCATATATGCAACCATGGTTTAGTGTAGAGAATTAACTAGGGTTTAGTTGAATGGTTAGGGTTAGGAGATGAAGACAAAAATGGTCACTTAGTCAAAGATGCATGAAGCATCAAGAAGCTTCTTGTATGAAAGCAACCATTTTGTTTTCATTTTTCTTTTAACCAAAATAAATAGATAAATAAATAAGTGAAATGAAACCCTAACCATTCACTAAACATGGTTTAAGTCTTACACAAACCCAAGTTTGCATGTATCATCAAACATGATACAAACAAGTGCACAAAAATATATCACATATACAACTTGTGCATTTCAAGTGAGAAAGTCAATCTTGAGTGAACCAATACTAGTTAATGTAAAGTAATATATCAAATATATAATTATACATTAAATCATTAAATCAACACTTGATTCAATGATCCGGTCATGTCGCATATAACCGACTAGTATCCAATGTATCGACTTATTGAATCAATCTTCGATTCGATAACTAGGTTATATCGCATACAACCAATCGATACATTCATCGCGAGAATAGAATACGGTATCACATACACGCATTATTCTCGGTCCCACACATATCTCATATGCGCTTTTATTTCGTTTCGCTTGAGCCAGGAAACCTCTGTGTAGGACTCTAAAGACTCGTCAATACGCCGGCAGCAGGTGATGATCATATCAAACACCCACAAGCCGCAAGTGGTCTGCTAAACGTAACGGCCACCCGGGTATTGAGCAATCAGAAGATCGACGAGCAAGCCCGCTCACACTCCTGTGAATCCAACCAGTAACACTTACCGTACAGTCCGGTCTGTTCGTCTGATATGTCGCATATCTCGCCTAGGGGTGGTAAACGTCAGACCCCAGTAGCTCGATAAGTCGTGTCGATATAAGGTCTATAACAGTTCGAGAAACTACTGGTAACACTTACCAGTAAATCTCAGTAACCCTGGCCAGGGATTTCTGGTTATAGCCAATCGAACACAGCACAACATCAACTCCCTATACCGGGAGAGATGAATCCCCTCCTATCGCTCATTGCCTCCAAGTGATTCGGGACTGTACCCAAAAGCCACCGTTTTGCACGCACTCTTGGACGTGGTAAGGTGGAAATCAAAGTACAATGGGAATCACACAAGACTCTATGACGATCTCGGGTCTACAGACTAACCTGTACCAGTGTCACCAAAGAACTGCCATCTGACGTAAGGTATAATACCATCTGGGAGTTCTCGGCGAGTCCGTCCAGTGTACCCAGTCTCCACTGAGCACCCGTATATCATCTCTGATGTCAAACACCAATGGATATGGGATCATCCATCGCCCATTTGTATGGGTCGAGAAGGTATACGCTAGTCTACTCTGGTATATCGATGCCCCGTCTCGATACACCCACGACTAGGGACCTTGAAGGATGTACTTATGGACTACCATATCCCCACTAGTATGATCCACATCATAGTCCAGGTAGTCAAGTACATATCCTAAGGGCTTTACCAACATGTAACAGAGAGACAATCAGTATACACGTTAAGCTAAAGAGTAACCAGATATCATACTATCATGTCAAGCAAGAAAGTCCTCCCTATATATGTCCCAGCATCCACTACAATATACATCCTATGTACAGTAATGGCCTCTAGGGCATACATATAACTAACAGATTGGAATTCTATCAATACTTGATTCTTGGTGTTTATCACTTTCTTGATTCTTGATTAGATTAGTTGATTCTTGAAATTCATCGATATAAATCTTGAATCGTTTTTGCTTTTCTTTTCTATTAAATTTTCGATTCAAACAAAACAAAATACGAACAAATCGCACAATCCCTGTGGACGATCCGCACTCACTAATGCTCTACAAACCGACACCGTTATTGATCGCGGTCAAATATTTTTGGTTGTGATTCTATACAATTTTCTAAATACCGACAACGAGAAATAAAAAATCAATCAAATGGCGTCGTTGCCGAGGAGTGTGCGCTAATTGTTCGTATTTTGAAATTTGAGTTGAAAGATTTATTCCATTATAATTTTTAGATCAAAATTCGAGCAAACACTAATACGAGTTGTTGTGATTTGTTGCGAGGAAATCTGGAATCATTGGAGCTGGAGAAAAAAATTTCTGAGCATTCCAGAGAGCTTGAGGAGTTAACAGAAGCCCTCTGTAAAATTTTCATTCAGTGAACAGTGAAAGTGGCCATGCATCAGCGGCATTAGGCAGCTTAAACCGCGGATCCGCCGCGTTCTTGCATCCTCACTATTCCAAACTGTTTTGGTAACTCTCTAGACTTTCTTATCTCCTTCCAAATCTGCTCCAATTAACAATTTGCTGCAGGTTTCTTTGCAAATAAATCGCAGCGCTGCAAAAAGAAAAAAAAAATTGTGCGTGTTTTTGATTTTGTGATTGTTTGCATATTAATACGGACATTAAGGGGCAAAGACCATATCCAGATTAGGTGGGGAGTTCATTACCCTTCCTAAGCCCCAAAAAAAAATCACAAACTTGCATCCGCATTTACCCTCATTAACTAAAAGAAATCTAGAGATGACTCTAAGGACCGTCGCGCTCACTTAGGACAAGAGAAGGCCGTGAGTAATTCATTGCTTATCCGCGTTTCTTTTGTGGTGTCTAAGGCAAGTGTGTCGAAGGCTAGTGGTTACTTAATTAGGCCCACTACTTACGTAGTGGAGAACCTCCCACTTACCTGGCACTTACCTGGCCACAGGAGAGACAAAGAGGCAGTGGAGGATTGATCCTGCGACTTATCTTTTGGCAGTTAGGAGCGGTCTAGAGCTTTGAC
Organism: Agapanthus africanus; assembly: GCA_030015575.1. Lineage (NCBI taxonomy): Eukaryota > Viridiplantae > Streptophyta > Magnoliopsida > Asparagales > Amaryllidaceae > Agapanthus > Agapanthus africanus. The sequence continues at coordinate 399,493,011 of CM057339.1, forward strand.
CTAGGTGACCCCTAGAATTAGGGTTTTGTGTGTTGCATTTGTTGTGATCGCATCATTTTTTCAAAAATCCGTATATTTTCAAAACAAACACCAATCACATTCATTTTTTCCCCTAATTATAAGTCACGCTGCCACTTTTACTAACCCTTTTTAGTGCAAGATAGGCTGGACACGGGATTCTAGTGCCCGTTTAGTCCGCGTTCCCTTTATCGACTCCGAAGTCGGTATTTCTCCATTTACTTCTTCTTTACCCACCACCACACCCACATTGATGGATCCGTCTCCATCGAACTTCTTTACCACTAATCTGCCGCCGTCCGTTGGTGCGCAGAATCCACCCCGCATCTCTCTCCAAGAGAGGTGCTATCCTTTGCGAGGTCTTCTTTCGACCTGCTTATCCATTCCACCAGCCAACGGGGATAATTTTGAAATTAAACCCCAATACATCAACCTTTTACCCAAATTCCACGGACTCGAGACTGAAGACGCTTATGTTTTCATCACCTAATTTGAAAATGTATGCGCAATGATGGGTACGTCACAACTTTCAGTGGATGCTATGCGTCTACGACTTCTTCCATTTACTTTGTGCGATATGGCCGAGAAGTGGCTATATAACACTACCGCACACTCTATTATGAATTGGGAAGAATTCGTCGCGACATTCCTTAAGAAATTCTACCCTATGCAAAAGACAGCTCGAATCCGTAGCGAACTAAATCAATTCACCCAGCATCCGACTGAACCATTTTCAAAATGCTTTGAACGTTTCAAGGATCTTTTGGTTCAATGTCCTCATCACGGCATCCCGAGATGGGATCTTTGCCGAATCATATATGAGGGCATTAGCCCAAACACTAAACAGAACCTTGAAAACATGTGTCAAGGCACCTTTATGACCAAGGATGATGGGGAAGCTTGGAAATTTTTAGAAGAGTTCGCTGAAAAATCACTACAGTGGGAGAGTGGAACTCAATCATTGAATAGGGGTGGTGTACACCAAATTGATGTGTCCATAGGTGTTCGAGCTGAGATGGTAGCAATGCAAAAGAAGCTCGAGGCTATGGAACACAAATTTTCAGCAGCCTCCCTAAACCCAATGTCGCTCCCCAAAACTGTATGTGGGTGTTGTTCTGATCCTTCTCACTTAACCGAAGAATGTCCATTAAACTCTCCGTTTCAAGGTCACGAGCATACCAATGCCGCATTTCAAAGACCTAGAAACGATCCATATTCTTCCACGTACAATCAGGGTTGGAGGAATCACCCGAATTTTTCTTGGAACCAACAACAACAATCACATCAAAACACGGTTCCAAGCCAAAATAATTTTCAAAGGGCTCTTCCACCACAACAGCAACCACTTCAACTCACTCAGCACCCCTACCAGTCACAAAATTTTCAAAACCAGGTCAACACTCCTGCACAGTCTAATCCTATGCAGATGACCGGTTCTGACGAATTCTCTCAATTCACTCAAACCATGAAATCACTCTTGTCAAATTTCATAGAGGTATCGGCTGAGGTAAGATCTTCCGTCAGTGAGATAAAGAAAAACTCAGCGTCCCAAGCTGAGTGTATCAGATCGATGGAAGCTGAAATCGCACAACTTAAAGCCGAAATGAGTGCGAGAGAAAAAGGGAAACTTCCGTCTCAACCCCTACCGAATCCTGGGCATTACAATGTAAATGCCGTCACAACGTTGAGATCAGGAAGAGTGCTGAACAACCATGTCGGGGAAGGAATTGATGATATTGAAAATCCTATCAATAACACCCTGGCTGAGACCCTTCCTCACACACACACTTCTAATTCTGATCCTTGTTCTTCTACCTCACCACCTTCTCGCGAGCCTATTCTCCATTTCCCACTAGGCTCGACACCTCAGTATAGCCCTTCTAGTTCTCCACAGACGGTCCCCACTCCTCTTTTGGGATCACGTCTACCCCCACTTCCTTCTCCTATGATGGACCCAACGCTTATTGCGAAAGCTCCTTACCCGAATCGGTTAAGGGGTAACAAATCGAGTCCACATATGGAGAAAATTATGGAAATGTTCAAGCAGGTTAACATCAATATCCCTCTCCTAGATGCTATTCAACAAGTCTCCGCTTATGCGAAAATTCTTAAGGACTTGTGCACTAGGAAGAGGAAGACTCAAGTGCCGAAGAAGGTCTTCATGTCTAATAATATTAGCACTGCTTTTATCCCTCAGCTACCAAAGAAACGTAAGGACCGAGGATGTCCTACGATATCGATTTCTATTAGGGGTAAAAACATAAATCGTGCTCTTTTAGACCTTGGCGCAAGTGTTAACCTACTTCCATATTCTGTATATGAGCAACTAGGGATTAGAGAGTTGAAACCTGCTCACTGCACTCTCTAAATGGCAGACCGTTCAATCACCAAACCAAGGGGTGAACTAGAGGATGTGTTGATAAAGGTCGGGGAATTTGTATTCCCTATAGACTTCATTGTACTTGATACACAACCTGTAGCAAACCCCCGGAGCCAAATTCCGGTGATTTTGGGTCGAACTTTCCTTGCCACTTCCAATGCTGTTGTTAACTATAGAAATGGTTCAATGAACTTATCATTTGGAAATATGACCATTGAACTAAACATCTACAAAGTTGGAAGTCAGCCATCAGAACCCTCTGCTCATATTCTTGATGTGTGCTCTGTCCACGAGATCGCTCCCGAAAGTTGCGGAGTTGAGAAACTTTGCTTTACAGATCTCGACGACACTACCACATCACTGTTTGATCTTGCACATGATCTTAGTGAGGACACCTTTCCTACACTTGAGTCCGACACTCCTGACCTATCACCACCCGAGTCTGTATCTTTCACAGGCTATGAGCTTCTTTGTGATTCTAAAAATCACTCGATGATCCCACCTTCTATCATTTCTCCGCCCGCATTAGATCTTAAAATTTTACCTTCTCATCTTAAATATGCTTATTTAGGTGAGAATGAGTCTTTACCGGTTATCATATCCGCTTCTCTAGCATTAGAGCAAGAGAATGCACTTTTATCGGTATTGAGATCTAATAGAGAGGTGTTTGGTTGGACCATGGCGGACATCAAAGGGATTAGCCCTTGATTGTTGAACATCATATACATGTGATGGATGATGCTAGACCAACCCGAGAACCACAGAGACGGTTGAATCCCGTCATGAAGGAAGCGGTGATGAAAGAGATCGTCAAATGCCTAGATAATGGTATTATATACCCTATCTCCGATAGCCAATGGGTGAGTCCTATACATGTTGTCCCTAAGAAATCCGGCATCACTGTTATTACCAATGAGGCAAATGAGTTGATTCAGACACGCGCCCAAACTGGGTGGCGTGTATGTATTGATTATAGAAAACTCAATGCCGCCACGAGGAAAGACCACTTTCCTCTACCTTTCATTGATCAAATGCTGGAACGCTTAGCTGGACGAGAGTATTATTGTTTTATGGACGGATACTCAGGCTATAATCAGGTCCCCATCGCCAAAAAGGATCAAGATAAAACCACTTTTACTTGTCCTTTTGGTACCTTTGCTTATAGACACATGCCCTTTGGGTTATGCAATGCTCCCGCTACCTTTCAGCGGTGTATGATGGGGATATTTTCTGACATGGTAGAGAATTTTCTGGAGATCTTTATGGATGATTTCTCGATTTTTGGAGACTCTTTTTCTGATTGCCTATCGAATCTTGACACAGTTCTTACTCGTTGCAAAGAGAAGAACTTAACCTTGAATTGGGAAAAATGCCATTTCATGGTCCAAGAGGGAATTGTACTTGGACATGTAATTTCATAAAAAGGCATTGAGGTTGACAGAGCTAAGATAGATGTCATTCAAAACCTTCCTCATCCCAAAAGCGTCAAGGACATTCGATCATTCCTTGGCCATGCGGGCTTTTATAGGAGATTCATTAAGGATTTTAGCAAAATTGCTAGACCCTTAACACTTCTCTTGGCCAAGGACACGACCTTCCACTTTGACTTGGATTGTGAGGCAGCTTTCGACTCACTCAAACACTCCCTCACTACAGCCCATGTTCTATCGTCTCCAAATTGGGACTACCCCTTTGAGCTGATGTGTGATGCATCAGATTTTGCAGTTGGTGCAGTCTTAGGACAACACATTGAAAAGATGCCACACGTGATCTATTATGCGAGTAAGACCCTGAATGATGCACAAATCAACTATACAACCACCGAGAAAGAACTTTTGGCGGTTGTATTTGCATTAGAAAAATTCAGGCCTTACTTGATTGGCTCACCTATAGTTGTGTACACTGACCATTCCACCTTAAAACATCTTCTGGCAAAGAAAGATGCAAAAGGTAGGCTAATACGTTGGATCCTTCTATTACAAGAATTTGATCTTGTTATCAAAGATAAGAAAGGATGTGAAAACGTAGTAGCCGACCATCTTTCACGCATCTCTTCTTCCCCTGTGACCCTGCCGATCAATGATTCGTTTCCGGACGAACAACTCTTGAGCGTATCCAATGAACCTTGGTTCAGGGATATTGTGAACTATCTTGTCACGGGACTTATACCCAGCGATTGGTCAAAACAGAACAAATACCCTTTTCTATCCCAAGTAAAACACTTTTACTGGAATGATCCATATCTGTTTAAGTATTGTCCTAATCAGATCATTCGCCGGTGTGTCCCGAAAGAAGAGTTCAAGAGTGTTCTATCTTTTTGTCATGATCAGGCCTGTGGAGGTCACTTCAGTCCCAAAAAGACGGCGGAAAAGGTTTTGCAATGTGGATTTTATTGGCCAACCTTGTTCAAGGATGCATTTGACTATTGCAAAACCTGCACACAGTGTCAGTACACGGGCAGAATTTCCCGGAGAAATGAAATGCTTCAGCAACCCATCTTAGTGGTTGAAATTTTCGATGTTTGGGGCATTGATTTTATGGGTCCCTTTCCCAACTCCTTTGGGAATTTGTACATACTGCTGGCGGTTGATTACGTCTCAAAGTGGGTTGAAGCCATTCCATGTCGCACTAATGACAAGAAAGTTGTCGTTAAGTTCTTAAAAGAAAATATCTTTTCGCGATTTGGACACCCACGCGCTATCATTAGCGATAATGTGACACATTTCTGCAATAGGTCTTTCGAGACTCTGATGCGGAAATACGCAATCAACCATAGACTTTCTACACCATATCATCCCCAAACGAGTGGACATACTGAGATTTCAAATAGACAGATCAAACTAATCCTAGAGAAGACTGTTGCTAAGAATAGAAAAGACTGGTCGACCAAACTGACGGATGCTCTTTGGGCATTCCGAACTGCATTTAAAACCGACCTAGGGATGTCTCCATATAGGATAGTGTTTGGGAAGGCATGTCACTTACCCGTCGAGATTGAGCATAAAGCATTGTGGGCTATTAAGGAAATCAACTTTGACCTAAACCAAGCCTGCAACTTTCGGAAGCTGCAAATAAATGAGCTAAGCGAACTCCGCGATGAAGCTTATGATAACGCTGTAATCGTAAAGAATAGGGCCAAGGTTTTTCATGATAAAAACATTTTGAGGAAAACATTTTCACCTAGTCAGCAAGTCCTTCTTTATGATTCACGACTACACCTTCACGCAGGTAAGCTTCGATCTCGGTGGAAGGGACCGTTTGTTGTGCGGTCTGTATACCCGCACAGGGCAGTAGAAGTAGAAAATGTTAAAAACGACACATTTTTCAAAGTGAATGGACATAGACTAAAGCCGTATTTTTCCACTGACCAAACGGAGGAGCTCCTGTTCTTACAGGAGCCATTTTATTTGGATTAAAATTCCTCCGTCTCACCCCCATCTCCTGTAAATTACTGCATCATCTTTTGAATGGAGGTGAGTGAATAGAATAAGTTTGGGGGAGATTCTTCACTTATATATTTTGCCCCCACTAATAAATTCCTGCCAGACTTACAGGTTTTGTAGATATAGCGGTTGGCAACAGTGAGGACACTGTTGAAAACAAGTTTGGGGGAGGTTTGTGCTTATTTTTGCATCATTTGCATATCATTTGCATAAGCACAAAACATTTCTTTAAAAACCTATAAAAATTTAAAATTTTCAAAACCCATAAAAATGTAAAAATTTCAAAATATAAAAATATTTTAATATTTAACATTTTTGTACATAAATAAGATAATAAAAGTTTAGATAGTGAAAAATTACATCCATGAGATTAGAAAAATTTAAGAAAACCAAGAAAATTAGAAGTTTTCTCATACGAACTAGTAATAAGTAGTTATGAGCCGTTGTCCCAAGGGTTAGTAAGATGAAGGACGTCACTAATCTGAGGATAAAAATAAGTCTGAAAAATAGTTTCTATTCTGGAAGCCAAACATTTTGAATGTAGATACCCTGCTATTCGCACTTACACACGTCTTGAAGCCTGGGATAGTAGAGGATACCTTGAAATGCTCTTGTCTTAAAGCCGATGTATGAAGGAAATAAAAAAATGAAGAAAATATAAAATGGTGAGAAAAATGGACACTGGTTTTGTTATCGCCAAGGCAGCAATAAAAAAATATAGCGAGGGTTCCTCTTCACCTAGTGCCCTAAGGCCAACTGGTCTGGGAGTCACTGCTAAGCCTTAGGTGGTGCAAGACGAGGAAAATATACCAAATAAGCAAGCACATGAGTAATCGGTCGGTTAGTACCTCAAGAAGTATTAACGGTCGCATGAAAGTGTGTGAGCAATCTCATCTAAATATTCATTAATTAAAAAGTACTGAGGCTGATGGGCAAGAGTATGATAGCTTGAATTGAATTCTCCGGGTGTAGGGATGTCTTTACACACACGCATGGTTATATGATCGATATTTGGAAGAAAGATAGGAATGAAGAATAAGACGATATTTTATTGAGGGAGGACATGATTTTTGACATCTCTTCATGACTATTAAGATAGGGCTCATGACAACCGAAAAGCTAGCTTAGTTGGAAACCCTAATTTTCAAGGCTTTTCTTTTACAATTCTTTTCTTTAAATATAAATTTCATGATCTTCCTTTTATTATTGGATTTTGTGGGTGCAATCCGCTGAAAACCCTCAGGAGAGAACACTCCTCCTACTAGGGACACCTAGAGGTTTAAAGGCTTGTTGCACGTGCTCAGTGCAATCGTGTTGCCTACGAAAGTGTGCTAGTTAGTTTTTCTCTTTCTTTATTTTCTCCTTCTCTTTTTAATAAAACAGTTCGCTCGAGGCGATCGAAAATAAGTTTGGGGGAATTTGATCAGTCGAAAATACTGCATCTTTAAACCGGCAATTTCCCTATCATTTGCACTCATCTAGAAGTATTCGGCATTCATATAGCACATATTAGCAAAACAGTCGTAAAATATCAGATTGCATGTGTTAGACTTTAAAACCGGCACTATAAGGGAAATTGACTGTATTTCTTAGCATCGCATCATTCTTGCATATCGCAACTTGTGTTTCGAAGTCTGTGCAGGAAATTACAGAAGAATGGTCAAATTTACATAACAGTGCTGCTAAAGATTGCGCCAACTCAAGGATTTGGAATCTGGTAATGATCTAAAAGGCATTAAGAGATTCAACAAATCAGAAAAACACCAAGAAGACATCAGGAAGCAACAATAGAAAGTTGAAGCCCAAAGACTCCAACTTGGCCGCGGTTCCGCGGCCGGAGCCGCCTTGAGCCGCGGAACCGCGGCGGCTTGGCCACGTCATCATGCAATTTCAGATGCAGAACTCTTTTTTCAACTCCTACATTTCATAAAGACATGACATTTTCCAGAAAGCTCCTGAACATTCTGCCAGATCAGCAAGCCCTAGGGTTCTAAACTAAACACCCCAAGCTTCCACAACAAGCTTCGCCTAAACTACATTAGAGCCTAGAACCTTCTTCCTAACCTCCTAGCTTAAGCTAGAAGCTAAGCTCCTAACTAACTACTTCTAGAAGCCTCTCCCTATAACAAACTTTTGGAGGGAAATTCAAAATTCAAAATCCTAGATCTAGGGTTTGGGAAACCTGTAAAAAGACCCTAGGACTCTCTTGAAATGGCTAATCTTTAGAGTTGAAAGCTAATTTTTAGTTGTGGAATAACTTCTTCTTCAATCTCTAATCTCCCCCATTTTCTAACACAAGTCGAGTGACACGACTTGTGCCAAACCCTAACCCTAATCAAGAAACTCCAAATTCAAGATTCTTTGAGTTATAGCAAGCAAGTCTTCAACCAACCTTTAGAAGCGAAGCCGGACTTCAACAGAGCACGAGATCCAAGCCAATCCACGACTCAAGGAGCCGAGCGATGCTAGATTCGACGATCAAAGTTCCTTCCTCTTGTAGATCTTGAGAGTTGTAACTAATTGTTGATATAATAAAGGTGAAGATTCTTTAAACTTTCTTATATTTCATTCGAGCATTATGATTCATATTCAATTCTTGAATGTATTCTTCGTGATGATTCTTGAGTAAAACTCCGCTCGTGGAGGAATCGAGATGATTGTAGAATGATGATGTTGACGAATCTTTAAGCGTTTTCTTAAGTCTTATAACAATTGTAAATTCTTGAAAATTGAATGATCGATGATCTAGATTGATGCGAATGCGTTCTTGATTCCTTTCGCACGATCTAGAGATCAACAATCGGTCATTCGATTTCCTAGAAGCTATCTAGTGAATGTGATTCATCGAAAGGACAAAGGATTGGATGAGGAACCCTAATTCTTCTCAAGATCCTTGATCCTCGATGAATCTACATCGATTTAGCATCAATTTGTTAATGGATAAGAAACGGTAATTTCTAGTCTTCTTCACATCTACGATCTAATCGATTCCTACGAGCTTTACTTTAAATCTTGAAACCTAAATTGATTGGAATTCTATCAATACTTGATTCTTGGTGTTTATCGCTTTCTTGATTCTTGATTAGATTAGTTGATTCTTGAAATTCATCGATATAAATCTTGAATCATTTTTGCTTTTCTTTTCTATTAAATTTTCGATTCAAACAAAATAAAATACGAACAAATCGCACAATCCCTGTGGACGATCCGCACTCACTAATGTGCTACAAACTGACACCGTTATTGATTGCGATCAAATATTTTTGGTTGTGATTCTATACAATTTTCTAAATACCGACAACGAGAAACAAAAGATCAATCAACTGACCAGTAGATGTAGAGGAAGAAGAAGAAGTACTTGGTCTGGTGCTCTCCCATTGAAGCGTTTATTCCGCAAGGTCGTCGAAGAATTGCCATACTTCCTCGTCAGATTTGGATAGGAAGTGGCCTTGACAAATGGTTTCCAACAACTGCTTGGTTGCTGGATTCAGGCCCTCGTATAAGTTTGGAAAAGTTGTCATCTCTCAATACCGTGATGAGGGCACTGAATAAGAAGGTCTTTATATCGGTCAAAGCACTTCCAAAAAGGTTCAGTAGGAAGCTGGGAAAATTGGTTGATTTCGTTACGGATCCTCGCGGTTTTGTGATTTGGATAGAATTTCTTGAGAAACGCTTTCACAAACTCGTCCCAACTAGTTATGGAGTGGGAAGCAGTGTTATACAGCCACTTTTCAGCAAGATCGCACAAAGTGAATGGAATAACCCGTAGCCATATAGCATCGTCTGACAGCTGGGTCATTTTCATCATTGCACAAACATTCTGGAACTTGTTGATGAAGATATAAGCATCTTCAGATTCATGCCCATGAAATTTCGGAAGCATGTTAATGAAGTGGGGCTTAATTTCGAAATTATTCCCATTGGCCGGTGGAAGGGAAAGACAGGTATGGAGTGCAGCGCGAGTAGGATAGAATCGATCTTGGAGCGCAATTCGCTATGGCGCTTCAACAAGAGGTGGTCGCGGGTTATTCGCACCTAATGGAGGTGGAATTATTCCCGGAGAATGTAAGGTGATGTTATGAGGAAATCCTGACATCTCGTTAGAAGAGTGTGGGGAAGGTGAAGGTGAAGGTGAAGATGTATGGACAGAATGTCAGTCAACGTCGGAGTTGGCCGGCAAGGGTAAGGGTGAAAGAGGCGTGGAGGAAGTTTCGATGTATGAGTCGATCGCGTAGTTGGTAGCAACTAACGTAACGCGAACTAGGCGTGCACTAGTGTCCCAAGTCCAACCGGACATATACTAAACGAGTTTAGTATAGTCAAAGCGTAGAATGTGAGGGTAAGAAAACGTCAATGGAGAAATGTGGATGAAAGGTGGTGAAATGGAATTTTGTGACAAAGGGCAAGTTTTTATAAAATTTTTTGTTTTGTTATTTTTTTTATTTTTAAGAGTTTCGCAAAAGAAATACGGTTTATAAGTTCAAACAATCACAGTCAAAATATGCACAGTCTCACCTAAAACCATGATCCTCTATGTCTACTAAACCTGCTCCTAACTGTTCCAAAGCGACAAATTGTGAGATAACCCTGAAATCTCCTCTTCACAGCCAGTTGTGGCCAGGTAAGCACAAGTGATGTAAGGAGGGTTCCTCTCACGAATCACCGTGAGACGGGCCTTTTAAAATTACCTCCTCACTTGTCTAACCTAGGCACCACAAAAGTCATGTTTAGATAAACGACCGAATGCCCACAATCTTCGTTTGTCCTATTGAGCGCGACAAGTCCTTAGTTGGCTTAGTCTAGATATTTTTTTATTAAGTTTGAGGTGACACTTATGCAATTAGTGATTTCCGGGGTCTTAGGAAGGGTGATGAAATCCCCACCCAATCTGGATTGGTGTTAGAGCCCCTTAAAGTCTGTATTATCGATGCAAAACAGTAACAATCAAAAAATCTAAAACATTCGCAAAATTTTATTTGGCGGCAATGCAAAGAATGCTGCAGAAAGAACAGTTCAGTGGAGTTAAAAGGAGTTGAGAAGAGGATTGGGATACTCACAGAGGATTTTGGGTTTCGCCTTGATCCGCCGCGGTTTAGCCGCGAGATATGGGTCTAACTCCCCACGACTTTGGCACCGAACTTGAACTTCTTCCTATCCTGCACTCTTGCACAAAGAATAACAAGATGATTTTTACAGTATATTATTTTTTTTGTTTTTGGTTATATTTATATTCACAAATTAACCCGAAATTACACAAAGAAATAAACCACCGTCTCCCTGGCAACGGTGCCATTTGATTGGTAGAGTTTGTGCGTGTTCTAGTTTAATTACCACAATCAGGACGGTTTCGCTTTGTAGCTAGCCTGATGAGTACGGGTCGATCCACAGAGAGATGGGAGTCTTTTTCTTTATTTTTTAACGAGTTAAGTCCAAATATGTCCAGGTTTGTTTAAGATTAGCTAATTACAAATGAATGATAAGAGAACTTGTTAGGGTTAGGATTTGGTTAATTTGAGTTAGGAGCTCGCTCACTTAATTCATTTGCCACTATTAATATCGATGTTACGGTAATCGGCAACAACGAGGATTAGCACGACTAAGAAGGAAACTTGCGAGTATAAGCTAGGCTTTCCAACACTTAGTTTCCTCTCTTTAGTCCTTGTCCGTCCGTTCTTGGCTCTTAGTCGTAATCTCAGGTTGATTCAACCACAACCGGTCTCACTAGGGTATCACCGCTATTATAAAGAATAGGGTGCCGTAGGGAGCGGATTGTGGTTCAATTAACGGGAGTTCGAATCAAGATGTTGGGCAAAGAAAAGAGTGAGGGAGATTTCCTTCTCTCAAACTTTCCTTTTCCTACCCTAACAAGTGAGAGATAACTCACCCATTATAAAACATAAATAAAATGAAACAAAGAAAGAAAGATAATAAGAATTGAGGTAGAAAATCACAACTAGCTATTTAGGACCTCACTTAGGCAAGGATCACACTAAGCATCATGGTTGTAAAGATAAAAAAAAATAGAAGAGAATAAAACAACAAACAAATAACAACAACTACTTTTAACAATTGAAATTACAAGCAAAATAAAAGAACTAAATTACAAAACATGCATGTTAGGAAAATAATACTTTTTTCATTCATCAACACTCATAAAGCTCACTACAAGTTTTAATGGAGGAAGATGAAGAAAATATAACTCTTACTGAAAACTAAACTAAAATCTAGTACAAGAATCACTCCCTTGGCTCTGGCTCGAACTGGGCTATCTATAGGCATGTTTCTGAAACAATAGGAATAAAATATAAGCCCAAATACAATTACAGAATTAACCCTAAATTTTCATCAGAAGATGACACGTGGAAGGCGCGTTTCCGCGGCCATAGTGGACATTTAGCCGTGTAAACGCGGTGGGTTGGTGACCAAAATCTGTCGTTTTCCTGTCTTTTGTCTTGTACTTATTTTTCCTTGTGTTTGAAAACTTTAAACTGTAACAAGTCTTCCAGAATATCTTCAGATTTCATAGTCCAAGATTGCTTCATTTTTCCTCTCCTTTGACTTCTATCTCCCTCGGGCCCCGCGCTTGATTTAGTCACAAATGACGACTATTTTCGTCCCATCTTTTGAAATGGTACTGGACGGATACTCTGAAACCTGGCTTTTATCTGTTTGTGACAGATGTTCTGATTTTGGCGTAACTGTGGAGATTTTGTCGGATTTGCATTCTTTTGGACTGGAAACCTGTAATCTGTAAACATGCAGCAAATACGGATTAAAAGCACCTACCTATATGCAATGTGATCAAGAATGGGCGGTATAAATATACAAAATTCTGATATGAACACTACCGTACACTGTGCATTAACTATAGTCAACAAACACAGCACAAATACTAAGTACTCTACTTCCTAAAATGACGGAGGGTTGTGGATGGTTTTTAAGAAAACCTTTAACACTTTGAACTTGATCTCGTTGTAGAAACAAATGGTTTAAAATGGAGTGTTTTTGAGGCCTTTGCTAGTTTCGCTAAAGAGGTCACTCCCGGTGAAGGGATCTCGGCTCTTTCCTCATTGAATGAGGTGCGAGATATTTACAATACCACTATGCAAAGCAAGAACTAGAAAAGCAATTAAAAGACAAACCGAGGGTTGTAGCATTGCCAGTTATTGCTAAAGAGATCACTCCCGGTGAAGGGATCTCGGCTCTTTCTTTATCGAATAAGGTGCTGGATATTCTGCAAGGAATACCGCTATGCAAAGCAACAACTAGAGCTACCTGTTTTTGAAAATTCGATTCCATAACATCATTAGGTTTATTTTCTTTCATTAATCTCATTAATGAAGTCCCATCATTTTAAGTTACCTAAACATCACAGATAAATACAACATATGCTTATGCCATCCGCATTCGCCTCGATGTCACGTCATGCACCGTTAGGTTAGGTAACTAACGGCAGAGCGGGGCAGGGCTAGCGTGGGTGTAAAACATAAGCAATGACTATATAATATATCATATATACTATATACAGTATCTATCTCAACCTATCAAATGATCACATCACAGATATCGCAGCAGAAAACAACATATGAAATATTGGATATACTAGGATTTCCGTGTTTTATATTAAGCCTTTTATAAAACACGGATTCCACAGTCATGATGAATAGCCAATCCCATACCCCTAGACCCCTACGAGAGCGTCAACCAACCCTACCAATTCTAGAGTTAGGAGACTCGGTCTCGACGCCTCGAGATGGTCTCCCACAGGACTCTAGAACCCAGTTACTTATGCTCCCCTCCTTGGGTCTATCCTAATGCGGAAAAGTAAATAATATACATCAACGGTGACATCTTCCTCAACCCAGAAGTGTCCCAATAAAAGAATATTACATACAATTTTTTTATATGAATGAAAATGAAAAACTCTTATCTCATATAAAATCCCCGGCTATTCAAACACGACGATCCAATATAACATATCACAGCAACACATAACATCACATGTCATCAACGTATATAAATATGCGTATCCCAATTTTCGTTGACGTATAGCAACGAAACCGGCGATACACCACATATTACACTTACGGTCGCAGAAAAGAAAGTGAAAACTACAACAGTTGGAATCCGCAACCACCTTAGACATCATAAACCCGTAATATCTCATATTGCGGTTTGCATGCCTAACACTATGAATTCCTTAGATATCGCATGCCTAACAATTATAAACCCCGCATTTTAGTCTTGATATTGAAAACACTTTCCAATAACAAGTCGGGTAATTCAACAAGATTCCCGACTTCCTGGTCGAATGCTCGTCGGAAACTTTAGTATACGGCCGCACCCATCGATACCGATGACGAAGTGCACTTAGGCGGAACACCGCGGCCGCGAGCACCCGGACGGATGCTTTTGGAAACGGAGTTCTCCTACACTCACTTGGTCGGGGTTATGGGGCATGGCTATCTAGTAATGTTACCCGGCGAGTATCCGCATACACAACGTGATTGCGACGGACTTTTGATCGCATCAAAATCCTGTGGCAACCGAAAAATTGAGACTAAATTTCTAGATTTATAAAATTCAATTATTGTTGATTCCAAATATTGTATCCCATCACATGATATTCGGACGACGTTAAACTTTTCAATCGATTCATTAAAGTCCTATAATTTCCCGACAGCTCAACACTTGAGCATAGTTTTAATAATACCCGAAACATGCCACAATACCTATGGACCAGCCGTAGAAGGGCAAACCCAAGCCTCACTCATGTCGCCACGGAACTGCGGAAAACCCTAGGGTATGACTGCTGTTCCGCGATCCAAAAAGTCGAGTTAGGGTTTTATTCTTCTAGAGGGTCCACAGAATTACTTGCATGTTTTTCCGAATACGTTAAACTTGGAAAATTGGGTTTTTGACATTCGATCGAACCTTTTAACTTCACCTATATAACTTGTGAAAACCCAAATTCAATGTTAAACTACGAATACGAAACATTCCGAATTGTTTATAGTGTAAGATTACATCTCATGCAAAATTAGCAAAAACAAACAACACTTGAAACATCAAAATCCAGTCTTTGCAACACCCTGCAAATTTCAAGCAAATCAAAAATATTTTAGCCGGCCACCATATGCATGATCTCGGCCAAAATCCGAGCTCCTGCCTTGAAATTTGCATGGTGTTCATGTTGCATTCCATACAACACTCTGCACTTGTTTAAATAATTTTTAAAGGTCATATAAAAATCGACAGAAACTAGGTCTCAATGTTTCACGTTTCGGAGTTGTTTCGGTTTTATAATCTAACAAACATCATCTAATACTCTAACCCGGCTCTGATACCACTGTTGGGATTCCTTAGCACCTTACTGGGTTTTCACAACAACTACCATGCCACTTTTAAATTTTCTAAGGTGCTAATCAATCATAAGCTAGGATCAAGCTAGAGTGAAAAGACAATAAAACATGCAATCAAACATTACATAAGAAGTGAACAAGAATACAACCTGTGTAGACCCGGTCCTTCACTTCTAAAGCTCCGTGTAGTCGTCCCTTCGCTGCGATCGCTCCAAGTGAGGATTTTCCGAACTCTAGAATGGTTCCCTCGGAAAAAAGAAAGGGCTTGCTCGATGCCTTCGAAGCCGAAGATGATCTACGTCGAGGAGACTCAAAGCCAAGCTACCACTTCACTAGGTGATGAACTTTATGAAGAGAACACCCTAAACTAAATGGCAAGTAGTAGAGGATGATGATGTAGGAAGTGGGCTCACTTTAGATTTTAGTTTCTCACTTGATTTCACCATTTTCCTTGGAGCTAGAAAGAAAGAGGAAGGAGATGAAGAAAACAACTCAAGAAATATCAAGTGAAGAATGAATGAGATATGCAACCATGGGTGAGTTAGTATCATATACTAAACCCTTGTAGAGACTTAACCATGGCTAACTCTAATGGTTTGGTTTAAAAATATCGTAAGTAAAACAAAATATGTGGACTTTGTCAATGGTAATCCAAGCTTCATGAAGCTTCATGCCATGACAAATTATGCCACAATTTTGAATTTACTTAAAATAAATAAAACCTCACAATTATAAGTAAGCATGGTGTAAGTCTTACACACACCCAAGTTTGCATGTATTATCAAGTATGACACAAAAATGTACACAAGTATATATCACATATACACTTAATACATAATCAAGTGAGAAAAACAATTTTTAAGTGAATCAATACTAGTTAATGTAAAGTAATATATCAAATATATAATTATACTATTGGATATATGTATGCCCTAGAGGCCATTATGTGATAGTGGATGTATTTATACATGTGTGTGTATATATATATATATATATATATATATATATATATATATATATATATATATATATATATATTCAGTGTACATTCTTGCTCGACATGATAGTATGCTATCTGGTTTTTTTTTATCTGACATGTTGATTTGATCATGCTTTTATTCATTCATACATGTTGATAAAGCCCTGAGGATATTGACTTGACTACTGTGATTATGATAGAGATCATACTAGTGGGACATCAGTAGTTTAGAAGCATATCCCGGAATGTCCCTAGTCGTAGGTGTATCGAGACGGGGCATCGATATACCAGTGTAGACTAGCGTATATGATACTAGACCCATATGATGGGCGATGGATGTTCCCACATTCATCGATGTTTGACATCGAGATCGTATACGGGTGCTCAGTGATGACTGGGTACACTTGACGGACTCACCGAGAACTCCTATATGGAATTATATCTATCGCCGGATAGCAGTTCTCAGGTGACACTGGTGCAGGTTAGTCTATAGACCCGAGATCGTCATAGAGTCTTGTGTGTTCTTCCACTGTACTTTGATTACCACCCTACCATGGCTCTACTGAGTCGTGCAAATAGGTGGCCGTTGGGTACAGTCCCGAGACACACGAAGGCGATGAGCGATAGGAGGGGTTTCGTCTCTCCCGGTATTGGGAGTTGATGCTGTGCTGTGCTCGACTGGCTATATCAGTAAGTCCCTGGCCAGGGTTGTTGAGATTTACTGATAAGTGTTATTAGTAGTTTCTCGATCTGTTATAGACCATTCATCGGCATGACTTATTGAGTTATTGGGGTCGACGTTACCATCCCTAGACTCGATATGCAGCATATCTGACGAAGAGACCGGACTGTACGGTAGTGTTGCCGGTTGGCTCCACGGGAGTTGTAACAGGTTCGCTTGTTTTCTTCTGATCGCTCAATATCCGGGTGACCGTTACGTTTAGCTGACCGCTTGCGGCTTGGGGGTGCTTGATATGATCATCACCCACTGCCGGCGTATTGACGAGTCTTAGAGTCCCACAAAGGAGTTACCTAGTCCAGGCGAAACGTTGTGGTGCGCATATACGATATGCGCATGGACCCGGTTAAAATACGCGTATGAGATACCGTATATTAATCGGGCGGCTTGCTTTTGGTCGGGTCGTATGTGATATGACCGGGTTGCTAAATCAAGTGTTGATTTATCGTTAACCATTAGTTTCTCACTTGAAATCCTTTCTTGTCTTTATGCATGCATGTATGCATTCATTCTCATTCATGCACATAGGATGTGCATACACACATACATGCATACATAAAGGTTATCATGGTTGATTATATAGTAGATGGTGGCAATATAAGACTCACACCTTTGTAAAATATTTATGGATATTATTTATTTGGAAAAAGATAATTGAAATGGAAATTGTTTCATGGTTTATTGCTTTAACCTTGCATTAACCCTTTGACTAACCATGATCTAATTTCTATGGTCATTTCTTTTCCAAAAAAAAATATCTAAGATATTTTACAACCATGGTTAAAGATGAGAGAGTGAAAATATATATTTTCATTTTCTCATTTTTATTTGTAAGATGATCATTATCTTGAGCTCTTAGAAAGCCACCATCTTCTTCCTCCTTTCTCTTTTGCTCTTTAGATTTCTCAAGTGAGCAAAATACTTATCAAGTTAGGATTTTGAAGTGAGAAAACCAACCACAACACCATTCTACACCAGTCTTGCCCACTTGTGAAGAGTGTTAGCTTCCATTTCTTCTCTTGATCTTGTGAAGTTTCAAGCTTGGACAAAGAGGACTCCGGGTGGATCATCGTGGACCTAGAGGTTCTCAAGCGGACATTTTCCAACCCTCAAGTAGCAAAGGAGTCTAGCGTAGGGAGCTACAAAGGTTGTACTCTTAAAACCCTAGCTTTATCTACTTGTGTTGATGTGTATGTTTAGAAACCCCAAAATTCTAGTGATGATTCTTTGTATGTTAACTTAGCACCTTAAAAATTTGATTTTGAGACATGTGATGCTTCCAAACCCTTCATGAGGTGCTATGTAAACCTAACATTGGTATCAGAGCCGACCTAGAACTTTAGGCGATGCTTTAGCGAAGTTAAAACTCCGATCGAACCGAAAAATACGGATTTTGAACACTCTCTGGACATTTTTTCAAACCGTGTTATTTTCAGAATTAAAAATATGTAAAAAATTCAGCAGGGAAATCTAAAAACAACTGTAGAAAACGAAGCCATGAACAGTAGATCCCACCGCGGAACCACGGCCAAAGCTTGCTTAGGCCGCGGCTTCGCGGCCTTACTGATGATTCATTGCCTCGTTTTTATACAGTGTTCTTCCTACCTGCTTGTAGATATTTTTGGGTATTTTTAATCTGAATCTAGTGTTGAATGTTCTGGGGATTGTTTTGGATTCTATGATTCAATCGGAATTTTAATTTCGTGCCTTTTTCCGGGTAATTTGGAAAGTATTGAATTGTTCGAACGAGTATCATTTACTCACTTTTTCACGGGGTTTAAATCTTTCGGAAATACGTGCAAGTTTTGTGGTGGACCCTCTAGAAGACAACAAACCTTAACTCGATTATGTGACCGTCTTGAACTGCCTTTTGAACCTTAGGGTTTGAGGCAGTACGGCGTGCCACATGTGAGGCGTTGGCTTGACCCTTCTACGGCTGGACCGTTACTACTGTGACACATTCCGGGTTTTTTGAACTCCGCTCAAGTGTTGAGCTTTAGGAAATTTTGGGTATTTGATTATTCGATCGAAATGTTTAATACTGTCTATTTATCTGGAATGTGATACAATATGTGGAATTCATATAGTTAGGCATGAAATGCGAGGTATGTGATATCTCGGATTTACGATGTCTAAAGAGAATGCGGATTCCAAATATTGTAGTTTTACACTTTCTTTTCTGTGACCGTAAGTGTAGTATGTTGCTTATCGCCGGTTTCGTTGCTATACATCAACGACAATTGGGGTACGCAAACTTACTTACGTTGATGATATATGATATTATGTGTTGCTGAGATATGATGTGCAGGATTGTCGCGATTGAATAGCCGGGGGTTTTATGTGAGATGAGAGTTTTATTTTTCATTCATGTAAAATTCAAATGTAATGTAATATTCTTTTATTTGGGGCACTTCCGGGTTGAGGTTGATGTCACTAGTGTTGTATACTATTTACTTTTCCGCATTAGGATAGACCCAAAGAGGGGAGCACAAGTGACCGGATTCTGGGGTTCAGTGGGAGGCCATCTTGAGGAGTCGAGACCGGGTCTCCTAAACTCCAGGATTGGTAGGGTCGCTTGCCGCTCTCGTAGGGGTCTAGGGGTGTGGGCTTGGCTATTCATCGCGACTGTGGAATCCGTATTTTCTATTGATGGCTAAATACTAAATACGGACGTCCTAGTATATCCCACATTATATCTATGTTTCTGCTGCCTGTGTTATGTGATATCTGAGACGAATGATATATTATATATGAGATATATAAGTAGACGTTGCTTATGTTTTACACCCGCGCTAGTCCTGTCCCGGTATGCCGTTAATTAAGTAACCTAACGGTGCATAACGGAACATTGCGGCGAATGCGGATGGCATAAGCGTACGTTGTATTTTGGTTTCTTTTCTGTGATTGGCTTAAGGACTTAAATGATGGGACTACATTAATATGATTAATGTAAAGAAAATAAACCTAAAAAGATGTTGTAGAATCAGATTTGAAAACCACTCGGCTCTTTATGAAAAAGCTATATTTCAAAACTGCGGAGCATAAGCCACTCCTTTTGAAAACCATTTGATTCTACGACGATATCAAGTTCAAAGCGTTAAAGATTTTCTTAAAAATCATCTGCAACCCTCCGTCATTTTAGGAAGTAGAGTACTTAGTATTCGTGCTACGTTTGTTGACTTTAGTTAAGGCATAGTGTACGGTAGCTAAGTGATGTCTTCCTACACTGCATATGATGCAGATTAATTAGGACATTCATGCGACTTTGTTGAGCATAGTTAAGGGTCATATGGGTGGGTCTAATTGATCAAGAAATGACGGGTAGAACTTGACTGGTACTTATGATTTGTTGACCATAGTTAAGGTCATAAGTACTAGGGGTAAAAATCATATCGGGAATTTCAAGTGTTGAGATTTGCAATGAGATTGCATACCTTCCATATGATGGTTGGATCCCGATCCCACTGTGGGCAATAGTTGCTTCTAGGAGAGTTTTGCAGTTTACAATTAGCTAACTCATTAGGTGTCTAGAAAGGTGTTAACGGGGCTACGCCTCTGGGAAAACGAGGTTTACTTTAATTAGGTCCGTGCGAAAGCACGGGGAACCTCCCTCAAGTACCGACACTGGCCTGGCTGAACGGTTAGCGAAGTTGTAGACTGTAATTAATCCTGGCTAGTTTTCTTTTTAAGGTTTGAAAGAAAAACATGATTAAAGCAGTGGGAGACATCGATTAGACAAGATAATAACCAATCCGATCTTTGCAAGAGCTTTCGCTGAGTGTATTCTTTTCTCTCTTTTAACGGCAGATACCAATGACTGGACTCAAGCTTCTACTAGATAAAAATAAACTGAATGGGACCAATTATAAAGACTGGCTAAGGAATCTGAAAATTGCCTTGACTTATGATAAAGTATCATATGTCCTTACAGCTTCAGCCCCGCCCGTCCCAGGTCCAAAATCCTCAGTTGCGGACATTGAAGTCCGCAAGACATGGGATGCTGACTGTGCCACGGCCAAATGCCTCGCGCTTGCATCGATGGACAACACACATCAAAAGTAGCACGAGAATATGGACATTCAAACCAAATTCCTCCATACAAGGAGTTGTATGGAGAGCAATCCCGCGTATTACGATACGAAGCATCAAAGAAATTGTTTCAGATGCGAATGGCCCCTGGCACACCGGTAGGAGACCATGTTCTGAAGATGATAGCTCTCATAGAAGAGCTTGAGGACCTTGGATGGACAATGGACAATGAAAAATATACGGATATTATTCTGCAGTCCCTCCCCTCAACCTTTGCTCAATTCATAGTTAACTTCAACATGCACAACATGGAGAGGGAACTACCTGAACTCCTTAATATGTTAAGGAGTGCAGAGAGCACACCAAAATCAGTGAAAACTCCCGTTATGACTGTTGGACAATCTTCCTCTTCTCGCCCAAAGGCTAAGGCCAAAGGAAAGAAAAAGAAGAAGCTCACCAATCCTAAGGGTGGAGTTAAAAAGGTCAAGGGCAAGGAAAAGTCCAAAGCTGGAGAATCGGGGAAAGGGGAATGTTTTCATTGCCACAAAATAGGACATTAGAAGCGCAACTATACGGAGTACTTGAATATCAAGAAGAAGCATGGGGATGCTTCCGCTTCAGGTGTGTTTGTGACAGAAAGCTGTTTTTCAATAAACTCTGTTTTCTGGGTATTAGATACCGGTTCAGGTTCTCACATTTGCAATTCTATGCAGGGGCTGAGAAATAGAAAAGTTTTGAAGACAGGTGACCATACTCTCCGCGTTGGAAATGGTTCCAATGTACATACAGTCGTAGTGGGAGAGTATCACTTGGGGTTGCCATATGTGTGTATATTGGTTTTGAACCCATGTTATTTTGTACCAAATATGCTTTGTAATATAATATCTGTTTCTTTGTTAGACAATGAAGGATATAATTTTGTATTGCAGAATAATGTTATGAATATTCACCTGAATCAAATGTTGGTTGGGTATGGCACACTTAATAACGGGATATACATCCTAAATCAACACACAGTTTTCAGCATACAACACACTAATAAAAGAAAACTTTCAAAAATAAATGAAGATTTTCTTTGGCACTGTAGACTTGGTCATATTAACGAAACAAGACTAAACAAATTACACAAAGATGGATATTTAAACCCTTTTGAATATAAATCTTGTGCGACTTGCCAGTCTTGTATCAAGGGTAAAATGACCAAAACTCCATTTACCGGACACGGAAAAAGAGCTACCGAGCTCTTAGGACTCATACATAGAGATGTATGTGGGCCAATGTCTACACAGGGTAGAGGCGGTTTTTCTTACTTCATTACTTTCACTGACGATTTCTCAAGATTCGGTCATGTATTTTTATTAAAGCACAAATCCGAAGCTTTCGAGAAATTCACTGAATATAAACAAGAAGTAGAAAAACAAACCGGCTTGAGTATCAAGATGCTTCGATCAGATCGAGGTGGGGAGTACCTCAAAACAGAATTTGCAAACTTCCTAAAAGAGAATGGGATTCTCTCTCAACTCACTCCTCCTTACACACCACAGCACAATGGTGTGTCTGAACGACGGAATAGGACCCTATTAGATATGGTCCGTTCCATGATGAGTGATGCTGAGTTACCTGTCTCATTTTGGGGGCATGCATTGGAAATTGCAGCGTTTCTTTTGAACAGGGTTCCAACCAAAACCGTGTCTACCACGCCATATGAGATATGGCATGGGAAGAGACCATCTCTTAAGAGAATTAAGATTTGGGGTTGCCCAGCCTATGTTAAAAAGCAGAATCTGGACAAACTCGAGACACAGTCGGTCATGTGTACCTTTGTGGGATATCCAAAGAACTCTTATGGATATCTATTCTACAACAAGGAGGAACAAAAGGTGTTTGTTTCTCAGTATGCCACATTCTTAGAAAAAGATTTTTTCACAGATAAAGATGATGGCAAAGTGGTGGATCTAGAAGAGGTTCTAAAGACAGAAACTACAAATGACGACTTGGTTGAACCGACCGTTGCAATAGAAACTGAGGAACCTCGGCCACTCCGTAGGTCTGGTAGGACTTCTCGCCCACCGGAGAGGTACTACGGTTTCCTCATTGATGGTGATAGAGAACACTGCATCATGGAGGATGATGACCCTACCAGTTTTCAGCAAGCTATCACGAGTGGTGACTCTGTGAAGTGGCTGGATGCCATGAGATCCGAAATGGAGTCTATGTACACCAACAAAGTATGGACTTTGGACGTTGTACCCCCTGGGGTAAAACCTGTGGGGTGCAAATGGATCTTTAAAAGAAAGATTGGTGTAGATGGGCAGGTAGAGACCTATAAGGCAAGACTTGTGGCAAAGGGTTTTCGTCAAAGACCAGGTTTGGACTATGACGAGATTTTTTCGCCCGTAGCCATGCTTAAATCCATTCGGATCCTACTTGCTATTGCTGCTCACTACGACTATGAAATCTGGCAAATGGACGTTAAAACGGCATTTCTAAATGGAGATTTAGAAGAATGCGTTTATATGGATCAGCCAGAGGGCTTCATTGACAGTGGAAGCAGCGAGAAAGCATGTAGATTGCTTAAATCCATATATGGGTTAAAGCAGGCATCACGGAGTTGGAACATCTGTTTCGATGATGTTATCAAAGAGTTTGATTTCATCAAAAATCCAGATGAACCTTATGTTTATAAGAAGGCTGTAGGAAGAGCTGTCACATTCCTCGTATTGTACGTGGATGACATTCTTCTGATAGGAAATGATATTCCTATGCTACAGTCGGTCAAATCTTTCTTACCACTAAGGTTCTCCATGAAGGACCTGGGTGATGCCACATACATTCTGGGCATAAGGATCTATAGGGATAGATCCAAGAGGTTATTGGGATTGTCCCAAACCAGGTACATCAACACCATCCTAAAAAGGTTTAGTATGGAAGACTCCAAGCGGGGTGCCTTACCCGCTTGCCATGGGGTCACTCTCTCCAAGGACTCTTGCCCAAAGACCGATGAAGAGAGAGCTCGCATGAGCATTATACCCTATGCTTCGGCAGTATGATCTATAATGTATGCGATGTTATGCACGCACCCAGATGTAGCTTATGCACTTAGTGTTGTAAGCAGGTATCAATCCAACCCAGGGGAGAATCACTAGATAGCTGTGAAGAACATTCTTAAGTACTTGCGAAGGACTAAAGAATTGTTCTTAGTGTATGGTAATGGAGATCTCCAAATGGAGGCCTTTACCGATTCGAGCTTCCAGAGCGATAAGGACGACAAAAAATCTATCTCTGGGTTTGCATTTACCCTCAATGGAGGGGCGGTAAGATGGAAGAGTTCCAAACAGGATACCGTTGCAGACTCTACGATGGAAGCTGAGTACATTGCTGCGAATGATGCCGCCAAGGAAGCCGTCTGGATGAGAAAGTTCATCTTGGAGCTAGGATTAGTTCCAACCATTATTGATCCAATACCATTGTATTGTGATAATAATGGGGCTATGGAGTTAGCCAAGGAGCCCAGGTCCCATCAGCGGTCCAGACACATCCTGAGACGCTTTCATTTGATCCGGGAGATTGTAGATCGCCGCGAGATCGAGATTAAGAGAGTAGACACAAAGAATAACGCCGCGGATCCACTCACCAAGGCCTTCCCTCAGCCGCAGCATGAGCGACTTTTTGAGATGTTGGGTATGAGATACGCCAATAACTGGCCTTAGTGCAAGTGGAAGATTGTTGGATATATGTATGCCCTAGAGGCCATTATGTGATAGTGGATGTATTTATACATGTGTGTGTGTGTATGTGTGTATATATATATATTCAGTGTACATTCTTGCTCGACATGATAGTATGCTATCTGGTTCTTCTTTATCTGACATGTTGATTTGATCATGCTTTTATTCATTCATACATATTGATAAAGCCCTGAGGATATTAACTTGACTACTGTGATTATGATAGAGATCATACTAGTGGGACATCAGTAGTTTATAAGCATAACCTGGAATGTCCCTAGTCGTAGGTGTATCGAGATGGGGCATCGATATACCAGTGTAGACTAGCGTATATGATACTAGACCCATATGATGGGCGATGGATGTTCCCACATTCATCGATGTTTGACATCGAGATCGTATACGGGTGCTCAGTGATGACTGGTACACTGGACGGACTCGCCGAGAACTCCTATATGGAATTATATCCATCGTCGGATAGCAGTTGTCAGGTGACACTGGTGCAGGTTAGTCTGTAGACCCGAGATCGTCATAGAGTCTTGTGTGTTCTCCCACTGTACTTTGATTACCACCCTACCACGGCTCTACTGAGTCGTACAAACAGGTGGCCGTTGGGTACAGTCCCAAGACACACGAAGGCGATGAGCGATATGAGGGGTTTCTTCTCTCCCGGTATTGGGAGTTGATGCTGTGCTGTGCTCAACTGGCTATATCAATAAGTCCCTGGCCAGGGCTGTTGAGATTTACTGATAAGTGTTATCAGTAGTTTCTCGATATGTTATAGACCATTCATCGGCACGACTTATTGAGTTATTGCGGTCGATGTTACCATCCTTAGACTCGATATGCAGCATATCTGACGAAGAGACCGGACTGTACGTTAGTGTTGCCGGTTGGCTCGACGGGAGTTGTAACAGGTTCGCTTGTTTTCTTCTGATCGCTCAATACCCGGGTGGCCGTTACGTTTAGCTGACCGCTTGCGGCTTGGGGGTGCTTGATATGATCATCACCCACTGCCGGCGTATTGACGAGTCTTAGAGTCCCACAAAGGAGTTACCTAGTCCATGCGAAACGTTGTGGTGCGCATATGCGATATGCGCATGAACCCGGTTAAAATGTGCGTATGAGATACCGTATATTAATCGGGTGGCTTGCTTTTGGTCGGGTTGTATGTGATATGACCGGGTTTCTAAATCAAGTGTTGATTTATCGTTAACCATTAGTTTCTCACTTGAAATCCTTTCTTGTCTTTATGCATGCATGTATGCATTCATTCTCATTCATGCACATAGGATGCGCATACACACATACATGCATAGATAAAGGTTATCATGGTTGATTATATAGTAGATGGTGGCAATATAAGACTCACACCTTTGTAAAATATTTATGGATATGATTTATTTGGAAAAAGATAATTGAAATGGAAATTGTTTCATGGTTTATTGCTTTGACCTTGCATTAACCTTTTGACTAACCATGATCTAATTTCTATGGTCATTTCTTTTCCAAACAAAAATATTTAAGATATTTTACAACCATGGTTAAAGATGAGAGAGTGAAAATATATATTTTCATTTTCTCATTTTTATTTGTAAGATGATCATTATCTTGAGCTCTTAGAAAGCCACCATCTTCTTCCTCCTTTCTCTTTTGCTCTCTAGATTTCTCAAGTGAGCAAAATACTTATCAAGTTAGGATTTTGAAGTGAGAAAACCAACCACAACACCATTCTACACTAGTCTTGCCCACTTGTGAAGAGTGTTAGCTTCCATTTCTTCTCTTGATCTTGTGAAGTTTCAAGCTTGGACAAAAAGGACTCCGGGTGGATCATCGTGGACCTAGAGGTTCTCAAGCGGACATTTTCCAACCCTCAAGTAGCCAAGGAGTCTAGCGTAGGGAGCTACAAAGGTTGTACTCTCAAAACCCTAGCTTTATCTACTTGTGTTGATGTGTATGTTTAGAAACCCTAAAATTCTAGTAATGATTCTTTGTATGTTAACTTAGCACCTTAAAAATTTGATTTTGAGACATGTGATGCTTCCAAACCCTTCATGAGGTGCTATGTAAACCTAACATATACATTAAATCATTAAATCAACACTTGATTTAATGATCCGGTCATATCGCATATAACCGACTAATATCATGTGTATCAATTTATCGAATTAACACTTGATTCGATAACCCGGCTATATCGCATATACCCGGAAGATATCACATATCGCGAGAATACAATATGGTATCACATATACGTATCAGTCTCGGTCCCGCACATATGACATATGTGCTCTTACTCCGTTTCGCTTGAGCCAGGAAACCTCTGTGTAGGACTCTAAAGACTCGTCAATACGCCGGCAGTGGGTGATGTTCATATCAAACACCCAAAAGCCGCAAAAGGCGTGCTAAATGTAACGGCCACCCAAGTATTGAGTGATCAGAAGATTAACAAGTAAGCCTGCTCATACTCCTGCGAATCCAATCAGTAACACTTACCGTACAGTCCGGTCTGTTCGTCTGATATGTCGCATATCTCGCCTAGGGGTGGTAAACGTCAGACCCCGGTAACTTGATAAGTCATGCCGATGTAAGGTCCATAACATGCGTGAAACTACTGATAAAACTTACTAGTAAATCACATCTACCCTGGCCAGGGATTTCAGTTATGGCCAATCGAGCATAGCGCAACATCAACCCCCAATACCGGGAGAGACGAATCCCCTCTTATCGCTCATTACCTCCATGTGCTTCGGGACTATACCCAAAAACCACCTGTTTGCATGACTCAGTAGAGCCGTGGTAGAGTGGAAATCAAAGCACAGTGGGAGACACACAAGACTCTATGACGATCTCGGGTCGACAGACTAACCTGTACCAGTGTCACCAGACAACTGTTATCTGACGTGAAGTATAATACCATCTAGGAGTTCTCGGCGAGTCCGTTCAGTGTACCAAGTCTTCACTGAGCACCCATATACCATCTCTGATGTCAAACACCAATGGATATGGGATCATCCATCGCCCATCACATGGGTCGAGAAGATATACGCTAGTCTACTCTGGAATATCGATGCCCTGTCTCGATATTCCCATGACTAGGAACATTGAAGGATGAACTCATAGACTACCCAGGCCCCACTAGTATGATCTGCATCATAATCCTGGAAGTTAAGTACACATCCTAAGGGCTTTATCAACATGTAACAGAGAGACAGTAAGTATACATGTTAAGATAAAGAGCAACCAGATAGCGTACTATCATGTCGAGCAAGAAAGTGCTCCCTACATATGTCCCAGCATCCACTATAATATACATCTTATGTACAATAATGGCCTCTAGGGTATACATACAACTAAAAGTTCAGCACTGGCGCAGACCCGTATTATTGACGGAGGTTCGCAACTTTTTGGGTTTGGCCGGATATTAACGACGTTTTGTACAGGATTTTTCTCGTATAGCTGCACCGTTGACCGGGTTGACCTGGAAGGGAGTTCCGTTCCTTTGGACAGAGGCATGCGAGCAGAGCTTTCAGTAGTTGAAGACTCGTTTGACTACTGCACCAGTATTGTCTTTGCTTTCAGGATCAGGCGGTTTTGTCGTTTATTGTGATGCTTCTCGAGTGGGGTTAGGCTGTGTGTTGATGCAGCACGACAGGGTCATCGCTTATTCTTCTCAGCAGTTGAAGAAGTACGAGCAGAACTATCCCACTCATGACTTAGAGATGGCTGAAGTGGTTTATGCACTCAAGATCTGGAGACACTACCTATGCGGCGAGTCGTGCCAGATATTCACAGACTACAAGAGCTCAAAGTATATCTTTTAGCAGCGAGATTTAAATTTAAGACAGCGCCGATGGATGGAGCTAGTGGCAGACTATGACTGCGAGATTCTTTATCATCCGGGCAAGGTGAATGTGGTGGCAGATGCTTTGATTCAGAGGCCCGGAGGTAGCTTATCTTGTTTGAGTGCAGTTCAGAGGCAATCGACGGCAGATTGGCAGATTCTATGCGACAGCCGAGTGCAATTCGAGTTTACTCCGACCGGGGGACAGCTTGCTTATATCCGTGCATGTCCACAGCTACTTGACCGTATCCGTGAGGCACAGTCCGGCGATGACCGTTTGTCAGAGATCATAGAGCAGGTTCGACAAGGCAGAGATTCAGAGTTCATGATCGACGACTAGGGAGTGCTACGATTTGGAACTCGACTGTGTATGCCAGATTCCGAGGGGCTGAGAAACGAGATTCTAGAGGAGGCGCATCGATCAGTATATAGTGTTCATCCGGGTTACACCAAGATGTACCATGACTTGAGAGATATCTGCTGGTGGGAAGTGATGAAGAGAGATTTCACGGACTTCGTTTCGAGATGCCTGACTTACCAGCAAGTCAAGGCCGAGCATCAGAGGCCAGGAGGAGAATTACAGCCTTTGCATTTTCAGAGTGCAAATGGGAGCAGATCTCTATGGATTTTATCGTGGGACTACCCAGGACCAGTCGAGGGTGTGACTCTATTTGGTGATCGTAGACAGGCTGACGAAGGAGACTCACTTTCTGCCAATGAAGACCACTTTCAGATTTGCTCAGTACGCTTAGATATATATCGACGAGATTGTGCGACTGCATGGCATCCCGACTTGTATTGTGTCCGACCGGAGCACCCAGTTCACCAGCCGACTATGGCATAAA
This sequence comes from Agapanthus africanus, assembly GCA_030015575.1. Lineage (NCBI taxonomy): Eukaryota > Viridiplantae > Streptophyta > Magnoliopsida > Asparagales > Amaryllidaceae > Agapanthus > Agapanthus africanus. Next base: position 399,522,378 of record CM057339.1, read on the forward strand.
CTCCGGGAGGCTTTGGGTACCTGATTGAGTATTAGTACAGCTTTCCATCCGCATACCAACGGTTAATTAGAGCGGACCATTCAGACTCTTGAGGACATGCTCCGAGCTTGCGTTCTAGATTTTGGTGGCAACTGTGATCGTCATTTTCCCTTGATAGAGTTCTCCTACAATAACAGCTTCCAGGAGACGATTCAGATGGCACCCTTCGAGGCGTTATTTGGGAGGAGATTTCGATCGCCCGTTTGTTGGACAGAGCTCAGTGAGAGCAGTATTTAGGACCGCAGGTGGTGCAGGAGACGACCGAAAAGATTCAGTTGATTCGAGATAGGATGAGAGCGGACCAGAGCAGGAAGAAATCTTATGCGGACCAACGTTGGCGCAGACTTGAGTTTTTAGTAGGCGATCATGTTTTCTTGAGGGTCTCTCCGATGAAGGGCGTAATGAGATTCGGGGGGAAAGGGAAGTTTAGTCCCAGATATGTGGGCCCCTTCGAGATTCTTGAGCGAGTCGGCACAGTTACTTATCGTTTGGCTCTTCCGCCCAGCTTCCCAGATGTTCACCCCGTGTTCCATGTTTCGATGCTCCGCAAGTACCTTTATGACCCCTCTCATGCGATTCAGCACCAGACGTCCAGCTGGAGCACGACCTTTCTTTCACCGAGCAGCTGGTGGTCATTCTGGATCGGCAAGTGAAGAAATTGAGATCAAAGGTTATACCGTCCGTAAAGGTTCTTTAGCGTGGTCCGAACAGCGAAGAGATCACCTGGGAGACTGAGGACGAGATGCGGAAGAAATTTTCCCATCTCTTTGAAGGTACACGTAGTTAAATTTTAAATTCAGGGACCGAATTTCTTTAAGAGGGAAAATTGTAACGCTTTAGAAAAAACGTTTAGGATAATTATATGATAATTAGTGATAATACGTGTTTTTCCATAAAAACCAAGATATAATTATTTTTCCACATATGAATATACCTATTTTAACTATGTAATTGCTAGTATTGGTGTTTAATTAGTCACCTATTAATTGCTAGTTTACTTAAATATTTTTCCTTAATTAATTATTTTTAATTATTATTTTAATCATACACTTATACACTAAATTGGTGATAATTACAATTAGAATGGGTTAATACAAATTTTGTGCACCATGACATAACAAAAAAAACCCATGTTATAGGATGCCCACTTTTTTTAAAAAATTGTCAAGATGGTTCTAGATTTCTCTTTAACAAAACCTAATTGAAATAAAATAAAATAAAATAAAAAGAATCGGAAAAGAGAGGCATGGTGTATTTTAATGAGGTATGGGTTGGAGTTTGACTTGTGAACTTCTCACACACACACACCCCTCTCTAGTGCTCGGCCAGAAATGGTCAGCCCCAATTCTTCACTCATTTTTTTTTATCTCACAAAGCCTCATTTTCATCATCTCAAAACTCCACAAACTCAACACTAATTTTTAGTTTAATCCATTACAAAAAATTCCTTGTTCAATCTAAGCATGGTTCTTTGGATCAAGTCTACATTTTGGTTGCAAGTTTGGAGTGAGGTATAAATCTTAATCAAATTGTTATCTTGTTAGTATTGCTTTAATCTAATTTTTAACTGGGTGTTAATATAGTTTAATTTCAAGATTTGCATATTAAAGAGAAGGGTTTGAGATTAAGTTAAAGTTTACATCACTAAATTATGGTAGCATGTGTAGATCAACATCTTAAGACCTTGCAAAATCTAATCTAATAGTTAATTTGCCAATCGTTATTTTAATTGTCCTAATTAATTGTGCATGCAAACTAATTTCATAATCAGTGTGTAAATAGGTGAGATTAAAATATAGTTAATAATTGTGTGGCCTAGTTAAGATATTAAGTAAAATTTGTGGCCACCAGGTTTGCTAAAACACTTAGTTTGCACTAAAATATCCTTTTTGCTTACTAGGTTTTTAGAATAATTAGGTTTTAATCAAGTTTGAGGTAGTGATGATCTATAACCTAATTTATAAGATATGTAATGTGATGTGAATGTGCGATTGGTACGATTGGGTTATAGGTTTGGGGATTGCTACGTATAGCGGCCCCTAATTATGGTTGTGGCGACATCGTGCATGTTTTGTGCACTAAGTGCACACAAGTCTAACTTGTGGACGTTCATTCTTTAGTATCTTTCATCCTCGTGTCTTCCCAGAGTTTTAGCCTCATGTATTGTATTTTTGCAATTCTAGGATCAGTTGCGGAGACGTCGGACGCGGAGTGCAAAAGCAAGGCTGTGATTGGATCAGACTAGCCGAGGCATCCCGGTGAGTAGATGTACACATCTATAGGGGGGTCGTCTGGATGACGCGAAGCACTCGATAGCTAGGAATAATTAGTAGTTCTAGCATCTATATGCGTAGTCTCAAATCATCCATATCATGGCATTCATATTCTTATATATAATATTATTACCTAGGACACTAGCACCATTACCATCGGTTCATGCTGCACGTGCACTATTCATACGAACACACACGCCTTTAGTAATTTCTATACCACGAACACTATAGAACTTGCTTAAATCAGTATCTAAAACATTTGCATCATATATGATATGTAAACTGGTAGTTGTATATTCACTTCATCAAGATCGATACGTAAGATGGCTAGTCACATATACATACCTCATTGCATCATAATTCATGCATAGTTTCTGGTCATACATTTCATGGTATATACTATTGTATCATAGACATCCATCATCACCGACATGTTTACATATTGTGATTCTTCTTGAGAATTTCAGTACTTATGAGATTTTTGGATTTTGGGGGAAAACCGTAAGAATTTTATGAGCTTATTACCATTTAAAAAATGTAAGTTGCGGTTTTCTCATGATATGATGCATGTCTCGTCCACCATGAGTTTTCCTGATTTCTGTTAGTTTTCGAGACCCGATTCGAGGAGTAGGATGAACCGTCTCGGGTACATGGTGGGCCCATAAGGTAACCCGGGGCAAGAAGCTCGAGTTGTAGACGATGAGCCTGGCAGGGGCAAACTACCTACCGGTGATGTCTGGCGCGGAGGATATCTGGAGGATACTGACCGTAGTCGTGAGATTTAATGATATGGGCCGATCCGGATTGACGGAGCCCGCGATATTGAGATATTGAGGTATACATATATTGTGTCGATGCTTGACACGGATTTTCTGTTGATTTCATTGATGATACTTCAGTTTTTTGCACAGAGGTTTTTCTAAGATAAGAATATAGATTTTCTCATACATGTTCAAGGTTCGTGTTTGATGATGCATTCATGTTGCATTCATGCTAGTACACCGTATCATATTGATATATGTAGGTTGTAATGCATTTGCGTGCATGCTTACGATAGCCTTATTAGATGTTACTTACTACTTATGAGTTGGCAACTTACCCCCGTTGTGCCACAGTATCTTGCAGGTCCGACCCGTCAGCATAGTAGCGGCGGGCGTACTTCCTCATTTTGCTTCACTTGCTTGGACTTGCGGTATTGCTCGTAGGTTGGTTGCGAGAATACTTTTGTTTCCACCTTGTATTATTATTTGTATATCGTATTCTCCATCTACCGCTTCTACCATTGTATATGTGACCTAGAGGTGTGACAGTGAGATTAGTATATGTGTTGTTTCTCTGGTGTCGAGCTCACTTAGGGCCGACGTGATGCTTTCTTATTTTCGTGCTTTATATGCTTATTTTGCACTATTATGATATATCTATTACGTGTAGTTATGATTCCGCCATTGGCGAAGAGCTAGCTCCCGCTTGGGGATGCCGTTATTCTTTAATTGTGTATTTTCATGTGTTGTACCCGTTTGGGGGCTAATATTTACAATGGAAACTCTGCCGAAATTTTCGGGAAAAAATTGATATTTTAAAATGTTTAATGCGACTTATTTTGGTAAAGTCACTTTCTTTTAAAAAAGAATTTCCTTCATTCCATTGCTTTTTAAATGGTTTAGATTTCTGGGCTTTGCCTTACTTAGATTACGCTACGCCTTTAGACGTTTCATAATTTAAGTGTCAGTCACGTTATGTACCTTCGGGTTGTGACAGCCTTGGTGAAATGTTCTCGGCCTAATTAGTCTTTCATATGATCGTGTCATCCTTGCCTTATAAGCCTCTAGATTTTTATGTTCTATAAGGCGGGTTTCGTCGAGAGCATCGAGCTCCTCGAGCCTAAGATGAGTTCTTCATCTGTTAGCTCATATTGAACTGCCACTCGTATTTAGGAGAGCTCTATCTCCAGCGGGAGTACCGCTTCAGTGCCAAATACCAATGTATACGGTGTTGTATTTGTGGTCGTTCTGAATGTTGTTCGGTATGCCCAAAGAGCTTCATGCAGCCTCTCGTGCCAGTATTTCTTATTCCTGGATATTGTCTTCTTTATAATCTTAGTCAAGATCTTGTTGAATGCTTCCGCTAGACCATTGGCCCGAGAATTATAGACCGAAAAGTATCTCCAGTCTATCTTGTGCTGCTGTGTGGAGCAACTTATTTTGTGGCTTCTATAGGTTGGTCCATTATTCAAGATTATCCATCGTGAAGTTCCGAACCGATAGATAACATGAGTTTTGAAGAAGTGGAGGATATTATCCGTTTTCACCTCTCTTAGCGGTATTGTTTTCGCCTACTTAGGGAAGTAATCGGTTGTTGCTAGTATAAACCGATATTCTCTAGATGATGCTGGTTCAATAGGGCCGATTATATCTGTTCCCCACATCTCAAACGATCAACTGCCACTGTTGGATGTAGAGAATTTGGATGCTGATATATGAAGTTCCCGTGTATTTGGCACGAGGTGTAAGTGCATGGCGGCGCCCCGGCCGTCTATCCGAGGCCAAAATGCGGAAGCAATGAATTTCTTTAAACTTTTTAACCGGCACCACCGCGCACAAAAATCCCGGATCGGGCCATTAAACTAGTTCTAGCTAACTAAAGAACGGGTAGAGAGATATACCGAGCGATCCGTGTCCTTCGGTCTTCTCGTCGTCGTCCCGATCTCCCCGCGGAATCTCCGGTCTCCACCACGTCGCCGGAAGGGCACCACGTCGCCTGCTTCTTTAACGGGCTCCCACCTCTGGACCGAGGCAACTCGGGCACGAAGTTGGCGAGTCGACGTGCCCAAGATTTGCTGTAGATGAAGTGAAGATCTATATGTCTCATTTGGGGTTGTAGGGAGTTGCCATTTGGTAGAGGAAATGATATATGGAATTTTTGTGGTGAGCTTGGGGATTTTTAGCAAGCATGAAGAGCAAAAATCCTCACTACAAAAATTGGACAGCCCCCTCCCACTTGGCCGGCCATGCATTATGAGGGAATGAGGAGAGAGTGAATAATCAAGGGGGGGGGGGGGAACTATCATCCAAAGGAGAGAGAAAAAGGATATGATGATCAAGAATCATTTCAACAAAAACCTCACTCCAAAAACCCATCATCACTACACAAGTCAAGCCATCATGAACCATCATGAAGTCAAGAAGTTAAGGTCAAACAAGAGATATCATGAAGCAACAATATGCAAAGACAACCCTCCAAAATGCTTATTTGCACAAATAGAAATAAGCCCTCCTCCACCATTTTTCGGCCAATGAAAGATATAAATGAAATATGGCCGAAACGGAAAACAAACTGGCAACTCCAAAAACTGATCCCGTAATAAATTACAGGAAAACCCCGCCACTGTATATACATACCCGTATTTGTATTCCGATCGAAATACAAATGCAATGAGACAAAATATACACTGTACTATACTAGGATCCGGCTTAAACCAAAGCCCGCTAGTATAAACCATCCGATCATGATCCGTGCAATACCGCACGTATCTGATCGAACCCTGCCATATCTCCATACATCCTCTACAGGGTTTCGCCCGAAACTTGAGTAACTGTCTGTGGGGGACTCTAAAGACTCGTCAATACTATGGCTGTGGATTTAACCACTAGCACGTCAGATGTATTAGCCATACGTGATGGTCTACCAGCTATTGACCAAAAGGGACGTCGATGAGCGAACTCATCTTGACACCCTACTGAGCCTGTCAGTGACAATATCCGTACAGTCCGGTCCGTTCGTCAATGAGCATCGCATGGAGGGCCTAGGGGGTTGGTAAAAGTCAGACCCCCAAAAGCGGTACAAGTCGTGTCGGAGTGTAGCCCAGAACACCCTGGGATACTACTGGAATACCTACCAGTAAATCTCCTGCCTCGGCCGAGGGCTTTGTGTAATGGCTCTCCTAGACACAGCGCGACCTCACCCCCAATACCGGGAGAGACGAACCCCTGAAGATCCGCTCACTGCCTCCATGTGGCTCGGGACTGTACCCAACTAAAACCTGTTTGCACGTCTCCTTTGAGCGTGGTAGGGTAGTAATCAAAGTACAGTGGGAACTCACATGAGACAAATGATGATCCTCAGGTCGATGAACTAACCTGTACACATGTTACCACGGAACTGCTATCTGACGTCAGGTATAAGACCAACTAGCATGTTCCCGGCGAGTCCTGTCCGGTGTACTCATAACCCAATGAGCACCTGTATACATCTTAGGTGAACCAACTGACACCAGTGGCTTGTGAGACCGGCCACTGCCCCTCGTCGGGGTCTCGACTGTATACACTAGTCTACTCTGGAGTATCGATGCCCTGTCTCGAAACTCCCACGACTAGGGACCTTTTAAGGATGTTCTTATAGACTACCAGCTCCCACGTATATGATCGCCCTCATACTGCTGAGAGTCAAGCAAGAATCCTAGGGGCTCTATCAACGTGTAATAGCGACCTGTAAGGTCACCTAAAGCAGTACACGATGATAAAGATAAACCAGATAGCATACTATCATCTTGAGTAAGACTGTCCTATCGGGATAGGTCCTCCCTCAATCATTGTAATCACGTGCCTGTGATCCAATAATTGACTTTGAGGGCACTATCTCCAACAATCTCCCACTTGCACTCAAGGCTAATTATTGCGATGCCGCATACTCACTGCTCGTGTGATACCGAACATCCAACTCCTCTACTAGTCAGTCTCACAAAGCTCGTTTGCGAAACTATCGCGTTCGAGGAATAGCCTCAGTGAGTGGATCCGCTTTGATGTTTCTTTCTATGTCTCTCTATATCTCAAGTTCGCGGAGAAAGCTATCTCCTAAAATGAGCAATACCTGTCTTAGAATGTGTCTGGATGTCTGATGGAACCTAGCTCACAAATGAACTCCAAATCCAAACTTCTTAGACTGTATCGTCAACTGAACTCAATCAGTATCCTGCGCCATGCCTCCCTCAGTATCCCCTTGGACCACCTGTCCAAAATACTGCCCCTCGTCAGAAGGAAAACTATAACTCTGACAACCTCTCTGTCATCCATGTCACCTTGGAAGCCTGGAATGATAACTGTCTCCCGAATGAGGCTGTCGTTATCATATCCCTAGAACATCCACTTATGTTCTAAAACTGCTTTCGACTGTTTCTCCAGGATTGGATCAATATCTTATTGCATCTGCTGCAAAAATAACATCTGGTGTGGTACTGGACATCTCATGATTGACTCAATTGCCTGAGCAAGTGATCTGCCAATTATGCACATCCTTCTCCCCTTTAGTCTGTAAGACACCTTTAGAGAGGGTGACTCCATCACCTGCAGGTACACCACCATGCCAGGAGTCGTCCTATCTAAAGCACCTCTAGAATGCTGTCTAAGTACCCTTATTGGGAAACTACCCAAATCTAGATCTAAAACCATAGATCCCGTAACCAGAATGTCTGATATAATATCCAAGTCCCATGTGGAGAAACCACTGTGTGACAACCAAAGTATAACCGATCGTAGTATAGGAATATCACTTCCTACTCTGTGTATATTAGGACATCACACCCTACTACCTTCTCAACATATCCATCCCCTATTCTGATGAAGTCAAACCTATGACTGTCACATCAGAAATAGATGATCTATCTCCGCTACATCTGCTTTAGTCTACAAATAGACATAAGCCACTTGTCCACTATGCTTTCGTTGCTCCCACTGACTACGACAACCCTCTGGCATAGTCATATAGATGTACACTTCTAAAACCAGTTCAGAACGACGCTATACCCATCCTCCTGCCGGGTCTCACAGTCTGGAACAGCAGCAATGGCAAGTCTGGGTAAACAGGAACCTCCCTGTCACCGTCCTTGAGGCTACCGGAGTACCTCTCGGGTGCCTGAGGTTACCCACCGTATATGCGGAGTGGCCAGTGGAATGTCAAACCAGATTGAATCTTTAGGTTCTTATCAAATCTTCAGTAATCGTCTGCGGTTCTGGAATCACTTCCAGTTCTACCATACTCCCACTACTGTTTTCTGAAAAAATCCATTTTTGTTAAAACTGTGGCGAGTCAAGAACAATATCACTATTGATCTTCCAGATGGTAGAAAGTCAACCCTCGTCATAGCCTGGGTCAATCCACAAACAGCTATTACAGAAATGTGCCTTGAGTTATCCAGAGTCTGGTTTTAAGCATAAGCCGGACAACTCTCCGTACCTTAATATCGTTAAGATACGAACTGTTCTATATCCAATATAGGATCAGAGGCACTGATTTAATTGAACCAGATTCAAATCATGCAGCTGTCTCCAGTGCATGTCAACTAAACGGAAAGATGCAGATCAGCGTTACTCAACTTAGGAATGGTTCCAATTATGAGTAACCCGAAAGAGAAGCAAGTTCTGTTAATCATTACTATCAACTGAATACCATACACAAGTATCTACATCTTCGATCACCTTGAAGAATCTTGATACTTTCAATACTTGGTCTTCCACTTTATTCATATACCTATAACTTCTCAAAACTTGGACCCTGTGTTTCTACGAAACACCTGTCTAAGAACTAGAGAAGTCATAAGTAAACCGAATATAGTACGAGGACCAACCCCTCTGTCCTAATGGACACTGGATAACATACAATACTCTGTATAAGTCCCCTGAGTCTGATAACTCAATCCCTGTGTGTCGTAGGTTGAAAACTGTACCTTTGGTTAAGAAGAATTACACCGCTGTTTAATGCTCCTTACCTAACCATCCACTGATATAGGTAAATGTCATAGACATAATTTCAAAAAGGTATATCTCACTCTATAAAAATAGACGTACAGATATATCAATTTAAAATTGGTGCATAACAGTGGATATTCAAAACCAAATATTTGCCGTCAGGCAAACAACCCAGGTGACTTCCTCAAATATCATCGATTACAACGAATCCCGATATAATGAGGATGATCACCCAATTCCTAACAACTTACTCCCACTCATCATCTGTAAAACCATACAGATGTGAGAATCATACCTGGTAAATACATACCCTGGAGCAAGTGTCTAATTGGGAAATCAGTTTTCCATTAACAGTACACGGTGAAACTGAAACATTGAAATGTTTCGATGGGGTATCCCGGTATTCCTAGTAATGCCTCTTCCATTATCCAAATTCACAACTGTAACCGTATAATTTTTTGCCATCTCTCCAAATCCCTTTATATGTCTTTAGTCATTACCTTCTGCACACCCTTTTAGGCCAAATGGTTTTCTTCCTTCCCTACCGTTCGGCACCAGCCTATGGTTTGGAAGAAGACTATCCAATAAGCATAATGGGTGTACTGTCCTAATCCTAGGAGCACTCGCAATGCAAGAGAAGGTGAAGATAAAAGACAACCGAATAAACCTTATTCCTATTTCTCCTGAACCAGAATCCATCCCCGAACTGGAACAAGTTCCTTTCGAGTTCGTATATAACCATACGATGGAGTATCCAATAAACTGTGGATCTTCGTAGTGATACGGAGTGTTCTATAGAAATACAAAGGTGGTTTTAGGATTGGCGAAGAAAAACTTGGTTTGGTTGTGAATATCAGTCGCAATTTACTTTGCCCTCTTACTAATCCTTTTATATGTCTTTAGTCAATACCTTCTGTACACCATCGTTATGCTAATTGGTTTTCTTCATTCCCCACCGTTCGGCACCAGCGTAAGGTTTGGAAGAAGACTATCCAATTTGCGTAATAGGTGTACTATCTCCTAAACCAAGGAGTACTCGCAACCTGAGAGAAGGTAAAAGGAAAAGACAACTGAATAGTCCTATTCGTTTTCTCCAGAACCGGAAACCATCCTCGAATAAATTCCTTCGAGTTCGTATATAACCATACGATGGTTTTGTCCAATGGAAGTGGACGTTCGTAGTAATACAGGGTGTCCTGGAGAAAAGGGTAAAAGTAGGAGTGGCAATGAGGTTTGTAACTCTGACAATCCAAAAGCCAGTGTTTAAGAAGGTTCGATCAACTTGATCACTGAGTCATAGTCTAGGGTCGGGTCAATGGTCGCTGCCAAAGAGAGAGAGAAAAGAAACACTCATCGTGCATTCTAACCTAGATCAGAATGGTTACCAATTTATCTAATCTGGAAACCTCCCACTGTACCGTCAAATTCTCCTCCAAACCTGAAAAAAGAATTAGTCGGGATCACCCGAGGAGTAAACCAAATCATCAGTGGGAATCGGGATCCAACTATCATCGCATGATAACGTGACGGAATCCGCTCACGTTATCACACTCCAGAAGGTATGCGCATATCTGGCAAGTTTCAGTTTCTTTAGAAACTCCCGATGAGATTTTTGCCCCATGCTCTTATGACCATGGCGTGAGGTCAAAATATCATAAGTCACATGTCAAGTTCTACCCATCATTGTCCAGGTTAATTTGAACCTACCCGTACATACCCTTGACGTAGGCCAAAATAGTAGTACGACTGTCCCAAACCAACGCATCTATCTATGCAACAGATAAATATCCGGCAGCTACCAATCACTATGCCTTGGCGTGAGGTCAAAATACATAGCTTGAATACTACCGAATATTTAACTGAAATGATGGAGGGCTACGAATGGTTTCTGGCGAAAACCTTTAACGTAATGAATTTGATATCGTTGAAGGAACATGATAGCTTTATAAAATATATAGTGGCGAAAACCTTTGCTAAAGAGATCATTCCCGGTGAAGGGATCTCGGCTCTTTCCCCATAGAATGAGGTGCAGGATATTCCAACTGAATACCACGATGCAAAGCAAAAGTAATCTGCTATAGTGAAGTTATTGCCCTGACGCAAACTTCTGTCCAAGGGGTCACTCCCGGTGAAGGGATCTCGGCCCTTACCTCGTCGACTGAGGTGCTGGATATTCATAACCGAATACCACTATGCAAAACAAAAGTGAACGTCCTTGCAATAACAGCTTTTTGAAAAATTGTTCCAACAACATCAGAATAGGTTTGTTTTTAACTTGCATTGATCCGAATCAACACAGTCCCATCAATTGATCACACCACAAAGAACGAAAATAATGACGTACGTATATGTCATCCGCATTCGCCACTGGGTCCCGTCATTACCCGTTAGGTTAGTTAACTAACGACAGAGCGGGGAATGGACTAGCGCGGATGCAAAACATATACAACATCTACTAGTATATATATCAATATATAATATTTCGCTCAAGACGTGATAAACAGAAATGTACAACATCACAGAACAATACAGATATCTGGGATCCCCGGGTTTCACAGAGCCTCTACTGAAACCCGACGTTTCCCTGGTCGTGTGGATAGCCTGTGCAATGAAATCCTAGACCCCTACGGGCGCGGCAAGTTACCCGCCAAAACCTGAAGCGAGGCAGCCCCCTTCAGCAACGTGAATGGACCACCCAGCACTTCACGGAATCCGGTAACTTGGGCACCCCTCCTGGGTCAACCTGTACCCCCTATGAGTGCGGCGAATAGCCCGCCAATTCTAGAGTAAAGCCCCCTCTGTATCAACGCCATGAGATGCGGGCCCGTTACCCTCTAGAACCGGGCTATCCGTGCACCCCTCCTTGGGGTAATCCTAGTACAGAAAGTAAAATATACATACAACGGGTACATCGACCTCAACCTGGTTGTGCCGCAAAAGAATAATATACAAACAGGCAGTGACGGCAGTCCACATGTCGGACGCTCGCCCCGCAATATCAAATGTACATAATACAACAAAAATTGTACTAGCATTGCATCCAGGCTATCCCCCACGACCAATCCGCAACATCACAGCACAATCACAGAACATCAACGTGAATGTCACGTTCGTAAATCCGTCTAACCGGGTTATAGCAGTTAGACAGGATTTTCCGATCAAGTGACATTCACGGTCGCAGATATAATGTAAATACTGTGAACTAATGTGTTTAAAATTTTCGATCGATCAAATTTTCCTAAGTGGGCCCCCAAGCACTACTGTAGAACTTAAAGAAATTCTGGGCCATAAAATAATATTCCAAAATCCACATTTTCAAATCAGGAAGCTTCTGTAGAAATTTGGCACGATGTTAACATATTACGGCCGCGTTTCCGCGGTCCTGCTAAGGAATCATGGTGTCGAATTTTTACAGTATGCTTGTAATTCCCTTCATGTACTTCTGCAAACACCACTGAAAAATTTTTGGAGCCAAAAAAAATTCGACAGAAACTGATGCTCATGAAAAATACGGTTTTGGAATATTTGTTCGATCGAAGCTTTAAACATACTAGTGCAAGCTAGACTAGCTTAATGGCGTGGCTCTGATACCAGTGTAAGTGCACGGCGGCGCCCCGGCCCTCTATCCGAGGCCAAAATGCGGAAGCGATGAATTTCTTTAAACTTTTTAACCGGCACCACCGTGCACAAAAATCCCGGATCGGGCCATTAAACTAGTTCTAGCTAACTAAAGAACGGGTAGAGAGATATACCGAGCGATCCGTGTCCTTTGGTCTTCTCGTCGTCGTCCCGATCTCCCCGCGGAATCTTCGGTCTTCACCACGTCGCCTGCTTCTTTTACGGGTTCCCACCTCTGGACCGAGGCAACTCGGGCACGAAGTTGGCGAGTCGACGTGCCCAAGATTTGCTGTAGATGAAGTGAAGATCTATATGTCTCATTTGGGGTTGTAGGGAGTTGCCTTTTGGTGGAGGAAATGATATATGGAATTTTTGTGGTGAACTTGGGGATTTTTAGCAAGCATGAAGAGCAAAAATCCCCACTACAAAAATTGGACAGCCCCCTCCCACTTGGCCGGCCATTCATTATGAGGGAATGAGGAGAGAGTGAATAATCAAGGGGAGGGGGACTATCATCCAAAGGACAGAGAAAAAGGATATGATGATCAAGAATCATTTCAACAAAAACTTCACTCCAAAAACCCATCATCACTACACAAGTCAAGCCATCATGAACCATCATGAAGTCAAGAAGTTAAAGTCAAACAAGAGATCTCATGAAGCAACAATATGCAAAGACAATCCTCCAAAATTCTTATTTGCACAAATAGAAATAAGCCCTCCTCCACCATTTTTCGGCCAATGAAAGATACAAATGAAATATGGCCGAAACGGAAAACAAACTGGCAACTCCAAAAACTGATCCCGTAATAAATTACAGGAAAACCCCGCTACTGTATATACATACCCGCATTTGTATTCCGACCGAAATACAAATGCAACGAGACAAAATCTACACTGTACTATACTAGGATCCGGCTTAAACCAAAGCCCGCTAGTATAAACCGTCCGATCATGATCCGTGCAATACCGCACGTATCTGATCGAACCCTGCCATATCTCCATACGGCCTCTACAGCGTTTCGCCTGAAACTTGAGTAACTGTCTGTGGGGGACTCTAAAGACTCATCAATACTATGGCTGTGGATTTAACCACTAGCACGTCAGAGGTATTAGCCATACGTGACGGTCTACCAGCTATTGACCAAAAGGGACGTCGATGAGCGAACTCATCCTGACACCCTACTGAGCCTGTCAGTGACAATATCCGTACAGTCCGGTCCGTTCGTCTATGAGCATCGCATGGCGGGCCTAGGGGGTTGGTAAAAGTCAGACCCCCAAAAGCGGTACAAGTCGTGTCGGAATGTAGCCTAGAACACCCTGAGATACTACTGGAATACCTACCAGTAAATCTCCTGCCTCGGCCGAGGGCTTTGTGTAATGGCTCTCCTAGACACAGTGCGACCTCACCCCTAATACCGGGAGAGACGAACCCCTGAAGATCCGCTCACTGCCTCCATGTGGCTCGGGACTGTACCCAACTAAAACCTGTTTGCAAGTCTCCTTTGAGCGTGGTAGGGTAGTAATCAAAGTACAGTGGGAACTCACACGAGACAAATGACGATCTTCAGGTCGATGAACTAACCTGTACACATGTCACCAGGGAACTGCTATCTGATGTCAGGTATAAGACCAACTAGCATGTTCCCGGCGAGTCCTGTCCGGTGTACTCATAACCCAATGAGCACCTGTATACATCTTAGGTGATCCAACTGAGACCAGTGGCTTGTGAGACCGGCCACCGCCCCTCGTCGGGGTCTCGACTGTATACACTAGTCTACTCTGGAGTATCGATGCCCTGTCTCGAAACTCCCACGACTAGGGACCTTTTAAGGATGTGCTTATAAACTACCAGCTTCCACGTATATGATCGCCATCATACTGCTGGCAGTCAAGCAAGAATCCTAGGGGCTCTATCAACGTGTAATAGCGAACTGTAAGGTCACCTAAAGTAGTACACGATGATAAAGATAAACTAGATAGCATACTATCATCTTGAGTAAGACTGTCCTACCGGGATAGGTCCTCCCTCAATCACTGCAATCACGTGCCTGTGATCCAATAATTGACTCTGAGAGCACTATCTCCAACACGAGTGACACTGCTTCACATATTCGAGGCAGTCCTGAATCATCATGGGCCAGTAATAGCCTATCCTTCATATCTTCAGCTTCATTTTTGGTCCTGCTTAATGAGAGCCGCAAAGTTCTCCTTGTACTTCTTGGATGACTTTCTTTGCCTACTTCGGCCCTAATCATCTTAACCATACGAAGTTGAAGGATCTCTTGTATAGAGCATCGTTGACGAAGGTGAATGACAAAGCTCGTTGCATGAGCTGATATCTAGATGTTGCATCTTCGGGTATTCGTTGCGACCTAAAGTATCCTATAAAGGCTCCTCTCCAGTCTTCGACCTTTTCTTCGTTCTCTATTTGGAGAACTTCTCGTTCAGTTGTTACTTTTTCTTCGAATAGTTCTATCAAGTCTTCCCAAAGTATATTTGCTGGCGTAGTATCCTGAGGCTTTGGGTAATGATCCTTACGTCATCGAGGTCTTCATAAGCCAATTCTTTAGCCAACTTAGCTAACACGTCCGCTTCGCCGTTTTCTGCTCGTGGTATGCTTTCCAAGATATAGGAAGGGATTTGGGTTAGCAACCGCTGTACTCTTTCACCATACATTATTAGTTCTGGTTTGCATGTCTTGTAGTCAATATTTACTTGACTGAAAATCAGTTGAGAATCTCCATATATGAGGAGGTCCTTGATTCCCATATCAATAGCAATCTCAAGACTGGCTATCAAAGCTTCATATTCCGCTTCATTATTAGTCCTAGTTTCCATCAAAGAGAGGGCGCAACACAATATTCTTCCTTGCGGGATCATAAAGATAAGACCTACCTCGGCTTTGATTATAGGAGTGTTCTTCTTTCGCTGCTTCATAGAAGACGCTCCACCGAAGTAGAGCTCCCATCAAGACTCAATTTCTTATTTCTTATCCTCGACTGCGTCGAACGCATGTTCATCCGGTAACTCGTAGTTTAGGGAGAATCGGCTGGCACCGGATGTTCCACAAGGAAGTCGGCAATGGCTTATCCTTTCACCGCTTTGAGGGGTCAATATGTTATCGAGAATTCCATCAGTAGTAGGGCCCATTTGGCAAGCTTTTCCATTAGCATAGCCTTTGACATCAGATACTTAAGAGGATCCACTTTTGATATGAGATGGACCTTGATTGATCTATTTTAAAGAAGTGTTTGTAGAATAACCACAATCAATAACGGTGTCGCGTGTAGCTAGACCGAGATGAGTACGGGTCGTCCTCAGGGACATGTGGAATCTTTCAATCTTACTTTAGACGTGTTGAAAAAGAAGAAGAATAGAGGAATAAAGAATAGTGGAAATAGTTTCTAGATCTACGTCAAAATACGGATGTAGAATACAGATCTAGTTTGAATACGGATATAGATTTTATAAGAAGAATGCTTGTAGGGTTCGTTCGGATTTAGTAGTCATGGATGACTAATAAAGATTACTCCTTTTATCTATTGGTAGATTTAATACTAGATAGATAGTGATGAATGAGAATTAGGGTTCTTGGAAGAAACTAGAGTATCCCCACTATTGACCCTTGTCCTTTCATTGATCTTTATTCATGCCCAGCCCTTAACAAAACAATTTTTAATCTGAACTCAAATCATAGTTGAGACTAGCAATAAATTGGTAGCGTGCCCTATAAGGATGTTAACATTTATTTTGCTAAAGTTTATAAACTTCATAAGACTTAAAAGAAGTTAAAACATTTTTTCATCCATTGATCTACCATAATCTTACGAACCCTATCAAGCGGAGAATTACTCGCATATTATGGAGATAGAAGAAGAACAGATAGAGAAAGAATTCATAATGTAAATGCTGAAAATGAATGCTAAATAATGATCTAGCTTTATTAATTAACTTCACAATTACAAAGCCTTCAAGTTTAGATTACAAGAGCAAGAAGAAGTTGCTCTCGATCTCTGTCTTGTAAGAAGTAGATACTTCATCGAATCTCACGTCGCTCTATCACGTCGAATTGTGGACCTGTCCTGGATCTCGTGTTCTTTGACGGTGATTTGATTCGTGTAAAAGGTGATGATTTCTAAGTTTAGCCCTCGGTCCTTTATATAGCCCCAAAACCATAAACCAAAGATCCCCAGAATTAGGGTTAGTTGTAGCAAATCCAACCTGAAAATCCTAACTCCTGATTCGGTGAATCGGTCGCGGATCCGCCGCATATTGCATGGTTTAGCCGCGGATCCACGGTTTGTTGGTGTGATCTTGGGTGCAAATTTCTGGGGCTTTATTCTTGTGACACATGGAGATTTATTTGATGTCTGGAACTTGAAAATATATCCCGAGTCTCTGCCAGTATTGATTTTTCGATTTTCTTTAATATTTCGGCAGATTTTTGATTTCCAACATCTCAACATCTCGATCTCCTGACCTGAGCC